>CM056741.1:29442424-30042424 GCA_029851415.1 Eretmocerus hayati | reverse complement strand
AGGCAAACATTGGAGTGTGCCCAACATGCCTCCCCATATTAATCCGGTCTCTGGCAACCCTTTCGTATGTCCGTAAAATGCAACTTCCAACTGATCTTACACAAAAACTATTCATCGAGAAGTGCCCACCTCACTCTTATGTTTCAATCAACATAGATTCGAATAAGACTTAGGTGGGCACTTTCTCCCGTGTGTAGCCTAAGCGATAGGCGGTGATGGTGACGGACATACGAAACGGTACCCGGAGACTGGACTATATGATTGATTTTGAAGAGGCGTGCAATAATAGAACTTTTCGAAACCACTCACAACTTCATTATCAAAATAAACCCGCGAAAAAGCTTCGAATGTGCTTGCACTACGATAAAAATGACTTCATGTACTTGATCGACTATTAATCATCATTTTTTAAAGGATGGGGCAAGTTGGGCACACTCTTTTTCAAACTTTGATAAATATTTTTTGGGAAAATCAAAACATCTCGGCCGAGATCTCGGCTCCAGTTGGTTCGAATTAGACGTACTTTAGCACATTCTGAAGGTTTTGAGATAAGCCTGCAAATGATGTTGAAAAATACTGACGTGGGCCAGAGTTTTAAGAAAATTATTTAATGGGGGCAAGTTGGGTACACTTAGTTTGGTGAAGATTCGAGGTGTCAAGCGTGGTCTAGCAGACAATATATAGGAGATAGGAGTTGGCAGAGCGACAGTTCAATATTCCGCTACCTTACGCGTTCATCCGTTGTATTATGGCGTTGTAGTCAGGGTTGACACCTCGAATACGTTTTTGCGAGCGTTTCTGCTGTTTTGTCAAAATTTCGCTACGACATGAGACATGAATTTGTTTGTTTTTCTCCCAAATCAATGCATCATCTTTTATCACAACATGAAGATTATCGGTCTCAAAATGAGTGTGACAATATAGACAAGACTGTCTGACTACACTGTAAAAAAATTTATGTAAATTCACCATGCTGAGCACAGAAAATCTAGGGACACTATGCTCAGCATTGTAAATTTACTTTCCCGAATGGGAAATTTTCGAGCGTGCTAGTAAATTTCCTTATCGGCGGATGGCAAATTCCCGCTTGGGAGCCGCCGTGCCGTGCCTTTGTGACAGATCCTTATCAGTGTTTCTATAAAATGTCGAGTTGTTGTTGATTTTACATCTAGCCGTCTTTTCTAGCATAGTAGTGAGATATTGAGATGTGTTGATTCTTACGGTAGATGGAATTTTTTGGACAAAAATGCATCGATTTTGTTGTGGACCGGTCATAACCTAATACTGTGTGGCCTCGTTGAAGAAATTGATTGCGCTTGAATAATTCTATAAAAAGAAATCCGTGGATGAAAATGTTTTCGAATCGAACGTCAAGCTCTTTTCTCGCTGCCAGCATCACACACAATCACACATGCACGTTCACGAGCAAGTTCATACAGAGAGCAACATCCCTTTATTTACATCGTTTATTTACGTATACAGACGTTGACGGATGCCCATATTGCCGAGATATTGCCCAAGCACTTTCGATTTTCGAGTCTGCTGTCATCTGCTCCACTCCCACATATATATACAGTTGTTCGCTTTGAACGGCCGATTCAAAAATGTTCATATTGCAACTCGCGCACGCGTACTCAAATGAAATATACAAGCCTGGGACGGGAAATTTACAAGCTCCGGAACGTAAGCTCACCATGCTCAGCATATATGGTGTCCCAGAATTTCCTGTGCTGAGCATGGTAAATTTACAAGCCGCTCGTAGGTTTCCTCGCTTTCTGGTATAAATTCACCATGCTCAACACTGTGAATCTACAACCCCACCAGGTATCTTTACCTAGAAAATTTTTTACAGTGTAATCAGCGAAGATAATAACCACATCCGAATGCGTGAGCTCATATTTTATCTTGAGAAATGAGAGCATTGCCCTCATATGCAGTCAAGACACAGACGACAACAACGCGCGTGATCATTGATGACATTTCATGACGCCAGTCGAATCTCTTCTTCTCAAGATGGAACATTGCTTTCCTTTCACATTACTCCACTTGCATGGAAATTAGTTAGTTCCATTGTGTGTCTCATCGCCGGTAGTAAATATTTTGAACTTATCTCTTATAAGTCATTTTCGGTAGTCTACTGTGTAAACACAGATAACCACATATCAGCTAAAATTGGGAACCACCAAATTTCTAGTTTCGTAAACCCATCATCATTCAGTGTTCACTCATCACTTCAACGATGTACTTCACTCTGCTTTTAGTGGGTTTTGCGTTATTCAGTGCATACCTTTATTTAACTCGCAATTACGATTATTGGAAAAGACAAAATGTTCCTTGTGCATCGTTGCCTCTTCCTGGAATTGGTCATGCCCTGCCCGTTCTCTTGATACTAGAAAATATGGGTATGTGGGCTCATAGAATGTATCTAAAAATGGGTAAAAGTAGCATGTTTGGTTGCTTCTTCATGCAGACTCCAGCATTAGTGATTCGTGATCCAGAGCTTGTCAAGCAAGTTCTAAACACAGATTTTACAAGCTTTAGTAACAACAAAACTTCTTTGAATCCTGATCTTGACCATATCATGAAGCGTAATCCATTCTTTGCTAAAGATGAGGAATGGAAGGATACCCGTTACGCTGTAAGCAATAATTTCACTGCGAAAACTCTTCGTTGTATCTCTGATATCGTTCTTGGTGTATGTGACAAATTAGTGCCATTCGTCCAAAACAGGATTGACCTTGATAAAGGATACGCCGAATTAGAATTGAAAAGATTGATTACAAGAGTGACTGGTGAAGTAATAGCGAATGCAGGATTTGGTATTGAGGGATACAGTTTTGAAGAAAAGCCACCTAGCGGCACTTTTGCAAGTTTCGCACACAAATTTTTCGAAGCGTCAACACTTAACGGTTTCGAACGCGTTGTCAGATTTACATTTCCTGGATTCGCACGAATGATTGGTATGAGATTAATGGATGCAGAGACCGATCGGTACTTCAGGAACATTATCAGGGAAGTTTTGAAATCAAGATCCGAAAAAAAGGTTGACAATAGTGATTTTTTGAAATTCATTGTTGAACGTATGAGTGAAGTTGACGAAGATGCTACAGTTGCACAAGTCAGTGTGATTTTCTTCGATGGTTACGAAACTTCAAGCTCTGTCATCAGTTCAATAATATTTCAACTAGCTGAGCATCCAGATTTGCAAGAAAAAGCTCGACAAGAAGTGCTTGAAGTGATAGAAAAAAGTGGCGGAAAACTTAACTACGACTGTATCAAATCAATGGAATACATGGATAAGGTTATGCACGAAGCTATAAGAGTTAATCCTGCGGCTATTGAATTTATTAGAGTTTGTAATAAACAAACAACGCTAAAGGGCGCTGATGGTATAAAAGCAGTATTAGAACCAGGTTCATTGGTTGTAGTATCGTCGGTTGGACTACATGCGGATGAAGAATATTGGCCGAATCCTACTGTTTTTGATCCAGAAAGATTTGCAGGTGGCAAGGATAATTGGAATAAATATGCATTTTTACCTTTTGGTGAAGGGCCTAGAAAGTGTGTTGGTAAGAGGCTTGGAATCATGCTTGTGAAACTTGTTACAGCTACGCTTTTGACGAATTTTAAGGTTGAAAAGTCTCCAAGGACTAAGCTTCCGCTTAAATTGAATCCAAATAGTTTTACGTGGGTTGCCGATGGTGGACTTTGGGTACGATTCAAGCCTTTACATTCTTAATTTTTCTCAATGATTGAGTGAACATGATACGAGGACAATAGTAATTTGTTAATATTGAAATCTAAGGACTTTTGAGTGAGCATTTATGTGTAACAAAGAACGATTAAATTTTGGCTATCTGTTAATTTTATATGGTATTCTTAAAAATTTGTGATAATCCATAGAATAGCCATTGATGAAGACTTTAGTTGGGTCGCGACATTTCTCTAATAAATACATCTTTTATAGACCTCAGAAAATTTCATTTGTCTTTGCCTCTTCCCTGGATGAAAGTGAAAAACTTTCCATGAATTATAGGTCAAAGAGCGTAGCTCTCTGATACGTTCGATTTCTTCATTTCAGATAGCAGCACAGTCATTTCATTGATTTATCGACGAATGAATGTGTAGTTTTGATATATTTATCTATTCAAGACATATGTCTGGATTGTGTACACTCTGAGATCAATAGTCACCTCTTACGTATAAGCTACCATCATTTTCAAAAAATAGAAGTTCGTAATATACATGCATTTAAGAGAAATTCAGAGAGTCATAACTTCTATTCAAATTATTTTGTTACTCCAAATATGAGAATTCCTAAAAATTCTCTCATCTATCAAAATGATCAGAAAGAAATAACAATTCAAAAATAGCATCTTTGTAAGTTCTATTCAATAAAATCGACCGCACCAATGATTGAACAAGATCAATAGAACATTTAGTAAAAAAAAGTGTAACAACAGTGCGATCAATTCGAAATAGAGCGTTGGCCCTAACAACATTTCGGGAGTATAAGATAAGGACTTTACCGAGCACAGTCATGCGTACTTCGATCATCACCTGTATATCACTGGTAAAAATTGTACCTATAGGTAAGTACACGTTTCTATGATGCATCAAAAGGTGTGGATATATACCTGTATCGAGTTGAAAGAGGGTGTACTATGGATAGAATAGAAGACATAATCGCGTTCCATTCGAGTCGTGACTCTACCACGTGGCACATCGCCCTCCTGCGCACAATCATTAAACTCTACTTTATATAGGGCCGGCATCAGTTAAAAAACAACCCCTGTCACAATTTTTATAACTTGGATTATGATTACAAGCAGCTGCTGAAGATTTGGATAGCTCTTCATCGATGAAATCAAAATTTTTTGAATGCCGATGCAACATCTTCAAAAGGTGAGTTTATGGTATATTTTTTAGTCAGACTGAAAATTTTTTGCTTGAACCGAACCGCGTTTGGATTATACTTACAGTGGCAAGTTCGTTCAAAAGTAATCTGTGTCAGGGATTTAGATTCGAGTCGAGAAAAATTCGCAAATGTTAATGTGATGAATACAAGAAAGTCTGTCGATGCAGAAAATGCGGTAGAAGGTCGAAAAACCACGGGTCATCAATATTCAAATTGACATGATTGGCCGAGAAAACTATGATTTGCTTTTCGAAGTAAGATATGTCAGTAGTCTGAGTACTTATTCGATTTGTACATTGCAATGACTCGAGTAAACTAAATAGGCAACCTTATAAAAAGAGTCTCACTCGTGTCAATAAAAATAAATTCAAAGGCTCCAATTTAATTATGTCGTACTGAAGGTACGTGGAAATTTTACTTCTGCACGTCAATCAATCATTTATTTCAGAGACACTCCATCTAACAGAATGAGATAGAGTAAATGAAAGAAACGAAAATTATTCAAGAACTCATGAAGTTTCGCTAAAGGAATTTTTTTCTTTTTGCTTTCATAATTTATTCAAGCTCTGGATGAATAGATCAAATTCGATATCGCAATTTACACTACTAGTCATAAAAATTTGAGTAAAATCGATACGAATACTGACATATTTCTGTACTCTCAAAGGATTATCTTCTTGAAATCATTTGGAACTACTTTTTTTTCTGTCACAACTTTATTCATTGCTTCAAATGAAGGAAAATATTACTTGAGGTAACTCGTTCCAGATTCTTTCTTTTTTAATAACTCGTCGTCAAGATCAAATCGATACTCGCGAGATTTTTGTAAAAGTTATTCATATGGGTATGGCCTTGAGATTCTTAGATAGTAGAAGAAAAACAGGGCAGAAACTTATGGATACTTTGAATTTTTCTCTCAAGTTCCTTGAACCACCTGAGGTGGATCTAGTTTTTCCAATGAATGCGAGTACATCGTTCTGAGGATCTTTCAGAATCCTATGAAAAATTATTCTACACATTTTTCGATAAGACTCCTCTCCTCCAACTTACTACGGAAAAACCGGTAAATAACGATAAATCGTGAGAAAAACGAACTTTTACATGCCCAATATATTGGAAAAATAAAAAAAATAGACTTTCCGACACGCGGTGCGTAAAAGTGTCTTTTCCACACTGATTTTCCACTTTCTTGCAAGATTTGTCGAAAAACACAGTTCGATACACGGGTGTAGAACCTATTTTTCCATCCTTGTATCGAGATTCACTATTTTTCTAATTCGATCGACGGATACCTTCGATTTTTTCAGAAAAATGGCCGTGAAAGTACCCAAAAGTTGATCGCGGGGAATTTCCAAAACCCAAAACTTCCCCGCTTCCCCGACTTTCCGGCATAGCGTGACTCGTTGAGGAAACTGTGTCAATCAAAAGTCAGTATCAGTAAAAAGTTTAACCAATGACGGTATCATTTTTTTAACGTAACAGAGTAAAAATTGATTCGGCTTGTACTTGCATGATGTAGAAAACGTTCATAAATTAAGTGAGGTTCTCATAAAATAGGGATAAGCTTGACGAATTCCTGCAGTAAATTTACTTTTTAACCTATTTGCTGCTCAAAACAATTACGCAAAGCAAGGATGCTCTAAAATTTGTAAAACTGACGAGCCTGTTCGTTCAGATTGATATGAGATTTGAAAGATGAAACTCACTCAAATTATTGAAAAAATGAACGAATCATTTTACCTCAGGCCAGATAAATGTCTAAAACGGATCCTACAGATCCGTGAAAATTCGAACAAGAGTGAAATTTCCATGAGACAACTAATTATGCAAGCATTTTCCCTATCATTTTGTTGAAAACGTGAAAGCTTGTTACAAGTTCGATTAGTCTGTCACACAGGATATCTATTTAAGTAAACAGGCATCGTTTCACTCAATCAATATTACAGTACCTAGTCGATACTCATTCTGATCCAATTACATTGTTGTTTTTTTTCCGAACTACTCTTACAATTGACACGTGTCTTGATTACCAGGAATAGATCGTCATTGTTCTCTCGTCACGTAATGTGGTATTTCTTGTACCTGGAAATTCCATTATGAAAATATTTTACCAAATAAAATTCTAGCACAGTCATGTTTATATCCTTTGAATCATGGGTGCATGGCGAAAAAAACATAAATTCTTTGGATTGTTGAAACTGAGTAGCATACCATCGTCAGTTAGGGTCGTGCTTTTATCAAATTCTGCAAGAATATTGCGGAAAGCATCGAAATAAGAGGTCAAGTGAAATGCTGATGATCGATAAAATTTTGATGAAGAACGTTTTGATGAGTAATTTGACAAGGAGGATGTGGATACCGGAGTAATATGCCACCCTGTTTGTCAGATTCTGTCTAGCCTTAGATAACAAATGAAATTTTTATGCTAGAAAAATTTTTTTGAAGTTCGAGAACTCGGGAAATATTCTGAACGTGACTAAACAATTTTTACTCCCTATTTCACTAAGGTAAGTGTACTCAACTTGCCCCCATTAAGCTATTTCCTGAACATCTCTGGTCTACCTCAACATTTTCCAACGTACTTTAATTCAATTTAAAGCTTGTCTTAAGACCTTAAAAATGAACTACTATGAATACATCTGATTGTGATGAATTGGAGCGAAACTGACTTAATTTCCCCCCAAAATCTATGAAAATCGGCGATAGAGTGTTTTTTGCACATTTGGAGATTTTCGGTGGTTCAGAACACTATTTCCGACCCATTTTGACGTGATAAACGCGCTCTGAGTGGTGATAAAAGTCGTACTGCACGTCTCTTTGAGATAAACTTATGGAAACATGTTGGAAACAATATTATCACTGAAGATGGCCTTCTTGTTTCTCAAATCATCTCCGAATTCTGCACATAACATAGCTTCAAATCGGAGTTTTGCAACTTCAACAAGAACGGATTGTGAAGATCTTGGATCGAGGAATAAAATGCGCTGAAGTTCGTTGAGATTGACCGAACCAAAAACTGTTGTCACCGATTTTACTGAATACGATTTCCTCGGTGATTTCTCAGCCGTGTAAACACAAGAAATGGAACAATCATTTTAAATTTTCTGGAGAACGCAGAAATGATTCGGGGTTGATGCAAACTACTCACTTTCTCATATTTCAACAAAACAAACACAAAAAATTGCCGGGAGGCTTCGGAGTGCCCATCCCTGAGATCGACATATGGGGGTAAGGTGGACACATTTAGGCTGGGATTCATAGTCGTTTATCCGAGATCAGGATCGGCGGATTAGGAGCGCTGCGATCGCTGTGCCCAGATGTAAAATAACTCGCCATAGCGATCGCAGCGCCCTAAATCCGCTGACTCTAATCTCGGATTAACGACTATGAATCACAGCCGTACTTTATATCAAAACTTATGCGATGATTTTGCAATACCTAGAGAAAGTGAATCAATAAAAGGAAGTAGCCTCGATTTCTGTATATGAAGCGTGTTTCCTTGCACTCCGGACATGTGTAGATGGAATAGATTTATAGTCTTCCAACCATTTCATTGTCAATGTCACCAGATGATGCAAAGTAAGCATTCTCAACAGTTACCTCAAAAAAATATTGAAAAATTCCTTGATCTTCGTCGATGACAATTTCATACTGGCATGAGTTTGAATCGAGAAGATCATTTATGGGTTGAAAAGAAAGTATAACTCCTGCAGTGACTTTGATCGTATAATTTCCTGTGATATCTTTAATTAAAAAACATGATAAAACGAGAAAAAAGAAATCCATATATTCGAGAACCTTGATGACCACTCGTTTTTTGCCTTATGACATCACAAATCTACGGCATTTTGTATGGATTTTATATTGTATCAAATTTAAGAGTGTACATGCTGTTGCGGAGATAGACCAATAAAAATTATTGCAGTTTTTAAAAGTCCACGCAATTTATCTAATTTTTAATGAGCTAACATAGGAAACTTTTATGAATCTTTTTTCAGTTTTCCAGATGAGCTCATCGAGTTTGAGGCATTGGTTGAGTTGCGGGGACGTCGAAAAATTAGAAAATGTCGTTCTCGAAGGCAAAGGCATACGTTTATTGGGAGAACAGTCATCCGATCTCAGAACGAGAGTTTTTCTCAAAGGATTGCCTAATTATTTGGTAAGTTTATTTGAAACCCTCTTCTTCGACTAACGGGATAAAGAGATGCTTGAGTCAAGTAAATTTAGATGAATGAAAGCCAGCTGTGACTCAGGTCACTGTTAGTTTCAAAAGCGCCACCTTAAAACAGAATATCTCCAAGTTTCAAAAAACTAGAAAGTTCAATTATGACTTTAAGAAGTAGGGCAGTTGTTAGGTCTGAAAGTTGCAAATGAAACCGTGAGTTTTAGAGAGACAAATATAGACGCAGAAATAGTTCAAAGTCCAAGTTTTTCTGTAACCTGATCAGACATACTCCATATTTCCGCCACAATCGAATTATTCTGAAATTTTCAGTCGTTGAAAAGTGTATCCATAATAACAAACAGATACCTTCTGAAAATAGTAAATTTATCATAAAATCAGACATAATTTTCCAAGTTCCAGGTATTATTCTTAAAGTGTAAAAATCACAATCATTCTTGGTTTTACTTTGCAGACAAAAATTGCGCAAATTCACGATGCTGTTGCACGAGGTTCGCTGATAGAGGTTCGAAAGATCGTCGAAAGTGAGCCAAAAAAGAAACTAGTGGTTGCCAAAGATCCTGCCGGGACTCCATTAATTCATAAGGCTGTATACTACGATCATCAAAATATTCTAGAATGGATCATCAACAATTATCCAGTGACTGTGGATCAAAAAGATCGGGTAAATTTCTAAAATTTCTTTGCCGAGTTTAAGTCGAAAATCCCACATACTGAAGCGCGCGAGTGCTTTCGGAGGACTCATAAAAATATGATTTCTGATTCCTTGGCGAGGTTAGAGAGATTCCTAGTGAAGGCAAACTAGGCAAAGGAGCGGTAAATTAGGCAATAGGAGCAAATTAGGCACACTTACCTCACCTCGAGACATTATGCAATAGAGTGAGGGTTCGAGAATTTACTTTCAAAACCACTGAATCGATCAGAACTCTCAATTTTTGAACTTATTTTCGTGAAAGTTGCCCTAATAGTTAGAAATAGTAATCCGAATGAACAAATTTTAATTTGTGTGAAAAATATTGTGCGTTGATTAATCACAAATCGTAATGAAAATAATATGTTTGTGTCGTGTGGTCGTGGTAAGTAGTGTTCTAGTTGAATAATTCACAAACTTTGCTCTCTTCTTGGTGAATGTCACCTTCAATGTTCGCTCAAGCATAAGGGTAATTAGCTGTGAATTCATGCTTTGAGTATACTCGTATGAGGCCGTTGATAAATAATCAGTATAACTGCAGTAAAATGCGATAATTTCGCCTGGATTAATTTCAAAACCATTATTACTAATAAATTTGGATACATTTTCTTTCCCAACACTAAAGCATGATTCGAGTTCTCTGATAAGTTAGTAGCAAAATCAACCAAATTGAGAAAGGGAACATTTTTCAAATCAAATGAACGCGTTGAATATATCATCAATTCATTCCCAAGGGAATGGTCCGAGGCATCTAAGGTAACTGTGCCTGATTTGCCCCTATACCCTCATTTACCTTCACTCAAGTTCTCGAATGTATGCACACGCAGACCTCGCCACGCATTTTTATCATATTTGTTACGTTAGAATATGAAAAAATGGACGTTTAGGACCGATCCTAAATGGCCTGCGCGTTTCTTAGAACGAAAAAGTGGTTTTTGATACTTTTGACTTCTTTTTGATGAGTTACCAAAAGTCAAGCGAAAAAAAGTTGGCATAACCAATCTTCACGTACCTTAGCTCATTTCCTTTGTTTTTGTCTCAACTTCAAAATCTTCTCTGCAGAATTGCAAAGTTCAATTTCTAACTAATACTATTCGCATATTACCAAAAAAGGGGAGTCTTCCTAATTTGCTCCCATGATCTTTTTTTAAAACTCGTCTCTCACTCCATCAAAATCCATCAATTCAACTCAGAAACTTTCAAAGAAGGTAAAAAAAGCTACAGAATAAGCTAAAGTATGTCTCATTTGGTGGTCTGGGGGTCAAAATATTCCAAATTTACGAAAAAACCCGTATAATCTAATGGGAATAGGCCTCTTTTCCACGTGGGGGCATATTGGGAACACACTGTCAGAAACTCGCAAAAAAATTTGTTTGCAAAAATCAAGATAGCTAATTTGTTGAAACCAAACGTAATCTAACTCATTTTAAGAGTCTTGAAACAAGCTTGAAAATGCGCTAAAATACGTTGAAAAATATTGATATTAGCCAAAACTATGAGCAAAACAAAAGTAGTGGAGGAAAATTAGGAACATGTTTGCCTTATTGGTTACGTTAAAATATGAAAAGATGAACGTTTAGGACCGATCCAAAGTGAACCGTGCATTTCTAAGAATGGAAAAGGTAGTTTCCGGTACTTTCGACTTCTTTTTCATCAAAAATTATGCCAAATAAAATTGCCGCAATCAATCTTGACGCAATTGAGTTCATTTTCTTCGTTTCTGTAATTTGAAAATGTCGTTTGCAGAATTGCAAGATTCAGTTTCTAACCAATACTATTCGCATATTCATATTACTAAAATCAATCCGGTATTCCTAATTTGCCCCATAGTATTTGTTTGAACTCGTCTTTCACTCCATTGAAATTGAACTCCATCAATTCAACCAAAACAGTCAAAATTCATTGCGTGTGATCATAATCTTAATTTTGAAACAAGGCATGTAAAATTGCTCCAACTAGACTTTTTTTTTAAAAAGAAATAGTGTAGACTATTCGGCTGTAAATTACTCGGAACACTCTTCAGAAAGCTGATGTCTAATTATACGATGGGCTGGGAAGGTGGAAAAGTTGAAAAAGACTGAAAAAGGTTCAGGGAAAAAAATCCTATGGGGTGTGATTCTAATTACCTCCAAGATCATTTTCTAAACAGAATCAAAATCTTTCTCCAGTGAATCTTAGAATAAAATAATGTTTCTAATCTCCGATCATAAACGGTATGCAAAAGCTTGTGTATTTCGAGATTTTCATATTTTACGTGATTTTTTCGCTATGCTGTGGAGCATTATATGAATATGTATGCTGTGAAGCAGCATATTGAACGCTACGTGTGGCATTCACAAAAAAATCGAAAAGATGACTGTATTTCCAAATTCACCGACAAAACATTTCTTCCAGAAAATGATCCTCACGGTGCCTAATGGGAATTTTTTCCCCCTAAACCTTCAATTTCACCCTCTTTCCGATCGGGCGTGAACAGTGATTGACTTGCAAGCGAGCTTGCAAGAAATATATTGTTATTCATATTCTATCTATTGGTTTTTGCACCTAATACAGTAGACACGGCAAATTAATCTTGCTTCATTCAAAACATTTGATTATTAATTAATTCTCCAATGACCCAATGTATGATTAAAGTTTTTAGATTTTGGAAATAATTCGTTATCATGCACGAATTCATTTTTTTTATTCATATACTTTTCTATAAATAAAACAAGACCTACCGGGTTGAATATTCGATCGTACAGTTCAATGCAAGAATTCCAATCACATATCTTTTTCAAGGTGTTTTGATACAATATTCACATCACTACATCGAATTGTCTTTCCCTATTATCTTCTCATTCATCTATTCGTCTCATATTCAAATAACAATCGAGCTACACAGAGGAACCAAAATGTCAAATTGATATAAAATATTCCATATGCGTGCATGTGCTTCACTATTTGTCAATATTCAGAAAAATCATAAAAATTCAGTTTGATATTAACCTTGAAAGTCTCCCCTAATTCTCAATAGTTCAGATCAAACATTTGCTTAAGAGCGCGATGTGTACATCAAAACCCTCTTCCGCGTCACGAAAATTCCAAATTTCGTATAGGCTTTCGTGTTGTTATACATTATTAGCCTTTCATCGATGAATAGTTTGACTGTTTAAGAATTCATTACTTACACCCCTTGGAGAAACGATAATCAATGCTTTCTATATAAGAGCTTCTCTGATGAACGATCGCGTGTTCGCTACATTCAATCCAAGTTTCTTGTTTTTCCTATTTTCATCTAGCCCATGATACACGCGTGCATGTATGTTACTTTTGACATAATCAATGTAACACCATCAATAAGCAAACTGAAAATCATGACTCTAGATCTTTCTGGGTTTTCCCAATAATTTAGGCAAACATTTCACTAATACTCAAAATGAGTAATTTGAGACTTGTGTCGCGAACCAGTAAAGATTTGTTCGATATATTTTCTGATGTATTCGAATCAATATGGCATCATATGGGCCGGTATGAATGATTGTTAGGAAAATAGCTTAGCATTTTATTTCTTTGTCTTTAGATAAAACCAACTTGTTTCGATAAATAAGAATTTTCGATTTATACATGAAATTGCCATGTGAATGAAAAAGCTTCAAATAACATTAAACGTTAGCATGAGTAATAACTTTGTACAAAAATCCAAAATATTTAAATAAAAAAAAAACAAGAAACATCAAACGTTATAAGATGATGAATTCTGTTACAAAGTTGAAAATCGAGTTGTTCAAAAAATATTTAGACTTTTCGAATATTCAATTTCCACGAAAGGAGCTAGGATTTTACGTAAAATAGGTCACTCGAAGCTCGAGAAAGAGTGAAATGATTTGAGAAATTGATTATTTTTTGTTTTCAAAGCTATTTGCCATCGTTTACAAAACCTACAAAACCTTTATGGTAAAGCCATCGTATATCTGCAATATTTGTGTGAATGGCGAAGGAAGTTACTTACCCAACGAGCAACGACGCGACGGTTTTGACGAATGAGAGAATGAATAATCAACAATGAGTGCTAGCTTTTGGCTTGACCACATAGGAAAGGACTGTTATTTTGTCAGTTAAGCTTGAACGCTTCTACTTTCTGGTCGGTTTTGTCATAATTTTTGAAATTTCTGGGGGAGAAAAGGTTATAATAAGCAGAAAAAACTGGGTCAATCTATGATTACGGGACTGTGGCAGATAATTGTAAGCATTAGTCTAATATACGCAAAAATGATTCAACTCACGGAGAACACTTTCGAGAAACGCTTGATCTCAGAATTGCGATTATTTCGGGAGTTTTTATTAAATAATCACTTTCCATACGTGTAAAATTTTATGCAGAGTTGTCTAACAAGACCAATATCAATACTGTTACCATAGTATCTAAAGAAATTTGGAGGATACCAGTATCCTAAGAATTTTTCTCATAATCGGCAGAATTACTCGATACAAAACTAAACCTCGATCTATGATTTCATTAAAAATCAAAAATTTTCTTCACATTCATCACCAATACGCGCATAGAAACAATTTTTACATGTCGACCAGCCTGGAATCACCGGAAGCACTTGCTTATACTACATATATGTATATTTCCATATAATTTTCCACCATCGATTAGTACTTGACGATATGACGACGAGGAAGAGACATGGTGGGCGGCGTATAATATCAAAATTAATATTCGACAGGAGGGCAGAACGGCTTTGCATTACTGTGCGGCTTGTCGAGATCCGGACGCGGTTTGGGATCTTTTAATCGAATCAGGCTGCGATTCAAGCGAGTGTGACAGAAGAGCAAAACCGGCTGCCTATTATCTGCATCATAGTAACGAAATTGAGCTTCCAGATCCTGAGAGAATGGCAGGAAGGAGACTTCGCCCTAGAAATGCTCCACGAACCATGAGTTAGTATACATATCTTTTTTTTACTATCAAAATTCGTAGCTTTATTTAATATTTTGTGAGTTATAAATAACAAATTTTTCGATGTGAACATGAGGTTGTCCATCAAAAATCTCCAATTTGAAACTGTGCAAGAAAGATACGATTTTTTTCCATCGCGGGAAATAAAATTGTCGAGGGTGTGCTTTAGCGATTGTACAAGTTTTGAGATGGACAATTGCTGAGTACAGGGGGTTGATTCGAAATTTGAATTCGGAGTAATTTGTGCGCGATTATACCCATCTCGGGTACACTTACTATGGCTTATACTCAGGGTAAGAATTGGTTTGGATATTGTAAATCAGTAGATAAACACGAAACGAAAAAAAAATGGCTTAAATAGTATTTAATACATAGAATGAGTCTACTTTTGCATCGTACCTGAGAACTCCTCAACATGTTCATTGTAAGGCCAGTTTTTCGTTGTTTTATCT
The DNA here is from genome assembly GCA_029851415.1 of Eretmocerus hayati. Lineage (NCBI taxonomy): Eukaryota > Metazoa > Arthropoda > Insecta > Hymenoptera > Aphelinidae > Eretmocerus > Eretmocerus hayati. Next base: position 30,027,235 of record CM056741.1, on the reverse strand, counting down.
GAGTCACTAACTAAAATCAGTTTAAACTTTTCGAACTTGACTCGTCTTCTTATGTTTCAAATGATATAAAGTAAATCGGCATTGGCGGACTAATTTCATTTCTCAATCAATCTCAAATTTGAGATCGATTAATTGAGAAATTACTGATCGGGTTTGATCGTGGAGGTTTTAATTAATGAAAAAATTGCATATGACAGATATCGTATTGCATATGGCTGTTAGAGTGTCTTTCCCGGTGTGAAAAAGGCTCCCAGTTCAAATCTGGGTCCAAGCAACCTTTTTCTCACGATGTCTGTCATATGCAATTTTTTCATTAAAATCAGTATTCTTGCAAACAGGTGTGTTAGGGTGGTCTGAAAAATGAAAATTCTCCCATTCGTTACCATTGGGACCAGAAAAGCTGTGTTTTTACATGTACAATCGAAATTTTTTCTTCGACGCAGGCTAAGAATTAACATCATGCGTTAGAGCAATAGCCCCGAAGATTTTCAAGCACCAACAGAAATACGTTATTTCGGCATTATTCTCGAAAATAAAGTAGCCAGGTACGAGGCAAGGATGTCGCTTGATCATCGTGCGAATTTCTCGTGTACTTACACCCGTAGAAACTTGAAACGTGGTTCGCTGAGACCTCAGGAGTCAGAGGTCCTTGTGAATCGCGAGATTCCAATCATGGCAACAAAAAAACAACACTTTCTCGGGAAACAACAGAATCTGTTAAAATTCGCTTGTTGTTTCAATAAGCTTGGACTCGTGTCACACTACGATTTTTTACGTATTTTGACCTCCTGAAGAAGATTCCGGTGGTTCTGTGGAGCTCAGACACTGTCGAGAATCGAGGTCTGAGCTGGTCGAGATCAGCGAATTTCATCGATTTCGTTGAATAATGAGCCCGGATTCGATCGGCTCAAACGTCGATTCTCGACATCATGTGGCTCCACAGAATCACCAGGACCATTATCAGGAGGATCAATTACATAGAAAATCATAGCGTAACCCGAGCCCAGGTCCATTTAATACATTCGCTGCGACGGGCTCCACCGGTGGGACCCGCGATTTTCCAGTTTCCAATCTTTGACGACTCAGAATTACTTGGAAAATTTTTTCTAAGATATCTATCGAGGTGGCTTACTTCACCAAGGACGATAACAATCAGACAATAAAGACTTTAGCTCCATACGCGTGTTTCTACCCAATTGTGGTGGTCCAGTTCAAAACCGGAATAAAATTACGAAAAAACAGCGTCGCAGTGCACGTGTTGAACGCTTTCCACACCGACACACTAATTTTAACGGATTTTGGTGTTTCCCGGAAAGTTGTCGCTCTTTACATAGAATTAATATCTTGCAATTGACAAGATCCCCTGCTTCCTGAGGCCTGCTCGAACCCCGTTTTTGGTTTGGTGAAAATACGTAATAAATCTAATTCGCATGATGATTCAGACCAAATAAATGCCTTGCGCCTCGCTACTTTTATTTCGCAAACCACGTCAAAATGACATTTTTTTTCTTTTATCTTTAAATATCTTCAGGGCTCTTGTTCAAACGCACGATGTCATTTCTCAACCTGCTATTAAGAAAATTTTCGGGTCTACATGTAAAAATACAACATTTCTGACCCCAACCGTAACGATTTGGAAAAATTCATGTTTTTTGACCCACCCTAATATTTGTATGGGTATAAACTTTTTCTTGAGTCATCGTTTATGCCTTTAGTCAAGTACGTCACCATGAAAGATTTTGATTGGAAATATTTTTCGCAACGTTACAGAACGGTAAAGATTGAAAAACTGAAAGTTGCGGAATCCACCGTTGGGTCCCAACGTAGCCAACACGTCTTTGAAATTGAAATTGAAGGTTCCTCGGGCAATGTCACCCAGAGCCATAAGCATCCGTCAGTTGATAAATCGACATTCGGTATTGTTCCATATAAAATTCAGACGAAAGAGCTCCCAATTCTGTTGTTGTTATAAAAATCCCGTAATTCCAACGTTTAGTGTTCTTGAATTCAAACTGGAAAAATCAAATGGTTTTCTCATATTATAACCGTTAGTTGAAGACTCAAATCACTTTGCAAGGTTTTTCCGTAGAATCCTAATAGATTTTTGAATAATACAACCATCTTAATCAAAACTTAACCAATGAGACCAAGTATTTTAACAACAAATAGACCAACTTGCCAATAATGGCGAGGAGAATAATCAAATTGTCCTTGGAAATACTAGTCAAAATGATCTCGGGGCAATGCAATCAGTCAAGCTTCGATTTGTCTCACCTCATTTTCACACTTTTTTCCATTCCGGAAGTCTCTTTGCAGCCCTACATTAATAACTGCATATATTGAGATTAGTGGTTATCAATAATGCAGAGGCTTACTTCTTTCCAGAAAGGTCAAGATACTAACGATTTTACGTCAGAAATAGCAGTGGACCTTGACATTACAATTTTCCCTCATAATAACCAGCAATATTAACGAGCGGGAAAAATTAAAATCAATCCATATAAAATTAGATATAACCATTTTCCGAAGTATTTTTCCAAAAAACTCACACTTCTTCATTACTCTAACCGCTGGTCAAAAAAAAAGGATTGGCGTCTCCAAAAATCAACTATGTATCCAAGAAGTTTAAAAACTTCAACCACTACACAAAAATGCCTATTGATGATGTAAAAAAAATTTTTTGAATCTCTATACAGTGCCAAACTTTCCCCTTCATGATAAACTCATATACATACAAAACCCATACACTTTGAGCACATTCCACCTCGACAAATCGATCGCGGCTCTCTCGCAAGCTCGATAAATTTTTTAAGCGCGCTCTAGTCCAAGCTTCTAACCCTCCTATATATGTCCATTCGAGCTTTCATACAAAACGTTATATTATGAGGTACATACATACATACGTACATATGACTATTCACTCGTTCGAATTTTCTTATTCGACCCTGTTATTCCTACACAAGTTTCATAATACGGAATGACCAATCGTTATAGTTATGAGTTTGCCTTCGACGAAGTATGATGCGATTACTGTGCGCGATTATTTTCTCGGTTTAACTGTTTAACAATCATGTGTTGATGATATTTCTTGAATTGAGGATTGTTGGTGTTTACTTGTGATCGAAATTCTGATGTGAATATTTTGAGTGATTTTTTTCTAATATTTGTATCGTTGACAATTTTTTACTTGGAACGAATTTTGTGGCTCTAAAAAGGTGATAGATAAGTGCACGTTCGGGATTTTGAAATCGGAAAGAATATCGTGATGGGGATGAGTTATTCGTGTATCAATACGAGAAACTCAGTTCAACGATTATATTGGTGGTGAGCTCTGGAGAAGTATGCCGAGTATTGATGAAATCGATCGGGAAAAACTAGATACAGAAATGGGTAATTACATAGTTAGTCACTTAAATTGTGATTATATCTATACTTTTTTGTATTTTTTACCTGGTGGAGCCGTGAAATCTCTCGCATTAACTTTATTTCATCTTTTTTTTTTTCATCGAGTTTTAACATCTTTAATTTACACGTGTAAGTTGATGGGCGAAATCGATCTGTCAACCCTTCAAGCATGCCGGTCAATCGATAATTTACTTAATACATACTTTTTTGCTTCGTACGAGCTACTGGTAGTAGTGTAAAACATGTAAATACTTTCGACTTTGTTGTTCAAACTTTGTTGTGCCCCACTTGACTCTAAAACTCTGATTCCATAAGAAGTTTACAATGTAGATTGACGCAAAAATTCTTTTATTGTAAAATTTAAATCGATAATAGGAGGGACAATTTCGGTGATTCTTAACCGATGTGAAATGCGATTGTTGATCATTCATTCAATCGTTAAAAAGTCAAATGTAGCTCCTTCACAACGGATGGAAAATATCTTCAAACATTTCTGAGAATTTATGCCGGCGAAAAAAAATTAACCCATTCACTCACAATGTCCAATATGAAGGACAAGAATTTTTTTAGCAATTTCCAATAATCGGCGACAATTCCTTCCGGGCCCATCAGAAAAATCTGGAAAAATTCTGACAGGTCCCCAATTATTCAAAGAATGAAGCCAGTTATCGGTCGAGGCCAAATACCTGGTTGCATGGGAGAAAAAAAAACAAAAGTTTTAAAAATTCGAATTTTGCCATTTTTCGTCGTATTTTTACCAGAATAACAGAAATACATTTTCAATTCTCTAGAGCTCCCGGCAGTGAATGGGTTAAAATCCCTTGATAAGAATAACGGCATCCCCTTGTATTCCACCTTTTAAAACCGGAAAGAAAGCACATTTTCACTCTGTTTTTGGAACAATAACTTGGACCCTCGGGATGTTGAAATCCTGAGCAGAGCACGGGAAATCAGTTCCCCTAGGCCTGAAATTGCCGGGCGGATACGATTAAAAGAATTTTCATTTCGAGGGCCCTGAACCGACCCTGCAGATATCAATCTGACGTCAGAGGGATGAGAATGAACTTTTTCCTTGTTTTTGACTTGTATTACATTTCAAATAATGCATTTATCGACGAAATTCTTTTTCTCAATAATAAATCACCAAGAAGCATCCTTCAAGCTTCCAGATTATGATTGGTCCTTTATTGATGAAATTTCAAAGACGTAATTTCCTACGGAGACCATGGAAAATTTTCGATAATTTTTTACATTCTAAAGACCAACAAATGATTCTCTTGACTTTAGTGGTAGGCTAAAATCCTGCATAGAAAAATCAGTGAAAATATTATATGTGCGATTGTATACATACACGACCGTGATTATATGTAACGTGTTCACAGAATGGCTCTCCATTTTCCATCAAAACCATGTCACAATCTTAAAAATGAATTTTTCTCGATTATATGATTCTTCAAATATTCAAAACTCTACCCAGAGATATTACAGGAAGGAAATACGTCGAATTTTCCACCCTTTACAATTGCGCTCAAGAATTACATCATCGAATCTCTCCGTCAACACGGAAGCTCCAATATAGTTTGTTTGAGCTTGCACAGCTACACGAACATGTGCAAATTTACACTTTTGCACATCATTTTCCAACAGTTAGCCAAGACCTAGCTAGCCTTCCTTACTTATTGTGTACACTTTTGTACGTATATGTGTTATAACGTGTTGGGTTGTATAGATGGTATAGTCCAGAAGGTCTACAATACACGGAAAAAAAGATCCGAATGTCACGTTAGGGGAACTCTCCTCAACGTCACATTAGGGAGGATCCGCAACGCGACGTTCGGGTGTCTGTAATGCTGTGCTGAGGAAGCTGTAGTGCGACGTTCGGGACTCCCTTAGCTTGGAGCTTAGGTTCCCCGCAGAGCGACGTCTTGGGCCGCAGGTAAATCGGTCAGTCCCTTTTGGCAATTAGGTGAGCGCTCGGGACCCAATGTTTATGGCCCTGCGCTAATTACCTACGGTAAATTTGTAACATTCTTAGAAATTGCACAGAACTATTCGCGAATGTTAAATTCACTCTCGTCTCTTCAAGATCTTCTCAAAGAAACTCGAATCGTGAAAATCGGCTGATATCAAGTAATCATGTGGCTAGCAAGATAGATTATCAGCATTCCAAATTGATTACTGGACATCACCCGATTTTCACGATTCGAGTTTCGAATAGAAGGTGTTGAAAAGGTGAAGATGAATCTCACATTTGCTTGTGGTTTTGAGCACTTTTGAGGAATATTGCAAATTTGGAATAAGTCATTCGAGCAGGGCCATAAATAACCCGGCCCGAGCAGAAATCCCTCATTTTACCCGCATTCCAACCGGGGGGAGCCGACAAACATGAGCGGCATTTAGACCGATTCTTTTAGATGACCACTTAGCTCAGTGGCAAAGCTTTTGCTTCACACGCGGAAGGTGATGGTTCAAATCCCGCAATATTCTTTTTTTTTTTTTCATTTTTTTTTTTTCATAATTCCATTTTGCTTTTTTTAGAGAGGATATTTTTTTGCCCCAGAAGATTTTTGATCAAATTTCTCAGTGAATCCAATATTTTCTTCCACGAAATTCCGTTTATATCAACAATGCTTATAGACCATTCTGTTCCCCTCACCGAAATCTATTGATTGTGGGTAACGCTTTTTCTCCATGAACCATTCCAAAACTATGAGAGACTCATCTTTGAGGCCCTCTGTGTGTGTGTTGTTTTTACCGCCACCCTTTCTCCCCTACTGTTCACCTGATCACTTTTTGGCTTTCTACAAATTGTAGAGAATCAGAAATATGGCAGCCCAGTGATTTGCCAGCTCTCATTTTTCAGTCAAATTTGATCCATAGGCTTCTTAAAACAAGATTCCTAAAATTCCGTCTCTCAATACGTAAGTAGCATAGCGAGCCTCTCGGTGCTGGTGCTACATACTCGCAAAGGTCGAAAAAAAGAAAAACCACATCACACGGACCTGACATTTTCACCTTTTTTTTTGATGATAATTTTTTCCGGTAGCCCCGGATCGAATAATTGATGATTGCACCAGAAAGAACACGCAAAAATACATCGATAATGACTTTTTAAAATTTTTTCTTTAAACGTTCTAAGGGTTCGTACAAGTAGGCACATATTATTTCAAAGTTTCCACGGAGAAACTCATATCGATTGGTTGAGATCGAAATTTCTATTCATCTTCCAAGATCTTAAATTTAAAAAAAAAAATCAATATTCTCACCAAAATCTCCATTTTAATCATATGTAAACCCCTTGTATCCAAAGTCCGCCTTAACCAAAGGATGGATATTGTTCAAGAAGCCATAGTGTAGATGGCCCAAACTCATCTAGAATGCTTCCTCAAAAAAATAATTCAGAATATAAGTAGATATTTCTATTGATACTCATTTTTTCCTGTAAACTTCTTTTCGAGCTCCTTCTACGACTCATTCAACTCACTTTCAACCACCTGCAGACATAGGCTTTCTCTCATTCTGAATTGATTGGTTGATGCGAAATTTTCATTTTATTGATAAAACATGATTCAAATTCCTTTTTTCCTCTCAAAAAAAGGAAATTTTTGGATTTGGCATTTGGTTAAGACCATTTTCGAGTTGCTCATTCGATTGGTGAATACAAAGTTTCGACTAACTCTCACTTTATTCGAATATTCCTATACATCTCTTTCTTTATTCGAATATTCCTTTACATTTCTTTTCACAACAATCATCTTTATATTCCAATGCAACTCCGTATCAATCAATTGATTCAGCACTCCGAAAATCATCCCGTTAAAGAATATATTAAGATATAACAAATTACTCCTCCTAGAATAACATTTTCTCGCATACTCTCCCTTTTAATTGATAAAATTTGAACTTCAATGACTCGAACAGACATTCTAAGAACATTATACGTCAGCTCCAATATGATTATCTACGATCCTATGCACTTCACCATCGATTTACATAGTTTTTTTCATGAAGAATCAAAAAATTTCAGCTCTAATTGGTTTAAGTCATACGTTTAGCTCATTATGAAGATCTTGGAACAAGCTACAGGAAGTGCTGAAGTACATTAAGAGTGTTGAGAAAGACCCAAGTTGTTGAGGAAAGGGCTCAATGGGGGCAAGTTGGGTACACTCCTTCGTAAACTAGAAAGATTACATTTTGGGGGAATCAATATACCTCGGCTCCAGTTGAATCAGATGTACTTCACCCGATTTGAAGGTCTTCTAACAAGCTTCAAAATGAGCTAATCTAAACATTTTAAGATAGACCACAGTTGTTACGAAAATGGCTGAATGGAGGCAAGTCGGGTACACTTATCACCGTAGATGCTTGTTGACGAGCTGAATCGATTATTCAATACGGGATTTTCTTGGAGAGTTCTATATACGGCGGACAAGATATTATAGTGTTAGAGACGAAAAACCTTGACTATTATCATCCCCTTTTATGAAACACGAAATTCGTCGAAAGCTTCGAGAAAATCTCTTGAATGTTCGTGGGTATACTTTAAAGGGTGTAATGGTAATAAGGATACAGTAAAATACGATTCAGGTACATGAAAAATTTTCATGGGACTTCATAAGTGGTAAACGATTCATATTTTGCACCATAGAATCCAAAAGCTGCGAAAAAAGTCTGGGATCGGTTAGGTGAAAGAGTTATTCTCTCGTAGATCTGATTCGGATCTAATTACGCACAAATATTTCGTACTTTCTCCCTCTGGTTCAATGAAGTGGGAAGGATTAGATCTAGATGATTTTCGAAGTGCTGAATCAATTGATTGATACGGAGTTGCATTGGAATATAAAGATGATTGTTGTGAAAAGAAATGTAAAGGAATATTCGAATAAAGAAAGAGATGTATAGGAATATTCGAATAAAGTGAGAGTTAGTCGAAACTTTGTATTCACCAATCGAATGAGCAACTCGAAAATGGTCTTAACCAAATGCCAAATCCAAAAATTTCCTTTTTTTGAGAGGAAAAAAGGAATTTGAATCATGTTTTATCAATAAAATGAAAATTTCGCATCAACCAATCAATTCAGAATGAGAGAAAGCCTATGTCTGCAGGTGGTTGAAAGTGAGTTGAATGAGTCGTAGAAGGAGCTCGAAAAGAAGTTTACAGGAAAAAATGAGTATCAATAGAAATATCTACTTATATTCTGAATTATTTTTTTGAGGAAGCATTCTAGATGAGTTTGGGCCATCTACACTATGGCTTCTTGAACAATATCCATCCTTTGGTTAAGGCGGACTTTGGATACAAGGGGTTTACATATGATTAAAATGGAGATTTTGGTGAGAATATTGATTTTTTTTTTTAAATTTAAGATCTTGGAAGATGAATAGAAATTTCGATCTCAACCAATCGATATGAGTTTCTCCGTGGAAACTTTGAAATAATATGTGCCTACTTGTACGAACCCTTAGAACGTTTAAAGAAAAAATTTTAAAAAGTCATTATCGATGTATTTTTGCGTGTTCTTTCTGGTGCAATCATCAATTATTCGATCCGGGGCTACCGGAAAAAATTATCATCAAAAAAAAAGGTGAAAATGTCAGGTCCGTGTGATGTGGTTTTTCTTTTTTTCGACCTTTGCGAGTATGTAGCACCAGCACCGAGAGGCTCGCTATGCTACTTACGTATTGAGAGACGGAATTTTAGGAATCTTGTTTTAAGAAGCCTATGGATCAAATTTGACTGAAAAATGAGAGCTGGCAAATCACTGGGCTGCCATATTTCTGATTCTCTACAATTTGTAGAAAGCCAAAAAGTGATCAGGTGAACAGTAGGGGAGAAAGGGTGGCGGTAAAAACAACACACACACAGAGGGCCTCAAAGATGAGTCTCTCATAGTTTTGGAATGGTTCATGGAGAAAAAGCGTTACCCACAATCAATAGATTTCGGTGAGGGGAACAGAATGGTCTATAAGCATTGTTGATATAAACGGAATTTCGTGGAAGAAAATATTGGATTCACTGAGAAATTTGATCAAAAATCTTCTGGGGCAAAAAAATATCCTCTCTAAAAAAAGCAAAATGGAATTATGAAAAAAAAAAAATGAAAAAAAAAAAAGAATATTGCGGGATTTGAACCATCACCTTCCGCGTGTGAAGCAAAAGCTTTGCCACTGAGCTAAGTGGTCATCTAAAAGAATCGGTCTAAATGCCGCTCATGTTTGTCGGCTCCCCCCGGTTGGAATGCGGGTAAAATGAGGGATTTCTGCTCGGGCCGGGTTATTTATGGCCCTGCTCGAATGACTTATTCCAAATTTGCAATATTCCTCAAAAGTGCTCAAAACCACAAGCAAATGTGAGATTCATCTTCACCTTTTCAACACCTTCTATTCGAAACTCGAATCGTGAAAATCGGGTGATGTCCAGTAATCAATTTGGAATGCTGATAATCTATCTTGCTAGCCACATGATTACTTGATATCAGCCGATTTTCACGATTCGAGTTTCTTTGAGAAGATCTTGAAGAGACGAGAGTGAATTTAACATTCGCGAATAGTTCTGTGCAATTTCTAAGAATGTTACAAATTTACCGTAGGTAATTAGCGCAGGGCCATAAACATTGGGTCCCGAGCGCTCACCTAATTGCCAAAAGGGACTGACCGATTTACCTGCGGCCCAAGACGTCGCTCTGCGGGGAACCTAAGCTCCAAGCTAAGGGAGTCCCGAACGTCGCACTACAGCTTCCTCAGCACAGCATTACAGACACCCGAACGTCGCGTTGCGGATCCTCCCTAATGTGACGTTGAGGAGAGTTCCCCTAACGTGACATTCGGATCTTTTTTTCCGTGTAGCTTCGCGAGTAAAGTGGTGCCTTTGGACATCATCAGTCGAGTAGGTACCTTACGCTTTTCGTGCCGAGGACTGTCAGTCTTCGCAATGGGTAGGGCGAGTACGGACGGTTCTGGAGCCCATCTGATCGATCCTTCCGGTAGTTTTCGAGTTTATTACTACATATTCTTATCATCTCAATCATTTTTCGTATTAATCTCATGAGCTTTACTTACGAATTTTGGGATCTTGTCGATTTTATGATGAAATTTTGTGATCGATATTTCACTACTGGCGACAAGAATTGCTTTTGAAAAATGTTTTCGGGGCACACATTCTTATTTAAGATTAATGTTGTGTCTCCAAGCGTTAGGCTGGTTATTTAAAATTGTGATACCCGTGTACATTTGATGATTTATACTTCCGTAGTTTGAACATTAACAGCGTCGTTCATTCATTGATCAAGTGACAGGAGAATTTGTAGTTCTTCAAATAATTTTAACTTCAAACAAACAAGGAGAGGTCCAACCTTGCGGGCCCTGGATTCGTTTCAAACTCTGGAAATCATCTTCTTTTGGAAAGAAATGAAGGTGTCTCAAGGGATTTAGTCTCATGGGCCTCTTATTCTGAGATATATCCGTGTAGATTAGGATTAGACATATATGCCTATGTTGAACAGTCGTGCATATGGATAATGGACCAATGCTAATCTCAACAGCTGTATCTTAGGATAGGACGCCCATGAGATCAAATCCTTTGAGATACTCTCATTTTTTACAGAAATAAGATGATTCTCAGAGGAACCGCAAGGTTGGTCCTCTCCTTCTAAGAGTTTTCTGATAACAATCATTTGATTTTCCTTTCGGAGAGAATCCTTGGATGATCTTGGATTCTCATATTTTTTATAGCAATTGAACAGCACTTGACGTGCCAAATTTAGTTTCAAAAGATGATTCGTCAATTTACAAAAATTTTAATCAGATAACCATTAAAAATTTTCACATAGTACATACCAGGATTCAAGAAAATTTGGCCAGTTGTATAAAGTTACATACAAAACGATTAAATCTATAACAATTTGAGATATCTTAATTGGGAGTTCCAAGAAAATTATCTTCCGGAACGTACAAAATCTGATCAAAACCTTTATTCTGCACTGTGCTTGAGAGCGCCTGCGTCGGGTTACCATAACTCATAACTATACGGATTGTAAACGTTTTTAACTGCAAATACCTAGTAATTGAGCGACGTGGACATAGTTTGATGTTTTGAATGCCATACCTTGACATGCAAGTATCGTCAAGCTACCATTGACATTTTAATCATGATATCAACTTTAAACTCTAGTCTGCAATTTAATCAAGATAATAATCAAAATTTTCACATTTAACTGCATCAAATATTCCTCTCCTGGCAATAAATTTCTTTTTTATCGATAAAGAAAATATTCGTCTGTTACAGCTCTCGACTTCAAGCCTTCCAATATAAGAATATGGATACACAATCGTGACATTGGAAAATTACAACATGTTCTTTGGGAGGGTCATGGATCAAGACTGCGATGTGAAACAAGTAACAACATGAGGGTGAAGAGGTTCCTTGATGCAGTTCCATTCATCATGGTAATACATCACATCATTTTAATACCCCAGCCTATAAAAAAGTTTCCGAGTAATAATAAGTGACAGAATTTTTTAATTTTCGCGAAAAATCGACTTTCAATCATCCAAAATTCTGAGGTATATTTGTAAGTCTAGATTTCGTTTTTACACGAACAAGATTTTCTGCAATCATTTTCAGATACTTGCAACGAGTGTATGTCCCTCAATTATCAGACCAAATTTACAATCGATCAATCCACTTTTGGCAGGACTTACATGGTGAAAATATAGTAGAACCATCATGTAGTCGAGTGATGAATGTTTAAAACGATATTCTTCCGCATTTTAGACTGTTAACATAACATTCTTGACAAAAATTCTTTTTCAATCTAGGCAGCAATAAAGGACATTCACACAGCCGTTATAAAGAATGACATTGAAGCCTTCCGTCAAGCAGTCGATGAGCCAGTTTCACCCATTATTTTGAGTAGCAAGGACAGCAATGGATTGAATGTTCTGCATAAGGTATGGTCCCAAATAATTATTTCTTCTATCTGAAAATTTTTAAAACTCACCATTTTAGATTGATTTCTAATAAAAATACGACCCTCAAATTTTGTAGAACATATCAGTCGATAAGTTAATGAACGAGGAAATAACAAGGATTCTTTTTGACATGTAATCATTTTTTATACTTACATGTAACATATTTTTCAGGCTGCTGGTCTGGGTTATGGAGTCATGGTCAAAGAAATTCTCAGTAGATATCCTGTAATCATTAACGCACAGGATAACGAAGGCAGAACACCATTGCATTACGCAGCAATTTGTCGAGATGGTGGGACCATGTACGATTTATTAGTCGTGGAAGGCGCTGACGAGACTAAAGTGGACAATGTGAGATTATATTTCAGTTCATTAAATATTCAGCAACTGCCACATGTAAAACTCTGAATCCACAAATACTCTTTCATACTGGAAACGAATCATGATAAAATCCATTTATTTTGATAAAAGATTCCGATTATCCATTGGAAAAGAACATATGTAAAGTTGTCTGACTTCAATTGGCTATTACTACTGAAAACTAAGGGCAATGTCTGACCCATTTCATCTTTTACTACTTACTCCGAAAAAATGCCCGCTCAAACTCAATTCTTATTGACCCTGTTCTGCATTACTTTTCACTTTCTGATTTTTTCTGAACCATTCAATTTGATATATTTCAGAGGCACAAAATGCCATCGTACTATAAACATAAGGCTTCGGACGTTGACCTGAGCTGTCTCGTAATGATTCCGGATGCACCAAGGGTCGGAGCAATTTTTCCTCGCAATTGGGATTGGCGAATTATTGATTCGGATCAACCATTGAGACGTCAAAAACGATCAAAGGGTCATACAAGTAACAACAGTAATGGCGATGATGATAGCGCATTCGATAGTGGCGAATCGACAAAATTGACAGAGGAACTTGCAACACCGGAGGTACTCAACAAGAGCATCATAAGCTCGCATTGCAAAAACAGAATTCGCAGCACAAAAAGAGTCTCGTATTTTCTTGTGAATTAAAGATTGAAATTCAATTTTATGAATTATGAAATTAATTGTGTTGTTGACAAAGTTATATTGTGCTTTGGAAAAAATTTTTTCATTCTGTTGGCGAGATTCGTGGTTATTTGATGGCGTTGACGCCACGAATAAATTATGAGATGACTAGTTTTTGAGGATGAGATATATGTTCTGTGCTTGCAGTAAATCGTGTCATTCAAAGAGCAGTTTTGTCTTACACGCGAAGGATTGTGATCGATTTCACATATTTTGAATTTTCTCTTCTTAAAAATCTTAGCAGCTTCAGATAGGGTACAGATTGCGTCTTGCATTGTGAATGAAGTACCTGACATCTGTGCAACAGTAATTCAATTATTCTAGGCTTTTCTCCGAAGGTTCTATATGTATTCACTGTCTTTCATCATTCTATGACGAAGTTCTTCTAGAGATCCTGTCATGGATCAGCACCTTAGAAACTCAACTTCATGAATCAGCAAACTTTGAATATCTAATTCTTCCTGTCACAATGATCTCATTCTATATGCTTCTCTAAACCTGTTAGTGGCATGATTATATTGTAACATCCACTTCTTAAGAATCGATGGTCTAGACATTGATTATTCATTTGACAAGCGTAATTCATATGAAAATTTAGAGACTCTCTGCACTTGAATTTTTAACATACCACCAGCACAGCACTGTCTTGTAGTCTTGCACTATGGGTGTACCTCGTTTTTCGTCGCTACATGAGCTTCAATCGCTTATCCGAAGTCTTTTGAGTGATTCCATTGGTATGATAATAAAGCCCCAAATTTCATTTTTTCATCAAAAATATTACTTGGATCTTGAAAGACTAATGGAGAAAATTGTTCGATAGATGCAGTAGGACTTCTCTACATTATTTATAGACAGGGGTGGGATGGGGTGCACGTTTAACTCAGAAATAATGGATCTGGGCTTCCGTTTTCTCGAGAATCGCTGGATTTTTTTTCCCGAAGAAATAAGGATTTGGAGAGCTTTTGGATAGCCACATAATTGGCTTCTGGTTGACTTGAAAGTCTCAGTATTTACTATTGGCAACTGTTTAATACTGTTTCCAAATAAAATCTTAGCTTAATTTGTCGAAATAAAAATTTGAATAATGGCTAGTCCATCCACGATCGACATTTTTTCTGATCCCTTCAAGTAAAGGTGGTGCATTTTAGAACAATTTCAGTCGAACATGGTACAATTTGAGAAAAAATACTCAAAAATTTTCCCATTTTGAGCAAATTATTCCAAAGTCGAGGGGCTTCAGAATGACTTCAAGTGGTTGAGCTCCAAATGACGTCATACCGACACCCGCGTGAAAACAAATGAGTCATTCATGAATGAGTCGTTAAACGACTCCAATATTTGTTTCATTATGTGGAGTTATCCCGAATGACTCGTTGGAACGACTCATTTTGAAATTTTACCGTTTAAGTTTTTTAATGGTACCACCTGGTGGTACCAGATTGCAGTGTCGGTGGAAAAAACTTGAATTTCAAAAATTACCAAATGAGTCATTTTAACGAGTCGTTGCAACGACTCCACATAATGAAACGAATATATGACTCGTTTAATGACTCGTTCAACGACTCAAATATACGACTCATTGATTTTTACGTGGGCACACGTCTATTTATGCCCCGTGCTGTTAGCACAGTGGATTCCAAGCTTTTATTCATCTGATGGACCAACTGATCAGAGGAATATCATAATTCATATGGCGGTTGACCTGAATGCTAGACTAATACTTGAAAAGGGTGAGGCCATTCTCTGATCTCGAGAAAATAGATTATTTTATCTAGTTATTGACAGTGAAACAATCTATTCCCCTAAGACCGGAGACCGATTGCACCCTTCCTAACTATCAGTCTAGCATTCAGGTCAATCGCAATATGAATTATGACATGGTCCATCAGACGAATGGAAGTTTGGACTCTCCGATGCTAATAGCATGGGGCATACCGAAACGTTTGTCGGTATGACGTCATTTGGAGCTCGACCACTTGAAGTCATTCTGAAGCCGATCGACTTTGAAACAATTTGTTCAAGATGGGAAAATTTTTGAACATTTTTTTCAGATTGTGCCATGTTCAACTAAAATTGCTCTAAAATGCATAACCTTTCCTCGACGAAGTCAAAAAAAAAAAGCAAGATGCCTATCTACATAAACGATGTTGGTGTTTTGGGACCCACAACAAGAATTAATTTAATAAGGCTTTAGATTTATACACAAGATTATAGTGTTCTGACTACAACTTTCAGGAAGATCCAGAATTGATTCGAAAACACTTTTTGATAGGATCGAGACATGTAGTTAGTTCTTAAAAACGTAAAATAGTTTGCCCGCCCACGATGATTCCTCGTGATATTCGTCAAAACTTGATGATTGTGTGGCTTACTGCATTGTATTCTTAACCCTTACGTGTGCTGATTTTTATCGTATTTTGCTATATGTTGATAATTCATGGTGAATTTGGCTTTGCATTGATTTTCACTTACATTGTCAATGTTCAAGAGCATTGAGATTTGTCTCCAAGTTTTTCTGGTTATGATACCTGTTGAAATATTCCACGACGATGAAGTATTTTAATGATCTCGAAAGTTCCAGTCCCATCGACCGACTACATAAAACGAAGATACAAAGTCATTGGAATTTGGTCTGAGATAAAAAGTTGGTCAAATTTCTCAATCACGATTCCGCTCTTAACAATTTCTTAACGGTTTCATAACTCGATTCTAGGACCCAAAAGAGTATTTTCCCTTTTTGTGAAAGATCTAGTCGATAGTTGAAACCTCATTTCAATATTTTCTTCCAACAATTTTTGAAAATTTGTGGGGGAGGGGGGAGAATCATATACAGGTAGAGATTTTGTCTATGATTAGTATGATTTGGTACAATGGGACAAACAACATTTTGAGTTACTGTCATTCTTCATAAGAAATTACTCAATCATATAATATTGGAGAAATCGAACGATATTTTTTGGCGACAAATCTCAATTTAAGACGAGGTACTACAGTGTTATATTTTATACATGGCCAGTAAGTATTGGACACATTTCTTTCCTTCTTCTTTCAATACATTGAATAATATGTAAATACGTCTGGGCTCTTCTTATCTCTCATAGTTAACCATCTTTCATCGTTTCTGCACGGCACAAAAAATATACTACTATCTTTCATTTTATACAGAATCATGTAACAAAAGATAAGAAATTCTTCAGGATAATCTAAGTGGGAAGGCTGATAACTCGAATTACGATTACTCTGCTCAAAAAGTTGAACCGCGTTAGCAGTAGAATGTATAAGGGGAAATTTGAATTTCGATCAATTGCGATTGAGATTGTCGATAAAATGTCGCGTTTAAGATTATAAAAGAGTCTAGATATTTAAAATTTTCTGCACTGTGGTTCCTCTGATTGTATTCAATTCATACATATATATCGAAGCTATGTGTTTGTGAAGTCCTTGTGCGTCGACTTATTTGAGTGTGTTCCAAGAGGAATGTCATACCTCCCTGGAAATGCTGTACCTCAAATCCCTTAGTAGATATCACCTTAGTTCAAAAAAACCATGCGTTGAGTTTTATCATACTCAAAAAATCTGATAACGTCATATATTTGAAAATCAATGTGAACCACGTTACTTTTCACAATTGATTTTGAGGATCTCAACCACAACATAGCTTATTGACACTGTCTTGAAGTTCATCATTGATTGTTGCGATCGATAACCACAATCTTGTACCAAGCATGTTTAATTTTTGGATCATCAGCGCTGCTTCAAATTGCCACACGCAGAATTGCTTGGAATGATCGAAGAAAAGTTCAAATAATTTAAAAAAAAAAAAAAATTCAGATCGAGAATGCCGAGGATGAGCTGAATGGAAACGAGAATGACGAAAACGCTGATGCTGAAAAAGCTGAAGAAGATAATGAGGTAGGTGAAACTGAGAATGGTGATCCTGAAGCTGAAGAATCTGAGAAACCAGAAACTGCAGGAAGTGAAGAAGCTACTGCTGAAGCTGATGATAATAATAATAATGATGAAACTGAAAGCCAAGAAGAAACTGCAGAGGCAGAAGCTCCACAAGAGGAAGAGGCTAAAAATGAAGAAGAAAATGAAAATAAAACCACTAACGAAGAAGAAAATAATGGTGAGGATGAAGAAAATGCAAAAGAGAATGGAGAAGAAGAAAATGAAGAAAATAATGAAGAAAACGCTGAGGAAGGGAAAGTAGAAGAGACGGAGGAAAACAATGCTGATGATGGTGAAGAGAAAGAAGCTGATGAAAATGCTGAAGAAAATGAGGCAGAAGGGGAAACGAAAGAAGAAGAAGAAGAAACAACAACTCCTGAAGAAGGAACAACAGATCCAGATGAAGGCACCAAAGAAGAATCTGAGGAGAATCAGCCTGAAAATGATGAATCCAAGACGGATGAGAATGAGGAGCAGCCCGATTCAGGCGTTGGTATAACGCCAAATGACGAGGAGCAGGTTAGACCCGATAAAGTCAAGTAATATTAATGTATCGTCTTCTGAGTGAGATTTTGAGAGATTCCGACACTTTGAGATTCCTATTTTAGTTCAGGTTTGACCATTTGAGACTATTTTCATATTACGACGAACATGAAATTATCAGTCCCAAGAGATTATAAATCAACTATTTCTCGAAATTTTCTAATTCTTTGTGGAAATCCATCTCGTTCCTATTTCAAATGGATTTTTCGTGAACTTCAAGGTTCGTTGGGATCGTCTTCAAAATATCGATCTGTGTATCAAGGATCGTCTGTGCCTTATCCTTGATATGATGTAATGCAATATATATATATTTATATGTATTTCTCCATAAATGTTTGTCTTTCGTCCTGGTAATATTTTATCGACAATCTTGATTGTTACACCTTGTATTGTGAAAAAACCCAACCTTACATGTTCGTCATGTAGTCAGTTATGTAATGTGCGGATGTTTGGAAGGAGAATTTGAGTTTTCTTTTTAGACTGTAATTAAGAAAAGCAAAATGTTCGCTTTCTAAAGCTCATTTTTTTGAAAACAACTTATTGAGATCAAACTCAGTAGGCTGAGCTAATAAAACTAGATGATTTCAAAGCATGAAAGATATCAGATTCGAGAATAGCACATTTTTACATAACTTATCTCGATGCAATTGGATAATATCTGTCTTTGTATATCGTATTAAATTTTTTGCTATTTTATTTGCAAAAATTTAAACAGGAAATTTCTTGATGATAAACTCGATTATCTTTCACGTTATTCAATAGCATGACATTATATCGAAAAGTGTGATGTATGAGAAGTGTTTAGATCAAATGTTTCTTTGAAGAGAGAAGGTGACCTATATATTATAGGAAATCAACGTCGTCATTTGTCTCGTCTCAACATTTTATAAAAGAATCAATTTTCTCAGTCAGCTATCAACAATGAATTTTTACATGATTGGAAAACACTTTACGCAAAAGACATCGAATTGATGTTCCAGGGGGAAAACTGAATGATACATCGAGGATGCTCTTGCAACATTGTCGATCTACGTTCTTCTTTTGCAGATCTAATATAGTAAAATAAAAATTGGTCTTTGTATGATTCGAGATGGTTCATGTCATGGAGTCGATTTTCTGCAATACTTGGAAGTCTATTTCACTCGGATATGGTATACATTGGACATTTCAAAACTGCTGAGATAATTTTTCTGATATATATATATCAGGATCCTTAAATTGCAATCGATATTTATTCTGAAAAAAAGAAGAAATAATTTATTCACGAACAACTTCATAAACTGTATTTTTACAACTTATTATCTGGAATGAAGATATTATTGAGCCACTTTACATCAATTCTTGTTCCATGGAAAATTGGAAATATAGCTTCTGGTCAAATATTTGGGGGAAGTTTCAGAGGGGTAAATCGATAGTATCCATTCGTGGAGATAAAAAACTACCAAAGCAACATGATGTCATTGTGATCTATAGTGATCTATATTTTTATGAAAGAGACACACAACTTTCAAGACTACTTTCAGCACCATCATAATTGTCGTCCAAAGTTTGCACGCTTTAATGTCAAATAAATATATATATATATATATAATGACACAAGGATTTGAAAAAAATAGATGTTTGTTCATACACTGATTATAAACTAGACATATTTAATAAACACGGTGATATTTGATTCTCTCGTATATTGCTTGTGTTTTTAACAATCCTGACCACCACTTGACAATTCACTTTCAATTTTCAAAATATTTTATTTTATTAAATATGTTTGGTCACTATAATCTTAAATGTATGTATGTTGTTACACAATGGATGAAAAATTCAATTTTAATCAGCACCACGATGAAAAATTTCTTGTTAGATTTAGAAATTAGGATAAATGTCAATGAATTATACATATTTGCTAAAACGTTTGAAAAATTCTTGTCCGAGGTTCCACTATCGGAAAAGAAGTCAGGAAAATCATAGTTGATTCTTCATTCGTGGATTGATTCGTTACTTTAAATCAAAATGGGGCTTCCTTTTTATTCAAATTAAGAATCCCAGTAATACTACTCCAACGGAACTATTTTACGTCATTTGTAAGATTTATCGATTGAAAAAAGTTAAAATAGTACATGAATGATAAGAAATTCCAAATTCATGAATAAATGAGAACGAAAATCACGCTTTGCTCGCTTTGCTAGTCTCAAGCTCCTTCATGAAAAATGTATCGCAAAAATTGACTTCGGTAAAGGCTCAGAAAAAGGACGTTCACCTTTTGGCACTTCCGATATCCAACAAATCGCAAAAATCATCATTTCTTTGAATAATTGAACGAGCAAACTGGTAGCACAAATATTTCCATCAGTTTTCGTAGAGTCATGAAAAAATCGACTAAAGTGCGCACAATTCGTAAATCGTGTCGGAATAAACGCAAAATAAACGTTGATGAAGGAAAAAATTCAGCAATCAGTCAACGAGGAGCTTCCGTTCGACATGAATGTGTACACATAGGAGTAAGGTAGATCGATATTTCAGAACGCGACGTGCATTGTATGTATGTACCCTCATATATAGTACGACAAGGATAGTCCATACAATAGGTGAACCAATGGACTTTGTGTAATATATGTACAGGACGCGCTTTTAGTTGAGCTTGCGCGCTCGAAAGTATTAGAACGATTATAACTTCGATACCTCCTATATATATATATATATATTTTATTGGCGCCAAATTATCTCATTTTGAATAAAACTTTAATCGATATATTCTTTTCTATGCATGACGATTGAGATTAAAATTTTCACGGTTACAAGATAGTATCTTGCATTCATGTATATATTTGAGATCAATAAAAATGATTCGATTCAAAGTGGTAGAATTTTCCGGTATTAAAGCAGGATAAAAAGTGCGAATAAGTATAGTTTTGATGATTTCATGCCCGAATTGAGCTCAGTTTTTTTCACGGAGTGATGTCGAGGTACATTGTAGGAAGGACGTGTTCCGCAAGCTATTTTGGGTGATAGTGAAGATTTATTGGACGGAGAACCAGAACAGCTTGATGAGGAAACTGCGGAACTTTTGGCATCCGGTACGATGGAACAGCTTGCGACGATTGTACTTTCTGGTGAGGGGCACAGGCTCGTTGGGCGCAAGTCAACCGATAGCGACCTCCAAGCATTTCTCAATAATGTACCGAATTATATGGTGAGTTCTGTTTTTGAATTCTGAAATCAATGCTGATTGGTCAACAAAGAGTATGACTCTTTCCTACCTTCAATGTTTACTTTTTGATGGTTAATGCTACATATTTGTGGATTTAATTTTAGTAAATTGTAGTAATGTTGCAATAATATTCACATGAAAAAGAGGATGAATTTGGGAATTTTTTTCCAATTTTCTGTCAATTCTTCGAACTGTGTTGACCCATGAAAATTATTCTTGTAAAATTATCTCGGTGAGCATTTTTTCTAATTACGAAACATCAATTTTTCGATGCCTTGATTCATGAGTGGTATCATCGAAATTATCGACCCAAATTAGGGAATACTCATGAGGAAATGATTTTCCTGATGTTCACATAGAAGCTTTTTGGGTTGAAGTACTGGTTTAGAATTCGTGGTAGCTACTAAAACTATTGATTTTTTCTGAAAATATGATCGGACTCGTAGTTTTACGCGCGAATCGTTTCGAAAATTTACGGTGCAAAGATCGATCAAAACTTTTTTGCACACACGTGGAACTCTGAATATTTAATGTGACGACATTGATTGATTTGTGCCATGAAAGTAAACATTGACCTTCGGTAAGCCCTGAAAGGGTAATGAAAAATAGAGGGGCAAGTATGGAAAGAAAAAACAATCGTTGAATGAAGAGGATTAAAAATCAATTGAGACGAGTGATTTGAGTGAATTGAAATGGAATACCTTTTTTCTGTGATTTTGGCTGAATCATCGAGCTTGCATTGCAGCTATCCGAAACTCTATCAGAGAATTTGCATACTTAGTATTAAACCGTAATCGTACTAAGCAGAGACCGACTGGTTAAGCTGGGATCCCATCAAATATTGTTTTAGCAACATATATCTCTGGGACAATTCAATAAAAGAAATTAACCGAAATGGTTTTTGGAAAGGCAAAAATTCAGGCAGTTCACAAAGCAGCCAGAGAAGGAGAGCTCAAGGACCTACAGACATCTCTGGATAGACGCAAATTTGCCGTCGCAAAGGATAAATCTTCACCACATGGTGCTACACCCCTACACGTTGCGGTGATTTTTGGACACACGCCTGTTGTAAGGTACGTTCGATATTGTTGATTATACTTCCTATTTTTGTTACCCGATTTTCGGTTATGTGTTGTTCATGTCTAATATTCCGAGACTAAATAAAACTATTTACATCTCAGCTAGATGTGAGAATTAGGCTTCAACTCTTTGGTTTGCATTCTCAATTAACGAATCTTGACATCAGATATTATGGTTTCTACTCAGCGGTATCTCTTCAATGTTTCATGAGTTAACTTCTCAATTACTATGCTTTCATTTTATCGCAATCTTTCACGTCTCATTCATACTTTCACAGAACTGTTCTACATGTATCGTTTCAATTTTATCATCACATTTGAGCAACTTTTTTCGTGAAATTTTTCAGATATCTCGCTAGTAGGTTTCCTGAAACGGCACATGCTTTGGACTTTGATGGAAGAACACCTTTACATTACGCAGCGACCTTGAATGATAATGGTCATTACTATAATCTCTTACTCAATCTGGGGGCTAATCCTCTCGTGCAAGATAACGTGAGTATTAAGCTATAAATCATGTATTTACTGATGTGACGAGAAAAATTTCGATAAAACGTGCTTGAGAGATCTATTGATTGTAAAGATGAGGTAGGTTCCTTAATTTGACATAGGAAAATTCTGGTAAGTTACAAGCTAATATGACAGGGATACATTCAGAAGAGAATTTATAGTATTTCGTTTTTGTTGACAAGGAATATACGGACCTTGCAGCCTTTTCACATAATTAATCAGCAAATGAAAGAGATCCGGAGGATATTTCAGTCCAATTATGACAGCCGTGAGCTCATTTTTTTTTTGTCCTCTTTGCAAAGTTGATAGTTTCACGAAATTTTCCTTTGACCAATCTACAAAAGAGTAACGAATCTTGAACTCAAGAATCATCATCCTCAATTACCACAAAGACATGAACAAGTACTGGCAAATCTTGTATTGCATCTGCAAATTTCCAGATCTTTTAACAATACGAATGAGGAAGAAATTGATGAACGACGATGGGCGCGATTAAAAAGTCAAGCTCACGCCGGATGAAACCAGTGGCTGTTATTTGCCATAAGATTTTCAATCAACCAAATCGTTCAAAGAGAAAGATCTGTAATGTGATTCTGTCTATTAGTCATAAAGCATTCAGATCAATGAGTGGTGATATATATATGATAGATGGCTCGACTTTCGTAGTATTGCTAAGGCCTTTCTACCACAGTAGTTGCATCTCATGAGTTGAATAAAATCTCATGTATAAGACGATTACCGGTTGAATATTCAAATTATGCGAGAATGAAAAGTGCTGATAAATTCACATGCCTCCCATGCAAATTTTGATTATGAACCGAGTCTGAAAGCAATAGGAATCAGCTCAATGTTATTGATAAAACAGCCCCACAAAATAAAAAGGTGGTTTGAACTATCGCCTCCACTACGTTATCCCTATGTTCTTTGGATCGGTGATTTTGAAGCTGGTGTCGATTTGCACCGATCACATCGTTTTTTTGAGATATTGAAGATCAAAATGAATCGAGATGGTGGAAATTGCTACGAATTCATTATTGTAGGTGTTTTAGGTCACTAAACATAGAACCAAAGCTATAACTCATCCACTGTTACACAAACCTGAGATATCCGCTGTTACTTCAGTTTAATGGCGGGAATTTTGTTCTTGACATAAAATTCAAGAAGAGAACAAAGCTCAGGTCCAATTATGTGCTCTCGTAATATTTTGAGTGATCTTTAAAAGATCCCACAATGAAACGAATAAGTCTTCGCTTTGATGAGGAGATGACTATCCCAACTCACTGGCTTGCCTCACGACCTGCCGACCCATTGACCTACTGATCTGATGTATTACCTATACTCACCCACCAATCTCTCGATCTGCCACATGACCGAAAATTCAGTCGAGTTGGAGACTTTTGGGCCCTCTGACTTACTGAGCTGTCATATGACCCGCCAAACCACAGACCTGCTGGATGGCCAACTGACCTTGTCATCTGACATATGATACATTAACCCCTCGATCTGATGATTTTTCGGATAACCAAGAGACCCATCAACCTACTGACCTGTCAAATGGCCCGCCAACTCATCGACCCGTCATCTACCAAGCCGTCTTCTTATTCATCTCCTACATTATCCATCAACCTATCAATCAGGTAACCTCCCGGATGATAAATAGACCTGCCCAAGTAAACTGACTTGTCATATGATCCACCAACTCGTCGACCTGACAGATGACCTACCGGCCTTTGACCTGAAACCATCTGTCACATGGCCACCAATCTGCCCTCCTGGTGACCTTTTGGATGACACATAGACCCACCGACCTACTGAACTAACATATCACCATATGATCCACCGATCTGCAGACCTGACAAATGACCTACCCACCCAACAACCTCTTTGTCTGCCACTTTTGTCGCTAGGTCACATGACGGGTCAACAGGTGAACGGGTCAGTAAATCACACTTGAAGTCAGCGGTTCAGTAGGTTATCCATCCAGCGTGCAGATCGGTGGGTCACGTAGTCGCTCATTATGTTGGCAATTAATGAGGTCATATTTCAGGTTAGCAGGTCGGAGTAGGTTAATAGGTCTGTGAGTCCGTCGGTCATTCGGCAGATCGATGGGTTGGCAAATGGCAGGTGAGTAGGTCGGTGGGTCTGGGCCCTTTGAAAGGTTTAAAGGTTGACGAGTTGGTGAGCTATGTGTCAGATTAATAGGTGGATGGGTGGGGAAGTGATCCGACAGGTCGGCAGGTTCCATGACAGATTATTGGGCCATTGGATCTGTTAGTCATCCTGAAGTGTACCAGGATGACAGGTTTGCGGGTCATGTGTTACATTAATAAGTCAGTAGGTTGGTAGTACGTCCGGCAGGTTGAGGGTTGGCGAGTCATATTCATCTAACAGGTCAGTAGGTCGACGAGTTGGCAGGGGATGTGTCAGATCAATAAGATAGCGGGTTGAACGGTCATGTGACAGATCAGTAGGTCGGTGGGTCCAAAGTCTCCAGCTTGAATGAATTTTGGGCCGTGTGGCAGATCGAGAGATTGGGGTGAGTAGGTAATACATCAGATCTGGGTATCATCAGATCTGGGGATACATCAGAGTTGGGATAGTCATCTCCTCGTCAAAGCGAAGACTTATTCGTTCCATTGTGGGACCTTTTAAAGATCACTCGAAATCTTCCAAGAGCACATATTTGGACGTGAAGCTTTTGTTCTCTTCCTGAATTTGATGCCAAAAAACGAAAATTCCGTCATTAAACTGAAGTAACAGCGAAAATCTCAGGTTAGTGTAACAGTGGATGGATTATATCTCTGTTCGTGTGTTCAGTGACCTAAAACATCAACAATAGTGAGTTCGTAGTGATTTTCACCATTTGGTCGCATGGATCCCGTAACGTTCTTATTCAACTTCACGCTCGAAAAAGTCCTGGCTCATATCCATTATTCATGGTGGCAAAGACGTTCTTGGGCGCAGAGTTGAATAAAAACGTTAAGGCCCCCATGCGAGGATTTCGCCGTATTTTGACCTTTGGTGTCCCAAAAAAACGATGTGATTTATTCAAACTGACATGGGGTCCGGAATCAGCGGTCCTGAAAATGTGGGAATATTTTGACCACTTTTCTAATTTTGTGAGGTCGTGTAATCAGCATTTTAAACGAAACCAGCCAACCAGCCTGTACTCTTTTTTGATCCAAGCATGGTTTGTTTCCCTGTTCAAGCATCTACAATCATTGCTAAATCTCAACACTCAGATAATCGTGATTTTTGAATCTGAATAGTTTGGACACAAAGCAGCCTTCTACAAAGAGAACCAGGAAGATTTGTCGCATAAGCAACTTTTGCGTGACTTTGGTGCCTCGGAAGAGCTTGCGGACGAGATGCTTGAGGACAAAGGTACTGGCAAATACTTTTATGGATCACAATCCTGAAGAAAATTATATCAAATTCTCTCCATTGATTTTTCGAAAGTTTCCAATATTTTTTTCATTCGCTACGAATGGCCAGTTCAGTTTAAAATTTTCTATCAAACACTGAATCGCAGGGCTTACGAACTTCGGTTTCAATTTTCTCGTCGGACAATGCATTAAACTGAAAATAGTGTTAACATTTTCAAAAGATCTAAGATACCAACTCTCAATGGAGACGTAAGAGGCCAATTTTCGAGATATCAACACCGTTCAATTTTATCCACAAATCTAATCACGTTTCAAACATACATACGTCTCTGAGTTATTCTAAAATTCCTCAACTCATTTTGTGAAATAGTGCCTATTCATGGAGTTTCTGTTTTCTGGTGCTCACAAGTTCCCAAATCGACAACTAGAATTCCCATATTCCAAGTAAACCCCAACTCACCACTCACAAGTGAATTCATCTCTCAACTTTCAATTCACTGTATCTCATCGAATAATTTTCACCTCAATTTCTGTTTTCACCACTACCCTCATGTCACAAAAACTCACCACCACCATGCAAACCTTCATCACGAAAAATAAAATCCACGCGGAGAACAGTGACAGGATTCAACATCGACGGCATCGAAATCGGTGACAAAGTATCAGCTCGTCGAGACATCACCGAACCTGATACCCTGGCAACCTTAGAACGTTGTTTTCGTTTACTAACTGGAACAGCTCCATATGGAAGACGAAAAAGTTCTATTTCTGGTGGTGGAGGTATGACAAGTGCATCAACAAGTGGTGGAAGCAATTCTTCAACAAGTCCAAGTAAAAGAAGTAGCGGTGGTGGTGGATATGGAGCTTCGGGTACATCTACAACACTCCTGGGTCGATGTTTAAGACGTTCAATTTTTGATGCTGTAAAACATCGAATAACTCGCATGGATCACAATTTGATTGATGTCATTTGGCCTGCTATTAGAAAATTGAGTAACAGTCGAGGCTCGCAGACAATTCAACTTTTAAATTCTAGCAGTGGAAGCCTTGATGAGGCCAGTTTGAGAGAGCGCAGGTTCGATTTTTTTCCTAATATTGTGTTGTGGGAATTAGTAAGTGAATGATATCGGAGGTTTATTGAAGTGATCTGAGATCGATTTGAAGATTTGTTTTGAAAGAGCTTACGATGACTCTTGAATATTCCGTTTTGAGACAGGAATATTTATACGTTCAACTAATTCGGATCAATGCGATGAGTGAATGGAGTTCTACACGGGAAAATTTTTTTTGAAGAATCTAAATTCTGAGTCTTTGATTCAAAATTGGAAAATTATTGAAGAACTTCTCTCCCTTCCAGTTCGTATTACATCTGTTGCAAGACTCTAACTCATTTGTTTATAACAAACTCATTCATTGTCTTGCAATTCCAGCCAATCTCTCCAATTATATAAGAAAAATAAGAATTCAGAAATTGGTATTCTTGGAAAATAAATTGAATTTTTTATCGATTTTTTTGAACATTTGTAGAATATGAATCAATTACATGTAGTCGAATAAAGAGTTTCTTCATTAAAATACCAAAAGTTTCAGGGTGATCTTACACCCGAAGTAAACTTTGCGATATCAGTCACCCACAAAAAGAAAACAACTTTCAAGTCTATATAGCTGCTATGTGCATTATTGAATTAGCTCGACGCCCTAAGAGCAATCGTTACGATAGCTGCGAAAGACGCAATATCAATTTTACCACGTACAGAAGCACGTTGTGGTGAATTTTTGCACGCGCAAACCTACTTTTTGCGTGCCATAACGTAGACTAGCCTATCGATCGTCGCATCGCGTAAATTACAACCTAGCGATTCTGAGACTTTCTTCCTTCTCATTCGTGAGTAAGTAATTGAGTGTCTCGCGGTTCCCAAGAGTATTACTTCATAATTTGAGATACTACATGGTATGATGATTCAAGAAAATTGATGATTGTCAAGTATATACTAGACGCGTCATCTTTTCACGATCAGGTTGAATGAAATTTAATTTTTTCTTCAAATTTTCGTGATCAGCACAAATTTGTATATTTGTATATTTTCGGTATTTCGATCAATGGAAGTCTGGTTTTCTTCCACTCCATTCCAAAAAATCGAATGAGTACTTTTGTGTTTCATCTCGCTCAAACATTCATTTCCCGATGACAATCCAACAACTTCAATCTGAATACTCGACAAAAGATCGAAATAGCAGCGGGGATCAATTCGAGGTGGCAAGCGTACCGGAGCAGACAATGTATTAGAGATAGGAATAGGCATTGCGACAGTTCAAAATTTGACCACCTTACGCGTTCTCTCGTGGTATTGTGGCGTTGTAGTCAGGGTTGACACCTCGCATAAGATATTCGACGTACATCTAAAATCTGTCATAAGAATGAAAGATCTTCTATTAATGTTTTCTCTACCGTATCGAACACAATCAGGCTCTCAGTCTCAACATACGACGAAGATTTCACGGGCAACGTTGTTGCACCAGATCTCGAAAGTTACGAAGTCTTCACCGAACTTCTGGACCCACTCATCCGAGATCTTCACTGTGTAACTGTAACCGGTGATCTACCCCTACAACCATCGCCTCGTTTTTTTCATCACGACGATGATGGACCGCCACCTTTAAACGATACATCAAGATCAGCTCTCGAAACAATCGAATACTTAGAAACTCGTGAACTTGATCCAAGTGGAAAATTTGTCTTAGCAGGTGTCGTTGAATGTAGTCGTAACCTAGAAACTATTCAATTACCGCTAACAATGCGAATAAGTGAGTTAGAAAATTGGGAAAGAGCGATAACTGGTGCTCTTATGGCACCTGAATTAAGTGGAATATTAGCTCAAGGTTCGAGTGAAGATGAAGCTGGAACTTATTATACACTCAGTGAAATTGCTGATCCATTTAATGAGGTTAGAGCTAAACTAGCGGCATCTGGATTACTTCTGCCATTAACCGAATGCGAGAATAGCTGTTCTGCGACACCTAGTGGTGATGAAAGGAAGCTACATGGTAAACATTGGCCTTATGGGAGGGGGGTTTATGTAGCATCGGCTGCTGATTTAGCGGTTTGGATCAATGTAAGGGATCATGTAAGAGTTATTTGCTGTACGAGCGAACAGAAGCCTTCGTTGATGGGAAAAGCTTATGTTAGATTGGCTAGAGTGGTCAATGTTTTGGATCGAATTTTCAAGTTCAAAAGGCATCCTAAGCTTGGATTCCTTACGTCGAGACCTTGCGCTATTGGTAACACACTCAGGTTGGTGATAGACATTTTTTGTTGGTCTTTTTCATGGGTGAGCTTGACTCGAAATTTGGGGTTGATGGCAATCAGAAACGTATTCTATCGTATACTGGGGTTGGCTCTAGAAGTACTTGTGGTTAGAAAGAGGAACCTACCAATTAGATAATTATCATGTCCTCGCCATGGTCCATAAGAACACCTTTACTCTACGAAACAAAGTTCAATATTATGTCATCACGGTGTGGCTCATGCACGTGCTTTTAGATAGAAAAGATGATCAGGATCTCATAAAATATCTGAATTCCAAATAATCGCGAGCAAAATTCATTCTCATGATGTGAAAACAGAGTATCCAGATTCTGGAAAAGCCTGCAGAATGGAATTTCTCACGATAATATTTTCATTCTGTAGGGATTGTCACCAGATATGAAGTGCAAGCATCCAGGAAAGACTTGGACTAAAAACTCGTCTTGAAGGCGAAAATTTTTCATAGGAAAATCCTCCAGTGCGAGAAAATTACCCCTTAAAATTCCAATTTCCAAGTTTTTTTCAGAATCCAGACGCTTTGAAAGAGCCCTAATATCTCGAGTCAAGCTCATTTCAATCACCAAAAAGTTCCAAACTCAATCCGCATCCATACTGATAGAAAATTTACAAACTTTTCAGATTTGATATGATTGTAAGATTTCCTGGATTAAGCAAGGAGCCCGACGATCTGAAGCACTTATGCGTTGTAAGAGGTCTACGAATACATCCAACTCTCAGAAGGGACACAGTACGAGTCGGAAATCAGCAAAGTCTATCGATCGGCGAGT
The DNA here is from genome assembly GCA_029851415.1 of Eretmocerus hayati. Lineage (NCBI taxonomy): Eukaryota > Metazoa > Arthropoda > Insecta > Hymenoptera > Aphelinidae > Eretmocerus > Eretmocerus hayati. Next base: position 29,997,030 of record CM056741.1, on the reverse strand, counting down.
TGCAATGTTATCAAGATTTTGACCGAGCTCTCAGCAACGTACTCACTCTAGAGAAGGAAATGGCTCTAAACAGTTCGATAAAAATTGCTACAGTGATCGCAAATATTTTCAAGAGACGTAGACTTTCGAGCACAAGGTGTATACGCGCATGATCTGATCGAGATTATCGTGTTGTCGGGGACTAAGTTTATGAGAACTGTGCGAGCAAATTAGTGTTTTTTAGTTTCGCTCGTGAATGTAACTCTCTTATTCTAATTCTGTGTTGTGAACTTCATTCAGTGATATCATGGTGTACGTGCTCAAGTGAGAAGATGAAGTGAACGCGTGAACTAGCGAATAATTTGCACTCTGACAGATATTATCGATTTTTATAAGTGTTTTGAAGAATTTGTAGAACAAGTGATGATGCAGTGCAAAATTTATGTATATTATAACGAATTGTTGTTCATAGATGATCAAATTTTAGTATCAAATGCTGTGACAATCGATTGCATCAAATTGGAAAGATATGCAAAGCTAATTTTCGATAGGAAGGCAGTTTTCAATTTTTGCAAGCTCCTCTTTTGAAGATTCACGGATATACTCAAATGTGGCTCAACAGAGACTTTTTATATACAACTAATATAGTAGGTTAGTAACTTTCTAACTGATTTGTGAAGAATACTTGTTAAATTATTAATTAATGATCGATAATTTGTTGCCGAGAAATTTTTATCCACTATGCAAAATTAATTTTATCCATAATTGGAAAAGATGATCAATTTGACTCGAAATATTTGAGTTATTGGGAATAATGGGCAACAAGTAATCGAATCAGCCTGTGTCGTACCATGTCACTCGCACTCAGCCTATTTCCACTTTTCACTCGTAACTTTCAGCTTATATACAGCACACATCTTTCCAATTTGATGTCTTTCAAACTTAATTTGGGTGTGATTTTTTCAAATAAAGATTTTTGTGACCATGAGTTTTTTGTTATTTTGCGACTTTTGCCGACGCAATTCTTTAGATTATCATTCGATTAATTTCTGGATAGGGAAGACCGGGCTGTTATTGAACAGCTTTTCAATTTTTTCAGAATTGAAAATTTGTAGAAAAATCAGGAACTGAGATTGGAAAATTTTTCGTCGTATAAATTAGTGGTAAAAATAGACAGAGAAATTCTTTTGGAAGATATATGGTTCAATTTTGAAGTTGAATTTCGAGATAGAAAACTATATAAAGATCGTTCAATTTTGTCTCGGTCTCCCCCTACTTGTTTGCCCCTCAGCGATGTACTTATATCCAAGATATTGCTCAGAAAATGAAAGAGTCTCAACTTTTTCTTTCGATTTATCTATAACTCGACTAAGTTCGGTGTCCGAAAACCTTGAACGATCCCTCAAACGTTCCACAATACTAATTGTAAGTCAAACTCATTTACCCGATCTACTTAGGAATGAAATCGAACCTTCGCAATCTTTGAGCACACAAAATCTTCTTTGGATCTGTTATCCCAATAATCGAACACAGTTTTTTAGCTGATGTGTTCTCACACGATGAGATTAATCCGAGGCCTCTAAATGTTCGTATTTGTGTTGGTCTGTCGTCTTGGGTGTGGTTACGTCTTTCTAAATGTATACATCAGGCTATATATCATAATATATTTCATTGGAATATCTGATCGTTTTGTGAACGTTTATAAGTGTTTCTCCTTCAATCTATCCATATTTTTTCATCTTCATTATTGCGAATCATATTAATACACGTTATCGACTTTTGAGAGGAAACCAATGTCATATGATTGTATTTTTCAACGAATCGTAGTCTGACTGAATCTTGCTTTGATTTCAGATGAAAAAATTTTCGAGGAAGAAGAGGGACATTATCTAGCAAAATGTAAGTACTGCTAATCATATGTCTTTGTATTTAAAACAGCATCCAAATTTTTAATATCCGTTCCCCGCAAAGTCGACATACACATCATCCTATCAACATATCTGATTAGAAGGGATATTTTTGAAAATTTTCGCAATCTCTTGTAAGATTTTACGCAGTAAAATGTAAAATCCTATCACGTATTTTCTTTGTTTCAGCTCTAGGCGATCCTTTGATAAAAGGATTGACAGAAGTAGCAAATACACGGCCGAATAATCCCGTAACTTATCTTGCAACATACTTGTACAACTTTGCCAATCAAGATGAAGTAGTCAGAGACTCGGAGGTAAATTCAAAATTTATAAATTACTACCTAATTGATTTTTTTCAAACCACATAAAAAAATCTCTATCGATTGATGTTCTTTGCAGGGTTCTGACGTTCTGATAATTGAAGAGGAAAAGGAGAATACTCAAGAAGATCCGCCAAAAGAGACAAAAGATGAAGACGAAAGTAATAATGAAAACGATGATGGATATCCTCGGAGTCCTACATTTGAAGAGAGACAATCGCATTTTGCGGAAAGTGAGCGGGTAAGATTTTTTTTTCCTCTTACACGTCACTCTACCAAAAAAATTGAGGTGTCATTAGAAAAAAACATTAATTTGTCAAATTTTGGCATTTTTTAGGATGAAAATGGACAGAGTCCGGTACACTACGCAGCAAATCGATCTCAAGTAAAGGATAGCCTTTATCACATGTTGCAAGAAAAACAGATGAATATAGCGATAAGAGATTCGCAGTATAGAACGGCGAGAGATATGGCGGAAATGGCAGGCAATTATCAAAACGTTAGAGAAATTGACCGATTCGTCGTCTACCTTGCTGCCAGAGGTGATTAGCGCTTTTTTTTATTCAACCATTGAGTGGGTTAAAATTAAAATCTCGTTATTTAGCCGCTCGTTTTTCAGGAAGCGATTCATTCTGAATCATTGAATTGTAGTTTCCATGACTCAAGTCGAAGATGATCAAAAGATACACTGATGAATAAAATTTTCGAAAAACTTCAATCAACTGATTTAATAAAAAAATTCAACCAATTTGTTGAAAAACTGGTTGTATTTTTCAAGCCAGCTGGTTGAACTTTTCATTCAAGTAGTTGGTTGAAGTTTTCCAAAGAAAATTTTTACAATGTACTTTTTATATTGTATCGTCTCGTTCTATCATACGAAATAATACAGATTATACAATCTACTATCCGAAAAAGTCAATATTTGTATATTTTAGTCTCTTTTACGTGACTTTTCGTTGGACGAGAAAATCTTTTGCATAAGAAGATTTTGATATTTGATATCAACTATTCAACGACTGCAATCTCCCTCAATAATCGACCTAAATTTTTTATATTAACCAGGCGAAACAGACAAATTGGTAGAGCTACTAATGGAGGGTTACGATCACATTTTGGATACCGAGGACGAGGGGAAGAATATAATACAAATTGCTGCGGATGAGGGTAACAAAGCCACGGTTCAATTTCTTCAATCGATATCTAACTATACGGCAAGTGTCTTTTTTCTCCCCTAATCTTGCTGAATGTATGTATTGTAAGGGCTATTTTTTCATCTGTGATTTGAAAATCTCTGCTTAATTGTAGAATCAATGACTTTTTTATTGATTTCTGTTCATTTTCCTGCATTAATGAATTATTTTAATTCATTTCGTATGAACGAGCCCTCAATTTCAGATTTTCCTGAAACAATAAAATTCTATCCAATCTGACAGAAGAATTTTTTTTACAGGAATCCCTAGATGCACTACATCGAGCTATTAGGCTGGGCGACCTGATGCAGTTGCGCGATTTGTTCGATTCGAGAGGTGATGGCGCTAAATTGCTGGCAATGGGCAAAAACAGATTTGGTCGTTGCACACTGCACACGGCCGTACTGAACGAGCAAGTCGACATTGTACAACACATTGCTAAAAATTATCCGGATACTTTGCGAGTTGGCGATAATGTAAGTTTGAAATTCGTAAAATTTCAAGAATTAATGCGTTAATTTTCATTTAAAACTGCGTGATCTTCAATCTCGGCTTCCGTAAAATCGTGAATATCCATCATGGTTTAAAGATTTTCGACGAAAAGAGCAAAAATTGATTGAGAGATAAAAGTCGTTAATGATTTTCTCAAAACAGGTTCGATAAAATTGTGGTATTGTTGGAGTTGAAGTGAGGAAATATTGGTATTGGATCAAAATTGATTTAAATACTGTCATGGTAATTACATATTTCCAAAGGCCGGAACAAAATGTATGAATTTATACTAATTGCAAGTTTTTTTTTTTTAAATGAACCAGGAAATTTTGATTATCTGGAGTGTTTCAATTAGAGAATGAGAATTAGACCGTATTGAACTTATGTTCAAGATGAATGACTCATTTCTCGGATATTTTTTGATACCTGATGAATTCCTCATGTTTACAGCTGGAGAGGACAGCCCTGCATTATGCTACTGGAATACCATCGATAGAAATTATGAGCAATGTTTTAATCCAAGCCGGTGCAAAGAGAGTTCACAAAGATCTGGTAAGTTTTGACTTCATTTAGCTACTTTCAAGATTCTGACTCGAATCCGTTATCAATCAATTAAATATGAAATTAGAGCATCAGAATCTGTCAAATGAGTGAATTGTGCTTTTGTTCTACAGAAATTACGTCAGCCTGCATACTACTTCATGAACAGAAGTGAAATTAGACAATTACAAGAAGAAGAGAAGGAGATTCGAAAAATGGAAACTGGAAGAGTGGACGACGATTCGAGTGATTAAAAAGTGAAAATCAACAAGTGTCAAATCGGTGAAAGAGAGACAATCAAAATTTATTTATCACGTTGAATAATTTTAATTTATATAAAATCGATGTATATGTAAATACGCACTTCACAAAGACAAGCATCAGAAAAATTATATTACATTCATATTATTGATCATTTTACAAATAAATATCGATGTTCTTTCGTTCTCATATAAAATCAAAAAACGAGATAACGATGACTTTCTTTTACCTTTTGACTGAATTTTTTCTTCGTTGCTGAGATTTGAGTGTCACATTGCTGGGTTTTGTGTCTAATCCGTCATCTGAACCGTCACTTATATTATCAATTAATGGCTGCCATGGTTGAGGATTGGTGAACGCTGGTTTGGCTTTTTGATGAGCTGTAAATTAATTCAGTTCTATGAATATTGTGAAGCAGTTTCAATCGGTGTAGGGATTGGAATGGAATTTGGTTTTCTTAGATGAGCGCATAAAAAGTCATTCTCCGATCGAAAAAATTGGATATCACTAATTTTACTAGACAAGGTTAATTTGAAATCATCATTTGAGTTCTTACGAGATATAAAAGTGTCGGATAATTTATACCGTTGTAATGAGAATCACATTCATCTGGAGAAACTTATTCAGATTTCAATAAATGCTCGCTGTTGAAATCAATTGAATTAACAACCAACATATTCAAGCAGTGGTTGAAAATTCAACGGTAGCTGCAGATTGAACCCTACATTTTTTGCAACAGGTCGGTTAAATTTTTCGTTCAACTATCAGTTGGGGGTGTTTGATGTTTTTTGAGAGATTTTTTTTCGTTGCAGACACATGTAAAAATACGGTGAATATCGATGTAGGATCTTACAAATTCAATAAAATGGAATCAGAAAAATCTGGTTTCCGTGCAATGCATTGAAAAAAAGAGCCAATAACAGCATTTTTCGCATTTTCAACAACGGTTATCTTGAAATCTAGAAGTGGTGGGACGATTCCGTAAGCGGATTCTGATTTAGCAGCTCAAACTACTTTCAGAATGGACTTTAGTTCAGGAAAAGTATTTCGAAGGGCAAAATATGTTGACCAGAGTTATGATAATGTAAGGTAATGAGGACCATCAGTTATATCTGTCTCGATATTACTCACGTAGCAATCCTTGCGTCGCAGGTCTTGGAGTACTTTTAGCTTTTTCTCGCCACTTTTGATATGCTTGAAAACTCTTCTCGAGCCTCTTTTTCTTTTCCTCTTCTGCTTCCTTTCGTTTCATCAGTTTTTCCTTTGCAGTCTCTGCAAAATACATCAAAATTCATGAACAATATTGTAAAACTAGACTGCTCCTGCAGAACTTTTAGTTATACGAAATTTCCGTATGACTATGGTGCATCCGTACTAGTACTATTTCAAAATGTAAAATTTTAAGATCATGATCATAAAAAAATCGGCAGAAAATTTCCAACTAGAATTAGAGAAAAATTTTAGAAACAAATGAAAGAAAATTCGATAAAAATTTGAAAATTGTTGAGAAAACGTCCCAAATCATAGCTCTGTATTCAAATCAATTGATTCACAGCAATCACCTTTCTTTTCAATTTCTTTCCTACGGTGCCACTGCATCAAGTTAATATCCTTAACATCTTTTAATTTACTCTCGGTCTCTTCAATTTTCTTCTGCAATTCTATTTCCTTCTGTCTAAGCTTGTTCTCCAATATTTTTTGCCGCTTCTTATGTTCCACCCACTGAACGAAATTTTCATAATCCTTTTTCTCCCTCTCCTCCCTCTCACGTTTTTCTTGTTCTTCAATCTCCCTTTTCTTACTTTCTGCTAATTTTGCTTCATCCCGACGACGTTGAAGTTCTCTACGTTTTTCTTGTGCCCAATTTTCATACGATATTTGTCGTATTAAACCGTTATGATGATGTTTTACACGACGTTCCGTTCCAGTTTCATTTTCAGAAATTTCACTACAAATTGAACTTGTACTATAGGCTGAACCCACACCCATTAATTGAGGTACTCTATCATCTTCTTCTCGATTTTGATGATGCTTATGATGATGGTGATGATGATGATGATCGGTAAGGGTGGCATAGTTTTCTGGTCGCGGGGTTGACTCGCTGCACTCACTGTGAGCTCCGATGAAGGCGTTCATATCGCTCAGCTCGGCGTGATCTCCTCGATCGGCGTGAGATAGTCTGTAAATTTTTTTATAAAATGTATTCAGAATCATTAAGGCGAAGCTTTTAACAAAACATGAAAAAAAATCATGGTGAGTTCGCATGAAATTTCTTTCAGGTGTAGTAAGATTTTGACGTGGAACTGGTCGTACCTAATTAGTCGAACTCATTTGTTCTGAATTTTGTATGAGTGACGTATTCACTCAGCGAGTTTCATTCTACTACTATTTTTTTTCACCATCGAAAGCATTGGTCAAACTATATTTTTCAGTTGTCAAGAACTGTAAGTATTCCTCTTATAGAAATTGAGGACAATATGAGGCGTTGTCAATCTTTACAGTGACAAATTTTAGTAACACTCACGATCGAAAGATCAACTCCTATCCAACGTTGGTATACTATAGAGCCCAGAAAATCTTAGGTATGTAATATTTTTTTAGTCTAGAATTTGCCTTAAAAGTGAATCTTCTTTGAAAATAAGCTCTAAAAATTTGTCCGTGCGAATTTTACACGCCATCAACTTAGTTTTAAACAATGCTCATCTCACTTGTTCCCACAATCTCACTCAAGATCGAACGATGATTCCTCATATTCCCAGGAACAATTTTGTTCATTTTTACAAGCCGAAAAGGAATAAGGACCGTATCGCGGGCATTGTTGAGAATATCTGATCAGAGTTGAGAGGGAATTTTCAAAATCAGATCATGCGTATTCATCTCAATATTCATTTTCTAGAGAAATTTCTGGGATCAACATTTGTAAAGTATGTGAAATTCTCAAACTTGGTCTCTGTTTGTTTTTGAATTTTAGCTTGTTGGATGACAATAGCTTAACACGGTCATTGCGAGAGTAGTTTTTCGAAATTTTCGAACTCGATCCTCAATCTTCGAATGATGAAATTTTACGGGGTAAAATCCTTTTCAACTTTTCATTTGATCCTTAAACCAATCGGACAAGAAAAATTGACGTCAAAAATATTTTTCAAGCGAATATGAATCAGTAGAAATTGAATTGTGGCAAATCATGGGCCTCACCGAATGGGGCCCATCGTAGTCAACGTGTCGCCGATATTACCATAGTATCATTTTGATTCAAAATCTACTTGCTAAGTTGATGCAGACAGAACATTATGGCTCATATTCATATAGCTTTTCAAATATGAAACTGAACATGGAAAGCGGTATTGTCAACAGCAAATTCTTTTCTGATCCCTAAACAGACTAAATAGTCCACAATGTCGAATGGTTATGATGAATTTTCAAATCACGACTTAACGGATGCCCAAAAATCAAGCAAAAATCAAAATATCACTCACTTGTGATCGATGAGTCTCCTATAGAGACCGGGATCATCCATGTCAAAAGCATGCTCAAATTCTCCAAAATCATTTTCAAATTCGTTGTCATAGTGCAGATCTGAAGATGAAACAGTCCCTCGGGTATCGTGACTCGTAGTAGATGAAAATTTAGGCTCAAGTATTGTATTGCTTTCGTAGTCTCGAGAATCGCGTTCCAAGCTCATGTCGGATAAATTCCCTGTAATCTCATTAGTATCACCGCATCCGCACTTTGTAATTTTGCGACGATTTTGCTGTTGAACATGATGTTGACGTCCACTGGATATCTGTTCTTCTGACGCAGATGAAATTCGCCTACAAAATATAACTCCATTACTAACATTTCACTCACAAATTCACCCTCAAAATCTCATTTTCAACTAAAGACTATAATTTTTCCAGAGAGCGCTTCATCAAAGTACTTTTTTTACCGATTTACCCTTAATCATAACAACCTAACCTTGAAATTCCACAAAAACGGTCAAAACTAACCACGTGCGTTGTCCACGATGTTCCTCAGCTTCATCATCTTCATCATCAGCTTCATTTTGATCAAAAAGTTGAAATCCATCACCTCGAGCATGATTGGTATCGGTATTATTATCCTCGCCTTCAGGAAGTAATCGAAATGTTGGTCCAGATCGGCTGTGTCTTGGTAAAGTTGATTCCGGACTAAGACGTCTACGATGCCGTGGAGATTGTTTGAGAACGATATCGGCGTACTCGGAATAGCATCGCCTTAATCCGGATGACCAAAAGGTCTCATCCGTGACCGAATCACCCGGTTCGTTCATGCTATTTACCGATTTTATGTAGTTTGAGATCGAGCCATGACCATGCCGATCGTTCCCGACATCCCGCGTATGAACAATAATAATAACTATAAAATCAGCTGTAAGGAGGCTGTACTACACTTGGTTCGATTAAAATGAAAATAATTGTGAATTTTGCAGTTTTTGTGAGGTTGGGCGGACTTCCGCTGTTTTGGCAGATTCATGTGATAACAATCATTCAGTGGCCACACACTATGGTTATGGACCAGCCAAAAAATGGTTTTATTAGCAAAATTCTGAAGTTTTAAAATCAAACAATTGATCTAGGATGACTATCATGATGATTTTTGAGTCCGTGTATTCGTCGATGGTATATAAATTATTGCAATTTTGAGTTGTCAGTTGTGCGTCGACCTTTCTTTCGCACAACTTCTGCAGTTATTTGCTTCAATTTGGCTGATCTACTCAAAAATTTGTAGAACTCTTCACTCTCGCTGGAAAATCTCATATCGTCCATAAAAGCAATTTGGTAATTGTGATTTTCTATCAATTTTCTCACTTAAAGTCGGTCAGTATCTGTATGACTTATGCTGAAACTTTACCTCAAAACGAGAATAGCAACGAGCAACTATTAGTAATCAATAGTGAATTTACGATTATAAGAACTCAGATCACCGAACACATCAGTAATTGAAAGATTATACTTTCTCAAAGAGCGCGCAGTCACTAGTTTTGATTACAAAAGCTTTGAGGATTCGAATTCAGAGGTAATATCCCCACGGCCTCGAAGCAATAAGTTATTTCGTCATTCTGTTGAGCTACATATGGGTCATATCAGTATCTTGCGCACGACCCTGTGGATCTTTCCGCCAATTTGTATCCGAAAGTAGGCACCAAAAATTGTACTATCCCAGAGTTTCATCCCGAAAAAAATTGCCACGCCCATTGGGAAATTTCGAAGTTGGAAAATTAATACATTTCGATACAACGGTGTAAAAAACTTTTTTCCATCACTCCTACCTAAAAATGTCCCGTTTACATGAGATTTTAGGCTGCTGGTAATGGAAAAATATATCCGCACTTTTCGTGCAAGACCATTTTGGACACTGGAGGACACAAACGGTCCTAGTGCCCACCATAGGCTACCGCGCTCAGAACGGAAATACACTATTTCGCGCCCGAGTGTGATGGGTTTCCTGCCCGAGCCGTAGGCGAAGGTCGGAATCATCACGAGGATGCGAAAAATAAGTTTTACACTCGTGTATCAAATACTATTTTTTGACAAACTGTGAGAGAAAGTGGAAAATTCGTGCGGAAAAGTTACTTTCTCGTACAGTGTGTCAAAAAAGTCTCGTTCGGCGTTTCTCCGAAAAATTGCCAAATTTATCAGGAACACCGTGGCCAGGTTTGCAGGGGCACATTTCCTTTGTTGTGACGTCAACTTTTGGAAAAATCGTCCAAGACTTTAAGACCAACAACGCTTACTCCATACGATGATATGTATATTTTTCTCTATTCTCAGACAATTTCTAAATGGACGCCATTTCGACGGATCTCAATATCTTTCAATCTAGTTCAACTAATGTCTTTTGTTTCAAAAAACCGTGCAATTTGCGTCCTTGAACGTCCAAATCGGTTGAACGGTGCCCGAGTTACGTCTATTAGAAGATGGTAGTTTATTGAAAAATGCCCAATTCCTCCATCTCACTATTGCACTCCACCAATAGACTTGAAACTTGCCAGAGTCTCTCTTCGAGGTGTCCTGAATATGTAGGAGAAATATCGCGCTGTTTTTCGGCCCCTAGTCGGACCTATGAAATTTCCAAACACGATAATTTTTGCGGTTTTGTGTAATTTTCAAGCGGTATCTCTAATTGATAGACCGAATCCCGTTACGAACAACTCTGTGACAAAGTCAACTTGATTCGATAGGACCAGAGATGTAGCTGATTTGAAGTAGGACCAGGATTGAAGGGCCGAAAGTACCTCAACTCCGAGCCCAACACACAGGTTTCCAAGACCACAAGAATAAGAAGCCGAGGCGATGGGTTCTCGTGATATCCTCCTATCCTAAAATAGCTAGATCTTTGGTCCTGTTGCATCGAGTCGACTTTGTCAAAAAGTCATTTGTAACGGAATTGCAAGAGCTATCAATTAGGGATACCACTTGAAAATTACACGAAACAGCAAAAATTATCGTGTTTGTAAAATCCATAGGTCCGACTAGGGGCCGAGACACAGTGCAATTTTTCTTCTACATATTCGGGACACTTTGAAGAGTGAATCCACCAAGTCTCAAGTCAATTGGGTGAGTGCGATCATAGACATATGGTGCGATAGACTTTGCGAGACTTTGCGAGTTGGACATTATGCATTGCTCAATAACTTTTCGCGTCTTCTAATGGACATAGCTCGGGCTCCGTTCGATCGATTTGGACGTTTAAGAACGAAAATTGCACGATTTTGTAAGACAAAAGACATTAGCTTAAGTAGATCGAAAAATATTGAGATCCGTTGAAATGGCATCCATTTAGAAATGGTCTAAAAATCGAGAAAAATTGACGTTTCATATCGCCGTGTGGGGTGGGCGCATTTGGTTTTGGAAGTTTCGTAAAATTTGTTCCTGAAAGTTCACGTCAAAACAAAGAAAATGCGAAGCCGCAGATCTCGCGACAGTGCTTATTTTCAAAAAAATAGCTAAAACTGGCCTTTTTGGAACTTCAAAAGATTCTAGCGGGCGTCAAAAGTTTTTTCGACACCCGGTCCAAAAAATTGTCTGTTTCACACTGATTTTGTACTTTCTCGCTCACAGTTTGTCGAAATACACAGTTCGATTCATGGGTGTACAACCTTTTGTTCGCATCCTCGTGCTGATTCCGACCTTCGCCTATACGGTTCAGGCCGGAAACCCATCACTCGGACGCGTAAAAAAGTTTTTCCACCCTTGTACCGAAAGTTACTCTTTTGGGTGCTGAAACTTTGGGATAGTACCATATTTTTGGTACCTACTTTCATGTAAAAAATTGGGGAAAAAGAACCGAGAGGTCGTGCTTAGGGATTTGGTCGAAATATACTGATCTGACTCAGATCTTTTTTTTCTGCAATGTCACGCCTAATGAAACGAGCCCCTTATTGGATCTAAATTTCGATCTGTAAAGTAGTAAAAGCTTTAGTATCGTATACTCTACTGACCCATAGATCTCGTTCATAATATGGGAATGACAAAACTCAATTCAATGCAGATAAGAAATCGTAGTATATCAAGATGTTACGATGGTGTATGGTCAAGAAGAGTATCAATGAGCGTGGGAGCGATTGCAAAACCTTTTTTTGTCTTTCTTTAATGGCATACTACATCGATTAATACGCCGAGACGTGAAAGAACTCGATCCAGTCTAAGATAATATGCAAATTGAATGCGAATTCATTATAAGAACCTTGGAAAGAAGGTTCAGTAGAAAGGATGAAACACTCTGGGTGGCGAATTTTTTTCTGATAGTAGGAGACACTTTACTTTTCATACTGTCAGTGTAAAATACTCGTGATGATAAAAGAGAACTGCCGACGCCATCCGCCGCCAGTGAGCGGAAGGATATTGAAGATCCAGGAAAAAGAGTCACCACACGACATGAGGCGTGCCACGAATCAAGTTTTTCAATGTAATATCTCGATTAATAACGGTTTGCAAACCTGTTTTTAGAGAGTCCAAAAATGTCACTGCCTACTCATGAGTTAAATTTCCGCTTTCATATTTTCATACAAGGTGATTTTGCATCAAGCGATATAATAAATGTCTCAACCGTAAGTAAAACGAGTCGCGAGCTCCTGCGAGAGCGCATCAACACTTTTCCTCATTTGCACACCTCAATTGGCTCGGATTCATCATCAGATTTCCTCATAGTCATAAACACTGTATATGTGTTAGGTATTCAGAATTTCGTGGATTTTGTAACGGTTGAGGATCCAGATAAGAGTACCTATGTGCATTGTAATATCGGATTTTACAAATGAAAGTGTTGGGCAAAAAATAAATCATACACCTCAAAATCTTTTTGTTTTCATGTAAAAAGTTGGATATCATCTCATGATACGGACATCATTTTCCTAATCAGGCGTTGGTATAGGTTTGTGGGATTTGAATTACTTAACCAAAAACATTTAATAAGATCAAAATTCGACCAAAAATCGTCAAAAATTAAAAAATGAGGTAGATGTTTGTCCTATAACTTCTGGACCGGTTACGAAAATCATATGAAATAATTTGGCACTAAGTTATCGAACCGAAAGTCTGTACCTATCATAAAAATCCTAAGCTTCTCTCGTAAATTCTCGAATAAATTTAATCATTTTACTGCACGAATGATCGCCTAATCTCGTTCACTCACCCAATCTGACATTTTTGATATACCGTAAAATATGTGCTTTCTATCAAACTACCCTTTTCCTCGTGCGTCACAAACAGTCTTATCGCATATTTTTCATACATATACACTGTTTTTTTTTTCTTTTTTTACCGTCCGTTCACACATCACGTGACGGGATTACAGAAACAGCGCAAGGCTGACTGATTTGACCGTAAAAAATGTTTATAAATGTAAGTATACAGCCTTCGGATATATTATTAACGTCTTGAGTGAGAGACGCAATGATGATTTGATTTCTATTGTTTTTGCGATGAATCGACAATCGCTTTATTGAGATAATTCTTCATTAAAATGAATAATAAAACTATCCGGGATGAGTTTTGTGTGCACGCTTTTGAATTACATACTCATTTCGAAAGGGGAGAATAAGTTCATATGATATTGATGAAGGGCATCATAAATTCTTGCTTTTCTCGTCGGTTATCATTATGACTATTGTCTGCGCTTTCATCACTACATGGGAACGAAATAACTCTGAAGAATCTTGTAGGTGAATTGAAACGTAAGGCGATAAATTGGAGATGCATCAAAGCAAACTGAGGTAACACCGTGTGAAATGACCATCTAAACGTATTAAGATAACCAGATTAGTTTCATGCGTTCGAGGCAACCGCGCATGACCACAAAAATCAGGATCCAGAAAATTAAGCATTTTATCACTTGCTGACGTTATAAATGTCTCGGATTTTTTTCTATCCATCATTTTTATTTGTATTGGCTCAGCGAAGTTTAATATTCTGATAACCCTCCAGTTACTCCTAATCCTCATAGATTCAATTCAAACTCCAAACGTGACACCTAATCACTTCAAATACGAAATCCAATATCTACTAAAAATTTTGGATTACGACTCTCTCCTTTAGCGCATTAGCCAGCTTTATCTCATGCCGCAATTGCTATTATCTACATATTTACATGTTCACTATGAAAATCTCAAATACCATCGCATTTTCGCGTTTTAAACCCGTTTTCTAGTACTAAATTGAATTTCGAGTGCAACAGTCTATCCAAGTGTCAATCAATGCAGTTCTATCATTCTTAACGAATGTTTTGACCAAGTCTTCGTCGTAGATTAATTAAGTGAGCCTTACCGAGTGAGAAATATCCGATTCTGAATTCGTAGTTGAGATAACTTTAGGTGTGAACAATCTTCCCGGTGATCTACTCAGACTGTGAATTAAAATTTATAAGAAAAATCATCCAACGCGTTCAAAATTTCGTGTATAAAAAAAATTGCGTAAAAAATTTCCATAGTACTTGCAGTTTTATGCGACCGTGGAATTGCACACGCGATCCAGGATCTTTGGCTCATTTGTCAATTAAAATTCAGAAAATTATTTTTATTGAAGCTGAATATGGACATAGTCGATCGATCCCGAGTTCGAACAGTAACACTCGATACTGTATTTAGAAATCAACTTGCAATTTCTCACCCTTGTCTGAGGAACAAGTATTTACAAATTTTGACACAACTCGATGGATAATCATCATTCATAGTCAAGATACGCGAAAATCACGTACTCCATTCGAATGCTGTGAAACTGATTTCTTCCTTTCAGGAAGGTTATCCGAGTCATTAGCACATACAAACTAGCGAATTTCTATTCCAAACTGCAAAATCGTATCATTTAGAAATAATTTCATGACTGACTTTGACAAGATATCGATCCAGCACTGCAAATATTATCCACTGCATGTCTCATGTGTTAGTTCTTGGGTAAAAAGCAGATAACAAAGACACGTGTCGAGATTAGTAAATAAAGCTTGAAATGTAAGAGATAAGTTAAATCATCGTGATTCGTTTAATCCGCACAGACGAAAGGTGTGACTGTTGTTTACAATGAGTTTCCAATCATTTATGCCATGCATGTACATAAGTGCTTCTGAGCTTTTTCGATTCATCAAAAGCAAATCGTTAACGACCTCATTTTCGGAAGTCGTAAATTTGAGGAAACTGCGTTGAAAGCTACCGACAGTAATTAAATTAGCATTGGAGTGGTGATAACACGATAATGACGTTGTGTCTTGGAATAGAATTCTGAAAATGTTTGAAAACATTTGTCTAAGTGTTTGAGAGCTTTAAAAATTTCAGACGTGATTCTGAATTTTTCTAAATAAGTGCATCAAGAGACTCAAAGGGAGATGCAATAAAGTGAAGATCGTCTCACTTTCTCGTTCCATGGAGAAGTTGACTTCATTTAGAATCATGACTTCGTTGAGATTGTGTATAATTTTTAATGTAAGAGGCAATACAGTCAAATGAGCCATATGAATAGTCACTTCCGTTTTAAAAAAGTTCGTAAGTCATAATAGATTCAATCTCAAATTTCTGCACAACAACATTATACACGAGTGCAATTAAAGTGCGCTTGAGCTTATGTAGGAGGTCATTCTCATTCAAAGTGTATCGCAATCATTCGAGAAAATTCGTTTATATACACATTTCAATGATAATAATGAGCTTTCGTGTGGGTAAGCATTACAATCACGTGAGTGAATTACCGACTCAGCTTCCGAAGATTTCTGATCTCATTGTGTTATATCTGTGACCATTGGGGCATTAAGAATCATCAAACGACTTTTTGTTGGTTATATTAGTGTGATGTGTGATTTCGGTATGGGTTTGTCGTGAAATGATTTTTTTTCTGTGCAGATCACTTGGTACTTAGGTACACAATGAGGGATTAATCAAACCTCGGGGTGTTATTTTAATTCTTCTCCTTTTTAGTAATGTCCTTACTTTTCAATGGTATCCAATCGTCCATGAATCGACTATGTTTTGACTCATTCACTCTTAGTGTCAGATATAATAGACAATTTTTCTGATCAACGCCCAATAATTGATGTTCACATTATTCTTTTGAAACCCACCACAATAAATGGGAAATGTTTGCAACGCGCTTGCATCCAGTGTCGTCTGTCAACGACTTATATTGTTCCTAAGTATGTTGTACAAGAGTTCTGCCCTTCTCAGGGCAGCCCCTCGAACAGCACCTGCCCTTTTCAGGGCGGAAAACATGCAAATCAACATGGATCCTGTTCACGGAGAAGAGGATGACTTCACAACCACAAAAAAGAGAGCCAACAAGCGTCCGACGCTAAATCATCAAACGGAATCTCTGAGGAGATGGCGTGCATCTCATCCAACCCCCAACTGGAGAGCGCAACCACCTGTCAAGAGCATTCAACCGAACAAGATCTATTACATTGAATTTAATCACACAAAGATCACTGCTATTCTTCCAAAATGGACTCCGTACCTCAAATACTCTGAGAGAACAGGTGGTCTACGTTTATACCAAAACCCAAGAGGATTACGATAACTTGACCGCATATTTGAAGAGGAAAGATCACAAATACTACCCCTACACCCCATCGTGGAATGAGACCAAGAAAATCGTGTTGAAAAACTTACCAACCCTTGAAGATACTGAGACCAAAGCTGTTCTAACTGCACACTGTATCAGATGTGAGAAAATAGCTGTCATCAAGAGAATATGCACCCCAATGCTTGACTGCCCAATCAGATCACTTACAGTGCCAATGGACACTGAACTCAACGATTTTTATCAAATTAAAGTCTTGGGCCACACCAGAGTTAACTGGGAGCCATATCGAAACACCAATAAGGCATTTCACAATGCCATAGATTGCCAAAGGTTCGGGCATGGAATGAGTGGTATCAATATGCGACCACGCTGCGTCAAACGCAGTGACGGACATCTGACGAAGGAGTGTCAGGGGAAACCAGAGCAACCGCCAACCTGTGCCAACTGTAGCGGCGAGCACGCTGCTAGCTTTAGCCTATTTCTAATTATGACAGAGCACAAGAAACGAATTGGGAAGCGAGTAGCTCCCAAACAACAAGAATCGAGACGCCAGCCACCTGCGTCCTCGGATACGAAAGCCTTCCCGCCTCTGCCTCCGAGAACAAATGCATGGCAGGCGGTTGCTAATAGTGCTACTCCTGTAGCAACTCATGAGCGATACAAGTACAAGAGCTTTTCAACGAGATTGATAAGCTACACAGTCTGTGCGACGCCCGATCAAAAAGTTAGTCAAGCCCCTTCAATCAAAATCAAGCCTTGATCAACTGCCTTCAGCGGTCCTTGATCAAGATTGTGATGGCGCCTTGATCAAGCGTGGATCAACCCTCGATAAAGTTCGTCAAATTTGCTACGAGGTTTGGTTATCAGAGCTTTTGTCTTTGATCAAGCGACGATACACATATATCGAGGTCCTCGACAAATTTGAGCATGTACCGTGTTCTTGATCAGGGGTTGATCCACTCTTGATGGAGGCGCCATCATGAATCTTGATCCGAGGGATCAAGCTTATTGATCGAGGCTGGATTGCAGCTTGAACATCTTTTCTGATCGGGCGTTGACAAAATTTTGAACTGACCCAAGAACCTCAACGTAAGAATAACCACATGCAAAACAGAACAAGCACAACTCGTGGCCTTCATTTATGCAACAAAATAATCACATCGATCTACTGAAACGCAGCTTTTGGAACGCCAATAGGGTGATCCCAAATGGGATGAATTGAAGAACTTTATCCATGAATACAAGTTCGACGTTATGGCAATCAGCGAAACAAAACGGAGACCCTGCCTTATTCATAGCGGGCTGCAGCATGATAACGAGAGATTGGCATGCCGCGAACGGAGGCGTGATGTTGATTATCAAGAACGGTTTGGATTATTATGAACTCAACACCAAACTTCAATCTTTGGAGTCAATAGAGATTCGCATCTAGAACGGACCAGGAATCTGCAGTCTATACGCCTCACCGAGAACAACTATAACAGCGAACGATATGAATACGAGCTTCAATTCAGCAAATCACGTCATCGCCATACTTGAACTTCAAACATCCATCTTGGAGCTGCCGATCAACAGAAGAAAACGGAAGGACTCTTTACGAATGGGCAACAGATAACTCCATCGTAATTGTTGGTCCTCAAAAACCAACGTTGCGACCATACACTCGTACTGGATTACCATAAGCTATAGATCCATCCATCATCAAGAATGGACTTGGAGTTCCCCATGTCGATGTCATTTACGACCTGGACGCAGATCACCTACCATGTATCCTACAGATACGTAGTGGAACTAACTGTCAAACAATGTAAAGGCCAAATTTCAGCAAAACGGACTGTACCAACTTCAGGGGAGAATTGCACGAAAAAATCGTGATAAATAGCCAACTCGTTTCGACTGAAGACATAGACCGAACTATCCCTCCACTAACGAATATTACGAATGAGTCAATTGAAAAGTCTACGCCGAAAGCACCAACGCCAACGCCAAACAACGCACTCCCGGAGCACATGCGAGAGATTATCATAAGAGAAGAACGCAGTTCGTCACGCTTACCAGCGTGAGGAAACGGAAGAACTCTGGTTCAAAAAGAACAGACTAAGCAATCAAATTCGAGACCAAACAAACAACTGGGAAAACGAGGAATGGAGCTAAAATTGGAGTTTTTCAATTCCAAGGACAAATCGTTCTGGAAGATGACCCGCTCACGAAAATTCCAAGTCAAGATTGAAACAGCCTACTCGACCGAAGAAACTATCTCGCAGGTGTACTACAAAGATCTTTCCTAGGACCAGTATTGTACATGCTATGCACAACAGATCTCCCAAAAAATCCAAGAACAAAAGTCGCATGTTTGTATACACCTCTGCAGTCTACGCTCACTCGTGGAAGAAAGCGAAAGCCACAAAATCTCTATCAGAACACGCCGAAGAGATGGACAACTACTTCAATGACTCCACGGTCAAGATCAACGCTGGAAAACCTGAATTTATATGCTTCACTCATAAGAACAAGGAGCCAAACCCACCACACATGAATTCATTCGGGTCTCAAATAACAAGGAAAAATGAAGTCAGATACTTAGGACTAATCCTCGACAAACAACTGAACTCCATCAAACACCTGGACAGCACAATTAGCCAAGTGAACGAAGCAATCGGAGCTCTAATGCCGATCCTTGGCAGAAGGAGCACCATGTCCACACAACAAATCTCCCGTGTTCAAAATGATCGCAAGACCAGCCTTCTTCTACGCTGCTTCAATTAGGGGAGAAGTTGTGTCCAGAACACAAATTAGCCGCTTGCAAAGAATCCAGAATAGGTGCCTGAGACTCGCTCTTGGTGCATCAATCGTAGAAAAGACGGAGACACTCCTGAACATACAAAAGTACAGCCAATCAGCGGCGTCATCAAATAAGAAGCAAAGAACTCCTACTATGATCTAGAAATAGAATCACTTGACCACATCCAGAACACAAAGATTGAATTCATTCCCAATAGAATCAAATACGCACTTTCACAGATCATATTCGTCTGAGACCTCAGTCTCCTACCTTATTGGGGCGAAGCCCCTTCTCTTACCGCGACTCGAGCCAGCTTCTTCGCACCTTTATTCGACGAAACTACCGAACCAATATTCACCATCAAATGCTGCACACATGCTTGGGACATACTCAAGCGTGCATATTTTCAGAACCATGCAGATTCATCGAGACAAAGCTGGTTAATGAAGATCTTTGCAGAGATACGTCAATACTATAGGTTCACGCCATTATCGACGTCTCCTTCCCCTCATCTTCGCTGCGCCATACGACTTCACGTTGGACACGTTTCGGCCTCACACCACATAGTGACGAGTTTTGCCAATACCAGAATCTTAACCTCTTAGCCTCAGATCTTGGCACTAAAGGAATCGTTTCCGTTGTGTGTGGAATTTTCAATGTGAAATTATGGTTTTTAGCTGAAATCTCGGGAAATCTCAGAAGATCAAAGTTGTAAAACGCAAATTTTCCAGAAAAAAAGTTCTTACAAATTTCCGGGTAACCCAAGCCTGGGCCCGGAGAATGCACTTAAACTATTCCGCACATTCAACATGGGCTTGAATGGGGCATCTGACGCAGCGCTACTAATCTTGCTGCAAATTTGACAGTTCTCAACTTGGGCCTGGGCGACCAAGTGGATTCTGAAGAGGACAGAATCCCCTCCAAAATAACACAAGCCGTACCTCTCCAAGAACGAAGCCCTCCGAGCATGGCTCCGAAGAAAGAGAATTAAGTGTGTCAAAACGCTATACCAGCAGCAAAACTGCCGGCACGTGGCGCTCAGAATCTGCACCTTTTCACTTTCTGTTACTCCACAACGTAATAGCTTCGTACTTATCGAGATACAACCTGCACCATTTTGGAGGACATTTCATCTTTTTTGAGACGCACTTGGTCGCTAAACCAGATGAAAACTGTCAAAATGGCAGCGCATCTAACAATGCAACGGTGAAGGTCCCCTCGACGACGGTCCCATTTAAACGCATGTGAAGCGCGCCGAGCGCTTTTCTCCCACTTCCCACTCGGGTTAAATTCGTGGAGGACTTCTTGGTGGGAAATTTCACAATCCACAAATCTGGTCTGAAGTGTTTTCCTCGAGAAATTCATGAAGCTCAAGATATTGACGAAAAAAACATAATTTCGCACTAAAAATTGTTACTGCAAAAAAATCATTGGAATTCGGAAAAACCTCGGAAAATCGATCCAGCGCTTCAAAATACATAGTTAAACGTGAAGATTTTCCGGGGGAATCAAAGTGGCCACGGGAGCATCGGTGGGAGCCCAGACTATAAACTCATTCTATATACGATACTCAGCATGACAGCCAAAGATCATCAGCTTTTGCAATGGTTTTTGCGGTACGAGAAGAAATTTCCCGTGCCGGATACCCGAATATGCTTTGCCGACTGATAATTACCGCCCAAACGCGTTCCATTTTGGTCCGGATTCTCGTCTGATAAGTCAAGGAATCCTCTGAATGAATAACTAAGTATTTCACATCTAACAATGAGCCATGACGTGCAAAAAAATTGCAAATTCGTTTTCTATACCGAAAAATACACAAGACATTCCTAATCTGGTCAATGAGTCATTCCGGACCCAAAATATTCATGTAATGATCAGAACTTTTTGATCAACTTTTCCCAAAATCCGCTTCGCCCCGTTTTGTCCGCAAGCACGGACACGCCTAGTACTTCAAAGAACAGTTCACCCGAATACGAAAGACTAGCTTGACAAAGGAAACTCTTCTCCTACCAAAAATCAGTTCAACTCAACGAAAAACTCGCATTTTCGCTCCGATTTAAGCAGCAGTCTGGAACAGAGCAACGCAAAACAGTATGAAGCAACTTCAAAGAACCAGTACATCACACATGCCAGTACACGACGACGACGACGAACAGTGATGTTGTAAGATATCGTGGGAAAAAAATGTTCGATCTGCTTAATTCTCTCATCTTCCGGCCCGCTCATCTTCAACGGATTACCATATCTATGATTTGTATGACGGTATCCGAATGAAATTCAATCTCACGTCAAAATACGTAAAATATTCATATTTTTGGAAAATAACAACAATAATTCATTGTCTAGATCAGGATAATATCTGTAGCGGTCAGACTAAAGGGCGTAAGTCCGATTTTCACAAAATTTGAGTTAAGGCATCTACGATGTTCTTCTCTGCGCGAGGAAGCATGGAAATACGCTGTTTGCACGTCTCGCCGTATAAAGCGGCATATGCGCCTCGTGCCAAAACTTTGTTCTACGCGAAAACCTTGCTGGACGTCGGCTTCGCCGACGCCCAGCAAAGTTTTCGCGAAGTACAAAGATTTTTGGCACTCGACACATAATATATATACTATTTCGAAATCATGTGCGTAAGGAACATTTTTCCGCGCGTAAAGACATTTTTGCGCACCGAATGCGTGAAGACCTGTGCGTAAAGTTAGCAACAGTGCGTAAGGTATGTCTTTACACACCGGTACGTATCTTTACGCCCTGCCGTATTTTCTTTCTAGCCCGATATTCTGCGACATCTCTTGGAGTTCCTGCGTTGACTGGTAAAATGATCTGTGTCTTACAAAATGATCTATGTCTTGTTAGTTCTGTAGAATCGGAGTACTCCAATCGTTGATTCGAAGCTGTCCAAACCAGGTGTAATGACTTCTTCCACTCGATAGAATGAATACTTATGAGCTCTCTAAATTGTTATACTCAGTTTTCTTCTCTCGGTAAGTCGGTAAGTCCATACGATTGGACATCCCGGTTGGTCATCGAATTGAACATGGAAATCGGTCGCTTCGGTAGAATATGGGTCTAATTCAATTCAGTACGCCACGTATATACGACTGAGACCTTTCTGAAGTGCTCCCACCGTGGTTTGCGTGGTTCAAAATCTACCTTAGACTTTACGTTCAAAGGAAATGGTAAATTTACTCTTCGGACACTTCGCCTCAATAAAGAGTGCCGGTGATCGACCCCCGTATTTTTCATAAGAAAGAGGTTTCCCTCTGTCGGAGGCGCTTTCTATCCCGTATATTCAAAACATTATTATTATCATTATAATCTACAAGTTCTATCTATATCGAACCAAGGAAATGCAACAATATTCCACCAACCCGTTGATTCAGTTTTGCCCGTCCTCGGCGACATTCATATAACTCTGTAGTAATTTTCCTCAAAATTCAAATTCATACTATCTTATGAAATTACATATCTCTGATCTTGTCCACTACTAGAGCTTTTGAGAATTGAGATCGATATTTTCAATCTATGCGGTAACATATGATATATCGAATAAAAGATCTTTCTCTGATACATTTTCAGAAATTTTTTTCAGTCAGGGGGCTCAGCCCCCCGAAACCCCCGGTGGGGGCGTCGCCCCCTGCACCCCCACCAGAGGCTGCCGCCCCTGGACCACGCTCTGCCCCCTCTCCCACCTACCCCGATCGCGATTTGGTTACTAGCGTATCAGGTGACTGACAGAATACTAATTTTCCGCACAAAATTTCGAAAAATATCGTACGCAACTCTGTCGAAAGGTCTCCGCACTCAGAAAACCTTTACACGCGAGATGTGAATCTTTATGCACTGTTGAGATACTTTACGCACGAGCAGCGTAGCGGCGAGTACTCGCCGCTACGCTGCTCGTGCGTAAAGACTCACACTCGTGTGTAAAGATTTTCACTCGTGCGTAAATCCAACTTTTTGACATCATTGCTTAATATACTATTATGTGCCTTCAATGTGGAACGACGAAATGGTTTATCACCAAATTTAGTCTAAGCACCCCTGTGAAAATTTTGGATGCATCCACGAAATTTCATCTCGATCGGTGCCGTGGTTTCCGAGGAGTAGTGAGCGAGAAATTGACATTAAAGGTGGACAAGAAGGCTCTGCCTTACAGGCTCCGTCCAATTAATACAGGGAATGAATCAAACCACTCTGGCATCGGCCAAATATCTGATTGCAGAGCAGAAAAGGAAACCGCAAATATCAAAGATTCTAATTTTATCATGTTTTGTTCTATTTTCACTAGATCAATCAGAAATTCGTCTTCTAAAGTCCAGAGCTCGCAGTACTGAAAGGGTTGACGAATATTTTCCCGTAAATAAAAAGATTCATTGGTATGAAAGAAAACTTTGCCAAACAACATTGTTTTATTTACGGTACTTCATCGTTGAATAAAATAGAAATCGAGATGGAGATAGTCTTATTATGAATCGAGGGTCACTTTAATCACATCAACGACAACGACGAAGACAACGATCGAGTGCGTACGATCATCTTCGCACGATCTGCATCGATTGCCATTGATTCAAATCGCTCAGAAAAATGACATACTTTAGATTTTATGTATAGCTTATTCGCGTAGCAAAGGATCAATGACACTAATTGCAGCCGCCAGATTGCACTCAATAAAGCCAGTACGATCAACTTCTTTCTGAATTGTATTTTCTTCCACACCAGCCGCACATAGTCAACAACTTCCAGATAGAAAATAGAACGATTTAATAAAATCGGATGTGTATCTTTTGTGATGATGGCACTTGTTGCTGTTTCTCAAGCATCTCTATTCGAAAGAAAATTGTATGATCAATTTCAAGGGCATGTTTATGCAATGACTCGCAAAAACAATCGTAACAAAAATAATGATAATCGAAGTATCATTAATACGTGTTATGAGGTGCAGTCAAACGGCGATAGCATCTTATCATGATCAACTTGTAAAAACACAGATAAATTTATGTGAAATTCCATGCGATAATGATATTATCAACTATCTATTCACAATCATCAATTTTTTAATTTGGAAAATATTGAGACATTTGCAAACTCTGTCTCTAAAGGCGAAGGTATCTAAAATCCTTGCATGGATCACTGAATTTTTTGCACAATTTCATGGAAAAGTTGGTAATGTGAGAGAAAATTCTGGTTATAAAAGTGGCGAAGAATGATACAAACCGTATTCTTTACATCACAAGTCTGGAAAGTTCGATGAACCTCAGCTCGATCTCGATTGTTTGATGTGGAGAACACATCCGAATGAAAAGTAACTCGTATGATCACAAAATTTTTGGCGAAGAACCAACATGACTAATACGATATGTCCGATTGAAAAGCGTCAAGTCTGTACAATTGTAGGGCTTAAAATGATTATGTAGACTATCCATACACCTCGTCGGGTCGGAATGACCGGAAAGTCGAAAGTCAATGAAATAAAAAAATTCATAAGGGGTTTGATTCTAGGTGTCCCTATGATCGTTTTCCAACAGGAATAAAAAAAAATCATTTGGTGGGTCTTGAAATAAAGCCGATTTTTCTATCATAAAAAGTGTGATAACTCTGAAAAGATGGGTTTCATCGAAAAGTGAGTAGAATAGCTTTTCGTAGATTTTGTGAGGATCGACAAGTTAGTATGCTCACATTTATCTAAGAACTGAATCCACCCCAAGTAATTGAAAACAAACTTGAATAAAAAGTGCAAGGCAATGATTCTCTTTATTCTGAGACTCTCACAGCAGCTGTTCCTCGTATTCCGATAAATGAAAGCATAGTATGTTGCAACGATTTAAAAAACCTACAAAAAGTTACTCCCCAAATTCTCCAACAACCCTTTCTTCTGGAGTTATTACAGGGTAAAGTCACGAAGAAGCCGTGAAACCGTAAAATAGACGAAATTTACACAGCCGTTGTGATGGAAAAATCGAAAAATCGACTGAATGCTGAAATCCATCAACAGCTTCTTTCAATTCTTGTTTGAAAATGGTCGTGGGAAAACCTATTAAAATCAAACCCCGCGAGATTTTTTTTATTCCATTGACTTTTGACCTTCCAGTCTCTCTGACCCACCTCGACACTCACCCTTACGTAGATTGAAAATAGCAAAAATTTCAACAGAAATCGTTACTTGGAACTCATTAAAAACTTGTGAATTTTGATTCACCAAACTAATTATCAACAGTTTACCATTTGTATCAGCCACAAAAAAACAACTATTACATTTAATTTGCACTAATATCCTAATCTCAACAAAAAATTGCACAAAATTCCATCACGTATCCTGACTCACACACATTCCAATCAACTCAAAAAAAAGCTCTAATCGTCTACGTGCTGCAAGCTCTCAACAATAATCGATTAGTACTGCAGAAGAAAAACCGTGGAAAATCTCAAATTGATCTAGCGCATACTACATCGTAGAGAAATTGAAATTACAAGGCACGAGTACGTAAGTACACTCAGAAAAATAAGAAAAACAAATTCGTATGAGCCGGAATGGAAGGAGTATCCTATCTTATACGTGTTCAACTGGATATTACCGGCGCGGCGTCGGACGGCTATACTCTCATAAGCTAATAAGCGCCATGCCGATTTCGAATTGCGGGCGCCGCCGATTGCCCGCCGATCGTCAGCCGGCCAAACCAAAACTCGCTCATCAGTTGGCGCTTCTGCTTCGGCTCGAGCGGGGCTCTCTCTGCCTCTGCGCGCTGTGAAGTTCGAGATCCCTCACTCTTCGCGCGCACTCTTTTATAAATGTTGAGTCTTTTTAATAAAAGATCGACGGCCTCGTGGTCATTGGCTCGTCTGCGTCTGATGCATTCGTAGCAGTCGTGTGATAACCGGCTTCTCGTCATCATCATCATCATCATCATCTTGATCGTTCGATTATAATATCCGAGCATTATCACAGTGTATCATAAGGCATAAAAAATAAAAAAAAAGGGACTGTTAAAGCTTCTTTGAGGAGGAAAATAATATAGAAATAAGGAAGTACCAGTTGAAGTTGTTAGGGAGTGAGAAAAATTGGAAGCGCGCTCGTCGCGTTGAAAATTTCGAAAATTTGCCCAGACGCAAGTAAAAGAAGCCGCGGCGGCTGCTGCTGCTATTATATTAAAGAATTATTTGGTGCTGCGTTTCTTAGATTGCCAAGGCCAAGAAGCCGGGCACTCAAGAGGCGAATAATATTGGGAATGCACAAGACTCGACGTAAATCTCGACCGTAGCACAGCATATATTATAAGAGTGAACCAGAATTTTGACGCCTATAGCGAGCCAAAGAAGTCAGTACGGCTTGCTGTTTTTGAGCCCATATCCGGAGACTCTGGTGTGCATTGAAGAAAATCGAGGTGAGTTTCTTTTTTTGTTCCATGATTTTTGTGTTATTTGGAAAGTGGGAAGCTTGACTGAAGTGGTTTTTAGTCTTAGAAGAAAGAGTGAAGTGGGTGTTGACGTTGAGATTCAATTCCGAGTACCAGATCCATTCCTTTCGATTTCTATGTATTCCGACACTGCCAAAAATTGCAAACTTCGATAAACAGTGGTAAAATAGTACATTTCGATACGAGGTCAGGAATGTTGGTTTCCGCACACCGAGTGATATTTACCGGCCCGAGCCGAACACGAGGGTCGGAATTATCACGAGAAGGCGGAAACCACCCCGTTCGAGTGTCTAATACTATATTTTCATCCGCTGGGCGGAGAACAAAACTTTTTTCGCACAGAAGATGGAAAATTGAATACTAGTGTCATATACGGTCTACGCGTGAGCGCAACAGGTGCTAACTTTCAGATTCAGAAGTTCTATCCAAACAGAAAGTCTCATATTCCTGACACGAGCAGAGTCTAATAATTCAAAAAATTTGAGATGAATCAATTTCTATACCATTTGGAACGATAGGTTCAAGAATTAAACACTGCTTGGTATCTATTATCAGCTCTTTTTTATTCAAGTACAGAATTTCGGAATACCCAATTCGATTTACTCAATATTTATATACAACGTTAGTAAGATACGAATTGAGAGTTTGATCAATAGCTAACGTATTAGAATCGGGTAGGACTGATATCTCTACGTGAACGCTGTAAATTTTTTGTAGGTTATTTATGAGCTATATTATAGTTCTTAGAAACTCTGATAGAATTTATCAATCGTCTGCACTGAAAGAGCCTGGCGATTGATTGTGAAGTTTGAAGCTTGTAAAATCGCCATCAAATTCACGGACTGCTTTCTCAGAAGTTGAATCAAACTAGAAAAATTTCGACTAATAGTTACCTGGATAGCTGAATGCGATGCAAGCCTCGTGTATTGTGGAATCAAAATTTAGATAAAAACATTGAGAGAATGATTATTGTCAAGAAAAATTAGACTTCTAAGATTCAAATTAGCTTGAAATTACGGTGATAGGTTTTCTATTTTAAACCATATTCCGTTTGAACAACTCGAAGAATTTCCTCACACTTTTTTAGTCCTATCTAGGCTCATTTCTGCTTAGATTCTCCTCAAGCAGTGAAACTTTCAGAATGCAAGATGCGCTTTTAGAGTGTATTTTAGCAAGGTATCATTTAGTTTCTCGAAAGTGAACTTTCAGTCAAACGTCCAAACAAATCCATTTCGGAAAAAATATCTTCATCTTTGATATGTAATTCGATGAATATTTAAAAGATAGGCCATTCAATATTAGTGAATGGGAAAATATTTCAACAAGATAACGCACATTATTTTTCGGAAGTTTGGTTAAAAATTCTAAAAAAGCTCTTTCATTATACAAGAGATCGATCAAGTGGAAATTACGTATTTGACATTTTCATAGAGGCGAAATGAATTTCTTCGTACCGCGGAATGATTTTAAGCTCTTCAATACGATTTGCGCTTCAAATACTTGTCAATCTTTATCTTCTCGGTGTTTGAAACCACAAGAAGGTAACAGGAATTCTCGAAGAATGAGACTACGTCCATGCCAACTCGATGCACGTCACAAACGATTGTACGATCACGCATTCAGAGGAAAAAATTTAGACTAAATTTTTGTCGTATAAACTTTAGATTCTCCAACTTTTGGTCGCTTATTCA
This sequence comes from Eretmocerus hayati, assembly GCA_029851415.1. Classification (NCBI taxonomy): domain Eukaryota; kingdom Metazoa; phylum Arthropoda; class Insecta; order Hymenoptera; family Aphelinidae; genus Eretmocerus; species Eretmocerus hayati. The sequence continues at coordinate 29,968,424 of CM056741.1, read as the reverse complement.
TCTCTGGAAAAACTCACAACTACCGTGAGTACTCTGACTTGATAAGAAATTGACCAAGCACCGTACATACGTACCGGAAGATGAATTTAATAGGCAGTCGAAGGGGAAACTTCAAAACACAAATACTTGCTCTCTTAATTTTTCGGAGCGAACCTCCCCCCTCCGCCCTTTTGGTCCAACTCCGGAAAGAGTGAGACCCACTTGGCCACGAATAAGATTTTCTCACTCTGACGGAGTGAATCTCACTCTTTCCGGAGTTGCCACGAAGGGGGACGGGGGGTTTCATTACAAAAAGTCAAGAAAAGTCAAGAAATTAATTTTCCTATCTGCTTGCTAGAAACGCTTGTTCAATGATAAAAACTACTACGATCTTGGAATATCGATAATCTGATCGTCTACAATTACATCGGATTACATGTAGGATTTATTTTTGCGTGTTATTCTCAGACAGTTCGTGATTTGAGTTATGTTATATTTAAAGTTTCAAATCTAAATCAAATTGGAGGGACAGTCAAGTAAGTTTATCACCCAATCTAATGAACTCAATATGTTTCAAAAACGGAAAAACCCCATTTGCCGCTTCTAGAGATTCCAATTTGTTATCTTGGTAGTTAGAGTAATAAGGAACCCGTGGTTGCCGCAAATTCTATATCAATGACTGGCCCTGAACTTAGATCTAGTAGAATGTTTTGATTCGTGACCTCAATTAAGTTGACTTTCGATAGGGGATTTGCCTATTCGTGTAAGAAACCATTCTATATCGTAACATCAGGGTATCATCAGAATTTGAAAAAAAAAACAATCCAAGAAGGAGATCACTAAATAACTATACTCAATTTTTTGCAGTTTTACATTGGTATTAGTTCAACCTACAGTTCTTCTAGTCATTTGAATTCCTGAGAATAATTAGTTATGACAGGCCAAGATGGTAAGATTTTTATTGCAACAAATTCATATTATAATTGCTCGGCTCATTCAGAAACTGTATTTAATACATCCTGTGTGTAATTAGGTTTGAAAAGCGACAAGAATGGCAAAAACATTGAAATAACGAGTCAATTAATCCAAGACGGTCCAGATGAACGTATGGTAAGATTTCAATTTTTTATTTGTTTCAGTTATAGTCTCATCTTTTTTTAATGATATCATCAACCGAGTACAAGATTTTGAGTTCAGAAGTTCGAATTTCGTGTAATCATTGAAATTTATTTTTACATCTGAAAAAATGAACGATAAAGATCCTTGAGATATATCGCACCTTGATGCAATAAAAACGAGAGCATTGTTTTTGAACGAATTGATTCTACAATTTTCGTTATCTTAATCTCAAAAACCACTCAGAAAATAGAAGATGAAACATTACGTCGGTATATCATAATCTCAAATAATAAAGATTACACCGCATGTATTAAAAAATTTCGCGACTTTTTGTCAGATAAGAATATATTGTTATCCATTTGAAAGTTTGATACTCCTTCACCCACACAACGTCCGTTTCAAGTACACTCAAGAATTACAAATTAAATGACCAACAAACTCGAATAAAACAAGATATTGCAAAACACACGAATTTTCAAGCATGAGAACTTACGATAATGTCATTTACGTGCGTCTCGTATTAACGATTTTGTTTTCCAAAACAACAGAGTGCACATGGCTACGAAAGGAATTTGTCAAGCACGATAATTACCTACATCGGATGCATTTTGACTATTGGAGCATTACGTCTTTTCTTTCATTGGTATCCACATCTATATCTGTATGCTACGCACAAAAAATGTCAGCTGAAAAATGCGACGAAAGTTTTGATCGTGGTAAGATTTTTCTCATTAAAGTTTATCTGTGTTGTATAGTATTTTATATGCCTGGTCGTAAAATGTTTGCAAACTAGTCGCAATTTGATACAAGTACATATACGCCTATAATACGAATATATATATTTCTTTTACAGGATGATTATCAGGGCAAATGCAAGTCATATATCGTCAAGGAAGTTAAGATAGTGTCGACGAAAAATTTGAGGTAAGTAATATAAGATAGAGGTATACTCGTCACACGGATCTAGACTTTTCCGAGCAGATAATAATGCGCTATAATTCCTTTTTTTTTTATTCTGGATAATAAGTCGTTGAGAGGAATGAAAATTATTCTAGTCCGTTGATTTTTCATTGTGTTGATTTACTTTTCATTGCCCATATTGTTGCAAAATAAGTGATGCGATTCATTCTAACTACAATTGAACGTTCGATGTAATATAATTACTTATAATGAATAATTTAGCCTTGCTACAAATGATTTTGATCGGTATTGTTATGACTGAACTAATTATCTTCATACTATTAAGATACTTCAACCGATTCTCAAAATCATTCATCTATATTCTGGTATCCATTTTTACTTATAACAATCATAGGTAGATTAATTCCGGGTGACATTCTTGGTAAATAATGAAGTATGAAATTTTTTTCTATTTCAGTGTCGAATCACTGTCTCGTTATTTTGAAAAAGTTGACGAAACCTTGATCGAAAAGATCAAAGGTAAAAAGTTGGATCTGAATTTAGAAAATGGGACAAAGTGCCAAATTCAAGAGTACAAAGCTTTCTGGTGTAAGAAGCAATGCTATGTATGGGATGAAAAAATGGAAGAATTTTCAAAGCTTGCCAGTCTTGAAAAATACGCTCTCTGCATGGATCTTCACACGGAAAAAATCAAAGGTTTATCACGAGAGGAGCAGTTTGTCCGGTAAGTAATTATTTTTTTCAACATTTTTTCAACTCAATCAACTATTTAAATGCAATAGACGAATGCTAAATCGAATGTATGATTTTGAATTTCCAGGCGAATTATGTACGGATACAACGAAATTCTTGTACCAGTGCAAAGCTTCGGAGTGTTGTTTGTTCTCGAGGTCTTAAATCCATTTTATATTTTTCAAGTATTCAGTTTAGTTGTTTGGTACGAGGAAGGTTACTATTACTATGCACTAGCAGTTATGTTTATGTCGGCATTTGGTATTTTTTCGTCTATTCGCCAAACTCGTACTGTAAGTTTTTTTTTACAAACCTCATAGAAAAATCCAATGATATATTCATTAGAGATAATTAAATAAAAATAAAATTTTCATTTACAGAACCAAATCAGTTTACGAAATACGGTAGCATCTACAGAAACTGTACGAGTTTTACGTAGTTCAGGAGAGTATGAGAGTATATCAAGTGATGAATTAGTTCCTGGAGATATTATCGAATTGCCAAAACATCGAGCTATCGTTGCATGTGATGCTATACTTCTTACTGGAACTTGTATAGTTAATGAGTCAATGCTTACCGGTAGGTCATTATTTTGCATTTTGTATGTATCTTCGTGAGAGATATTTTGCAAAATTGATACTAATGACAAGAAATACGTTTTGGTCTATTTAACGAGATTTTGAGTTCTTCTCGTGAAATAACTCATTAGTGACTAATTATTGGCACTTTTCAGGAGAATCAGTTCCAGTTACGAAGACACCATTGCAGTCTCATCCTGTTATGTATGATTCAAGAGCACATTCTCATCATACACTGTTTAGTGGCACGACAATTATACAAACTAAGTAATTATTCATCTTTTTACTCAATATCTTGAAATCTTTCTTCCAACATTTTCGCAAATTCTTAAAGCTTTACAACCTACCATCAATGAATTCTCGGATGAATGTTAATCTAAGTCCATATTTCTTCAATCAGACAATATGGAGATAAGCCAGTCCTGGCAAAAGTTATTAGAACTGGATTGTGGACTAACAAAGGATCTCTGGTCGTCGCTATTCTCTATCCGCCTCCAGCTGATTTCAAATTCGATCGGGATTCATACAAATTGGTGGCCATCCTCATCGGCGTTGCTTTCGTTGGATTCTTCTATACTTTAGCAGTCATGGTAAGAATTTCATCATTCTATCACTTAATATATGCAAATGATTGTTATACGAAAAAAAAATATATTGACATATTCTGTAGATTGCAAGAGGAAATACACCGACAAACATAGCGATCAAAACCTTAACAGTATTTACAATTGTCGTACCACCTGCATTACCTTCGGTTATGGCAGTGGGAAAAATGTATGCAATTTTTCGCTTGAAAAAACGTCAAATTTATTGCATCAATACTAGAGCGATCAATATTTCCGGTAGCATTGACTGTGTTTGTTTTGACAAGGTGAGAAAAACTATTCATTTCAATCAACTATCTTATTGATAAAAATTTCTTTCAAAAAATTGAAATAACTTGATTTGTTCGATCAGACTGGAACTCTGACCGAGGACGGTTTAGACATGATGGGTGTAATCGTCAACGAGGGTACAAAATTGAGTCAACTCGAAAAAGAAATACCCAAGTTGAGTGAAACACAGTTGTTTAAAGGGATGCTCGTTTGCCACAGTCTTACGCTAATTGACGACGAATTAAGCGGAGATCCATTGGATATCAAGGTGAGTGTACTCACCACATTTTTATCCAAAATTTTATGAAAATCCTCGAACTTATCAAGTATTCTACTCAAGATTATCTCGATATACGGCATCAGTTTGCGTAATCCAGAGATATGAATGAAATCCAAAGCGATATCTGTAAGTGCAGTCGATTCTGTATGTCAATTTTCCCTATCGCGATGACATAATCGACCTAGTTTTAATATATTTCTTGGTAAAGATGACCTGAGAAGGTTTGCGTTTAAAAAAAATTAGAATGACACCAAACACGCAACGATACGCAGAATGCGCGGGTACAAAACGGTATAACGCATCATTATGCATAAAAATACCTCACGATTTGTACCCGCAATTCAGTATCAATTTATGACAGAAAGTGTTGGGCAATGCCCGTCGCAATTATATTTGATGGAGATTGCAAACATTTGCAAATAAACTCACGATAAAGCGCAGTTACACATCTGTGGCGATAAGGAACATGGTCATTTTGAATTTTTTGAAAGCTATAATTATTCAATTTTTGATGAAGCGCGTAAACTCCGGCAATGCTCAATACATTTTGATAATAACTTCAATAACGTTCGGGTTGATGGAACATTAGTATGCCTGCCTGTAATCAGCATAACACTATCTTGGTATGTAATAGTTTTCTGGACCGCAAAATGTTTTACATCTTAAAACTATCATCTTTCGACAGCCAACATGATTTTCTCGTAGATGACTACTTTCTGGGGTCGATTAGATACCCCAAAATCGGATACAAAGGTGTTTTAGACTGTGGAATTTTCTGAGATACCGATCAGAAATGCAAATCTGCGAAAAGCATCAAATCGATTTCAGCAGGTTGTATTTTTTTTCTTTTTTTTTTAATTGATCAGGCTTTGATACAGAGCATTTTAAAAGTTGTTTCAAGGTCACGCACGTTCACGAAAAATTATCACAATGATAATAAATTTCTGTTGAAGATCAAATACGCGAGCACAGTGTCCTAATTATTCAAATGAAATCTCAAATATTAAACCGCCGACCACTTTGAATACTGAAAATTTTCTAAAATTCACCAATAAACCATCGATAAATTCTTATCCAATAATTCTCACTCTTTGTCACGCAACAGATGTTCGAGAGCACCGGTTGGACTCTGGAAGAGCCATCCGATTTTCATCTCCGCACAACCGAAGTAAACGGCAATAAAAACCTTCTTCAACCTCTTGCAATCCTTCGACCACCCCCAACCACCACCACCACCAGTACTATCCCTCAAATCAACGGAGGTAACCATCAAGATGATCAACCAGAATATTTGTTCAATAGCACATCAATAGTACAGCAGTATCAATTTTCAAGTACTCTACAACGTATGTCTGTAATAGCAAAAATTCCAAATTCCGATGGATCAAGCGATCTCATAGCCTTTACAAAGGGTTCACCGGAAATGGTTTTGAGTCTTAGCTCAGCTAGATCTATACCAGCAGACGTAATGCCGAGTCTAGGATGTTTTACAGAACAGGGATTCAGGGTCATCGCTCTTGCCTGCAAACGTTTACTCGTTGATGAATCTCAGGTAAAATATAAAATCTGTTATTATATGACTAATGTTACATGTCCAACTGTCTCGACGAGATGTCATTAGATACGCATTTAACACTGTAGATTTAGAGATAATTGAATTTTGAGGAAGAACTACGCTGTAGTTTCGTTAGTAGTTTCGATATTAGTTAGAAATAATTGAACTTGGAATAAATATCGTGCGATACGAGGTTTATCGGTTTTGCTGAATAATGAGCAGGTCGAGCTCGCGATATGTCGTAAAAGGCACGTGCCTCGAGTTTTCGATCGTTATAGTATGCAATACTTGTATACTCGTGCAGTTCATTCATACTGTGGCTCTTGACTCTCTTTTTTTATTCTTTCGTTCACGGTTGTTGCATTTTTTTCGAGACCAAACACTGATGATGCTCGAGAATGAGAAAATCAAACAATTGTACCGCGAATGCATGTATGTACTCTGCCTTGACCTTGGATGAGTTTTTTTCTTTTTCTTTTTTTTTTCTTTCATAAGTTTCCGGGGACTTTGTATATTTATATAAATGAATGTAGTGTAATGGATCATCAACATGAAGATGCGCTAGATGCATCACTGATAAGTGTGATATCCACATGACAATATGATTATAATCAACTTAATTATTTAATCAGTGTCTCAATTTTCGATAAGGAAAAATATTGAAGCTACACGTAGTTAGCTACATGAATTTGTAAAGATTAAAATCATTCTGTGCTCGTGATTAAATGATGACAGCAAAGTAGGAATTTTAGAGATTTGTTATGTGATTTTGTAGTCTTGCGTAAGAGCTTCATGATTAGACCATCGCTAAATTTTGATTAGAAAAAATGACATGGTTTAATGAGAGCTAATTTTATATTTCAGGTGCAAAATATTCCTAGAGATGAGGTGGAGAAGGACCTTGAATTTCTTGGTCTCATAATTCTGGAGAACAGGCTGAAGGAACCGACTATTCGAGTTGTGAAAGAGTTGAGGGAGGCTAACATCAAGACGGTCATGATCACCGGTGAGTGTACACATATAATACGTAGATCCTCAAATGTCGATCGATTAGATTTTTTCCAATAGGCTTTCTGATCTAAATCTTCGATTTCAAAAAAAGTTCCAAATTGGGTTTTTTTTGTACAATGAATTTTTGGGAACGGGGGAATTATTTCCAAATTAAAGATTCTGCTTTCATTGTGGTGATTCAGACAAACTTTTTGAGTCTATTGAAATTATTTGATTCTTCGAAATCCCTAATATCAGGTAGGTTCATAAAGAAAGATACCAAATATTTCAAAAATCAGATGAATCCAAATTTTCAAAATCTACCACAAAAAATTTTTATACGTGCTTCAACTGCTTCAGTCGACAAACCACTCTAAAAAGTGATAGTAGAAAATTGAATCAACTTCAAATAAGCTGACTGACAAAAAACTATCTGAATAGTTTCCTAATGCAAATCGCGATTTCATATTTACAGGTGACAACATTCAAACGGCAATTAGCGTAGCCAAAGAATGCGGCATACTGTCTCACGACGATACAGTAATAAATGTGTCATTGGTACCGACGCAAAACAAATCCCGCCCTGAGATATTTTTCAATGTGCAGGGATTACCCCAGCTGGTAAATATATATGCACATTTATACACACGTGGATCACAATATTTCATTCCTCCTCATGATTTTCCATCCAACGTCATTTTTTCCACTACACGATATAATGTTATATCAGGTGCGTTGCGGGCGGAATTAACTTTATCTCTTCACGATTTTCTTATCCTAGTCTAAACACGAGGTCGCGAGACAGATTCTTATCTGATGGTGTAAACTGCATGTTCAAGATTATTTTTTCGACATCAGATTGGCTGATAATGATAATAATAATCGATGTTACATGAAAAACAAATTGGAAGATGGTGTCGTGTTGTGTCTGATTAGTTGATTAGCCTGGGACAGGATTTGAACAATTTTTGCGGGTTTGCGTGTGATGTATTTTGAGATTACGGTGTTCCATAATGACTTCATGAGTTCGAATTCGAGTTGAAGTTGCTCGAAAGAATGAGGATAACTTTAATCCGGTTTGGATTTTCCGAAAGCGTGAGAACAATTGTGGCTCAGTTTTTTGACGTATCATGTCTTATCAGTAGATAGAATTAGCACTAGCCTGTAATAATTTGAGCCGTTCAGAATATATTGCACTCTCTCATCACGAGAAAAACGTCCTTGTCAATATATTAGAAATACATCAATCCAGTTTGCACGCTACTCCAAAATGAGCGCGTGTTTTGATATGGTAATAAGATACGTGTACCCATCAACTTGCCACCGTTAAGCCATTTTCTCAATAACTTTGGATTGCTTCAAAACTGTTCAACGTATGTACTTCGACTCATTTTAAAGCTTGTCTTAAGACCTTCGAAGTGAGCTAAAGAACGTCTGATTTTGACTCACCGGAGCTGAGATATCACAATTTTGCTAAAAGGTGAATTTTGAGTTTACAAAAGTGTGTACCCAACTTGCCCCATCATTTAGAACAATGTAAGACGGCGATGAGATCCATGAAATCATTTCCAGTAGTTTTTATTGCCGTGCAAGCACATTTGCAGCTTTTTGCCGGTCCCAAACACTATTTCCGATCTACCTGCTCACGTTTTCGAGATAACCATATGGGAGAATGTTGGGTACACTCCAATGTCGGCCTTCTTGATTCTCAAGTCATCTCCGTGTTTCGCATATGAGAGTTTCCACGGAACTTTTAACTTTTGTGTTACTGCAGTGTTCCAGGAAAATTTTGAACTATTCGGAGTGCACAGGAGTGGCATTTTATAGTATTTGGCATCATTCAATATGGACTACATTCTTTTTTGTTGAAACGCATCCTGATTTGTCAATAGCAGACCGCAAAAGAGGATTTTTGGGTAGTTTACAAACGTACCAACGCGATTTTTTGAATTGATAAGGCTGTAACTAAAATACCTATGCCTCAACTACTTCGGTGGAATAATATATCCATCTACTAATCTCATATTTTGAGAAGATCATCGATTCAGAGGTGTGCGCTGATTTGGCTATGATATTAGCTCTCATTTATCGATGTAACCGAGTTTTGTGGGAAAACTTTCTCTGGCTATTGTTTACGAAAATGATGAAATACCTTGTGCGAAACGGAGAATTTAGCAATGAGTTTTCGAAGTTGAAAAGGAGACGAAACGAATCCCGTTCGGTTTGTGAGTGTGCGTTGATCCGGACAAATTTTAAAAAGCTTCAAAGCTCATAAAGTTATCGCGCCACTGGCTTTGAAAATGGTCATTTTTTGATGTCATACTCAGGAGACGCGGAGCACAGGGTGGGACGTTGTGCTCTTTTTTCTTTATCACAAAAGGGATATAACCGCACTGTTTTGAGTTGCAATCGCCGATCGGTATTTATGTGAGAAGCTGATGAGAAATATTTGAATCCGGATGGTAAGCTAAATAAGCGTCTAAATGTTATGGTATCGCGATTTTCTTGATTTCTACATAGTATACGGCTGAAATATGAACAAAATAACACCACAGTGTATTCTAGAAATTGAAATGAGACTCATAGCTCTTGACTCGATTTTGGAAATCTACATCGAATTTCGGAGAAATCGATGATGAAATTCATCTTAAAGTCAAGTCAGGCAAAATATAATCCGTATCGATCGTCTAGACAATGTTTTGAATCGAATCTATTCGATTGAAGTTGATTCACGAATGTTTCAAGTGTGAAATTCCGTACATGTCGTTCTGAACCAGATACCTCGGCTTGGAAGAGAGTGGCACCACTTATTTTACATGTTTTCGAGGTTTAAGAATCACATGAAACCCATTTCAAACGTGTGCGATGAGAAATTTTTTTTTTATTCCAGAGGGTCAATTAGTTAAAAGTTCCATGGAAACCCTCATATGAATTATCTCTAGATCAGAGTTTTGCAACTCTGAAAAGCGGATTGTGAAGGTCTTGAGACAAGAAATGGAATACGCTAAAGTACATAAAGCTTGGTCGGGCTCAAAAAATTTGGCGCCGATTTTACTGAACACAATTTCCTCGGTGATTTCTTAGCTGTGCAAACACGAAAAATGAAAAAACTACCTCAGATTTTCTGGGAAATGCAGAAATGATGCAAGGTCGACCCAAATCACTTATTTTCTCATACTCAGATATAATGTATTAAAAATTATTAGGAAGGCCAACGAGTGCCAATTCGTGAGCTAGGCATATGGGGTCAAGTTGGGTACACGCACCTTATGTTCTCTGTAACTTCAACAGCAACAATATTTATGAAGATAATTCGGATCGAAACAGATGAAACAATTTTATGAATTTTATGAAGACATCTCGACAAGTGCCCTGAAAATTTAACGATCTGCCCTATTGCTCTAAATAGGAAAAGAAACTCAAACCGTTGGCTTTGGATGACATGGAATTCGGCAACCACTCCAGGAATTACAAATTTGCTCTGACAGGTGACACATGGCAATCTCTGAGGGAATATTACGATGACATTCTACCAAAGATTTGCGTTAGAGGCGTAGTTTTTGCACGAATGAGCAGTGATCAGAAGCAACAACTTGTCACAGAGTTGATTCAACTTGGTTATCACGTGGGTATGTGTCAATAGACTTCTTGGTTTCCATTTATTTTCACAAAAATTATTTGCTGAAGTGCTCAAGATCTACATTGTAGATTTAAATTTTCGATTCATAATTCAAAGAAGAATTGTTTCAAGGTCGATAAGAACACAAGTTTCTTTGGTCTTGCTCCAAAAGCTAGGATTGAGTAAACCAAACTAATTTCTAAAAGTAACTTTTTTTCTAACCATCGAACAATACTCAACAAAGTTCGTTTTTGACGTTGATGTCCAATAGCAGAAATAGTTTCTGTTGTAATCTAATGCTGTCTAAGGGCTCTATATGTGTTTTTTTACGTATGGTTTTCAAAACACACGACGCGTTTCGGAGATCTGATTATGCACTTCTTCAGGTGAATTATTATATCTATAACCTAGGAATGAAAAATTCCGCATCTAAGTTGATAAGTCCCAGTGTTTAAGCGCCTATACTTTGAATTTTCATTCCAAGGTTAGATAATAATTCACCTGAAGAAGAGCGTAGTCAGATCTCCGAAATAGTGGATTCCGATACAAGTGTAGGGATGTTGGTTTCCGCGGCTCGAGCGATGTTTTTCCGGTCCGAGCCGTGTCGAGGGTCGAAATCATCGCTCGGAAGCGGAAACCATCCTTCCGAGTGCCGAATACTATTTTTTTATCGTCGGGGTGGGAAAGAAAATAAAACAAAAACGGCTCTTTACCACACAGGCGATGGAAAAGTATATTTTGACTTTTGAACCATACGTAAGAAAACACATAGTATAGAGTCTATAATAGCATTCGATTCAAACAAAAATCAATACTCGATGAATATTCATCAATCGATTTAGTTTGTGCTGTCAAATATCGAGAAAATTCAACGCCATTTCATTTTTATGCTTCAATATTAATATGTAAACATCTACTAATTTCCAGCAATGTGTGGAGATGGAGCAAATGATTGTGGAGCTCTCAGAGCAGCACACGTCGGAATTTCGCTTTCCGAGGCAGAGTCGAGGTAAATATTCTTAAAATTCAACAAATGACAGAAATATCAAACATTTTCCTGTTTATAAAATCAACGACTTGATCTGTGAGCAATTAATCGTCACCACGGTTACAAAATTAGCTTTGAATAGTAATCTTATCCATTGGAAGTAATTTTTTTCAACCCCATGATATGAGAAAAACAACTAAAACGTCAACCATTGCCAGAAATAAATTTCCTGTGTTATGAGTCGAATTGTAAAGATCATCTATTATCAAACTTGAAGAACGCCAAAGGAAATTCTCCGAGTTGTCGTCTATTAGATGATCTTTCAATCAAGAATGTTGGAAAATGATTTAAATTACTCATCGATAGTTATTTTGCGATTCATTTATTCAGAATATATCAACTCACAAAAGCTGAGATGAACACACGAAACAATTCAGAGTTCCTTGCTTCATCTCACTTCAACATGAAATTCGCTTATATACTTGACTCTTGGCAAACGCTGAAAAAAATGACATCCCATCTCTGATGAGCTCATTCTTTTTTTTATTTACAGCGTCGCAAGTCCCTTCACCTCGCGAGTGCCCGATATCACCTGTGTACCGAAGGTCATCCAGCAAGGTCGTGCAGCCCTCGTAACCTCATTTGGTATCTTCAAGTTCACTGTCTGCTACTCTCTCACAGAGTTCATCAGTACCATTATCCTATATTCGATTAACTCGAATTTTACAGGACTTCAATTTTTATATGTAGACATACTCCTGTTCGTAAATTTTGCCTTTTTCTTCGGTAAAACCGAGGCTTACGACAAGCGATTAGCCAAAGAGCCTCCAACTTCTAGCCTTGTTAGTTTTACACCAATGTTTTCTATGACTGTGCATACGATAATCATTTCGATATTCGAACTCATTGTCTTCTTTGCTGTTCAACAATTTAGCTGGTTCACACCTTTTGTTTCCAAAGATGAATTCCTGTACGATTGCTACGAGAATTATTCCGTATTTACAATTTCAACATTTCAATACGCAATTTTAGCTGTAGTTTTCTCCATGGGGAAACCGTACAGAAAAGCTATTTACACCAATAAGTATTTTATAAGCTCGATTATAATCTTAACTTTGGCAAATATTTACATAACACTCGCTCCAGCTCAGTGGATCGTTGAACTTTTTGAGCTACAAATGCCTCCGGTATATGACTGGAGGTATATGATTGTAGGTCTAGCTTTGATCAATTTTATCGTGAGTTTTGTTTTCGAGTTCTTTGTGGTGGAATATTTCATTCAGAAGAAATTGAAACCAAAACTTCATAAACCTGAAAAGTCAAAGAAGATTTATTTGACATTGGAACATGATCTAAAGTGTAATTATAACTGGCCTCCTCTTAGCAAAGAACTTCCTAATTTGCCTATTACGCCGAGTTACGAGAATATTATCAACTCGACAAGGAAAGCAAGTATTGCTGATTCCATAATTTCTGTATGTATAGTCAACGAAAATGAGCAAAACTTCCAAAAAGACAATAATGTGTATGGTGTCGACAATCCAGCTTTTCGGAGCGATTTTAATAATCGAGCAAACTAGACGTGATATTTTGAAAAGTATTATTTGAGAGACTCTTGTTTGTACACTGCTTATATTTGTAGTTAGTATAAATATTTAGACCGTCACTGTACAGACATCACTGTAAGATACTTGTATTTATAATAAAAGCTATTTTACAAAAACATTTTGGTGACATCAATCTTCCAAAAAGGTTGATTCCAAAATTACCTGCGCATTTTCAGCTCGGATCCTCCAGAATTAAATTTGCTGATCCATAAAATTATTAATGACAAATCTATCAAAACTGAAATAGCACGTATTTCGCAATCTAACATGGAAAAATGAAAATTCGGATACGGATTTCAGTCGAAGATGGAAAAAAATTTTCCTCCCTAAGGACTGTCATGTTTAGCAAAATTCGCACTGGTGGGAATATATTATTGAAAATCAATCTCTAGTCCCATAACTTGCGAGGATGAGTTGTGTTTCAGGATTTTCTGCTCAAGTCTGCAGACATTTGCAGCGCCGATGGAAGATTTTCAATTCCTTTCGAAGAATTCGAATTTGACTATGTATCGAGTCTACAAAAAAGTCCCCTCATCCTTAATTTGTTTTTTCGATACACTGTGCGTAAAAGTGCACTTTGCGCACACTTTGTCGACTTTTACTCACAGTTTATCGAAAAGTATAGTTAGATACACGGCCGTAAAACGTTTTATTTGCATCCGAGTGATGGGTTTCCGGCCCGAGCCGCAGGCGAGGGTCGGAATCATCACGAGGATGCGAATAAAACGTTTTACGCCCTTGTATCGAAATGTACTATTCTGATAGACCAAAATTTTTGAGATCAGCAAAGTCATCAGTGACAACCTCCCGAGCCGTAGGCGAGGGTCGAAATCATCACGAGGATGCAAAAGATAAGTTGTACACGCCGACGTACAACAAGCTTTTCGTGAAGAACAAAGTTTTTGGCACGAGACACATAATATACTATTTTGACAAACTGTGAGAGAAATTGGAAAATCAGTGCGAAAAAGTTACTTTCTCGCCCAGTGTGTCAAAAACTAATATTTGAAAGACTCTTGTATCTGCTTATGGTGGTGGTTATTAGTATGGGTATTAAGAACGCCAGTGAACAGAATGTAAAACACTTGTATTTACAATATAAGGGCTATTTTACAAAAACTTTTCAGATAGTTATCTTCATACAGGGGTTCTTTTCATGATTACCTGCGTGTTTCTAGCTTAGATTCTCTAGAAATAAATCTGCTGGTCCATAAAGTAGAATAGGTTACAGATCATTAAACGAGAGTTCATCTCGTCATCAGATTCGATGATTTGTATGGTCTTAGCATTTTCTGAAATGATATCATGATGAATTAGAAAGATGAGGATCTCCTCATAAATTAGATCTCCAGGCGCTTACCAAGTATAAGATTGTGATTTTCTTCCAATTCCTTCTGAATCCATTGTCTATATTGTAAGACGACTCTATTGAGCATCTGTATTGTATTATGAGAAATAAATGATTTGCGAAGAAGAACAGGAAGCGATTTCACGAAATCTTTGAAGGCATCTTCGCTGTAAAAGATGAAATATTCATTTTGTGAGTATGATCCCTTTACAAAGTAACAGTCTCATTTTACGGAAATCTCACACTGCTGTTAAAGTTATCGTAACAAAGATTGATTATTTCAATTAATTCCCCCACATTTACAGAAACAAACTCGAATAATCTGAATGTTTTTGTTTGTGGTTCTACTTAAGAATAAACGCTCATCCTTCGGAAAGATGTGAATTTTGAGTAATTAAAATGAAAATAGTAGTTATGGTCCAGAACAGCATATCATAGAATACGCTGGTGAAAGAGATTAGCAGAATGTTTTCTCAGGTCTAGAACAGCATATCATAGAATACGCTGCTGAAAAAGATTAGCAGAATGTTTTCTCATAGCGATGAAAGCATTTAACTATCTATCGGACAATCTTCTATACAGCGTCATATTTTCTCCTGTATGTGAATAGAAAGAAAAGAGGTAGGCGAAGAATGTGCCATAACATTGCTCTCTATGGGACACGAAATATTTAAAACGGGTCGGTAAATCTTTCTAAAATTTCTACGGCGCGGCGTATACCATATCGAGTATAATGATTATGCCAGTGCCAGTGAGTTTTGCGGATCCCAAAATTAGTACTTTTGGAGCTAAGACTTGTTTCCTGAGGATTTGCACATTTTCGAGGAAAGTGATATCTCACAGTTGTTATGTGCTCCTTTTCTTCTGCTTAGAAATATGAGACTCTGATACAAGTGTTCCCCCAAGTTCTAAATCGACTGGTTGATACGCAATTTTTGCTAGAACATTATCTATAGGTGCGGAAAAAAGCATATACCGAAGGACACAAAGCAACTCCCATTACATTGCCTCCTATAAGGTATGAGTTCTCTCGGACGATTCGATATCAATCCGTCAGAAAATTTGAGGAAGCATTCTGAAGACTCTCATCATGATGCTAAGCCAGTGAATTTTGGTCCTCCCTCGATGGGTATCTTTTAGACTTGTAAATTTCTTCATGCAAAATTTCCCACTTTTATGACGAAAACGCTGCTAAGAAAGATCAACAGGATGCTTTCACTAAGTGGAACAAGCTGCGCAACAGCATCTTCATTTATGAATTCATACTACAATTCATCATGTAAACATTTCTCGGATAGGCACTTTTCCATCGTGACTGTGTGATTATGTCTTAGTCTCTCAAATATCGTTCTCCAAGACGCTAAATCGATTAGTTGGTATGGGATTTTTTTTATATGTCATCATCAAGGTCTTAGAGGCCAATGTAAAGAAGGGCACGAAGAAGATAAAGTAAAATGGGACCAAATCAAAACTCCGTATCAACCAATCGATTCAGCACCTCGAGAAACCTCTAAATAAAACACGGCATATTTGTTGGGGCAGAAGAAGAAAGTAAAAATAGTTTCTTGGATATAGAAAGATGACACATCATCAGAAAAAATTCATTAGTCAGAAAATACTCATCGGGGATGATCACAATGTAGCTTCTCCATCTACAGATGCTACCGAATTCCCCGAAATTGCAGGGAGATCGACGAGGCCAGTGAGGATTTTTGCTGAGCCATAGAAAACAATACGCACACACAGACACAAACAGGTACGGCACGAGGGGTTGAAAGATGGGGTGGTGGTGATTTTGCGAAGGGACATGAATTGAACCTGTAAACTATAACAGTATACAGTCGATGGATCCGTGGGAAAGCGAAGAGGACTGTACAAATTCCATGTGCGAGAGAGATCAATTAGCGGAGAAAAAATTTTTTTTAAAAATCCGGCAAAAAATCTGCTACCATCAAATGAAAACTTTCTCTTCCGAGAAAGCAGAACCACACATAATATCAGTATTTTTCAAAATGATATGAATTCGTAAGTTCCGAACTTATTATTCACCGAAAATCGGGTAATGTTCTTATCAAAGGTAGGTAGTTAAATTTTACCTATGCAAGTGACCTAGATTATGATCCATGACTATGTCACTCATGAGTGCAAATAACTGTGTTTGTAGATCTTTCTTTGGTTGTTCCAAGTATACCCGGATTATAATTTTCAAGACATTCCCAAGTGAAATTTTGTCTTTGTACCAAATGGTACTAGCATCCAAGAATAAGACTCTCAAAACTTTCATCAAATTTGACACTGATGATGATTGTTGACTGGTCCAGTTCTCAAGGGTTCCTGAAATGGCATTGTTTCAGAGATTTTCAAGGCGATGTTTGTCCTCATCTGAACAGTCCTTACCTGTGATGAACTGGAGGACTCTAGAGCAAGCATCTTTATCTAAATGTTCATTAATACTGCTGGATTTTGTTGTAAACCAGATGTAGATGTAAGTAAGAGATAGATTCTGATCTAGGCAGTCCACAGAGAGATTTGATGGCAAGTCTTGAGATTTCTTGGTCCGAAAGTTTTTTTTGTGTTGAAAGTATGGAAAATCATTCAACAGATTCTTGATATACTCGTTTTGGAATTTGCTCTTGAACCATATGCTGGGGGTTGTTAGGTTGTGCCCTTTTTCGAATGTTTCCATATACTCAATAAGATTTTGAATGATACTTGTAATACATTGTAGAAGAGATGCAGCATCTTCAGAAATAGGAGACTGAACATTGGCAGAATTCTGCTTCACAGGACGAACTTCAAGCCAACTTTCAAACATTAGAGGCATAAGTGAATCGATATGATCTTGCAGTGATTCTGTACCTAGACAACTATTAGACTCATCACAGTGGTCCCATTTCTCAAAATTGATTGGTAAAACTTTCAGACACTTTGGAGTGTAAATAGCACTATTGATGTTCTCTTCTTTGACCTGATAAATTTTTGAAGATTGCTCCAGGGCTTGAGTTCTACTCAATCTCTTATTCTGTACAATAGCTGATAGAAATTTCTGTAAGCTGTTTAACACTTTAATCCGCCATTTCATGCTGGTACTTTTCAAGCTCAAGTTTGTAGTTAACTGTCTGCCTGGTTGAGCTTGCGAATGAAGTTTAGAGATCATGTCCAAGAAGTAAACAAGAATCTTCTGACTATTGCTTGCAAGAAAGTTATTACAATGCTGAATTAGGATGTCAAGGAAGAGAAGAGAGTCTTCCATGATAAACTGGTCGATGTGAGTCATAGCACAAGTTAGATATGAAATCAGGATGTTTCCAAAAGGTAATAGTTGATCTTTTGAGATAGGGCTTAGGATCAAATTCAAAGCTTTCAGCGCCTCTCTTCTGATAGCTTTTTCTTTATCCAATGCCAATGCTGATATTCCTTTGATCAAATCGTTCAACTGCACATTGAGTGTTTCAAAACCATGCTCTGATAAGATTTCTTTTAATTCTTTGATTGCATCTTGTCTGACAGATGAGTTATAATGTTGTAATCTCGTCAACAGATCCTAAATAAAATTAAGTGTAATGCCTAATTCAAAATTATTCCATGAAGTTCTATAAAGTTCACACGAATCAACATGTCTTTCAGTACGATAGGAGTTTTAAATTTTACCTTGACATTGAGTTTTCTGCGACTAAGAACCTGACTCTCATCTTGCTGTTTTAATTGCTCACGGATGACAATTTTCTTTACTTTGAAACTTGCATCTGTAATGTTCAAACCTTTGGGTAATTGCTTCGATCCTTTGCTTTTCAATTTCACTTTGGCTTTCTCAGATTTTAATTGTTTTTGATGCCTGTGATTTTTCCCCATTGTCAGTGTCCTGAAAGATTCGAATTAGGTTGTGTTTAACATGCACAAAAATCCGAAGGATAGAGTAGAAAAGGTGACAAGGATAACCCTGGATAGCAGGCTAGATTTGAAGTATAATTCTTAGTTAATTCCAATCTTTCAAACTGTTTCAAACGACTCTTGAAAAAGTTGAACGATCATGATTACTTACGAGTAAGCCAATAACAATCGGGTCGTCTAACTATTCCAATTGTTCTGACGATCAATTAAAAAATTGTGAGTTTTTGGAGTAAAAGTGCACTGTCGATTTGTTTACCGGCACATATTAGGCACATTCACATGGCACATGGCACATGGCATGAATAACACTAATCAGGTTAGGTGTATCAAGAATCTCGATTCTCGACCAAGGTCGGATCGAGAGTGGGAGAAGCCCAGCAGCAGCTGACGAAGGTGACGAACAGAAATGACATTTGAAAATTGCGCTTATTGCAAAGTGCAAGTCAAGTTAGGTGTTATTGTTACTATAATAAGCTGCATTTATTCGTAAACTATCCGCAGTAAAGGGAGATTTTGAGCCTCATTTTCTATGATCAGCTGTAAAGAGAAAAACCTTTCTGAATTCTATTACTGTAACATGAGTGGTAAGACCAACATTAATTAAATTCTTCATTTTTTATCTTCTTTCCGTTCATTTGAGGTTAACAAGGTTTCGGTATTTTTTTTTTACACAACTCTGTAGTTAAACCAATTAATTATTATCCATCTAACTAATCATTTTACATGTCCTGCTCTTGATTGTACCATACAGTTGCAATTTCTTTCTCTGAGGAAATTTCTGCCTTCTTTATGTGATTAAAATAGTTACCAAGATTCAGGGTTGTTCTGTAAAAATTAAGATTCCAGCTATCAGCCAATCGCAATCATGGTTCTCATTACAATTACTTATATTGATACTCCTCTAATCTTAAATCATTCCAATTTTTCAATCATAGGTAACAGCAGTATTTGCAGAATGCAAGCACTACTACTACTTCCAACCAACATATCAAGAGAATGTTTTGAATGAGAATCTTGTATGATCGAACACCACTGAACAGCCCAAACAAATTATCAAGATGGAATTCCAAAATATGACCTACTGTCCACCAAATGTTACATTCAATCAAATCTGGGTTAACCATGGCATGTCAAAATGCTTTATGGACACAGTTGGCACTTCTATCATAGCTTTGTACCTGTTCATCTTTGGATCGATTCAACTATTAATGTACCGGCGCTATGGTACTGAAAATGAATTTCACAGCTCACCGAACAGCAGATTGTACAAATTGCAGCAATTCTTACTGTATTTCTTACCTTTTCTGAGTCTTTTGAGGATATCCTTGCAAGCTACAGTTTTGGATGATAAGCAAATTTATGGATACATGGTAAGTTTATTATTATTGCTGATATTTAAAATACAAATCAACACAACATTGATTGAAATATTCTTTTTCAGATTTTAAGCACTGTCTTAACTCTATTCATGTACCCATACTCATCTTACATCTTGAGCGTTGAGATTCACAATTTGTTACCTAGTGTGCCTCCCAAAGGTCATGGCATCGTCTTGCTTGGGTTCTGGACTCTTGGATTTGTAGCAGAAAACCTTGTTTTCGTCAACCTTTCAAAATGGGAATGGTGGTTCAAACTGAAAACGTCCGTAAAATTTTCCAATCACTTCAAATCTCTAAAGTTTTAAAATATTCTCCTTTAGTGATAGCTTATTTTTGGGGGCTGCACGGATAGTTAAGAGTTATGATTTTAGTAACTTGATATTCTACATTGTGTGATGCCTTCAGCATGAAGAAATTTGTACACAAGTCCCTCCAGATTTTGAGTTATTTGTCATTTGATAGATGAAATTTTTTTCTGCCTCTATCTTGATGACTTGGATTAGATGATGCACCAGATCATGCTTTTACACAATTTTAAACATACTCCGATATAAAGTGCTTACCCTGGCTTCAAAATTGTAAATGTAGAAAAAATCATGTCTGACCAAAAATTCTATAAATTGACGCGGAATTCGAAGTCCCTTTTTATTCAACAGTTGAATGTTAATCTTTCATGTACGTTCATTCGTTCTCGTAGTCCCGGTTGAATAATGGGTTCAATTACGCTGATACAAGATACTTCCATGGATTTTCATGTGATCTAAAATAACGAAAAATGATATGCTAATCCATATCAAAAACTTTAAACTGTACATAGAGCCAGAATTAAAATCAAGAGTCCCTGCAAATGAATGGGAAATCTTATGTTTGTGCAAAAGAAAAGAAAAACCATCCAGCTGACTGGAAGGTGCTTCTTGGAAATAATTTCCCGCGTGTACTTTTGTATACATAATCTAAATTCGGTTTCTGTATTGTCCTGGAAATTACAGACTTTTTCATAGACTCTCTAAAAGACGTTAATCTGATTCTTTGATAACAGACAAGTAAATGCTGTATTTACGATAAATTACAATAATTTACGGATTTCTTTTCCAATTTTTCAAGACCATTCTAATTAGGAGGGTAGCCAGTTGAGTAACAATCACTATATCCTGTTGTAGCAATGACAGATACTTAATATAGTTTAATTTCGTGTTACATGACTATTATGAATCTGAGACTGCTAGAAATCCTTCTGATATGAGAAAAATATAATGCAAAGTAAACGTTTGCACGGTAATTATTCCGAATGATAAAAATTTTGCAATAATAGCTTTTGATCAGGATCAAAGTTCAACCGTAACATTTCAATTCACAAACATTAATGACTGAATGTTCATTCATCCTTTCTATACGCCCGCATGTTAGCCAACTTTGGAAAAGTTATTTAGGTGCAGTGATCTATTTTCAGGCTGTCTGACAGAGTAGAAATGACACTATTCGTCTTGCGCTACTGCAGCAGTCTACTGATATTTGTTCTCGGTTTGAGAGCTCCAGGAATTGTCGGCAGTTCACCGAGCAACTATCACAGTTTTGAGGATGGCACGGATACAAGACCGAGACATTTCGAAGGTGTAAGTCATTTTTTGAACATTTTGCTAGTAGAGTTTTCCAATAAGTGGCAGACAAAAATCGGCACATCTGCAAAAAATCTGAGGTTTACTCTTTGCAAGCTTACGTCATTCGAAAAATTTTTCGATTGTGGTCATTCACCCAAATACGAGTGTTATCGCGATAACTTACACGCTTTGGTTCTGAAAATCTAGAAGTTGAAAATCGAGACTCTGCATGCCTGTGCCGACCTTTTCACATGTTTTTGCGTGTAGAATGATAATTCGTCATAAAATGTATGACGAAAAATAAAGTTTTATTTTTATGTGTTTTGTCCTATTGAATATCTCAGGGTACAATTTTCAAGTCCACGAAAGTGACATGCACGGAAATTTCATTTTGCTACTAATAAATCGATCGCAAAAACAATGGAGCTGGCGTAGAAATATCCCCGCGCAGATTCTGTGTATTTCCATTATGCACTAGTGAAGAAAATTGTTTTCAATCAGAGAAATCAACATTTAATGTGGTGAAACAATGTCCACTGAACTGACAAGGTCAACCACATGCCTAATTTTTGGCTATCAATGCTTATGCAGCTCTCAAAGTTTCAATTCTGAGCCTGGTCTTACGCTGGCATTTGATTATTTGAAATGTTTCCCTGAAATTTGGTCTAGGACAAATTCACTCGTGAAACGGATTAGTGATGCGCTGTTGTAATTTCAAAGAAAATTCTTATCTTTAGTGGAGGTCCCGTAACAAGAAAGTGTCTCGTGGTCCAGGATCTACTATGAGCATTTTGTACATGGAACTTGTGAAAAATAGTTGGTTCAATGTTTTATTTTCAGAGAAAAATTCGGAAACCCCAATATGTCGACGACCTTGATATTAACACTTACATCATGCCTTGAACTTGAATTACTACTGTCCACGGTACTGGCATTTTGTCTAATTTTTAAAAATGAAAAAGACGAGTTTACGGGTTGCAATAGTTGCTATATCACTTTAGTATCAACTGTACATACATCAATAGAATGAGCGCGTGTATAGGAAAATTCAAATGGAGTAATTAGGAGCTCACTAGTCGAAATGAAAGGCCATTACACTCGCCATTACATGTTTCGTGTAAGTTTTCACGATAATACCGATATCCGTTTTCGCCGATGATACTAACTCGCCAGCAAGGCGCTACCGCGGCCTTTTGATTTTGGGAGTTGATAGTTTCGATCACATCGGTATTCAAGAATGAGTTCATGGTCGATCAAATTTTGAGTGAGTTCGAAACTTAACGTCAAGTCTCTTAACGTCGCTTCTCTTTTTTACTAAAAACATCCATATTGGCTCAGCACTATTTGCATAAATTATGGTCTAAAATGCTCAAACGAGAGCTACGTCATCGAAGTTTTTGCAAATATCATCGATATCATCGCTATAATTTTCACCGTTCCCGGCCCTCTTTCAGGAAACTTGTGTAGAAGTTCGTCTTGATTTTTGTAATGGTCATGAATTGAGTCGTTCAAACAGGGAATTATTTTGATGTGATTGATTATCTCAACTTATAGCTTTTAATGCTTTTCAAAAATCGGTTGTTTCGCCGAATATACCAAATTGTAAAAAGTTTCTTTGGGGAAACCTAATGCGGTGTTGGTCGGATTTTTGCTTCGGTTTGAAGACTAGGTTTTCACAACGCCGTGGGGAAAAGTCAAGACAGCAGTGGAAATTCCCAACATCGTTGTAGGTTCCTCCAACACGCTTTTGCGCTCTCATAACCTGAAATATAACTCTATTAAAAGTGCGTAAAACGCAAATTCAATTGAATGAGAAATTGAACCCGCTGAACTTGATTGAGACTGAATGGTTATCTCCAAAATTAATAATTGATCCATTTTCATTCGAAGTTTCACACCGATGAAATTCTCATTGACATCTATCAAAATCATCCATTATTACTGAACCACGGCTACATGCAGATATGTAAAATATCCGAGGTTGATATTTAGGATCAAAAATGCATGTGCGAGTCCTGTCCATGATTCAATTATTGAGGTCTTGATACGGTTTTTGACTCAGTTCATAACAAATTCAGTACCCCACTACATGGCCTAACGAGCTATCAGAAAAAGTTTTAATTTTTCATTTAATTGAATTCCACTTTTTTATTTTCTGATTTTTCTCATTTTCAAATTTCAAAATCAATTTTTCATCCCACCTCCCTTGGTAAACTCTAAATCGAATCATTTTTCCGTGTAGAAAAAACTTTGAAGAAAATATAAATTTCCATTTGGGGATTTGAACCCGGAACCTTTCGCTTACTAGTCTAACGTCATAACCCAGAGGCTATCGTCGAAGTTAGGTAGCATGCCCGAGTTGTTGTTTATAAATCAAAAGCCCCACATGGGATACTGAATTTGTGACGAATCATGAGAAGAACAGGAATAGCAATTGTAATTTACCAATGTCATGCATTTTTTAATCAATTGGTCAGTCAATAAAAAATCCATCAAGATTTTTGAGTTGTGTTGACAAGTAACTGCCTGAAACTATTTCATTATGTGTGTTATGGATTGTTCCCACGTGATTATACACAAATATGATTTCTCCGATATCTTAATAACTTTTGATTCATTGAAAGTTCAAATGCTAAAGTCAATTCCACGGGAGAGTGCTCGAAATATTAATAATTCTTGTTGTTAGGAATGGTTAAAACTCCAATGTGAACTCAGAATCGGATTCAGCGCTCAGATTACTCGTAGATAAACATTTTCTTCGGTTTGTCCGACTTTTTTCGGGTTCTGATAAGTGGGATATTGCTGATGAGCTGATCGAGCCGAAGCAAAAATCCGACCAACACCGTGTTGGGAATTCCCAACGCAACCCATGAAATCCCACATTCGCTGGGATCTCACAATTGTCGTGTTGGGATTTCCAAACACTGTACAAACCACAGGAACTTTTTACAATGATCAGTTCGTCAACTCTGTCCTTCATGAGAGAATCAGAAATTCTGGACGCGCTGGATAAAAATCCCATAATTTACACGGCCCTCGTTACCATGGTTATCATATAGATAACCTGACAATCTCACTAGCACCATTTTCGCGTTTACTAAATTACAATAATGTGTACGAATAAAAAATTTATCGTCAAATTCGATAAAATTGAAAAGAAAATCCATTTTCAGCGCCCAGGTGACAATGCATCGACGTGGAAGAATGCATGGTACAAAATTAGAACTCTCGCTCCTTTCCTCTGGCCGAAGACGAGTGTTTGGCTTCAGCTAAGAGTAATCTTTTGTTTTGGATTACTCACAGCCGGTAGAGTTATCAATGTCTATGTTCCGATCTACAATAAAAAAATTGTAGACAGTGTTACTGAAACTCCAGGAGATTTTAGGTTTGTATGGTACATTTATCACAGTATAGTGTATTTTTTTTTTTTTCTTTTCAACTAAGAAAAGAGAATACAGCAATTCCAAATATTTTCCTGGTTCATCGTCTTGCCGCATAACTTACGTATTCTTCATCTTTCAAGCAGAAAATTTACTGCAATTTTTTGCTTGAAAATGTTGATGAACCATTTGGCCCTCGAGAAATTGCTCATTACAAAAATAATTTTCTTTTCAGATGGGATCTAGTCGTAATATACGTCGGTTTCAAGTTCCTCCAAGGTGGAGGCACTGGAGGAATGGGCGTGCTGAATAATCTCAGATCATTCCTCTGGATTCGCATCCAACAATATACCACTCGCGAAGTAGAAGTCGAACTGTTCAGGTATCGGTCAAATCCAGAAATATTGATACTTCAATCATTTGTTCAGCGCACTATTTCATAATTTGATCAATTTTCAGACATCTGCACGGCCTTAGTTTACGATGGCATCTAGGACGCAAAACTGGCGAAGTTCTTCGAGTGATGGATCGCGGTACAGATTCGATAAACAACCTCCTGAGCTACATACTTTTTTCAATAGTGCCAACTATTGTAGACATTATTATAGCAGTGGTATTTTTCATAAGTGCATTTAATAAATGGTTTGGTTTGATTGTATTCTCGACGATGCTTCTATATATTGGTAAGATGATTACTCACTTTGTTATTTTTTCACCATCATTATCTCTTCAATCATAATTTTTTTCTGATTGCAGTTGCGACCATTGGTGTTACCGAGTGGCGGACAAAATTCCAGAGGCGTATGAATCTAGCAGATAATGCTCAAAAAGCTCGTAGTGTTGATAGTTTATTGAATTTTGAGACTGTCAAATATTATGGAGCTGAGGCTTACGAAGTAGACTGTTTCAAAGAGGCAATACTCAATTACCAAAAAGAAGAGTGGAAATCCATCATAACATTGAATATTCTCAACACTTTACAAAACGTGATAGTGAGCGCTGGGCTCTTGGCTGGATCCTTACTCTGTCTTCATATGGTTGTGCACGGTCAAACTTTAACAATTGGAGATTATGTACTATTTGCCAGCTACATAATTCAACTTTACGTACCTTTGAATTGGTTCGGGACTTATTACAGGTGAAGAATACTTTTTATTACACAATCAACCCTTTTACTGATACCTTCTGAGAATTGATACATGTTGAATATTGTCAGTTGGAAAATGTTAACAATTTCATCTCACCAAGTACTAATTTGGGCTGAACTGCCTGGTCAAGCTGAACAGTGAAATTTTAAATCTTAAAAACCACGATTAAACGATTGCTGGAATGAAGGTTACATCAAAACACTGTCTGACTCGGTACATTCTCATGATTCTCCAGTTTTACTTCCATACCGATTTTTTGACATTTTCTGGGGAAGAGTTTGTCTCTTACATGGTATCCTGTATGAGATTAATCAGAATAGAAGGGATTGAATTCGTATATCCAGCTTA
This sequence comes from Eretmocerus hayati, assembly GCA_029851415.1. Taxonomy (NCBI): domain Eukaryota; kingdom Metazoa; phylum Arthropoda; class Insecta; order Hymenoptera; family Aphelinidae; genus Eretmocerus; species Eretmocerus hayati. Next base: position 29,942,089 of record CM056741.1, on the reverse strand, counting down.
ATCTCATTTCTTCAACAGGGCTATCCAAAAGAATTTTGTCGACATGGAAAATATGTTCGATCTGCTCCGAGAGGATCCCGAGGTAATAGACGCACCAGGAGCTGGGCCTATAATAGTCAACAAGGGCAACGTAGAATTCAATAACGTCACTTTTGGATACACTCCGGAGAGAATTATCCTTAAGAACGTGAGTTTCGTCGTACCACCGGGTAAGACTGTCGCTCTGGTTGGGCCCTCCGGAGCGGGAAAATCGACCATCATGAGGCTGCTGTTCAGATTCTACGACATCGACGAAGGCGCAATTTTCATCGATGGTCAGCACATAAAGACTGTGAAGCAGGATTCCTTGAGAAAAGCAATAGGTAAAGAGAAGATGCATTTTCGAATAGCTATTTGCAGTTTGATTGATTCTATTTTCATTGGCGGTCCATTTCATGCAATTTTTCAGGAGTGGTACCGCAGGATACGGTGCTGTTCAACAATACGATAAAGTACAACATTCAGTACGGGAAAATAGATGCTCCAGAGGCAGACTTAATCGCGGCGGCAAAGTACGCCGACATCCACGAGAGGATTCTCACGTTCCCCGAGGGCTACGAGACCATGGTCAGTATCAAACTACAAAATTGGCACTAAAGAATTTCCGTAAAAAAACTGATCCAAACCTGTTGATTTCAGGTGGGCGAGAGAGGACTGCGGTTGAGTGGAGGCGAGAAGCAGCGAGTGGCGATTGCCAGGACGATGTTGAAAGCGCCTAGGATAGTCCTGCTGGACGAGGCGACGAGTGCCCTGGACACGCAGACCGAGCGCAACATCCAGGCTGCCCTCGCTCGAGTCTGCGCCAATCGGACGACCCTGATAATTGCCCACAGGCTCTCGACAATCATCCACGCGGACGAGATTCTGGTGCTGAAGGAAGGCGAAATCGTCGAAAGAGGCAGGCACGAGGAGCTCATCTCCAGAGGTGGACTCTACAGTGAGATGTGGCAGGCTCAATTGAGGAACGATCAAGAAGCTGTTGTTGAGGCTACATCGGATCTCGAAAGTACCATGTGAACGTGAAACCCTATCAAGTGAAACATGATGAAGAGTGCCACCAATCAGAGCAATATAGCAAGTGCGCGTTTTATACTAAAGACTTCGATAAAAAAACTGTTGGCATCAGAGTCAATCACCGACTTAAGACAAAGTGCATTGATTAAATATATTAGAGTCAAAGTGTAGGCATCAATTCCATATTCCTAGTTCGAGGAACCTTACTACTAGCAATGTGATTCAAACATTAGGTCGCAATTCGAAGGGGAATTTTTCATTTTTAAATTTTTAATCGGTTTTGGATATATGAGAGATTTTTATCTCCCAAGGTATTATTGCAAAAAGAGAACCATTATAGACATTTTTTTATCAGGAAAAGGTATGTATCCCTTCCGAAATGGGTACTCAAAAAAGTTTTGAACAAAAAGAACAAAATCGTGAGTTCCAACATCGTTATGTCATTTCTTAACGTCAAATTTTGAAACGTAAGTATAAACAAATATTCTATTGAATCTTTCGCTGATTCTCGCCAACTAGTAATCCATTGTGTAAATTGCATCAGATCCTTTTTGGTTTAGAAAAATTTTTGTCTATCCCACTTATTTTGTAAATGCTAGAATCCTTGACGGTGGGAGAGCACAATATTCTGTAAACGGTACGAGTATTGCATGTTCACTCATACTCTGAGCAGGGGTTCTGAGCATCAAAGTTGGCCACCTTTTCGACTGCATCTATCAATAGTTATGAATACTCTACTCTTTTGAACACCACTGTGTACATCGCAGTGGATTCCTACCGAATGAATGTGATTTTATTATCTGTTGATGTAGCATATCTAATTCAACTGCTCATCTTCATATGTTGTGTTGAATGTCATGGGAATAGGAGAATCATTTACAAATGCTCATGAATAAACCAGTTCATGTCCAAATTTATCATTTCTCTCCAGTGAATAATATTAAGCCCCTGATATAGGAATAAATATTTTAGAATAATTCGTGATCTCACACGCAAGTTCAAAATCTGACTTGATAGTCCCATCGTGAGATTAACAGCTATCCGTGGTATATGTAAATTTGACATATACTAAATTCTTAATAATGCTCTTCAATGTCACTAATCTGCAATCTAGATCATGTGGCTCCAGAATTCTACCATCGATAAATTCGATCAATATCTTCCGCTACTAAAGCTCTTTCTAGCTACTCATATCGGTCATTTGATCAACTCTCTCGAATGAATGATTTTCAGACAGACAGTACTCACTTCGGGCTGTGATGGATTAGAAAATTTAGAATAACATTCTTTCTGAAAAGAAAGTCGAGCAATGTGAAATGAGAACGCACCATTTTTGAATTTCTTCTTAGTCTCTCTGTTTAACGTAAAGCCTACTATCGCAAATCACATACAAACCTCAGAATCAACTTTATTCATTCTATATGGATACATTTCAGGGAATTTTATTTCTTTTAATATATATCTCAGGAAAATCACCAGATAGATCATATCGTCGCCCCCGACGAAGAAAAACACGTCCCCATTTAAGAATGCATTGGGAGAACAATGGGAGGTGTTTTTCTTCTTCGGGGGCGACGATATATAGAATCGATTACGGTTAACCATTGTGTATCGATGAAATCGGTTCGAATACAAAGTTTATTGATGAAATACATCGAGTTTTGCAATTTGATCCAAAAACTCATCGCATCAATCGCATATAGGTTGAACGCATTTTCGTTCATCGTAAATCGACAAAATTCATCGGGTTTTGTTGGGAATTGATGAAACGACTTGGAAATATTGTGTTCATCGCAAATCAACAATACCCATGGGGAATCATCTTTTGTTAATACTTTTAACGGGAGGTAACAAACATACATGAAAATGCAACTGAAAAATAAAGAGGTTTGGACGATTTTTATCGATCATGTCGGAATGACGAGATGCTGGTCAATAGTGAGAAATTTTCGAAAATTTTTACTTTCATTGATACACCTGCAGTTTTACCGCAAATAAAGATATGTCAATTCTGCAAACGGCACCTCGTAGAACAGAAAAAACTCTAGTGCATCAAATTTATTTTTGTAATAGCCTACCTTGAAGAAAATCCCAAGGGGTTCAATTTGAAAATATTTTGTAGCCCATAACTCAATGAGTTCGCTTGAGAGGATATTTTCGGTTGAAAATGTTCTTTGAAAATACTTTTCTAAGGTCTTGATGACTTTTAAACACTCAAATGACTCTCAAAAAATACACTTTCGATGTAGAATGACTCGACAAACACGATGTAATCCAATTCAGAGCCCTGTAAGGATTCCGGCCTCATTATGCATTTTTTAGCTTTGAAAACACTTTCTTATGGAGAAACTTTATCATTCGTCTGCATGTGACTATTTAATTGGCCAATCAACTGATTCTGACCAATTGAAAAAAAAACTTGAAATTGTATGCGAATTCTGAAATATTCAAAAATGAATCGATATTTTTACAAAATTAGCGATGAAGAATTACGTCCGCATTATCACTTTGGAATTTCTCTAGGCTGCTCTGCGTTATGAGATGAACGCCTGAATGATTTTTTTCAGGGGCATGCTACTTTAATGCATAAAAATTTATGATTACAATCTTACTGCCATGAATCACAATGGCCGCAGAGCAATCGACTCTCAACATGGTAATCTTCAACAAATAAAAAGCAGTGCAATTAAACCCTTAATTAGAGAATGCTACTTTTGGGGTTGAAGTGATCGTAATGATGCATAAATTGCGCTCGATTTCATTTAAGCATTGAATTTTGAGAATCCCAAGAAATTAAATCAAGACAACCTTATCTTCCCCCACAAGAATATTTTCGATTTCATATCTTGCAGCAATGTTTATTCTCTGATGTACGGCTGCATGTGTAGAGTGTTGAAAAAGTTCACACGTGCAAAATCCTATCAACGGGAGTGTGGAAAGTGTACAGATGAGACTGAGATGGAATACGAGTAACCGAGTTTGCAACGAATGGACAATAGACCGAGAGGTGAAATCCCCAAGTTCTCTACCACAAAATTGGCAAAAGAGACTCACCTACACTCTGAATTTCTGCTCTGATAGACAGAGAGTTACAGTTACGAGGATAAGTCGACGAGAGACTCCGGTGGCCTGCGTGAAGAATATTCTGCCGACGAATAAAAATACGCTGCTAAAAATTGATATTAGCGCAATGCTTTCTCAAAGCCTTATCATTTTGAATCTTCTCTTTCTTGAGGGTGACTAACAGTTGAATAACAATTTTCTTCCTTTTCTACCTCATGTCATTCAGAAACTTTTCAACGGTTCGGACGATCATGTAATATTTTGAGGAGTTCTTTAACGTTGGGGAGGGGGGAGGGGCGTTGAGCCCTGTTCATTTTGCCCATTAGTTCGACACCCTCACGGAGAGAAGAATATTTTCCTATGAAAATTATTGAGGGTGGCGAATAAATCGATGGAATGAGCTCATAATAAACTCTACTCACCGCTCACTAATACTTGAGAGTTCCTCAAAATTTCAAGACGATCGGTGGAAACGCCAAAGAGTTTTGGAAAGCCATAGAAGAGGTGAATAGAAAAATCCCCATTTGGAAAATAGGGGGGTAAATGAAAATTCTGTATCATTCAATCGCATGAAAATGGCATTAAATGATACCGAGAGAGACTCTAAATTTTTTTAATGGAGGGAGGTTGATGATATGATGTTTGGACCAACATTGGAAAAAAACCATGTTGAATTTTTGGAGGAATAGTTTATGTGGAAGTTCAACTAATCAGTTAATAAGGCTCAAATTCAATGAAGATAATCATGAGTCAATTTAGAATCAACCCTCAAAATTCCATGAAAATCGGACAAAGGGGTTAAAAGTGGTTGTATGGTAATAAGCAAGAGACAACGAACACACTAACATACATACGGACATAAACACATGGCACTTGAAAATAATTTGTACTGTTTAATGTGTTGGAGGTAATGTATTGAGGCACTAACCGATAGATCTCATCGAGTACAATAAGATCAAATGACTCTCATTTGCCGGAAACAAATATGGAACAGTGATCGAAAATTGAAGGAAAAAAATTTTTAGCGAAAATTCCGCACCATCCCAAGGCTTTCCTTTTGAGAAAGCAAAACTAAGTTTGAGTGCAAACTTCTTCATAAAACGATTGTGGCTAAAATTGTCTTGTTTCGCAAAGTTCTATATTGGCATACATCTCTCAAAACCCTGAAACTTTATTCTCGTTATAATCAGTCAGAAATATCCTGGCATGAATTTTCAGTGAGGCGTCACTCTGTTTGTTTGTTAGTTGATTGGTGTGTTCCGAGAAATATATGCTCCATATTTGCCGGAAGCTGTTTTTAGAGTGTCTCAGCTTTTGAACTCAGATGAGCTTTTTCAAAGCAATGAAAACCTCACCTCGCGTTAGTTAATTGATTTTGTACACCGATGCGGATATACGTGTCACTCTCATGAATGAAAATTCGTCGTTAGAACTCTACTTGCAGAGTCAACTTTTAATTTGAATTACTGAATGAGATGCTCGGCTTTGAGGAACTGACGTATGCAAAGTTTGAAGGATGATATATTGATATGTGTACAAATTTGCTCCTTGCATAATCAGAACATGAGCTCATAATGAGTTGGCGATAGAGTCGGAAGAGTTAGGATTGATACGAATTTTTTTCTTAAATCTTGATATTCTTCCTTACCAGTTGAGCGAAGACCCGTTGGTTCAGAGTTTCTTGAGTGATCAACTCGACTCAGTGTACCCCAATCTAGCCATTTTTCTACACCTCCCGCATCGATATCCTTCGGGAAAGTCACTCTGGTTCTCTACATTTTTCAAGTCCATCTTCAATAAACTGAGTTTTACTTCAGATATTGAGGACAAACCACATGGTTGCATTATTGCAGCGTGTTCCAGTTATAGAAATATTCTATAGTGGATGTATGAACTAATTATATGCATCCCATACATGAAAGGGATAATGAGAACCCAGAGTTGAAGATACTACGGGTACCATTAGGTAATTCTTTTCTTCATGTTACACGTTAGAAATATTTTATGTCCATCACACTATTGGCCAACAAAATTTTGGGGTCGAATAAGCGTAGAGATGCACAAATCCATGGTACCTCTGTGGTCGAAAGTGTACAAAAATCAATCAATGTTCATCTTGAGTAATATTTGACATGAACTTATTGTTTCCTGCGTATTTTGACCTGCTGGACGCGATGCTCGACCCAATGGCAGTGGTTTTGGAAGGCTAGGTTGCTTCTGAATCGAGTGACAAGCTGTTCTTTCGAGTTGTCATCAGCAAAATTTGACTGGTACGCAATATATCTCAAAACGCTCACAAAATTAGCTAAAAACACCTTTTTGAGCCCACGATGTCGCGTTTTCTTCGTTTTTATACGTATATTGAGTAAAAAATGATTTTCCCAATAATATACGGGTCAAATGAATGTGCGTAACGTAACATTCTAACATCGCCATGTATCGAATACCAATTATCGCGCGCGCGACCCCAGCGGATTTTCTCAGCTCATTATATGAAAATAGGTACCAAAATAGTACTTCCCCAAAGGTTTCAGCAGAAAGAAAAAATTTTTCACGCCACCTAGAATTTTCTGAAGTTTCTGAAATTTTCTGAATGCTAGAACAAAAATGTGTTCTAGCATTTTTTCAGAAGTTTGTCACAACGGCCAGGAACATCGTAGCGAGGCCTGCGGGAGCGCATTTTCTTCACTCTGGCGTTAACTTTCAGGAAAGAATCTAAGGAAATAATGATGGATAATTCTTGATCTCGGAGGACTAAATAATAAAGAGTAAAAACACTCTTTTATAGATGGTGATAAGATTTTATTCTTGCAACGTTTCGTCGACTTTCTTCTGTCGACCTCATCAGGCTAATTTTCACAAAACCACAGTCACATCGCAATATCAAATACGTTTTGTTTTTGACATTGCGATGTTATTAAAAAATTGGGGACGAGGAATCAACAATCAGAGTTCAATCTAAGGAAGTCTCAATGTTGAATGTACTCACTCCACACGTTGAAAAGTAGAGTCAATTTTTTGCGATTCTTAAGGCATATTAAAATACCTGCTTTTTTTGACAGATCTCAATATTTTTCTATCTGGTTCAGCTAGTTTTCTTAGCCTCAAGAGAACCCTACAATTTTCGTTTTTGAATGTCGAAATCGGCCGACGAGGGTCCGATCCACGTCCAATCTACGATATGCATTTTCGTAGAAAGTGATGATTTGAATTTGCCATTGCTTCGGTCTGACAGACTCAATCAGGAATTTACCAGAAATATGCTTCAAGTGGTGTAGAATCGAGAGCACGAGGTTTTACTATGCATTTCGGCTGCCGTAAGGAGTTTGCAATATTATAACGATCCTGATTTTTCAGTAATTTCCAAAGCGATTCCCGGTAGTTTTAATCGATAGCCCGGTAATTTTCCTTCACGATGGCATTTGGACAAAGTCAATTTGATGCAACAGAACTAGAGATCTAGCTATTATAAAGCAAGAGAATATCATGAGAACCCAAGTGACGTGGCGAGCTTTGGCTCCTTCCCGTATAACCCTTCAGCTAGATTCTTAGTTCTGTTGCATCCAATTGACATTGTCAGGGGGTCAATTTGAAAAAAAATTTCATGGAATATCGATTCAAAATACTTCCAGAGCCATAAAGATGTGCGCGTGCGGGAAGAAGCCGGCAGCCGGGAACTGGTTTGAAAATTACTGGAAAATTGGGGTTGTTATAAAATTAAAAATTCTGGATGGCGCCCGAAATACAGACTGAAACATCTTGCGCTCATTTCTAGACCACTTGAAGCATATTTCTGGTGAATTTTAGCCAATGAGATTGTTACATCGGAGCACTGGCATATTCAAATCATCATTTTTTGAAAAAATGCATATCGTAGATTAGACGTCGCTCGTACCCTTCGCGATGGATTTCGACGTTCAAGTAGGGTTCTTTTGAGTCAAAAAATTACCCAATCTAAAAGGAAAAATAATGAGATCCGAACTCACCTTTGAGGCTTTTTTAGATTCTTTTCTGAAAGTTAACGTCAAATTGAAGAAAATGCGCCCTCGCAGGCTTCGCCGCGATATTCCTGACCATTTTGCAAGCTTCTAAAGAAATGCTAAGAAATAACATCTTTTTTCGAACTGCAAAAAATTTTAGCGGGCGTGGAAACATTTTCTTTGAGCTGGAATTCTGAGAAAGTACTATTTTTGATACCTGAAATGTCACATAAAAACTTGACGCAGAAATCCGTGGGGGTCACGCGCATGATTTGTTCGGAATATGGCGATCTCACCCACATGTCTTATTTCAAAAAGGCATTCTGAGATATTCTCAAAATTTGCTTTTTCAGAATTATACTTGTGTTTTTGGCCCATCACTTGGGCTACTGAAAACAAGTTTTCTTACGTGTTTCCATGGATTAAAGAGAATGGACCCTCGTGAGCTCGGAAAGCATGCCGCTGACCGATTTTGTGAGCGTTTTGAGATCCATTGCGAAATTGGTCGGACTCAGCAAATAACAACTTGAAGAATCAGCCTGCTTGTCACGTGTTTCAAACGGATCCTAGTCTTCTAAAGCCAAATGTCACCGTGTTTAGCAGGTCAAAATACCTCGCGGATTTATAGCTCTGGTACGTTCCAGGACCAAACCAAGGAGTCGCCGTCAGAGCCATCAAATTAAAAATTGAGCAGAAAACGCGATAAACCCTGTATCTAAGAAAACCAACTTTTTGCTTTCTCTCAAGAGAAAGATTTGTTTTCACCCCAACAAAAAATTCGATTAAATTTTTTTACAAAATCCAGTATTTCATTGAACAAGATTCCTTCATTTAAAAAAGACTTAGGACCATTCTCTTCCTCTCGCCAAAATCAATCGATTGTAGGTGACACTTCTCCTCCTCATAAGCCTTTCAAAAATCTGTTAGAGACTCATCTTTGCGCCCCTTTGTCCGTGTGTGTGTGTGTGTGTGTGTGTGTGTTGTTTTCTATCGGATACGCTTTCCCTTTTACTGTTCACTAGATCATCTTTTGGCTTTTTACAAGTTGTAGAAAATCAAATTTCTGAGAGCCCAGTGATTCGTCAGCTCTCAGCTCCCAGTTAAATTTGATTCATGGGCTTTTTCGAGTAAAATTGCTGAAATTTCGTCTTTTAATACACAAATATCTTTTTTGAATACAATCTCACCGGAAATTGGGTCGGCTGGACCATGATTTTTTCGGCTTAATCAATCGATTGGTTAATTCTGAAATTTTATTTAATCTTCAGAGACTTCAAATTTCCGAAAAAAATCAAAATTTTCATCAAAAACTTCATTTTAATCAATTTTCAAATTCACTGCATGAAAATTCCGAAAAATAGATACTATCAAAACAATCTTAGTATAAACTGCCTAAATCTCTCGGAAAGGCTTCCTCGGAAAAATAACTAAAAGAAAGTAGAACATTTTTATTACTTAATATTCATTCTTTCCTCGTAACTTCCTCAACTACTCATTTATTTCGATCACAATGATCTAAGAACATATTCTTCCTCGATTTTGAATCGATTCTAATTAAATTTTTTTTTTCGAGAAAAGAAAGTATTCACCAAAAACTCCAGTTTAATTATCTTTAAAAACGATAGATATTGTTAAAGAAACCTGTCACTGTAAAAAATTTTTCTGAAAAATTTCAACCAATTGGTTGAATGAAAAATTTAACCAGTTTGATTGAATATTCAACCAATGTGGATTATCACAATCTGTCCGTGCGGTTCCTGCATATCAGTTTGCCTACGTGTGGGGGCAGAATATGGTGAATGGTCATATGGGTGGATAAGGAATAATGGAAGGGTGGACTGATGGATGATGGATCGATGGCCGATGGATGGATGGTGGATGGGGCCGACGAATGGATCGAAGGATGGATGGTGGGTGGTCGGATGGATGTATGAATGGAGTAATGGACGATGGGCGGATAATGGATGGGTGCATGATGGATGGCTGGTCAATGGATATTTGATGGGTGGATACCAGGTTGGATGATACCAGGTGGACCATCAGGTTGGATGGATGATACGTGGAGTGGATGAATGGATGAATGAGTGATGGGTCCATCCATCCATCCATCCATCATCCATCTATCCATCATGAATCTATCATCCATCCAATTACCCATCCACCCTTCATCCCTCTCCTACACTCAACAAATCATCAACCATCCATCCATCCGTCTATTTACACATCCATCCACCCATCACTTATCCATCCACCCATCAAATATCCATTGACCATCCATCTATCACGGGATATAGTTGCTTGGATGAAAATTCAACCAGTGTGGTTGAAAATTCAACCAGCTGGTTGAAATGTTGGTTAAAAAGTCAACAAATTTTTTACAGTGTGCTTTCAGATGGCCCAAATCTCTCTGGAACCCTCCATCAAGGCAATAACTCAAAATATAGGATATTTTTTGGAGAATAGTCATTTTTCCTCCTTATCTTCCTCCGCAACTCATTCATTTGACTTTCAATGACCACGAGACACACTCTTTCTGCATTCTAAGTCGATTGGTTGATACCACTTTTTCTAAATTCGTAAAACATCATTTAAATCGAGTTTTTTCGTGAAAAATGAAAATTTCCACCAAAAACTCCTTGACTCATCATATTTGAATTGACTGAACGGGAATTCTGTCTCAATCAAACGATAGATATTACTGAAAGAGATAATTTAGATTCCTTACATCCCTCGTAAGAGCTTCTTTAAAAAAAAAATCGAGATTTAGGGAACTTTTTCTTGTGATATTAGTTTTTTGCTCATGGTTGTGATATTTGTTATAATCATTATCATATAACGCTGTGAGAAAGCATTCTGCTAATTATTTTTAACAGGCTATTTAATTTAAATATAAAATTTCGGGCGTGCATCAGACGCAAAACAGACTTATGATTCGGTTTCTACTTGGAAAAGATACATAAACCAAATATTGTTTATTTCTTGTGTACTCGCAAGCCAAAATCTTTTTCGACCAGTACTGTTGAATTATCAATCTTGGAATAAGCATTGATGGAAAAATTACTTAATTGATAATACATGTAGACGAGGAACATCAATATCTACTATGGGTCGGAGGGAGAATGTTGTGAAATATGCCAACTGATCTGATTTATTAACTCGCAATTATAACGATGAGGATTTATCTTTGACATTCGTGAAATTCACAGATAATACAATTATCGTAATGCAGGATTCTGTTTGCGCTGGTTAGAGCTTGCGTTGAACAAACAAAAAATCCGACACACAGACAATGCAAGCTCGAATCACCCGCTTAAAGCTCATATATGACTTGATTCGAATGTTTTCAAGCGCTTTTTTCCCACTGACATTTAGGTACCTGGATAATTCAAAATAGTTGCAAAGAATTATTTATTTATTATTTGATCAAAAATTGGTTGAACTCCTGCACAAAACTATGTTACCTTTGATAAAATATATAGGGAAAGTCATGTCAAACATGTATCAAAAGACACCAAGTGAACTATAACAATTCATTTATTATAACAGAAAATTACCGTAATTTTTCCAGGAAATAACATAAATATTACAAAGTAATCTATACGTATTGGGGATAGTGATTCAAATAATCCAGGCCCATTCTGTCTCTATTCCATGCTAAAGGATAAGTGATCTTGGCACCGAAATTGTCAGCTACAGGAATTCCAAAAAGATGGAAAATTAAAGTCAGATTGAGATGCTGGGAACTGATGTGAATAAGGCATGATGTCCCCTCAATTCTGGCGCCACCACCGTGCTGCTTTTGTAGCAGTTACTTGTCGTGGAGTGGGCCTTATTCCAACTATAATTCATCGAACCGGCCAGCGGCCATTCACTCCCGTTCGCCGGTTCTCGTCACACGTGGAGTTATCAGTGAATTGTTTTAATAAGATTTTAACGAAAAAGATCATCAAAACATTAAGTGCGTAGCCCGATTCTGTGATAAGTTGATTCATTCAAGAAAGATGATCCACAAGCCGGGATTAAACATGTATTAGGCGCTCAGACAACGCCCAAATTCAAGTATCAAGTCTCGCAATGACCACGACCACACCACGACGAGTTTAGAATTTTTTTAGATTGTCGGAGCGGAGTGTGATGCGCGTGGTTTGGCTAGGTATGTACACCGGCATCCTCAAATCTTCTATTTCTCCATCTAACTTATACTTTTCATCATAATTTTCTTTCCTTTCCTTTGGCGCTTTAGTATCTTCAATGTCATTGATTCCTCCAATATTTAATCGTCTGTATATTTAACCGAAATAATTGTGCAAATTTTAAGATCACCTATACTGATTGACGAATTTATTTTTACTTCGAGTCCGAAAATCGCATCAGCTATTAAGGAAATTTTTTTTCAATTTTTCACAATTTCAAATTTTATTTTATGCATTTTAGTTTAAGCAGTATTAGATATTCAGGCAAGTGATTTTTTATTAGCTCTCACCCATCAATCTCATGTATGAGACAAGAATTTGGTTAATCATACAGAACTGATCAAATGGAATAATTATTTCATAGTGCGAGTTGGGAGCGTGATGTGATGTTGAAAATGTACATGTACGCAATAATTTCCATAAGATCTCTTTGGAAGTAGTTACACCTCAGGAAGTTTTATTGCGCCATTCATATCTCCAGCTAACTCAATGCAAAATTTAGTCATAAAACGCATGCGCTTATTCAAGAGTTCACTCTTGCTCTGTTTCGCCCCGCAACAACCATGAATCTTTTACCCTAATTGTGACAAATGGTCGAAAATCCAGTCTACGTTGCCCAATGTGACTACAATACATCTAATATTTTGAAGAAAAATTTTTTTCGTCAGTGGTTTAAACCCCATTAATAGTTAGGTGAGTTTAATTCCGAAAAAAGGGAATCAATTTGATCAAATAGGGGTCTTCTTAAACATCTTCGGTTTGCATAGTTAATTCCGTAATAATATTCTCTTCGGGGCATGTGGGTCGTGTAAGTTCTTGGTTTCGTCTATGTTTCACTTCACAAAGCGCCTTGACTTGGCATCAAATAATTAGGAAAAACCTCGATGAGAACCAACGCTCTGCCAGGGGCCTTATTCTAATTATTAATACATTTTTCCCGCGACGGGATGTGAGAAAACCCAGCACTTCCAATTTCCGCCTAGTTTACATTTAGTAAACAAACTAGTTTGTAGCATTCATTGTCACGGAAATAGCATCAGGATATACTTGATAGCGTATCCTTCCGAACCCTCAAACATTTTTTAACATCACACAATCCTAAAATTGGGCCAAAAGTCATCTCGACAAGAAATTGGATCACTTTTCGATCACAATCAAAGTGACAGATTAGTAAGCGGAAATTTCGTGGTCTAAAAATGATTCAATCTCATATTAAGATGACCTTTTGGCCAATTTTAGAATTGTGTGGTGCTAAAAAATGTTTGAGGGTTCGGAAGGATACGCCATTAAGTATATCCTGATGATATTTTCATAGCAATGAATGCTACAAACTAGTTTGTTTACTAAATGTAAACTAGGCGGAAATATGGAAGTGCTGGGTTTTCCCCCACTCCGTCGCGGGAAAAATGTATTAGAATAAGGCCCCAGTGTAACTAAACGATCATGGGCTGAAATGGAAAAGTTGCGAAGAACTGTATTTTTGAAAAAGAATTTCCAGAAAATTGTTGTTATTGACAATCTTACCGACATGTCGCGGAGACTGGACCAAAAACATTTTGTTTGTGGTGTTCCAAAAAATTTTCCAAGATGATCATGAAATGTTTATTTTTACTAGTTTTTGTTCAAACAATTTTTCTTAAAGCTCTTGCTCGTTATTTAGGTCGCTACACCAAAATTTTCTCATACAGCATCATTAATCCATTTGTTGTGAACATGTTTCGTCTCAATAAAGGTAGTGGCACTGACAATATCGATTTGCAAGTGCTAATTTTACGAAAAACTTAGAATTTTTGTTTCAATGAAAAAATTCAATATTAGTTGGAGCAATACGCAACTAGACTTTCATTACCGGTCGGGTGTACATTCGCAAATGAAAAGTCCCTTCTTTTTTGAAAATTATAATTCCGGTCTCGTTGGTCCAAAATGACTCTAATAAATCAGTTCATTCTATAGCTCTTTCAAAGAACTTCGAGGGCTCTTTAGGCTTTTTTCCGTTCAACACAACTCATATTCGATAGATTAATTCGAATCCTTGGGAAAATTCATACAAATGGAGTCTAAACTCAGACTTCTATACAAGTCAGACCGATGAGAGTTGGAGTCAAGAGCTTCAGAATCTGCCTTTAGAATTCACCGTGAGTAATTTATGGTCTGATATGACTCATCTTCTGCAGGGTGATTTCTCACGAAAAATGGACCAGTCAATGGGAAACGATCAAATACGATCGATCCTCCGAGTGGTTTTTGTACTGGTTTTGGCTCTTCCAACCAATTATAAGGAAGAACTCGAGGGAAATTTTGGGAAATCGACACAATTACAATTTCCATATCGATCTAGATGACAATCTTTCTCGAAAGAAATCTCCTTTTGAAAAAACAGTCATATCGTGGATCAAAAACAACCTAAGACGGTTTTCAATGAATTTATTTGAAACTCTCAATTTATATACCGTCTGGGTGAAATTACATGACCGGAAAAATTTGGCCGAAACGGTAAAGTGATTCGGCCGGAAGAAATGCGACCAATCAGAGCGAAGCCGTCGCCGGAGAAACAGACGATTCCAATTTACATGGACGGAAAAAATACGAGAACAGACGGAACCGCCAATTTTACAATGCGAATTACAAAATATATCAAGCTTTTGACGACGCATGAGATTGTCAATATCGATTTTTAGTCGATTATTAATCGGTTTTAATAATCCTTACATGAGACTTTTTTTGCTTTTGATAAGATCCGGACGGCAAATTTGGGCTTTTGTCCGTCCATGTAAATTGTAGAACTCCGCAACTTGCCGGCGACGGAAAGTTTGTTCGAACGTCAAAAACGATGGCTCATCCAAGTTGATATTTCATATGAACATCTTATATTATAATAAAGCCATCTACTGATGTAGATTATGGAGTTTATAGATTATTGCAAGTCGTTAGAATGTTGAACCATGAATAGAAATCATCGAAATATCATTCGATGGCAGACCTAACCTCTGCAAGTAGCAGACTACATTTTTTTTCGGCGACTTTTTTCCGTTCCGGACGAATTTTTTCCGGTCATGTAATTTCGCCCTCCGACAATTTATGAATCATCTCGATTTATTAAGTTATGTCTGGCTTGGCAAGGTATGCGTCTTACCCATTTTCTATGAATTTTTCCAAGCACTAAAACCGCTTTGGATTAACGAGGTTAGAGGTATCGAATTTTGCAAAATTGTTTCTTTCTCATTAGTTGTGCTCAAACATTTGACCGAATGAGTAACGGTAATACGTGTCTCACTAATTCCTTCATGGAAGCGTATAATTGATTTTGGAAGAAATCTGAAGCTTGAGAAATATCTCACTAACTGATTTTACCTACAATCGATTTACAGCTGCTAAAATCGCTCTGCATTGAACGGATACCGGGTATTAATTTTTGTGTGCGATTGTCGAGGGTTCGTATTTAATGGTGCGAGAATTATCAGAGCTCAGGCCGTGTAAGTCTCGAAACATTCCAGCACCACTCACCGGATAAAATTACGATATGCTAAAATGCGGAGTTACTATGCGAAATTTTAGGAGTCGGAGAAAGGCTTTGCCTAGCTCTTGAGCCCATTTATGTTACGCATCGTGGCATACTCCGAAAGACTAGAATAAGAAAAAGAAAAAGCAGTGACCTCGAAATACATCACGAGTTCACGACTTGAGCGGACGGACACACCCTCTCATACACGCGCGGTTCTTTTTGTTCGTCATTCAGTATTCATCAGAATTCTGATGACGACAAATATTGGTCGAAACCGTAATGTAGAGGACTATGAGGGGGAATTTGTCGTTTTTTGTCGATTACAGAGGAATAGTAGAGTTTTAAGCAAACACTCACAGATCTTTCATCACTTTGATACTCCAATGAATGAAAGAAGGGACTGAACAGCGCACGATCTTATCGTAGAATCACAATTATCCCCTCAAATATATCATTTTATATTTCCATCTCCCACATTAGCGAATTTTATTTTAATTTCTTTGTTGTATCGTGGCAAATGGAAAAGCTCGAGAAGTTGAAATAATTCGACTCGATCTATGATGACAAAATTACCGAATCAGTGTTGATATATTTTAACTAGTTTGTTTGAAGCTCTGTCAAATTCCAATCTCGTAATCCTCCACAGTTTCTTGGACCACTCGAAAAATTACCTGGCAATCTGAGGAAACACGTTCGCTGTGATGCAGTTTTTCGTAATTTTATTGTGGTCATGAACTGGATCTCCGCATTTCGATGAAAACGCCCATATGAGTCTAAACTCTTTTTTATCTCATTTTCTACGTTCTTGGCAAAGTGAACCATCATGATAGATTTTGTTGGGAAAATTTTCCGAGCAAGTCTGAGTCGGCAAAGATTAAAAGATCAAAAATCGCGGGTTCCACTGGTGGGACTCGTCTCAGCGAACGTGTTAAAAACAAATGGAGAGTTCTCAGATGCAAACGTATTTCAAATTTCAAGGTCCTTTCGGAGCACATTTTCGAGGTACATAGTTTTTCGGATCAGTGAGTGTAAAATGTCACATCATCTGAATAATTTCTATTCCCTCAAGTATGTGAAACTCCGTGTCGTCCTTCCTCGCACTCCGTTGCACTACTTCTCGTATGCAGACTCTTTTCCGCAATTTTATTTCCAGAAATTCCCTTCACTTGGAAAAAGATGCGTTTACTGGCTAGCACTCGACTCGTTGCTTCTGCATCAGCTTTTTCGACATTTTGCACTCTGTCAGAGAGTCTATCTCGCCATACTGCCATCATCAGAGTTGTGCAGGCGCTCAAAGCTTTGCTCTCGGGTGCTAGTTAGTGCGTTTCCTTTACGTCGTCGTTTAGATATAGACGTAGAAAAGCCTCGTTCTTGGTCATTCCATGTACAAAGGTCGGAAAATTTTCGACTGCCTATCGCAATTTCGTTTCAAAAATCCTCAGTCTCTCGATAAAGTTTTTGCATGATGGGTTGTTCATGAAGCTACAATTTTCTGAATTTAGTTCCGGCGAGTGACATAGATTTCCAGATCAGACGCATTTTTGCCCAAAAAGCACAACTGAAACTAAATTTATCTTCAGATCAAGCACTTAATCGACTAATTTCAGTACTCATTACATTGGACAGCAAAATTTTTAGATAGAAATAGTGCATTGACCGGACAATGACTTTCTTGTACAGGAACCGAATCCAATCCCAGTTTTGCGCTAACACGTTGGCTATCTGGTCTAAAAACAGAAATTTGATTTCCGCAATACAGCGATTTCCACGTTCTTCAATAGTTTTGCCAATTCAAAAATCTGGTGGTTCATCTGAGCAGTAGACCAGGGATAAGGGGAAGTCAAAGTCAACTTTTTAAATTGTAATCTTTAAAAAATGATCTTGAAGGCGAGACTCACTCAACCTACTCGAATTTCACTCTGAATGATAGATCTGAAGTCATAGCAAGGCTTTCTGGAATCATTTTTTCAATGAACCCCGTAGATTTCGTCGAAAAAATTAAATAAGTACATAGCGATTGATTCGACGTGTTGGTAAAGTGCTAATTTTTCAATTAAATTGTAATCTTCAAAAGTTGATTCTGGAGGTATATTGTTCACTCAATTCACTCAATTATCTTTTTAAATGATAGATCAGAAGTCTTAGCACAGCTTCTAGGGATCTTACTTTCGATATATCTCATAGATTCGTGAGGAGAAGATTAAATATGTGGGTGATTCCGCTGAAAGTGGGATTTTTTGGGGCCAAATTTGTCGTGAAGAGTGATATTGGCCATGACATTATTTCAGTCCCAAACGAGGTTTAGTGGGTCGCAGTTGTTGAGTTCAACTGATTTGGGCATAAAAAGGAAGTATCTAGTATCCCAAAGGCAATTGTAAAAAAAGATTCGGCAGTAGATATACCATTATGGGTAGATTTCAGAGGCCATTTGGATAGATGCACGCCAGGCAAAATAACCACGAAATGAAGTTCGACTCATTATGAAGAGGCTTGAGCTTACCTCAGAGAATGTTCAAAACGCTTTTTACAGAATCACCCCTATGCTCTTGACTTACCCATCTTTGGGATATTGAAAGAGATTTTTCCTACATTTATACATGTAAACAGAGTAAATGAGCCCGCGTGAGCTTAAAAAGAATGTCTCTGGTCTATTTTGTGAGAAATTCAAGATTTAATGCAAAATTAGTCATATTCTGCCAAGAGCAAGTCAGAATTAGCCTGTCACTCATTTCGGGAGTCATGTGCTAGCCATTGTTCAACAGGTCGAAATACGCAGTAAATCGCAGCTGAGATACGTTTCTGGGTCACTTCAAGAACGACCCACTAGATTTTTAAATTCATGAAACCAGCAAAAAAAGTCAAGATATCTGTATGAAAACCAATTGATGTGATTAAAAAAGATCCTGACGTGTACTAGTCGCAAAATTGGGGTCAAATTCGGCTCCTACGTCAAAAAAAAAAAAAAAAAAAATCATCGTCCGGTCAATGCGCTTTTCCTGATCCGTGTTATGTAGAGACCGTAGCAAGTAGTAAAGGGTCTAGTTATCATAGATTGATAAGGGTGCAATAAAAGATAACAGTGAAAACCCATGACTCGATGTGAAAGTATAGCATGAAATTGAAAGATGAAGAGGAACATTAATAGAGGAACTTGTAACGGAGTGTCGTTTGTTTTAATAACGAAATCAGAATCAAACTGCTAAATTAGCATTGAAAATGTTGCCATATCTTTCTCGTGTCCGATTCTAATTTGATGGAAGGCATTGAGACATTCCAGATAGCCCCAATAAGCGAATTCACAGCATTTGAATGCGACTAAACGTCTGAACGATTGAGGAATCGAGAACCCAGTTTTGTTGATATATCGCGTCAAAATTTATCCGTGCCACTCAAGCGAATAGAAATCGATGCGAATCCTTCTTATAAGCACAGAATATGGATTCGTGCATCGAATACAAAAGGGGAAACTTACCACAAGAAAGTTAACTCGATCTGCATCCCTTCTCGCCGAGTGATATTTTACTCATAAGTCACGTACATACATCGACGTTGCGCGTCATCACCGTTTCAACCCTTGTGACAATGATTGAATTCGAAAATCCGAAGCGCTCTAAGGGGCTGTCTATGCAAACTGTATACGGTTTTATTTTGACTTTATCTTCAATTATGATTATAATTCGATCTTGTACAGTTCACAGTAAGAAAGCCATATCTTTTCATGAATCAAGCTTACATCAGTAAAGTTGAATGAACTTCTCAAAAATAGTCGCATGAATTGTATGCCACTCCCGAGTTTCGAATAAAATTCTCAAATCTCAGTCTGCAATTCGATAAATGTCAACTGGGGAATTGCATTGGATATAGTTTTATTCGTTGACAGATAGACGTGTAGAACAAGGATTGGATTGAATTATCGAGTTTAAATTCGTCGATTTTCATGCGTCGTTGAGCACATTGGATTGACTCACTCGCATTTTTCTTTCGATACCATGACAAATGGCAAATGTGGAAGCGAGTGTAACAAACGATAAGCAATTTTTGCGTCCCAATTGTCGAGCCAATTTTACTGCGCTATTGTTGTGGATTTCGGATTGATGCTATATAGGCAGAACAGTTTCGACGTACAAATCTGACGCTTGTCGAATTGAATTCATGAAGCGATATCGTTAATAGAGCTATGATGCATTTTTCTTTCGATACGAGACTTGAACAACAACATGATGGAGATACATGTATAGTATCTTTGATATTTCATTGCCTCGGCGAGACAGTTTCATTTTTGTTTAGTTTTTATTTGACAATCTCAAAAGAGAACTGACATGACCACAAAAATTATTCCAAAATGCTCATATTATGGAAGTTCACGTTGAAAAAGACACGGTTTATGAACATTTGGGAACTTTCTGGGGTAAAAGTGATTCGACTTCGAGTTTGAAGTTTTTCAGGGTTTGAATTGGCGCTATTCAATATGGCGGCGACTGCACATGAGTCACGTAACTTCAAAGTGTTTTCCACGATAGTTCTGAGACAAACCTGCGTTTTTCCACCGCGAGCTTCTTTTATTTGAGTAAAATGAGCTCTCAATTGTGATTCAGATGAGAATTTCCGACGAAAAATGACATCCCTGATCACAACAGTTGGCGAATTCACTGGCACATATACAGCCACCGCCATATTGGACGACGTCAGTTCAAATTGTCAAAAATTCAATGATAATTTGAAGGTAAAAATTTCAAACTTTTTTTCCTATATCTATTTTGCTACGAACTCTCAAAACATAACATTTCCCGGAATGATGTCAGTTCCCTATTCACAGAATTTTAGCCTTGTAGATGCTTGTGATGGTGTTCAGAATAATTTGGATTAGGTCGAGGAATGTCTTGAGATATCGACTTCGATGAACAGTATTCAGGCTTTTACTCGCCAATGGTCATTTTCGTAAGTATAAAGGAACTGAATGGCAGATGAAAAGAAGATAATAACAATTTAGTATAAAATACGAAGAAAGTTCGAAACTTTGTTTTTGTGGAGAAGATAACGATTTTATCTTACATAGATTATATTTCAAGAAGATTACGGAGTTGTCGATTTCGATTTTGGTCACGATTTAGTTTGACAAAGGCCTTGAAGTCAACATTCGGGTCTTTCTCAAGAATGCTCTTGCGAGGTTTATCAAAATCTCTTGAGTTACGCGGCCTTTAGTTTTGATAGAAATGCCAAGATTGAGAAGGAGAAGTGATATAAGATAAATCCAAAGCAGTGTAAGGGTTCATCTTTGAGAATAATCCATAAATTATTTTTGTGAATTCACTCTCATGGAAACAAAGTACACCATCATGATTTCTTCTGGGATATGATTTTTATTTCGTCAAATGTGAGATTGGAGCCCAAATTTAGACATCAAAATAGTATTGATCGTGCATCGAGTTCAAGATGGAGTGACCATAGGGGGGATTGATCTAAAGAGTTTGAATCCTGCGTAAAAGCCGATAAAGCGACGGATTTCAGCGTGCAATTCAGATCGCACTTGGATTCACTATACAGGCAAAAAAAATCCTGTATCCCCACAAAATCAAACGTGAAACGAACTATAAATGGGAGGGTGCCATGGCAATTGAATCGGACATTGGGTGATGGATCGATCGCATTTTTTGCCTGTGAACACGTCCCAAAAGACCAGCAGTAGCAGTAGCAGCAGCTTTGGCTCAGAGAGACCCAGAGAACAAAGTTGCAGCTTCGTATCATAGCGATGGTTTGGAACCAGAGCAAACAAAACGTCATCTTTATTTATTGCCAGTTAACCACATTCAATTCTGGAGTCCCAGTAATTCGTTACCTCGGTTTTCCGGATACCCTTCATCATCATACCATACTCGATATCTCACTAACACAGGGAGAGCCCAGCAGGGCAAGTTTCGTAACTTCAGAGTTCGATTTCTCGCTTGCGGTGAGAATCAATTTCGATGAAATGTGTAAGTGTGACTAATTCGAGTCACAAATTAATATTCCGCGTAACATACATTGTTTTTCCCAAATATTGGATTATTCTAGTAAAGTGTACGTCTCGTGGTATATGCTTCAATGGTTGGAAGTTTGTTTGAAGATCTTGACTCTATCGTGTTGTGTAATTCCATATTTTTCATTACACACTTCATAA
The DNA here is from genome assembly GCA_029851415.1 of Eretmocerus hayati. Lineage (NCBI taxonomy): Eukaryota > Metazoa > Arthropoda > Insecta > Hymenoptera > Aphelinidae > Eretmocerus > Eretmocerus hayati. The sequence goes on along the minus strand of CM056741.1, from coordinate 29,920,141 downwards.
TTCTCATTACTCATAATTACATATTCCATTGATGAGAAGTATGGACAATTCCGAAGAGTCAACGATTAGCAGGACTTGCAAGTTCTTGTACAAGTCACGAGTTCTTAGAAGATTGCGGTTTCAAACTCAGGCGTTTCAAGGCCTGTTTGATTTCTACTTGCAACAATAGATTTTATCCTGAGGGTTCTTTGTAAGCTTGGTTTGAAATATGATCGGAGTGGAGTTTGACACCACATAAGAGTCGGTATTAGTTCATGAATTTATTATGTAAATGAAGAAACATGGGAAATTTGTAGTTTTTTGATAAAAATTACCTGGTTTCAATAGAACTCGATCAATTTTCATTTCATGGGTACATGAGGGTTCTTGGAGTCGCTGCTCATGGAATTGAGGTCAGATTTCGAAAGTTCAAGATGACGGATTCATGGATCTCTGATCTCTTGCAAGAGGGCGGATCCAAAATCTGATTCTGATTTCGTGATGAGCGACCCTAAAACCTCCATATAGAGTTTTTTTTAGCAAAATCCACGGAATTTTGAAAACTTGGTCGTCGTCTTGGATCTCCCATCTTGGATTTTCAATATTTGATTTCATTTAATCAGTGACCTCAAAAACCCCTATATAAACAGTATATTTCCATACTGAGCGCGTCAGCCCTTTACGGGCACTAGGATGGTTTGTCTGTCGAGCGAAGCGAGACAGACATGTCTTCCAGTGCCCGGAATGGGCTTGCAAGCGAAGTGCGGATGTATATTTTCATCACGAGAACTCTAAGAACGTGTTAAAACGTGTCGTTTTTAGGTTAGATTGATGAAAAAATTTGCTAAGCCCAATCCTCGGAATTTTGGAAATTGTGTCCGCCTTCTTTCATCCGCCATTCTGCACCAATTTTTATCAAAATCAGTGCCTTCTAGAAATGTATGCCGCAAAGTGTCAAGTAAATATCTCAATTATTGGGTTCATTCATCGATTTATTTCAAGGAATCTTGGCGCAAATTACAAATCTACTTTTGAGTAGCTCAGTTCTATTGGTGTATCTCCGACAAGGAGAGAAGTCTAACCTTGTGGAACACGGATCATGACGAAATTCCAAGAATTCACTTTGTTTGTGAGAAATGAAGGTATCTACATTAGGGTGGGCCGAGAAACCACTTTTTTTCGATATCGATACGCTTGGGGTCGGAAAAGTTGGGTTTCAACTAGTACATGTGAAAATTTTTTCGCTGAGCGCTGAGAAACCACATCTTCAGTTGCAGCAAGAGCCGTGAAGGTTTTTTTTCAAATTGACACAGGTTCAAATGGGAAGGTACCTTTTTTGCTCATTTTTTTCATCACTATTTAGCACGTATTTCTGACACATCTTGACATTTTTCGACGTATCTTAGCTCATTTTGAAGCTTGTTTCAAACACTTCAAAATGAGCTGAAGTACGTTCAATTCCGTGTCATTGAAGCCGAGCTATCTCAATTTTTCCAAAAGTTGAGTTTTAACGAAAATACGCTGCTAAAAGTGATTAGCAGAATGCTTTCTCACGGCGTTATATGATGATAATTTTAACGAAAAAGAAAGTACCCTATATTTTGAGTTTTTCTTTCGAGGAAGCATTTCAGAGAGATTTGGGTCATCTGAAAGGAGGTTTTTCCAACAATATCTATTGTTTGATTGAGAGAAAATTTTGATATAGTCGGTTTAAAGATGATTAAACTGGAGTCCTTTGTGGAAATTCCCTTCCCCCGAAAGAATCTTCATTTGAATAATGTTTTACGGATTTTATGAAAATTTCGTATCAGCCTATCGATTCAGAATGGCCCATAAGTAAGTCTTTAGGTCATTAGAATTGTGATAAATGATTCGTAAAGGATGATACGAGGGAAAAATGAATATTAATTCTAATTTTCTACTATTTTTTGAGTTATTCTTTCGAGGAAGCTCCTTATAGAGATTCAGGCCATCTAGACTGAGGTTTTTTTAACAATATCCATCGTTTGGTTGAGACGAAATTACGATGCAGTGGGTTTGAAAAGGGTTAAAATGAAATTTTTGGTGAAAATTTTGATTTTTTCGGAAATTTGAGATTTGTGAAGACTCAATTGAATTTCGGTATTAACCAATCGATAGATAATGCAGAAAAAACTATAGTTTAGGTCATTGAAATTGAGATAAATGAGTCATAAAAGAAGGTACGAGGAAAAAATGAATATTAAGGATAATTTCCCATTATTTTTTCAGTTATTCTTTAGAGGAAGCTTTTTAGAGAGATTTGGGCCTTCTAGTCTGAGGTTTTTTTAACAATATCTATCGTTTGGTTGAGACGGAATTTCGATGCAGTGGGTTTAAAAAGGGTCAAAATGAAATTTTTGGTGGAAATTTTGATTTTTTCGAAAATTTGAGATCTGTGAAGATTTTATAAAATTTCGGTGTTAACCAATCGATAGATCTTGCAGAAAAAACCATAGTTTAGGTGACTCAATTCGTGGTGAGACCGTGTGAGAAAAAGATATTTATGTATTAAGAGTCGAAATTTGAGCTGTTTTGCTCTAAAAACCCCATGGATCAAATTTGACTGAGAGCTGAAAGCTGCCAAATCACTGGGCTCTCAGAAATTGGATTCTGTACAACTTGTAGAAAGCCAAAAATTGATATAGTGGACAGTAAAAGAGAAAGCGTGTCCGATAGAAAACAACACACACACACACACACACACACACACACGGACAAAGGGGTGCAAAGATGAGTCTCTGACGGATTTGGAAGGCCATTAGGAGGAAAAGTGTTACCTACAATTGATAGATTTTGGCGAGAGGAAGAGAATGGTCTAAGGCTTTTTCAGATGAACGGAATTTTGTTGAAGAAAATATTGGTTTTAGTGGAAAATTTGATCAAAATTTTGCTGGGGTGAAAACAAAGCTTTCTCTTTAGAGAAAGCAAAAGCGGAAAATTGCGATTTTGACTTTGTGAATCTTGCTGAACGATCGAAGCTCCCACTGATTAGGCAGCACATGAAGTGTTATGTTCGAAAGTTCCTCAGATCGTCTGCCACAGACCTCCCTGGCTATATCTGATATTATAACAAACCCTCCTTTTTTCTCATACGGGCTTCGTAGTAGCACCCCCTCCGCTAGTTCGGCGCGCTACCACTAGGTGGATGCCGATTTTCAGTGAACCACTTGAAACTGATAACAAAGGCATTTTCTAAAATTTACGGTAAGGAAAATAGGGAAAAATTCATGTTATCGACGCTTCGATCTAGGCATTCGTTGCCGAATCTCGATCCGAAGAAAGATTTCAATCCTCTCTGAGACGATTCCAAAATCTATTGAAAATATGGAATATCTTTTAGCAAAGAGGTAGGGGAATAATCAAAAATATAACATGAGAATGAAACCAAGATAATTACAAGATGAAAGATTCAGGAAAGACAAGAAAATGAAAATCACAAAATTACAAAATAAATCAAAAAATACAAAATCCAGGAAGAAAATTTAAAAATAAGAAATAAAAAGAAACGAAAAAAACGTAACTCTGCCATTGTCGATCCCAAGTCCGTACGTGAAAGGAGGAGGGGTTGTTATGGTGATAGATACAGTCTGAGAGGTCTGTGATAGACGATCAAGTTCCACATAGAATTAGCCTCTGCTTCCCAAGTCCGAGAAAACCATGCTCTGGCTATCAGTCCTAGGACTCGATCATCTCAATACAATTGCTGGATTTCTTGGGCGGACTTAGTGCATGTGACCTCGATTGGTGTTACAGAATACAGAGAAAACAGAGGAAACTCCCAAACATCACACTTTATGTGCTGTCTAGTCAGTCGGAGCTTCGATCGTTCAACAAGGTTCACAAGGTCAAAATCGCAATTTTCCGCTTTTTTCGTTAAAACTCAACTTTAGGAAAAATTGAGATAGCTCGGCTTCAATGACACGGAATTGAACGTACCTCAGCTCATTTTGAAGTGTTTGAAACAAGCTTCAAAATGAGCTAAGATACGTCGAAAAATGTCAAGATTTGTCAGAAATACGTGCTAAATAGTGATGAAAATACGCTGCAAAACGACATTTGCAGAATGCTTTCTCGTTTCCTGTTAACCGTTTAATCATTTAAAACCATGGAAACTTGTATCGATTACTTTTTGATATTCATTCGAATTCGAATCAAACTTTTTGTCATTAACTCTTAAATCATAAACCTTATATTCATATCAATTACTCGCATGGGAACTCACTCATCACTCCAGATTCTATCATTTCCAATAAATGACTACGCATTAATTTTGTAGTGAGAGAAAATTCCAAATTGAAGTGAGAAATATTTCTGGGGTAAATTTGGATCTAAAACTGATTCTTGAAAGCAACAGGGTCCATGGAACGAGAAAGTTGAATCACGACTCAGAATATCCAAAAGATCCACGAATGGCCTTTGTAAGATTACAAGTATCATGAAACTAGAAATTAAAAAATTACTTTTTTTGAAAAAGGAAACTATGATCGAAATTTCGTATTAATTAATCTATTTATAATGAAAAGAGATATTTTAAGTCGATCACAGAAATGATTTTTTCGATTCGAGGGTGGGAAGTTTGGTTTTGCTTTTCGAGTGATTATTTTCGGCCCGAGCCCTGGCGAGGGTCGAAATTAGCACGAGTAAAGCAAAAAGACTTCACGCCCGAGTATCGAAATACGTTTTTCGATCGACTGGGCGTAAAGTGAACATAAACAACCGTGCGTAAAGCAGTGCTTTACGCACAGTCAATCGAAAAGGTTTATATGTTCATAATCGGATGCTGGAGCGTTTGGACAAATATGTTTCAATAATGGTTCTTAATCTATTCTAATCAATTTTTCTTGATATACGGATCATAAGGAGTAAGGATCTGACATTGAAATGGGGACGTCACTGATACATTGAGCAGAAATTTTGAAACTTTTATGGACATTGGTAAAAAGGTTTAGGAGAGATACGATGACAATGAGAAAACAACATGCATACACGTACATACGGCCACAAACAAGGTCTAGTTTTAAATAATTCACTGAATGTGCTATGTAATCGGTAATGGATGTATAGGGGTACCATTTGATAGATCTCGGCAAGTAGAATGAAGTATATCAATGGTCGTTTAGGTAGGGATTGAGCTGAGGGTCAAAAAAAGGAAGTTCAAAATTTTTTCATGAAAAAATTCGAAGACGAAAAGTGAAATTCATATAAAAACGACTATTTGTATCAATATGGATTAGCAGATAATGGTCAAAAATGACTGGGCCCACCGCCCAAGGAAGCTAAATAATGTGTCAAATTTTCAGAGAGATTCATACAGGCGTTGGCCAAATTTCGAGTGACATAGAACGTGAAATAAAAAAAATCAATTTGGAAAATGAAAATTTTCATCAAAACTCCGTATTAACCAATCTCTTTAGAACGATCAAGGAATACTTGGACAACAATGGGTGACCGTTTATATTGAGAATCAGAGGTGTTAGAACATTTGGACCAGCAGGGTCTGAAAATGGTCTTGAAATTTAGGCAGTCAGTTGAACGCGGGAGAGGGAGTATTGAGAGTATAGAGCTGTCAAGAGACTGGGCTCATCGCTGATCAATTTAAAACAAACCCTCAAAGTTTGAAAAAGATTGATCCATAGGTTCAGGAGATATCGCGTGACAAAGGGAAGACAACATACAGACACACATACATACGGACATAAGCAATGCGTGTTTGAAAATATTTCGCAATGAGCGTTGTATTCGAGATGGGGAAAATATAGGGGTACCATTTTATAGATCTCGGCGAGGAGAATAAGATGGACTAACTTCCATTTGGCTATTGTTCCAATTAAGGGGTCAAAAATGAGAAATTCGGAGAATTTTTTTGCAAAAATTTCCGCACCGATACAATACTTTCTCTTCGAGAAAGCAAAAATGAGCAAAAAAGGTACCTTTCCATTTAAACCTGTGTTAATTTGAAAAAAACCTTCACGGCTCTTGCTGCAACTGAACATGTGGTTCCTCAGCGCTCAGCGAAAGAATTTCCACATGTACTAGTTGTAACCCAACTTTTCCGACCTCAAGCGTATCGATATCGAAAAATAGTATATTACGCAACAAGTGCGAGAAGGTCAATTTCCGCACAAGTTGCCTAACGAGTGCGAGAAGTTAATATTCACGCACACTTTGGAACTTCTCGCACAGCCAGAAGAACACATTTACGCACAGCGAGCGTGCGTAAATATGTACTTTTGGGTGTGCGAGAAGTTTCGAAGTGTGCGTGAATGTTACTTCTCGCGCGAGTTGGCAACGTGTGCGGAAACTTCTCGCACGTGTTGCGTATACTATTTTTTGCAACTGTGCGCGAAGTTGTAATTAAATGCACCACTGTCCGAGCAAGATCATCTTGAGAACGAGGTTTTCAAGAAAGACCAAATTCAGAGGGATGACGTGACATCATATTTTGGAACTGTGCGTGAATGAAAATGCATTAGAGCGAGAAGTTACATTTACGCACACTTCACCAGTGCGTAAATGTAAAACTGTGCGAGAAGTCATTCACGCATTACTTCTCGCACTGTAAATAATGAAGAGAAGTCTCATTTTTTTACAACTTCGCGCACACAGTTGCAAAAAGTAGTTTTTCAGCCCACCCTAATCTACATACCTCTTCTACATACCACATCTACATCTCCACCTTTCGCGGTTGTGGCAAGGAAAAATCCTAGCTGGGTGCAAATACGTAACTACTATGATTACGTTCACGCGTGAACGCGTGCAAGCACTACGGTATATTCATATCGTTCGCTCGCCGACCCGTCCATCTATCCCTGCCCAGCTCAGCCGAATAATTATCCCATTCTGGGAGTGGATATTGGGCTGAGATGGGTTTCACCCCATCCCATACCAGCCCAGCCTCGCCGATACTATCTTTCCCAGCCCAGCTCATCCCAGCCTAGTCAGGCTCATCCCATCCCACCCCACCCCATCCCAGTCTGGCCCATCCCACCCCCTATTTCATCTTATTCCACCCAGCCCATCCCAGCCCATCCTATTCCATCCCATCCCGCCCCTCCGACCCCAGCCCAACCCGGCCTAGCCCTGGCCAGCCCGGCCCATCCCTTCGCCTATCACACCTTATCCCACACCAGCTCATCTTATCCCAACCCATCCCATCCCATCCCATCCCATCCATCCATTCATCCATCCACATTTACTCTGGGAGGAGAAGAGTGAGTCAAGTACAAATCATGAAACCACTATCGATGCAGTTCCCGCCGATATTCCCAGGGTGTCTAGCGATCCTGGAAAACCTGGAAATCCTGGAAATATCCTGGATTTTTTTTTCGCGGTTGGAAATCCTGGAAAAATGATGAAAATGTGCTAGAATCCTGGATTTTCGATGAAATCCTGGAAAAATGAAATTTTACCGACGCTAAACAGCTCAAAACTGTCGCACGAGTGTAGGAGTCGAATAGTGGCTGCTTCATATCCTCTATATATAGAACGCGCTTAAGTGCGAGCTCGTTGTTTTTTTCTCCTCGCGTCGAACCTTCTGACCTGCGTGAAAACAGTGGACTAGAGGCGCGGGCTCTCTCTCTCTCTCTTTCTTTCTCTCGGCGGCCGTAATTTCACCCGCCTACAGTCTCGTTATTTCATCCGGTGAGCGACACTTAGATCTAATGTTTATGACTTTGGGCATGAGCTTCGATGAGTGTCGCGCTATACAACGAGAACCCCAACACTCGATACTTCTGTCGCACCGAAACCAAGGCCTGAGTGCCCGTTCACAGAGTGCTCAGTTTTTAAAATAAAAATTCGTGATTCTAGGGGGTGTAACACTTCGTTCTCTCAGCAGTTTTTCTCATTATAAAGTCGATGTGCTCTGTGAACAGAACCGTATTCAAAATCGAGAATCGACACGACTCGCGCAGTCTTGGCTGTACGTAATCTCGTCAGTTGCTCGACGGAGTTGAAGGAGAACACTTCTCACGCGTCCAGAGAATACTTTTGTATATTTCACCCACGTGCACATAAATTGCGGAGGAATTCGAAGATTTTCATCACAACATCCCCCGACTGGATAAGTCGCTGGATAAGTGTGCAATTACTGCCCACGCCGTCTCAACAGTGACTGTAAAACTCGTGCTTGGTGCATCAACTAGTACATCTGAAGTGGCTATGGAATCCATTTTTTGGGTAAGTTATTCAATTCTTTTCATCATCATCGACCATTGTCACTTCTAAATTGTGATTGTGACGTCCGTAGCTGACTCGCATATTTATGAGAACTTCCAGGTCATGGCAGAAATGCGCAAAAAATCACACTTACTCACGTCTATTCAAAACTTTTTCGTGATGCGCGCCTTGCATTGACTCGCAATCGCACTTAGTTGAGACGAATGATAAAAATGATTTTCCTTGAAAATGCTGTCATCCATCTCAATTTATCAGAACTTAACATAGTTACTGCTCAGTTTTTTAAAACACTCCAACCGAGTGAGGCCTGTAGGAGTAATGACTTTGTAACATGACCTGTAACAAGTGCATCCAACTTTGACCTCATCTTCTCGCTAATATATCAGTGACTTGCGTGCGCTTATCAACCGCACGGTTAGTGTGCCTAATTACCCCCGCGCCCCGTACTCATTTTTTCTCAATGTATCTTTGGCCCATTTCGACACTTTCCAAGGTATAATATTATATTCGTTCACTCAAAAGCTCATTTTGAAACCTTCAAGTATAGATAAGGTAAACGTCCATATCCAATAACTCTTGGCACATCTCTGCAAAGCCACAATAAAAGTTCGTCTCCGCGATGGCCAGAGCTTTCGAGAATACGGGAATGAATGGGATCGCACCTCGGCCCAGAGGTTAGTTAGACACATTTACCTTATTCGATAGCTCTTTCCGGAATGCATTATCCTCTCATCGTGGCTTCAATGTTTCATTCCGTCACATTTAAGTGAATGAATATCTAAACACCGATTTTTCCAAAAACCGTATGCAAATTTAACGTAAGGATATTTTTCTGTCATCCATAGGAAAATTTTTCACTCGGAAGATGCCACAAAAACATGGGCTCAGCAGTTTTCAAGACGATTGGTTGGACCGGAAATTGAATCCTGATTTATTCTGGGTGCAGAGAGCAAAATCAAAGCTCGATGCGACGTGCCGTTTCTGTAAGAAGACTTTTGATGTTTCAAACATGGGCAAGCCTTCCTTGGTTTCGCACGCAAAAGGCAAGAAACACAATAAGTTGGTGGAAATTTTCCGCAAACAAAAGAAGGTCAAATTTTTTGAAACTCGAGATGAGCAAGGAGATGGAGTAAATTCTAACGCTCAGCGTTGCAGTCCAAAAGAAACTCCAGTCCGTGGCCCCGTTTCACCATCTACTTCAGGTTCATCCCATCCAATAACTGAGTATGTAAATAAAGAGGATGTCATCGATGCTGAGATATACTGGGCTCTCGATCACGTGTCCAATAAATCGTCGGTGCGCTCAGCATGTAAGTCATCCGATTTATTCCCAAAGATGTTTAAAGATAGTCAGATAGCACAGAAGTTTCAAATGCAAAAAGATAAATTATCTTACTCTATCACTTATGGATTGGGTCCTTATTTTCGGAATGAGCTTGTCGAATTTTTGAGACTACTCGATGTCTTCAACGTTGCATTTGATGAGAGTTTGAATAAAATTGCACAAAAGGGTCAGATGGACATTATGATCAGATACTTCATTGGTGACCAAGTTCATACGCGATATTTTAGTTCAACTTTTTTAGGGCATGCAAAATCTGTTGATTTGTTGAAAGGATTTACAGCAGAATTTGAGCGACATAGAATTGATTTGGAACTAATGACACAACTATCCATGGATGGGCCCAATGTTAACAAAAAATTTCGGAGAGAGTTATGTGAGATTTTGAGCAGGTCTGACGACTCGCCTAAGTTGATTGATATTGGAACATGTATCCTTCACATAGTGAACAATTGTTACAGAAAAGGTCACAGCGAAGTAGACTGGAAGATAAATGAATTCTTGCGAGCATTGTATTACCTGTTTAAAGATTTCCCGACTCGTCGAGCTGATTTCATTCATTTCACTCTCACAAAACTCTTTGCTCTGAAATTCTGCTTCATCAGGTGGTTAGAGAATGGTAAAGTGATGCAACGAGCACTTGCTATGATCGATCCAATGAAAGTATACATTGAAGGTGTTAAAAAAAATCCACTAGAATCAAATAACTACCACAAAATCAAAGAGTTCTTGGAAGATGACTTTCTTAAAGCTAAGCTTTCATTCATGGTTTCGATTGATATGCAGATTCAGCCATTCTTGGTGAAATATCAGACTGTTAAGCCCATGGTACCATTTTTGATGAATGATTTGTATGACTTACTGAAACGGCTCATGGCTAGAGTGATAAAACCGAAAGAAATGGCTGATATAAAGTGTGTGAAAGATCTTTTAAGTGTTGATCTAAACAGTGGATCTCTTTTGCAGCCATTGAAGATGATAGATATAGGCTTCGCTGCTTCTCATGCGTTGGAAAATATTAAACCACAGCTGACGGAAAAAGAAATCTTGGCTTTCCGACTACAGTGTCAAAAATTCATTTTGGGCATTTGCAAAAAGTTTCAAAAAGACTCAAGCTTGTCTTATGAATTTGTTCGAGGTGCTAGTTGTTTGTCGCCGTTTGTTATGCAAAATCAATCTACGGCAGTGAATCGATTGAATATCGCATTGAAATATTTGGTGCGCATTTATAGACTCAAAGCCATTGAAGCTGACGAAGTAAAGAGAGAGTATTCTATTTTCCTCCAATCACCGCGTGTCCAGAGTGCGTTGAAACATTTTTCAGTAGATACTGATCGACTAGACTCTTTTCTATTTAAATTATTGCGAGAAGCGAAGGTTTCAGATGCTTTTCTAAAGTTTGTGAAATTGATCCTTTGTTTATATCATGGCAATGCTTCCGTTGAGAGGAGTTTTTCCTTTAATAAAGAGTTCCTTGTGGAGAATTTGAAGGAAGAAACTCTGGTTGCCCTGCGCAATGTGGACGACGCTATTCGCTTTATCGGAGGAGTCGATAAAATTGATATTACGAGTAAAATGAGAAAAGCTTTTCTGGGTGCACATAAGAATAGAAAAATGGTTCTTGATCAAAAGAGTGAGTCGGAGAAGAAAGATAAGGAGATGAAAAGAAGAGCAGCTGACGAAATTAGATGTTTAGAGCTAAAAAAGAGGCGCATTTGTGAAGAGCAGAATGAGAAACTTCAATTATTAGACGAACAATTGCGGGAGTGGCAAAAACTTTCAGGTGTATAGGTAGCATGTAAACAATACGGTAAACAATATATGCTTGTGAAAGTATTGTTAGAATGTTGAATGTTGCTTTCTCATTTTTGTCAAATTGAATGAATAAAATTCTAATTTATTGACACCCCAAAAAATGTTGTGATTCATAGACCCTCCTAAAAAGTATCCTGGAAAAAATCACTTTTTAACCCTGGAAATCCTGGAAAAACCCTGGAATTTCATTCAGCCGTTTCGCTAGACACCCTGTATTCCGAACAGCTTATATCTTATACTGTTTACGTGTCATGCATCTCGTTCCACAGACCGACAATGTCGTTCGTGAATAACCAGCCGGAAAATATGACTCGCGCGATATCGCCTAAATCGTCAGAATTTGCACGTGTACTTGAATTAATGAATACCAAGATAGATTGAGAATATAATCTTGGATATCATCTTTTGGTGCCAAAAGCCGATGATTTCCAGTGTTTCAGCCAAATCCAGTTCCCAAATCTCCTGGACTCCCCTTCCAAGAGAGTCAATTTCGTGGAAATTTCGAAACATGACCAAAACATCGATAACCACCATTACAATTATTCCTCAGTATTCTCAGCCTCAAAACTCGGTAACTGCTCCTATGGATATGTTGAACTTGAAACACGAAATTATGGTCATTTCACAATAATCAATAAGTTAGTACATTTGAGATACCAGTATCTTGAAAAAGTGCATAATATACTTTATTGCTGGAAATAAACAATAACTCGACGTCGCACCACGGAAACAAAGTGATATCAGAAGCCCACATTTATCGATGTGGTCTGTATCCAGTATAGCTGGGGAATCATACAGCCCCTGGTGAAGATCAATGTTAGCGCATCCGAGCTGCAAAAATCGGGATAACGCATAGGAATATCAATTTTTCTTGGCTCATCCGTTATGCATTGCCTCTGGAACAACACTGCAGGGTTTCCCCCAGTGAATTCAAAATACGCAAAAATGTGCATCAAAATCTGTCCCAATGGGCTCTGACTCGAATACAGGTTTCATTCACTATTCAAAGCGTCAAGAGTATTGAGCTCACTGTGAAATCGAGAGGTTCGCTCACAATCATAAAGCTCTTTAGTCATGAATATATAATGGATGGCAACTGGCAAGTAAAATAGCCTCCTCTTGGATCTGAAGTTGCTACGAGTAAGACGGGGAGTAAAAAAATGTACACTACGAATTGTGAATGAGGAATGAATTCCGGTCGATGTACATAGCGCTTGTTTATCAATTCACGATTCTGTGTGGAAGAGCAGAATTTGACAAAAGAAAGGATTGAGAAATTCGTTGATAAAGTACGGTGCGTCGGAAAGTTGGGGAAGTTGAAGGTTAATCAAAAAGATATTATTCGATTATTTAATCAAAAATATATGTTGAAGTCTGTCCTCTCTACGGTATATCGTCTTCTGCCGGTTTTTCCATTGTAAGCCAGAAGGAAATAAGCCGTCGGAGAGTTTTTCCGGATTTTTAAAACGATAAGCCAACATTCATGTAAGGATTGTATCCACTCAAGGTAGTTAAAGAAACTTGAGGGAAAAAAGCAACTTGCTTCTAATGCTCACCCCTTATACACATGAGGAGCCTGCAGTCTAAAGAACGAGGAAAATCTACGTGTACAATAAGACTTCCGCATAATAGCGATATCTTCGCTTTCATTAGAGATTCAAAAAAGACGTTCCTCGGCTCACTTAACAGTCTTTTATCACGCACTCCAATAGAGTTCCAGAATTACCGCACAAATCTTGAAAAAGTAATACACAGCTAGAAAAGTAAAATATGATCAAGTGTTGGGTAAATCCACACGTTTTACGACTAATCTCGGTCTCTTGCTCGCGAAATAGCTCCAGATATTGAAGAAATTTTGAGGGCCTTGACACGAGGGATCGAACGCGTTAAAATACGTTAAGATTGATCGAACCAAATATTTTTAGCATCAGTTTGATTGACGACGATTTGTAACAATGCAAACTTGCAAAATGGCAAAATTCACCACAAATTTTCTGTGAGACACAGAAATCATTCGAGATTGATTCAAGTTACTCAACTCATCATATAAATACATAAGAAACATGAAGGTTTGAGGGAAGGTCAACAAATGCCCATTCCTGAGATCGGGCATATGGTGTAACGTTGATGGGTACACTACCTTACATAAATTCTGTGGAAAGTTCAATATTACAACTTAAGGCGGTCCGAAGAAGTCTGAGAATTGAAATAGATCATCCCTGATGATTTTATGTAATCCGACGTCGTAGATTTCAATCGGAATAGATTTCCATCCACAATGAGGCGGTCATTCAAAAAGACCAATTCCACCAAAATTCCACTCATTTAGTTCGTTTACTGTGTCTTATGAAAAGATGCCACTACTAATGAAATTAATCTCCAAGAGATTGCATTCGAATAATTCCGTACGATTACTGCAATAAGAGTATATCGGGAGTGAAATACTTGAATTAGGATGCCCCGAATGTTTTCGTATTTTACCGCAGTAATTCACAGACACAAGAGGGAAACTGGTTATACCTCGAATGCTTGACGTGACCTGCAGTGTAATTTCATTACAACATAGTTTGGTTCACTTTTAGAATTCCTAGCTGCTTTTGGAGATACGATTTCTCGTACGATTTACATCCACCCCAAACTTTTAGATCGGGTTAATAAAAAAACACGGATTCTTGGAAATTGAATTATATATTAACCAAACAGTTTGCATCATCAACAGTTCGATTATCCTGATTTGAATGGCAAAATGCAGACTTTACTCGATAGTTCAGCTCTTAATTACTATGAGCTTCATTAGTTTCCATTCATTTGAGTATTTATTGTGAATTGGTGAAATCATCCGTTACGATATATCATTATTTCGCAAATACGTAATAGAATTTGATTATTCTGCATTTATTTATGAATAGAGGCTAATACGCTTGTGAATACCAGGAAATTTTGAACATCCTTTCTGTATAGCCAGTTTTAGGGCGGATTTTATCTATATACAGACTAACGAGCAGAAGTGCGCGCAAAATCATTAGCCGCTCTCGATCCCCCTCTCTCAAAATCCGACTCGTATAATTTATGCGTGAGCGGAGTAATTAGAAACGTTGGAAAATCGTGAAAATCGCATTACCATAGCCCCATAGTAGTACGCTTTAATCTCAAAGAATCAAAAATTGCATTAATCGGAGATCCCATTTGGATTTTCTCACGTACAATATCTATACTACTCCACCGTCAGTGGCTAATTGAAATCGTTCCGTCCATTTGGAATATCCGAGCAAATTTTAAACGAGATTGGGATATCTCTCTCTCTCACGCTCTGTGATCTACGCGTGAGGAAAATTTTACGAGAATTTTTGCCTACCCAAATTGAAGCTCTATCTCTCGTTCAATATATGTAATAGTACACGAGCAAAATTTGATCCGTGTACGAATTGCATGCAGATATGTGTGCTCTTGAAAGCTCGTTATTAAATTGGATTGTTGTATGTACATTTGTATGTTGGATTTGGTTACATTTCACGGGATTCATGTGTACTACTAGTTCATAGACTCATAGTAATATACAAATACTCTGGGTGAATTCTTGGTAATTTTGTAATTATTAACGATAGGCGTATGCCTTTCTGAAAATTGCTAATTAATTTATCCTTGAATCTTGATTTACCTCTAAATTTCCGTCTACATATTTCGGATCGACCTTGACTGATGCCTTCAGTTCATATTCACTCGAATTACAGTGTACATTAGGGTGTCCGTTATTTCCCAAGTTCCTCCGATCACCCATGCCACCCCCCACAACCTAATCATTTGGTGAGATATTGCGAGAAAAAAATTTTCAGAGACCTAGGTGAAGTTTGAGTGCTGCCCCACCTAGAGCGTTTCTTATTTGAAATGTACCCTTCTAAATAAAAATTTGAGTCAATGATTCGCATGTACCGCGCATGCATTCCCTTCTACGTCCTCAATAGTATTTTCAATCGATAGCGGGTGCAATTTCCTTCAAAATGACTACCTGAAACATTCAATTTGATACAGTAGAACCGGAGATAGCTCACTCATTCGCATATCATCCACCTGAAGAACATAAAAGTGACTGGAAACGACCGTTTTTTGTTTTTTCGGTTTTTTGAGCCTAGTAAAATATCCTGACGATTAAAGATGAAACTGAGCATGAATTCTGTTTCTACGTTCAAAAATACATCAAAAACACGTGTTCACATCTTTAAAATAAACCGACTCAAAATTCGCATTTTTTGGATTCCTCGAGGAAAACCCTGTTCCACGAATTTGGTACCTTGAATTTTCTAAGTTCCAAAAACAGCCATAACTCTAGTTCTTCTCCATCAAATTGACTTCAGCAAGTGGTCATTTTAAAGGAAATCGTACTGGCTATCGATTGAAGAAGTTATCAAGGATGAAGAAGCACGTCCATGCCCAAGAAATGCTGAATACTGAATCAGAATTTGTTTTGAGACCTCAATTGAGACAAAAACGCTTCAGGTGGGGCAGCACTTAAACATCACCTAGGTCCACGAAAATTTTTTTATCGCAATATCTCAACAAATGATTAGGTTGTGGTTGGTGGCACGGAGGATCGAAGAAACTTGGGAAATTACGGACACCCTGGTGTATATGTTACCGTGAGAGCCCAAAAATGTGTGATCACCAGGCATTCACTAGTGAATCTTAAAATTCACTGGTCGAGTCCAGTAAATGCTGACATTCACCATTTGTACAATTGTACATAGTGAGAGCTTGGAATTCGTAGATAATGTCGTCGCTGAGTCCATAATTGGGTCTTTCCGAGGGCCTTTCACTCTCTCTCAGCATGAATCAGTCAGATCTAACTGACAATCAGTCCATATACACTGATCAGGTCAGTAAAGTGTGATCAATTTTTACTGAATGAATCAGTGTATATAGACTGATTCATCAGTAATTCTGTTCCTATTTTACTGATTCACATGTGGTTTACATTCTGGATATTTATACCATCATACTCCACTTTGCTGTATTAAAATCAGACCTAATATTGAAGGATGCGTGTATTTATATGCAGCCCTCAAGTCTTATCCAAGATATTAGCTTGAGGAAATCATCACTTTGAGTGTGAATGATGTTCCATAAGCAAAAGTGGATGATTATGTGATTGATACAGTAGTGATGAGATTTTCAATGCATTCAGCAAAACAAACCAAACATCTTTTATATGTACCTGGCTACATCTGTGTAGAAAAGTTCTTCTAAAAACCAATATTATCACAAATCAGATAAGTAACTTCAAATACCTCAGAAGATTATGAAATTCAGGGTGTTGGAAGAAAATCTTGTTATCTAACCAATCATTCTCAAGCCAAGGAATATTCATCATAAACTGCACCTCTTATTGAGTCACTTGCAATATGCTGACTTCATTCATGAGGACACAAGGTACATTGAATATGGTGCTAGTAGATATAATGTCTTATCAAAACTATTCATGCACAATTGTGAACCCCTACATGTTTTAAGGTACATTTCTAGGGAAATTGAGCTAGCGTTTATTGTCACAAGCAGTCAAAGACAAATTGAATTGTGCCATTATGATAGTGGATTGTTTTTATAATTTCTTACTCTATGCAGTGAGCCTCCAAGTGCACTATGAATCTGACTCAAAAACAGTCTCCTATTCAATATAATTCATCTCTTTAGGGCACCATCTTCTACAACAGATAATATATGTTTTCTAACAAATAATACTTCATCTGAAGATGGAATTGTTCGATTTGCCATGACTAATTAACATGATTATGCTCTCAAAAATGCATTTGAAGCCACTCTACAGCTAAAAAATTACAATCAGAGTCGAGCAGCGATTGTGATGGGACTGGGTATAGTGATGTATCAGTACTTGTCGCAAGTTAGAGGTTATGGTGCGAGATAGTTCCAATATACGGTTTGGGGTTTCATATTGCTGTTAATATAGCATGTCCTGTCTTTTGCCATGACTAATTGACGAAATATCAACAGAGTAGAGCATTTAAAGGCGTTTGGCGTCTATAAATGCGAGAAAAAGTTCGTTAGCGGTACTGATGTATCAGTACTCATCACGTTTTAGAGGCACTGTGCAAAGTCGTTCAAATATATCGTTTGAGGTCTTATAACGCTGTGATTATAGCATGTTCGGTCTTTTGCCATGACTAATTAACAAAATTTCAACAGGGTAGAGGATTTGAAGGCGCTTGGCGTCTATAATTGCCAGAAAAAGTTCGTTAGCGGCACTGATGTATCAGTACTCATCACGATTTTGAGGTTACAGCGCTAAATCGTTCAAATATATTGTTTGAGGTTCTATAATGCTATGAATGCAGAACGTACTGTCTTTTGCCATGACTAATTGACGAAATTTCAACAGGGTAGAACATTTGAAGGCGCTTGGCGTCTATAAATGCCAGTCAAATTTGGGTACCGGTACTGATGCACTTATGCTTCATGCTACTGACCGAATCAGTCCATATGCACTGAAGATCAGTAAGTCGATTTGGGATCAACTATAACTGATGAATCATTGTATATGGAATGATTTAATCAGTTAATTCATCAGTTAAAAGTGGTGAAGATGGATATCTGGCATGGAATTGAAATAATCATCGCTATTAAAAGTCTGTATGATTGGCAACATGTTTTCATTGATATTCTATCCGGAACGGGGGAGATTGGAGTAACCAATCGACCGCATGGGCTTGGAAAAGTTTGACTGATTAAATCAGTGAGATTTATAATACTGATTAAATCTTTGAGGATCTAACTGATTCATGCTGAGAGAGCTGTCAGTGATTGTCAGCAATGTCGGAGATCTCAAGTGTTGAGGGATGAAAGTCAGTTGAAATGTCAAACAAAACGGGAACGTCTTATTATTATCTTGAATTTTCAGCCACCTGGGAGTAAAAAATATCAAGATATAGTGTTCGATAAATGGCTCCTTTATTCATTATCCATGGAACGAGAAGTTGTGAGTAAGATGTCTTGTCAAATCTTTGTCGATCTGTAAAATACCACATGAAAAATAGTTGTTAAAAATAAAAGTTGAATGTCATGAGAACTTGTCGCTGAACTTACTTCGGAAACTACTTATTTACAACAGCTCATATTTCATCTTGAGTTACATAATAATTTACTCTTAGTTTTGCAATAACATCTATTTGTAGTAAGGTAAGTGTACCCAACTTGCCTCTGTACCCAACTTGCCCCCATATGCCGATCTCAGGAATAAGCGCTCGTTGACCTTCCCGCAATTTTTTTTTACGTTTGTTATGTTAAAATATGATAAAATGCGTAGTTTTCAACGACCCCGGATCATTTCTGCGTTCTCCAGAAAATATAAAGTGAGTTTTCCATTTTTCGTGTTTGCACGGCTAAGAAATCACCGAGGAAATCACATTCACTAAAACCGGTGCCAATTTATTTTTATTCGACCAATCTTGACGTACCTTAGCGCATTCGATTCCTTGTCTCAATACCTTCAAAATCCGCTCTTTAGGGTTGCAGAACTCTGAATTGGAGCGATTTTATGTACAAAACACGAAGATGGTTTGAGAATCAAGAAGGCCGACATCGGAGTGTACCCAACATGCCCCCGTATGGTTATCTCAGAAAGGCGTGCAGTATGGTTTTTTTTACCACTCAGAACGTGTTTATCACGTCAAAATAGGTCGGAAACGATGTCTTAGGCCAGCTCAAAGCTACAAATGTCGCTGCACGGTGATCAAAACGGATCAAAGCGATTTCATTCACTTCATCGCCGATTTACATTGTTTTAAATGATGGGGGCAAGTTGGGTACACACTTTTGTAAACTCTCAAAAATCACCTTTTGGGAGAATTCAAACAGTTCGGCTCCACTTCATCCAAATTGGACGTATCTTAGCTCATTTTAAAGGTCTTGAAACAAGCTTCAAAATGAGTTAAAGTACGTTGGAAAATATTAAATTAGCCAGAATTATTAAGAAAATGGCTTAATGGGGGCAAGTTGGGTACACTGACCTTACATTTGATTATCATGAACGTCATGATCAACTACAACATTGCTCCGAATGTCGGTGCTCACTGCAGAATTTTTCCACAAGAAATCAATTTGAAGTTTGCAATAGAGAATTTTTGGATACCATCAGGAATTCGCGTACAGCTAGCAGCATCAACGATTTTACTGACAAGAGAGCCTGGTCAGGAGTATCGAAGTGAAATTGGTACAACTGAGTGTACTACAAGTAGATGTTTTTGTAAAGCTGAGAAATCATTGTGTGATTAAGATGCCATAAAAGTATGAGATGTTGCAACAAGTATTTCCGAAGTAGCTTCAGCAAAATTTTTTTATGACATTTCATTACAATCATTAACAAATATTTTTTATGCGCTGTCACAAACCAGCAAATGTTTGATAAGGGTAAGACTAATTTCACAAGATAATGGATAAAAGAGCCGTACATTTAACACTATACCTCGATTTTCCATATTCCCAGCTGGCTCAAAAATTTGAGATAATAAGATGTCTTGTCTAACATCTTATCCAACTTTCATACCCCAACACTTTCGATCTCCGGTATTCACTGGTCAATGCCCAACGAATGCTGTCATTCACTATACTAGTGAAAGTCCGAATTATGGCCACAGCAATCACTTACTATAGCTACGTATTTGGATCTTTCTTTAGTGAATGTGAGCATTCATCGGCCACGACCAGTGAATCTCAGCCATCACTAGTGAATGCCCGACAATCACGGATTTCGGGCTTTCACTGAAGTTTGAGGAAGCATCATCGATATTTGAAGGAAGCTGAACGATTCGTCAGTGAGACACACTGAAACTTTAGTGAATATTATCCGACGGGACCCTTAGAGCACTAGAATTTCAGCGACGTAGTCTTTTCTAACACCCAAGGTCATTGAATTTTCAACCACTGCTGGCTTCAGTGTATCTACACTGTAATTTCAGTGTTTGCGTATGCACTGAAGCCATCAGCTAAAGTTTATCCGAAATACACAGAAGTTCAGTAATTTCCCACTGATTGACACAAAGACAGCACAGTATAGTCATGAATTTGCAAAACGAGTTATTGGTACATTTAATCTTTTTCTTTTCAGCACATGACAGCACCTCAAGTGGCGAAACTAGATCATAAATGAGGCTGCAAAAACTGTCCAATACAGCCAGGAGAATAATTGCCCAAGCCATCGAGTGTCACACAAAAATTACTCAAGATCATCTGACGCCCGAGTTAAAACTACGACTCCTCACACCCGATTGTCCTCTGTACAACTGCCATCCAGACGATTTACCTGATGATTTTAGAGGCTCGGATCCATTTTGGTCAATTTACTGGCCAGGCGGTCAGGCACTCGCCAGATTTGTCTTGGACGAAAGGCGGATGTTTGATGGTGCAAAAATTCTTGACGTAGGCAGTGGTTGTGGAGCTGCGGCAATCGCTGCAAAACTTGTGGGGGCTGTGGATGCTTTGGCCAACGACATCGATCCAGGTATGAGTTTCTTTCCTGTAAAGGGGCTCTGGGCTCTCATGATCATCCTTCGAAGGTGGCATTGTCTTATCTTGATTCAGATTATGAGGAGTAGACATGGAAAGGACGTCCCTCATGAGGGTGGGATTCCACGCGATTGGGGCTTGAAAAATGCCAAAGAGAAGGAAAATGTAAACGAATTTGAAGTGAGACTGATAAAAGTGAGAGCGCTTAATGGAATTGACGAAATAATTAATCGATAGGGGAGCTGATGAAGGAGACTGTTTACGTAATGAGGAGGCTAATGAGAGTAATTCCGCGTCAATTCAGCAAGGTTTTCTCCGACTATTTTTTTATCTCTCCATAGCTCTTTTTCTCGTTTCATAGTGTTGAAAAGAGATAGTTCCAACAGTTTATAGGGCCAAAAATATTTCTTTGCATCACCCAGGTCCTTATAAGTGGTTTTCCCATAAATCCAGGATTTGAAACATTTCCTCGGCAATTTGCATATAACTTTTAACCATCCTCACCAATCGCAATTCGGCTGACGGCATTCGCAAGATGGGTAAAAAACCTATCGATTTACTATCCGCAAAGCTTTCTAAAAGCTGTTCTCGCCCTTGCCAGACTCAAAATAACCTTGATTCACGGTGTAGCCCATATCTTTTTTTGACCCCCCCCCTCCCCGAAAAAAAATTAAAAACTTTTTTTTTCGATTGATATTGTTCCAAACTACACGTAAAAAAATTTGGAGTATTTCTCGTGAAATATGGCTTCTCTGGAATTTTTTTTGTGCGTAAAATTGTCAAAAAAAGTAGAAAATGATTTCTCTTGGAGCCGAAATCGCAGATTAAACGAACTTACCTGTAAGTGAAGTTCAATCTAAAATGATGAATTCCACGCCAAAGTGACCTACGGAAAGGGGTCATCTCTCAAATTCTTTTTCAACCTTTTTCATTCGATTCTATGGCCCGAAATAGAAACTTCGGACCACCTATGGGGTCCAAAAAAATTTTCTCCTCTCCATTGAACGCACATCCCTAAACAGATCGAAAATTCATCGTGTGAAAATCGATGCTCTTTTATTCGCGAAAATGGGAATATTTCGAGTTTTTGAATAGCTATCGATTTGCGGGTTGCGGCATCTGAAAGGGCATCAAAAAATCTATCGAAAACGTTGTCGAAAATTCCTTCTCTGTGATTTGGGGGCCTCCTGAAGGCAAAAAAGTGTTTTTCACTAAAATGTTAATTTCTCAAAAAGTCATTTTTTTTTATTTTTTGAAAATCATATATTTGACGAGAAAATCTTGCGTTCTTTGGAAAAATACGCTGCTAAAAGAATTTAGCAGAATGCTTTCTCATTGCCATAGAGGAAGTCAACTAATCTCATATTATTCACTCGAAAATTCAAATACATTAATATGTTACATTAATCAATTCTCCTCATGAAATTTTTATTAAAATATTCATTCATCCAAAATATCAAAACGTCTTCCAACCATGATCCAGAACATGAGATATTTTTTCGAATTTCTTTATACTGACTTTCTGTAATATCAATTGGTAAACATCCATGATCCTTCATTTATCTTTGATCTTCATCTTCAACATCAATCAAATCCACAATATCCTCCTCAATGTTTTGTTCTTTACTATCTTGCTCTAATTCATCATCCTGTGTTTGACATTTTACTATGTTAACAGGTTTATGGTCTGATGAATATGACTCGTATACATTGAAAAGGGAATGAATTGGTTTGAAGAAAATCAAGTAAAATTGAGTATTTTTCTACGAATTAGTTATTTGAAGAATAAATTATGGAGTGTAAATTTCAATTTGCAGTAGGTGGAACAGAGTGATAATAACGTAAAGGTCTTTATTGATTTTCATTAACGCGAGAAATTGATTGATTGATACAGAATTTTAGTAAACAGGTGATTGTGTTAGGAAAGAAAGCAATTAACTGTCGGTGAACGTGAAAATTGGAATAAAAATGTATCATTTGGAACGCAAAATTTCGAGATCGATTTGACAAAATCTTTTGAGACTTTGTAGGTGTATTTGGAAGACTGCGACGATGATGCCAGTGAATTTTGAGCATGATCGCATGAATATTTTTTCACTGTTGAATTTTTTAATGAGAAATTCGAAATTTTTCGGAAAGAAGCAAATCTTATAAATGATTTGTACTTCATTTGACTATATGAAAAAAATGTCAAGGGAGTAATTTAGAAGTTTTTCGACGTGCTGAATCGATTGGCTGATACGGAATTTTGTTAAATTGTGATTAGAGAGGTTTTATAGCCCAACGAAAGAGAGGTGTGTAAAAGATATAATAAAATGAGCTTCAATCGAAATTCCGTATTAACCAATCGATTAAGCACGTCGAGAAACGCGTAAATCAACAGGCTCAGATTTTTTGAGCAGGAAGGAGAGAATATTTTTAGTTTTTAAGATGAAAAAAAATTATACATAAATGGAAAAAAATTCATAAGTATAAAAGTAATCACCGGGGGGCACTCAAAATCTAGCATTCCCATCTAGAGACGCCTCCGAACATGGCATAAAAATTTCAGGACGATCTATCGAACCAGTGAGGAGTTTTGCTGAGCGATAGAAAACAACATACATACATACACACACACAGACACGGACAGAGGGCTCGAAAGACGGAGTTGTAGTAATTTTGTGAGGGGTTATAACGAAAAACTGTGACCTACATTCGATAGATCTTGGCGAGAGGAAGAGGACTGTACCAATTTCCTGTATTCAAGAAGTTCACTGGAGGAGAAAAAAATTTATTTAGAAAAAATTTGACGAAAATTCTGCTGGCACCAAATGAATGCTTTCTCTTTTGAGAAAGCAAAATGGGTTTTAGAAAAGTTTGGAGCGATCCAAGTATCTTATGAGCCATTTCTTGGAAATTCGATTTTTTCGGTTTCAGAAAATGGCGATTTTCTGCGCATGCGCACGAACGTAGACTTTCGGCGCCACTTTCAATGGAAAGCTGACAAAATTTTCTATACAATGGCCACCCGCAAAGTTGAAATTCATGCACTGAAACGGGATCTGCAACGATTAACGACATCGAATCAAAATCACATGAAAATTCAGCCCATCAACGCCTTCGTGGCGCCTGCTGAGATGACACATTCACGAGATCTTCTCGGGACTCAATTTTGAGTACGAAATTGACCTGAAAAAAATCTGGACCACATGGTTTCAACGTAAAATTGTATGAACTTTCAAAATATGCGATGAAAAACTCCGTTTGAGGCGAACCCGAGGTGCTACATTCAATTTTTTTCCAGAAAATACGATATTCCACATTCAAAATTGCGAAAAATTGAATGTAGCGACTCGGGTTTGCCTCAAACGGGGTTTTTCATCGCATATATTGAAAGTTCATACAACTTTACGTTGAAACCATGTGGTCCGAATTTTTTTCAGGTCAATTTTGTACTCAAAATTGAGTCCCGAGAAGATCTCGTGAATATGTCATCTCAGCAGGCTCTCATGGGCTGAATTTTCATGTGATTTTGATTCGATAAAATTAATCGTTGCAGATCCCGTTCCAGTGCATGAATTTCAACTTTGCGGGTGGTCATTTTATAGGAAATTTTGTCAGCTTCCTATTGGGAGTGGCGCCGAAAGTCTTTCGTCTACGTTTGTGCGCACGCGCAGAAAATTGCCTTTTTCTGAAACCGAAAAAATCGAATTTTCATAAAATGGCTCATAAGTCACTCGGATCGCCCCAAACTTCTCTGAATCCCTTTTTTCCGAAAGAACGCAAAATTTTACGTCAAATATATGATTTTCAAAAAATAAAAAATATGGCTTTTTGAGAAATTAACATTTTAGTGAAAAACGCCCTTTTGCCTTCAGGAGGCCCCCAAATCACAGAGAAGGAATTTCCGACAACGTTTTCGATAGGTTTTTTGATGCCTTTCAGATGCCGCAACCCGCAAATCGATAGCTATTCAAAAACTCGAAATATTCCCATTTTCGTGAATAAAAGAGCATCGATTTTCACACGATAAATTTTCGGTCTGTTTACGGATGTGCGTGCAATGGAGAGGAGAAATTTTTTTTGGACCCCATGGTTGGTCCGAAGTTCCTATTTTGGGCCATAGAATCGAATGAAAAAGGTTAAAAAAGAATCTGAGAGACGACCCCTTTTCGTAGGTCGCTTTGGCGTGGAAGACATCAATTACATGAGGAGTTGTTCGAAGATATAACTTGTAGTACTGCAACTTGTTGCCGGTGACGCCAAGTTTTTAGAGCTACTCTAGGGAAATGAAAGTTAAGAGGGAAGCAATGTCTAGATAATTTGAAATTTCGTACGGTATCCGTCCCTGATAGGGAGGGTAGAGAGAAGGAGAGTAAACTTAGCCCAAAAGCCAGCGCTTATCCGGGAAAGAGTAACGACATATATTTCGCTAGAGGCGCTGCTGGGCTCTGGGCTAAGGCTTCACCGACACAAAGCCAGCATGTTTGTGTAAGTAAGAGGCGTGGATCAGCGTGCATGCAGTGAGTGCAGATTGAATGAGCCACGCACACTACTCGACAGTTTTCACCTACTTACGAGAGGGGCTGGAGAAGGCGGAGTCAGCTCTCCTTCCTTTCGAAAGCTTCGAGCTGGCGCTGATCTAGCCCAGAGCACCCCAGAGCCTCTAGTGGCTGACTCTGGAAGTATAAGCGTTTCCCGGTGGAAACCCATTCTGACTACTAGGGAGGGTAGAGAGAAGGAGAGTAAACTCGGTCCGAAAGCCAGAGCTAGCCAGGATACAGTAACGACATATTTTCCACGAGAGGCGCTACTAGGCTCTGGGCTAAGGCTTCACCGACACGAAATCGGGACGCTCGTGTGCGTAAGAGGCGTGGATCGCGTTAGCATTACGGAGATCGAATGTGCCACGCACACTACTTTGACATTTTTCACCTACTACGAGAGGGGATGAAGGAGGCGGAGTCAGTCCTCCTTCCTTTCAGAAGCTATGAGCCAGCGTCGATCTAGCCCAGAACACCCCAGAGCCTCAAGTGGCCAACTCTGGAAGTGTAATTGTATCCTGACAGAAACTAGTTTTGTACACGGCGAAAGCCCAGAGTTTACTCTCCTTCTCTCTACCCTCCCTACTGACTACGGCGAAAGCCCGAAGTTTACTCTCCTTCTCTCTACCCTCCCTAGTCCCTGAGGTCCCGCATCTTCTCTCGTCACGTTAGGTTAGGCTCTGCGCGTCTACTGCTCAACACATGGAGACTATAGTAAACTAGTTTACTACAGTCTCCATGGCTCGACAGTTCCCCAGCCTGTCTCCAGTGATGGGCTTGCATGATCTCTATGGGTTTATTCGATCATACGGGTCGGAGCGCTCGGAGCGCTCCGACCGCTCGGATCGGTCCGGTCTCGTCCATCACCGAACGCGCGTTCGGACAAAGTTCGCTCGGAGCGCTCCGAACGCTCCGTCTAAGATTTCTAGCCGGGGAGAGGGGAAACAGCCTGTTCCTAATGCTGTGGACGATTCCTCCCCTCTCCTCGGCTGAAAATCTTGGACGGAGCGTTTGGAGCGCTCCGAGCGAACTTTTTTCCGAACGTGCGTTCGGTGATAGACGAGACCGGACCGATCCGAGCGCTCCGAGCGCTCCGACCCGCATAATCGAATAAACACTAAATCTAGGGAAATATAATAGCACGTACTCGATATTTGAATTGAAGAATGAATAAGAATGAGTTTAGCTCGAATGGTCCAGTTTTAAACAATGATTTTATGTTTGAATTTACCTTTTTGGTTCGCCGACGCGAGTAGGGAGAAGGGTTAATGACTTATACACAGACTTATGAATAAAATATTTGAGCTATATTGTTCAGAAATATCTAAAACTCGAGAAATAGATGAAGCGTGAAGCGCTTTTACAAAATGATGTGATCTAGCCGAAGGCCAGTGTAGCTCTGATTAGCGATCGCTCTGATGGCGGGCCGCTGGGCTCGTCGATGCGGCGGTGGCGTGGGCGTCGAGCCTTTTGGATGGGCCTTGTTGCTGTCTCTCTCGCGCTCGTGTCTGCTTGGCTAGCGAGAGCGACGATCGATGTTTTAGAGGCAGATCTTCATAGGTTTCAAAATGGAATGGCTTGGATTCAATTATTCTTAACTAATTACGCTGCCAGCTATAGTGACCATTTATATACGGTGATTTGAATCAGGCGCGGGTCTTATACCATATTCGTCAGTTATCTACTTTATCCACATATCAGCTCGTTACATCTAGACTGTTGGTGTGAGCTGAGCCTTAGCTTGACTATCATTTATGCATTTAAATTCGGTATTTTACCTTCGTTAATTTCAAAATGCCTCCTTCACAGTATTCTATGAAATTGAGGTAGTCACAGGAATATTCAAAAGCCAGTGCAACACTTTCCGGTACAAATTATACCAACCGAATTCACACTATCCTGATTTGAAAATTCAACTTTAAATCCTTGTTTCCCCGAGAGTTAAAAAATTTACATTTCAGTGGTAGGTTGCTGCCACGGTTAAAAGAGAGGGAGGAGGAACTTTGAAACAAACATTGATTTAAAATGATTTTTCGATACGCTGATGCAATAGATATAGTTTGACAGAATATTTTGTGCAAGGAAACTTGATACCCCAACTCTCATAATAATGCATTTCAACTCTGGCAGTATTGTGTAGATCCAATTTTATTCCCGGAAAAGTTTTGATTCATGTGAAGGAAAAAATAGTCAGCTGTTGTACGAAACAAATTCAATAACTCTCATCGATCTTGTTCTACATCGAATAAATTATGTGCATACCATGCTGAATTAGAATATCCTGCAGTATCAAAGTGTGATTAAAGCAGCCTGTTTCATTGTACTTTTTTCGAATCGGTGAGCGTATTAGCTTTACATTATATAGAATTATAGTCCGGGCGCCCACCTATGCTTCCGTGGCCACTTTTATTCCCACACAGTAACTTCATGGTTTCTTATGTAATTTCACCCGCTGAATCGATTTATCGAGGTAACCAGCTCGAATTCCTGTGACGTCATTAGTTATTAACAATAACAATTTTTACTGCAAAATGAGGGTTTTTCGTCAATATCTTGAAAAATATGCATTTTTCGGGCAAAACTCATCAGGGCAAAGTTGTAGATCACAAAATTTCCCATAGAAAAGGTCCGTACAACTTTCCCGGGAAACTCAGTCCTCAGCCTGTAAACGCATGAAAAGCGTTCGGCGCGATTAACATGGGCTTATATGGGCGGGCATCGCTTCGCCTCTTAGATCGAATGTAGATTTGGATCTGGCGATTTTATTGAAGAATAACTAAGTGCGTTCCAAAGAGATGAAGTCCACTCTATGGTCGTATCGATTGGATTGCAATAGGTTTGGAAATTTCTGATTTTGAAGCGAAAGAGTGCAAAAATCGGGAACATAAGATCAAGTCTGCGGTATACATGCTATCTGGTGCCTATTATTGTTATTATGAACAAACTTTCCCTCTTAACGACAATTTCCACGGAAAATCCACAGGTTTTTCAGCTTTGCCTATGTGCAACCAATGAAACTGAAGAAAAGCCTCAAGAAAGTCGGATCTCGTATTCAGAAGTGAGATCACCCCCTCCAAAGCTGGTGTGCACCGTCAAGTTTTCCGAGGAAAATTTACTCTTGTTCGAGGAAATCATGGAAAATCAAGTATTTAGGTATAGTCAAAAAGTAAAACCTGTATTTCTTCGACCTCACGTGCGTATTAGCAATGATGAGAGTCTGTGAATTTTCCGTAGAAATTGTCGTTAGGAGGGGAAATTTGTCCATAACAACGATAATGGGCGCCAGATAGCATTCAAAAGCTGGTTTATAGACTCCATGTATCCAAAAGTATACCGCGGACTTGATCTCGTGTCCCCGATTTTTGCACTCTTTCGCTGGGAAATCGAAGAATTTCAAACTTATTGCAATCCTATCCATACCAGCATAGAGTGGACTTCATTCTCTTTGAAATGCACTTGGTTACTCTTCGACCAAGTCACCAGATCCAAATCTATAACCGATCTGAGAGGCGAAGCGATCCCCGTCCATATAAGCCCCTTGTTAACCGCGTCAGATGCTTTCCACGTGTAAACAAGGCCAAGGACTGGGTTTTCCGGGAAAGCTGTGAGGACCGTTTCCATGGGAAATTTTGTGATCTACAACTTTGCCCTGATGAGTTTTGCCCGGAAAATGCGTATTTTCCAAGATATTGACGAAAAACCCTAATTTTGCAGTAAAAATTGTTAATAACTAATGACGTCACTGGAATTCGAGCTGGTAACCTCGATAAATCGATTCAGCGGGTGAAATTACATAAGAAACCATGAAGTTACTGTGTGGGAATAAAAGTGCCCACGAGCATAGGTGGGCGCCCGGACTATTAGAATCATCCGGCTCCTCGTGATTCTTTCATAATTCTTGTACTCATCTCTGATGCATATCCCACTACTCATCTCGATAATGCTGCTCTCAGCTCAGATAAAACGTTGCTCAACATTGAAAAATCAACACTTGCATCGATTTCACTTCTCACTAGTGCTCATCAAATCTTTAAAACCCAGAACCATGTGACGGACATCCATCTATAGGGAGGAGAGGGACTTCTATTGGGGAGGTTTTTCCGCTCAAATAATCGGCATCCGAAAAAGATGAAAAAAATTCAATATCCGCGACATGTCCTGAATCACGAAGCTTAGAATAAATTTCTCTCGCATATATTAGAAAATGCTCGTGTTGCACTCACCGCAAAATCTAATTAATGGGTTCCCGCACAGTTGCAGTTCCAAATGGGTATAGTCCAAATGGGTACAGTTGCAGTTCCAAAATGTCACGCTTCTTTTGTTCCACGAGGATATACATCCTCGTGGAAAAGAAGAAGCGTGACATTTATGAATCGCAAGGAATTTAGTTTCTCCATCGTCGCAGTAGAAAATATCGCATATAAGAGAATTGATTTGCAACATTTGTCGATTGCAAAGCTGAATAAAGACCATGCGGGTAAAATATAGTGACAGATGGAAAAAAAAATCTATGAAAAGCTGGTCGAATGGGTTCGACCTTTTCATAATGAATTTTCAGGGCAGGCTGGAGACAGTTTGGCTAGAACCGTTCTGGAAAAGTTTAAGTTATTTACAAAAATCATAATCAGAAAGCCTTTCCCTTTCTTCGATAATTACTATCAGGCATGGGTTTGGATCCTGTCGGTATTTCGCTGTGTACTACTGAGCGGTATTGCATGAATGAATACACGAGTGAGATTAGTCCAGCGCAAAATATACGGTTCTTCCATGATATTTTTGAAATCTAAAGTTTAACAAAAAAGTATATCTCTGCACATTGAAATTTGCAATCGCTACACGATACCTGAAATTTTACAAATAAAAAATTGTATGTGAAATATATAATAGTATGTGGTCGTATTTCGGCTTACCGGAATACAAACACGGTCTCGATCACAGCACAGGTAAGGCCATTTGATTCAAATTTTTTTCAAGAGACCGAGGGCTCGGATCAATTCAGAAGTGCTATTGATATTAGTATTTAGTGTCATCGGTGTAATCAATCTCGATGAGTTATTTACCAAAACTTTCCACACAGGATGTAAAAAATTCATGGTTACTCCGCAAACTCAACAACACTGAAAGGAAAGATTCAGTAAAATCTGCCGAAAAATTTGGTAACTTCTGCTGACTTGCCAGAGTAATTTTGTTTTCATCATTCTAACCTAAAAAGGCCGCATTCAAATGCGGTTTTAGGGTTCTCATGATGAAAAATCATTCATGCCCTGTGCTCGCAGGCCCATTTCGGGCGCGGAGGACTTATTTCCCTCGCTTCGCTCGGGAAATAAACTGTCCTAGCGCCCGAACTGGGCGTACGCGCCCAGGGCAATAATGTACTATTTCGGCACTTTTTTTTGGTTGACTCGGCAATTATTTCTTGAGAGCCCAAGAATTTTCAAAATGATGGGTAACCTCAATTTTGGAGAACAGAGAGGGGTTTTTCACTACCAGGGACTAAAAGACGCGTTTTACTCTCCCTTCGCGGGGAGTAAATAACGCGAGTTTTCGTTCCCATGTAGTGAAAAGTACCATATACGCAACTGGGGAGTGAAGAGGACGACCACCTCCCAGGTTTTTATCGCTCTCGGCTGCGCCTCGAGCGCTAATATCCATCCGGGAATAGCCTCTACGGGTGCTTTACACTAAAATTTAGCATTTTGTATGTATGTTATGAGGCACCAAAGCACTGTTTTGTTTAGATTCGCTAATATTGAGGTTACCCATCACATCGAAATTTCGTGGGCTCTGAAAAAAAATGCCGAGTCAGCCAAGAAAAAATCGTTGAAAAAAATTTTACTGGGCAAATTTTGCCGAGTTTTTCGGCAGATTCTACTGAGTCCTTTTTTCCAGTGAAGTGGTCATCCATAAAATACGCAAGGGAATTTTTCGTGGTTTCAGACCCGCTCTCCCTAAGTCAGATTATTTCAATAGAGAATTGCTGACTAATGTATACAGCGTGAGCAACTGAGAAACCGTCATTTATCCTTCTCCTCAAAACCCTTACCTAATATATGGACAGCCCATTATTTAGAATTTGAATCTGATCAATATTCTTAGATCGTGGAACTTGGTTAATGCCGAGAAAATTCAGAGAGTAAACCTGAAAAAGCAAAATTCCAATGAGTATCCATATAAATCTAGCTTCATATGTCTGAATATCGAATATCGATTGCAGTTGGCAAGTCGATACTTTTCGAAGTACTGAGAGTGCGAGTTATGAAACATGTTTGCTAAATCAACAGTGCCAGTGAGTTGAGCTGAAGTAGTGGCTGAATTCCATGCACATTTTACGATATGCTATTGACACGCTCTTCCGACCTTTACGAGTTGTTGCTGATATTGATTTCGGCTCTCGTACACTCACGTGCATAGACGTTATCCAATCCTTCCCTACCCTCGCGTTTTTATTCGAGGGTGCAAGGAAAAAGTGAACTCCAAAGTTGGAATTTTTTAAAACAAGTACAAACTTTCCGATTAATTTTTTGACATTTGTATAATCATGAATTCGATTGCATATGACAATTTTTCCGCCTATATTTAGGTAAATTATCGATGAATATACTTTTTTTATTCTGCAAACCAGAGATTATGGATCAATTATCGATTTGACATGAAACGGCCATTTAATCGTAATTCAAAGAAAAATTTTTGGAAGATTGCATGAGATTTTCTCTGAGCTCTCGAACAAGCTATCATTGTGAAAAGATTTATCCTATAGATTATTACAGCTCGTGTATAATGCAGGTTGAACTGAGGTACAGTGAAAATCAGCGCGATTGTGTCACTACTGAATGCATAAATTCAATACTTAAATTGCATTTCATCAATGTATCGGAAGTGAAATCAGCGAGTGGGAACAATGATATTGTATATTCATACGATATCATTGTTCACCCGACTGGCCCGATCTCTGATCAAAATGATTGATAATTCCAAATTTGCGCTCAAAATCAATGTCACGATATAAAAGCCGCTTTCGTTGGTTGGCTCATGCCATATACTTAACGAAAATCATGACGTGGTAGCCCATGAATCGATTATTCACCAATGATAATATCAGTGTGACAGATTAGTGGAAATTTGATTTTCGCGGTATTGAGAAAGAACTCAGTACATGAATATTAATCGATTGCGACATATATCAATGCATCTGAGGACTATTGGGCAAGTCCGCGAAAACGTCAACCGTATTTTGAGGGACTCAAATTTAATTTTTTAAGGGCAGATGAGAAGACTCAGCTTGTAGAACTCGTCAAACTTACTTACTTACATTCTTGGAAGATAGCACGAACTTGACGGAAAGCTCGATCTTCTCAGTTTTAATCTGACAAATATAAAAAATATCAGTGAAAGTTGGCGATTCGTGCGCGTGACACCCGTTATGCTCGTATTTTGCAAATTTTGCAATCACCGAGTGGGAAACTGAGGTTCGTAAGGCCAGGACATCATTATTGAATCACTCCCTGCATTCATCAAACTTTCATCGTATTTGAAACTCATTCTTTTGACTTTCTATTGCGTAACGGGTGTTACAACCCCCTCGCGGACTTGCCCTATTATCACAGTTTCACAACGATTTTTGTGATTTTTGTATTTATACGTCTTCTGTCTAGGAAACCGACCAATTGGTTTGGTTTCTGCTATATTAGAATGATATAGACGTTACACAACACGGTCACTGCGACAGCAAAAATTGGGCTCTGGCCCTGCGTATGATGATCCCCATCCACCGGTGGGGCCCATTGACTGCGATTTACTGAAAGGTTTTGTTTTAATATTATGGCT
This sequence comes from Eretmocerus hayati, assembly GCA_029851415.1. Lineage (NCBI taxonomy): Eukaryota > Metazoa > Arthropoda > Insecta > Hymenoptera > Aphelinidae > Eretmocerus > Eretmocerus hayati. Next base: position 29,886,946 of record CM056741.1, on the reverse strand, counting down.
CTGCATGACACGACTATGATGCGGCTGTCTATCAAATGATCCGCGCCTATTTTGTATAGTAGATAAATGGAGCTGTACCTGATATCGATGTTATTCAATCCCATTCAATTTTCGCTTCATAACTCTGCCCACAGGTTACTCAGTTGATCTCAAACATTATTTACTCCATATTTCTTCTCTTCAAAAGTGGTAAAAAATGAATAATCTCGAAAATTTTGGAGAAATCAACAGATAATTATGGATTCGACACGCCTCAGCACTTATAGCTTATTCCTGTCCCATCGAACAAGTCTCAAATATTCACATACTACTACAACATTGAAGTTGCTGTGTAACTTATATTTCTTGAATCGACATTGGTCGCAAACGGGAGGAAAGTTTGCAACTTCCAAGTTCACATCTTACTGGAAGTTTTAAGCCCGTTGAGATGCTTATCTGGAGTTTCTCAGAAGCTACAGAGAGATTTTCAACATCCGTGCAGATCAATTGCGTCAATCTGTTGACAAGAGTGTGTATGGCGGCTACTCACAAAAATTACAGGCTCTAACGCTCTCATCCTGCGCTGGACTGCCAAGATAGTTGAATACGGTCTTTTTGATGAGGTGCCGATCTAATCTCACGAATTTTTGTATCATTGGTTAGAATTTCCTAAGAATGGGTGTATCTATCGGAGAATCCCAAGAATAGTCAGTTTGAAAATAATTATATCTTTGGAACAAATCGGGAGGAATAGATTCTACCCCTCTTTCCCATCATTAATCATAACGAATGATTATTCTATCATCTTATAAACATGAACGGAAAATGCTGAATTTATATATCGAATATCAAAAAAATGACCTTTTCATTCATTATGCCTGGCAACATTCTCCGGAGTTTGCCATTGACGTTGGAAAGATCGTCAATCTAGTATTTAATACTCCAGTATTCAGAGCGTGATATCAGGAATATCCTGTCAAACTATCAATGCTATAGTACTGGCTTGATTGATAAATCTCCCAAAGCACGCGGAAGTCAGGATTGATAGCAATTATAAAATTTGTGTCAATTTTTACGTACGAGGATATGCGATGAATCAATTGTGGATATATGATGATTTTAATTGTGATGAATTCGTTGGGATACGATGACACAGCTTGAAATGGAATATTCTCATCTCAGCAATGAACGACTACCGAGTATTTTATGGAGCTTGATTGCAGCTCACTGTTCCAGATTGAACGATAACGCTGTGTAGTCTCTGATAATGATTTTCAGTATCATTTTCCGAATTGGACACAGGGACTTTGAAATTGTCAAATACTTGTATATCAGTTATTTCGCCACTCTCAATCATCCTTTAGTGACATTGTTCTTTTGTGGGGAGGGCAACATTAACAGTTTCTCTGCTTATACGATCAATCAAACAAATCCCATTTGCATTACTTTTCTGATGGTATACGTTTGTCACATCGTAATTCTACAGAAGCCATATATATCATCATTATTACGGGTTGTTCACTGTTCACTGTTTCTCATCTCTCGAATAAAGTGTACAAACAATTTAAAATCGAATTTCTCAGGGAGTATGAACTAAGCTATGTCTAGACGCGCGTTGTTCATTTCAATAATCCCTGTCCCTAATCCTCCGTTTTAAATTTGAAAATACATCCCTGCATGATTTCATAGTTTTATGCTTTCAATCTGCAACGAAAGGGTTAACAGAATTTTTTTTCATAATTACAGTAGCCTGCATTGCAGTAGAAATGAATGCACATCTCAATGGCGTTGAAATTCGGACGAGTGCGGACAATTTGATTGGTCACAAGCTACCAGAAACATTCGACCTAGTGTTGCTTGGTGACCTTTTGTACGACGAGATCCTGGCGGATGAAATCAAGGCGTGGCTGGACGAGCATTTGATCCGTGAAAAAAGAGCGCCTCAAGTGTACATTGCAGACCCTGGACGTCATGGGTTGACACCTAAATTGAGGAGCCGGCTGTCACATGTGAGGACTTACAGGTTGACGGAATCGGGCCGGAGAGAAAATCCTGGATATGATGAGGTATCAGTCTTCGAATTCTTGTCACCGAGTTGACTTGAGCTCTAATGGTTGTTGTTAACATTGATCGTAGAATTTCTTATATTAGATTATGTTGAAACTGTACTTATTCCCGACATTTTTACTCAAGCACTGACAGCAATCGTGGAATGCTGTTAGTAGTATAAGTACCAGTATAGCGAGGCACACTACATGACTCACGCAAGGATGCTTATCTTATCGGTGACGTCACCAAGGTCACCGGCTGGTGGTGTTCATGTTATCAGATCTTCATCGGTTAGTCGGTCACAGCGTTAAGGAGCGTGGTGCAATCGAGGAACTGGGGATGATAATAAGTACTTTAGGCCCAGCTGGCGTAATGAACAAGATGGTTTTCTCATCAGCTGTTCACAAAACTGGGTCAAGGGGGGACAAATACGGTGGAGTCTGCTTATGACGAAACTCAAGGGACCGGGATATTCTTTCGCCTTATCCATATTTCTTATCAGAAGTATTACGGACTCAACATAGCAAGTACAGTACCCAACAAAATGAATGGGACACGGGTTACTTCACTAAAACAGCGATTACTCGGACGTCCTTGGGTCTACGGCAATTTTACAAAACAGCATTCGAAAGATGAGAAAAAAAGCTATCAATTCATGTCTTCCAAAAATTTTTTCAACCCAAAATTCATCTTCTTGATTGGCTCTGAGAAGTGAAAAATTCTTCATTTCGATCAATCATCGATCATTTATCGGGAAATCACGATAGGGTAAAAATCCTTGCGTGATCTTGTAGATCTTTTCAAGACCTTCAGAATCATTCTTTCATACACTAGTCTACGGTTTTTTGCACCCGAGTTACGAGCGATCAAGTGAGAGCAAATTTACACGCGTTGAGGGTAGCGGAGATACAAAAAAATGCGTAATCAACGATTTCGACGTGGAATCTTCTAAAAATCATGAAATATGAATCAGTTATGTTTTAGAATGCTCTCGAAACGACCTCAGACAGCTTGAAGGAGAAAAATCTCATACCTGTAGATCAACAGTACCCTCGACCCGCACCAACTTCTATTTGCCAGATCACTCGTAACTCGGGTGAAAAAAAACGGCAGAGTAATGTATAAAAAAAGAATTTTGAAGGTCTTGAAAAGAGCTACAAGATCCACCAAGGTTTTTTGCGTTATCACAATCTCCCGATAAATGATCGATGATTGTTTGGAATGGAAAATTCCTCACTTTGCGGAGCCAATTGAAACCATGAATTTTACGCCAAAAAATATTCCAGAGGACACGAATTGATAGATTTTTTCTCATCTTTCGAATGCTTCTTTCAAAATTGCCGTAGACCCAAGGATGTCAGAGTAATCGCTGTTTTAGTGGAGGAATCCATGTTCCATTCATTTTGGTGGGTACTGTAATATCAAAGGTTCTAAGTATTCAAATGATTTATTTCTTGCTCATTCTATTCCTTTATATATTCCTCATCATCAAAAAGAAAAACCTACTGATCCTTACTCATCCATAACCATTCAATAGATGATGAGTAAATTCAAGTTATGTGGTATGAAGGAGACAGTGCAATCAAATGGAATCTGATTTCATTCAATGGAAACAATAGGTAGTCTCTTCCCGTGTTGAACTTCCTAACACATAGATTTCAAGGCTTTCTTCCTGATCTTCTTGATTTTGATACTTTTCGTTAGCTTTACATGTGAAAAAGTGGCGTATCTGGTGTAGCATTTCTAGAGTTTCCGAAGAACTTGAAATCTCAACGTGACTCTCGTCTTCTTCGTCCGCAAGATCGATTTCTGAATCACATATGTCTTATCCCGAAAAAAAACTCAAGCATGATTCGTGCACGACGGTGGCAACCAAAATGAGCTATGTGACCCGATTTCCACAATTTTCCAAGTTCAACACAATGGGGAGACCTCTATCGAAACGATACTAGAGATCACGGAGTGAACCCCCTCTAAGTTTGACGTAACAATACATTTCTCCCACGGGTGATTGAGAGCGCTCTCTTAATCTTCCTTTGGCATCGCTGCCGTAATTCATCATGCCCGCGGTGGGACCCCTCAGGAGGGTGGGACATATGTCGCGAGATCTTCAATAGAATGGCACGTTTGGGGCAGCTCGTTCCCGGGCTGATTATCGCGTGGTGATTCGATCCTTGACTATTTGTCCCCTGGCAACTTGTTTGATAGCAGGTCCCGCTTCGTCAGGGCCATGGCTAGGCCCAGGGTTCCGTTCTTCGAAGACTGCCCTCAAGTCATTGTAGTTTTCTCCGTCCTCGTCATCTTCCGTATCGATGACGACCACGTGCCTCCATCATAAATGCACCACCGACATTGGCTGCACTTGAGCTCTGTGAGCGACGGGGATTCGCCCCAGAAAACTCACATTTTCAATAACTGCACTCTACACTCGCGCGTGAGAAGTACTATTTTGCATTCGCACGCTTGCAATGCGAGAGCGCCTCATCATAATTGAATATCTTATCGAATTTGTACTTACCGAGAGCTTTATGATATTCTCTTATCAGCCCTCGGAGGATCCGGAGGTCCTTCATCCTCGCTTGAACTATGTAGTCCCCAACGAGTATGAGCACATAACGTGACCGCATGAATACTGGATGCAGCAGTCGGTCGATGCGTCGAAATGTGCACCTCCTAAGCAACACACGGAACTTCCTGAGTAGGTGGCTCAGCGAGACATCCTCTCGCCGAATTCTCCTAGACCACTCACGGGTGCATCGCCGCCACACACCCGCGTTGTCGTACCGGAGGCGTTCCGCTAAGGCAAGGACTGCTTCTCGAACTTTTCCCACTGGACTTGTCATTTTTCACTAGTGATGTCTCGCGTTCGTGATTAGTTACGATATTGACCAATGGCGCTGAGCAATAACGGAAACAGGTTCGTGTTCAATTGCTGCCGCGTGCCCGATGTGCTTCTAAACCCGTGGAGAATCGCAATTGTTAACGACGTAACAGTACAATCTTCCCCCGGGTGCGCAAGTCCTCTCTCTTGATCTTTCTTCGGAATTGCTGAAGGGTTCTATCATGCCCAGAATGGCATACCTCGGGGAAGTGGGATGGGTGTCGCGAGTTCTTCTATGGAATGGCACGTTTGGGGTAGCTTGTTTCGGGGCAGATCGTCGCATGTCGATTAATTTGTTCCTTGACCGTTCGTTTCCTGGCAACTTGTTCGATGACAGGTCACGCTTTGTTAAGGCCATGGCCAGGTCAAGGGTTCCATTCTTCGAAGACTGCCCTCTCCCACTCTTCCATGGCACCACCATGGAAACCAAAATAATTACCATTTCGCCATAAGGATCTTTCAGATTGTTATACTTTTTCAATACTTGGGTCACTGTCGGACTTCCATCAAGGGTCGGCAGCCCTCTATTGTAGTACGTTTCGTCCAGTTTTTTCTATATAGTTTCCCGATCCGTAAAAATCAAGGATTGCTGGCGTGTCTAGATGATAAACACGGGCTGAGGCAAGGGCTGCGGGTTCACCACGAGGTGCGGCGATTAGCTGTTGTAGTATCATTCCTTTCCAAGTTGTATCAAACCTTTTCACAAATATTCTCAAACATAATGGACATTCATTAAATTACAGATATACGGCTACGTTTGACGTAGTCCACTGTATCACGGCCTGTGAGAGCTCCAGTTTCTCTTGAGAGTATTTCGTGTTACATTAGAGCTAATCAAACTTCTTCTCCCTGAATGTTGGGTCGGTCTCGAATCTCAATCGGTAGAATTAAACGAAGCCACTTTCTGATCTGTTCAGCGTTGTGCAGAGCGCATCTGTTCTCCGCTTGATTGAATTCGTCTTTCACTGTCCTGAAAGCGTGATGAGTACACGTCACGTTACGGATGAATACCTTGTTGAGCTACGTGACACGCACAAACTCACATCGGAAGCGCGCCTGCATTATAAATGCATCACCGGCATTGGCTGCACCACAATTCCTCGTGCAACACGGATTGGCCTGCGGAAAACTCACACTCCAATGACCGCACTCGACGCTCACGTGTGGGAGGTATCATCTTGCGTTTGCATGCTTCAAGCGCCGGGTCGCGTCCTCATAATTAGATTTTTCATGATAAAATTGTACTTACCGAGATCTTCGCAGTACTCGTCCATCACGTCTCGGAGAACATGGAGGTCCTCCATCCTCGCTTGGAGTATGTAGTCCCCAACGAGTATGAGGACGTAACGTAACCGTATGAATATTGGGTGCAACAGTCGGACGATGCGTCGAAAAGTGCATCTCCCCAGCAATACGCGGAACTCCCTAACGAGGTAGCTCAGCGAGACATCCTCTCGCCGAACTCGCCTTGACCACTCGCGGATGCACCTCCGCCACACACCCGCGTTGTCATAACGTAGGTGCTCCGCCAGGGCGAGGACTGCCTCACGAAGCTCTTCTACGGGGCTTGCCATTTTTCACTACCGGTGTCTTGCGTTCAAGATTTGTCACGAGACTGACCATTGCAGGGCATTTGGCACGTGTGAAGAATTCCCCTATTCGCGAAATCCCCGCCCACGAATATGCTTACTCAAAACAATAATCGACGCTTAGCAGGAAGAGATTATTTCGGCATTCACACCCTGGTGTGACATCCTCTCGCCAAACTCGCCTTGACCACTCGCGGTTGCACCTCCGCCACACACCCGCGTTGTCATAACGTAGGCGCTCCTACAGGGCGAGGACTGCCTTACGAAGCTCTTCTACGGGGCTCGCCATTTTTCACTACCGGTGTCTTGCGTTCAAGATTTGTCACGAGACTGACCATTGCAGGGCATTTGGCACGTGTGAAGAATTCCCCTATTCGCGAAATCCCCGCCCACGAATATGCTTACTCAAAACAATAATCGACGCTTAGCAGGAAGAGATTATTTTGGCATTCACACCCTGGTGTGACATCCTCTCGCCGAACTCGCCTTGACCACTCCCGGTTGCACCTCCGCCACACACCCGCGTTGTCATAATGTAGGCGCTCCGCCAAGGTGAGGACTGCCTCACGAAGCTCTTCTACGGGGCTTGCCATTTTTCACTACCGGTGTCTTGCGTTCAAGATTTGTCACGAGACTGACCATTGCAGGGCATTTGGCACGTCTGAAGAATTCCCTTATTCGCTAAATCCTCGCCCACGAATATGCTTACTCAAAACAATAATCGACGCTTAGCAGGAAGAGATTATTTCGGCATTCACACCCTGGTGTGACATCCTCTCGCCGAACTCGCCTTGACCACTCGCGGTTGCACCTCCGCCACACACCCGCGTTGTCATAACGTAGGCGCTACGCCAGGGCGAGGACTGCCTCACGATGCTCTTCTACGGGGCTTGCCATCTTTCACTACCGGTGTCTTGCGTTCAAGATTTGTCACGAGACTGACCATGGCAGGGCATTTGGCACGTGTGAAGAATTCCCCTATTCGCGAAATCCCCGCCCACGAATATGCTTACTCAAAACAATAATCGACGCTCAGCCCAAGGTTCGACACGTGCGTATCGTCACTCAGGGATAGGACTCACTGAGATTTTGAGAAAATGTACACTGAGATGTATCATATACGAGAGCAGGAAGAGATTATTTCGGCATTCACATCCTGGTGTGAAGGGTTATTCGAGAAATGCTTCATAAATTTCGTCGCGATAAGTCTATGCTTCTCATTCATTCATATGTACGGATACATAATACATATGTTGCCGCGGTGAAATATGAGTAACGATAGTGCCAACGGTTTCTGAGCAATCCAAAATATTTCCATACAGAAAGCGATAGGGTATTATTCCACTGTTCATATCCTGACCAAGGAGTCAAATGATATGGGTAAGATGATCCGTAATCTAGCAACCGATGAGCTCATCGACTATTATTCTCTTTACGCACGTGTACGAAAATATTGGGAGTATAATATCTTTGCCGCGTAAAATTCAGAGGCCAGTAAGGCAGATTACGCGGTACCATGGGTGGATATGATTACCGATGCTCCATTATCGACAGAGGGCCGCTGCGATCGCTCTCTAGCACAGGATTCAAATATTATAACTATTTACTCATATACGCTGGTATATAGACCAACAGCGTGAGAATATCACCTGGTGCTACTATATACATACAGTCGGGTATATATAGCTATACACGTGTCTACACCAGCGGGACTTTGCCCATCAGCTGTTCGGTCCCATATTTTGTTTACCACCCCCACCACTTGACATTGACCACTGATTATCAACAATTTAAACTTTGCGTGAACTCAGCTTACTACTCGGTCACACCGTAATGTGTATATCTATATATCGTGGCGATATATATATCTATACACACGGCTACACTAGCAGGACTTCGGACCATCACCTGCCCGGTCCCACCTCTTGTTTATTACCCCCACCCCATCACCCCCGCCGCACCACCAATTTATTGTAAACAATGCGTAAACACCATCAGCTGATGAGATAACGGGCTTACGACGCAAACTGTTATGTTTATATTAGCAAAGTGCTACCACTCTGTTATTCTTGGGGAAGAGGAATCAATCCCAAAGGGAACAGAGACCCTTAGTGGAAGACTCTTAGGGAAGAAAAGAGTGCGTGGATCTTTTTAGGAAAACTCCCATACAGGAATTTCGCACCGATATCCTCAGATCGGGGACGGAGGACGTCGATGAGACACAAAAATTGATTGGGAAAAACTTGGCTCGGATCGGGGTTAGAGCCTTCCTGGGCTATGATGATACTCTGTCAAGTATTACAATAATGATTTCGATCAAGTACCGAAGCTTTGTTTTGGAAAATTAAGATTCGCTGACAAATACGATAATGTCTACTCGACGGGGACGTACTGCATCCGGACGCGAGAGAGAGATTGATTGATTGATTGATTGATAATTTATTACCCTGGGACAATGGGTCCCGTGGGGCATAACACATAATACAATATCTGTGTAATACAAATATATGGAATTATATTATAATATAAAAGTATAAAAATATAAAAATATAAAAGTATACAAATGTATGAACTATATACATGAATATAAAATACGTAAGTGTAGATAAGACCGCGCATTGAATTAGACTTTTATCACTAGTTTTCTATCACACTCCAAATCTTCTGCTCAAATAATGCGTGCTCACTAGTCAACACGCTTTCGGGTAAGATTCAAATGCATTTACAGATCGACATCAGGTTCCGACTCCAAATTGATGAGATGATTGAGTAGGTGGGATTTGAAGGAGGTGAGAGAGGTGGAATCGCGTGGCAAGGAGGTAATAGGTTTAGGGAGTTTATTCCAGTAATAGCAGGCAGAGATATGGAAGGAGTTCCTGTAGGTTGAGGTACGGCTGTTGGGTACCAGTAGGTCACCTGTTTGGAGTCGGACTGATCTGAGAAGTCCGGTGTTACAAACTTCAATTATGTTCCTAGCGAGGTACGAGGGTTCACGAGTCTTGAGCGTTTGGAAGAGTAGGCTCGCCAGGAAGTACTCTCTCCGGGCTTTGACTGTAAGCCATCCTAGCCTTATCCGGTAGGGGGTTACGTGGTCTCGCCATGGTATATTTCCAAAAACGAATCGCGTACAAGCATTTTGAGCTCTCTGTAGCCTGAGATTTTGTTCATTTGTGACATCGTGGTAAACTAGGCAAGCATAGTCAAAGAATGGGAGTATGAGAGTTTGGACGAGTGATTTGCGTAATGAGAATGATAGGGCATGTTGATGAGGTCGCAGTTGCCTTAGTGTGCCGAATACTCTCTGGCAGATATATGATATATGCTTTCCCCAGTCCAGATTAGACGTTATAAAGACTCCTAGGTTCTTAGCTTCGGACACAAAATCAACGGGCAAACCGTTAATCATGAGACGAGGTAGCTCGCTCATGTTGAGATGACGAATATTTTCAGAGCTACCTAGTATCATTACTTTGGTCTTCTTGAGGTTCAAGCTCAGTCCATTGAGAGTAGCCCATGTATGTATCGCGTTAGCATCCGATTCCACAAGTTTAAGACACTCTAAGAGATCATGACGGTGGCAACTGCGGTATATTTGTGTGTCATCAGCATAAATCATGTGGCGTGTGTAGCGTAGGACTTTCGGCAGGTCATTAATGAATATAGAAAATAGGAGGGGACCAAGTACCGATCCCTGAGGTACACCCGCTCCTGTCTTTATCCAATCTGATACGGTACCCCCATCATCAATGACTGCTTGGCATCTGTCCGCTAAGTAAGATAGGAACCACTTTATAGCAAGATCATCTACATTGAAAGCACGGAGCTTACGAATAAGTATGTCATGAGGGATTTTGTCAAAGGCCTTTGAGAAATCAAAGAGAACAAGAACCGTGTACATGGATTTGTCGATACCAGCACGCACATTGTCTAATACACCTAGCAGTGCTGTTTGTGTACTGTGACCCTCACGAAAACCAGCTTGGTAGGGATCTAAGAGCTTGTTCAATTCAATGTGTTTCTTGAGCTGGTTCGCGACAATTTTTTCAAGGACCTTTGAGCATTCAGAGAGTCTGGCAATTGGTCTCAGATCAGTAACGTCCGTTAAAGTATTCGTTTTGGGGATCGGTGTGATCAGGGTGCGTTTCCACAAATCAGGATAAGAAGCACGCGTGATCGAGGTGTTGAAGATGTTAGTCACGGGGTCCAGAATCTCAGGGCATGAGGTTACGAGTGTTCTGATGGTGAGGTCATCAATGCCATAAGTTTTTGACTTCATTGTCAGGAGCGTGCGCATGACCTCTTCTTGGTCAGTTAGTGACAATGAGAACGGCGATATGGCTGGTAAAGGTGTGTGGTTATGACTGTTGTGATTATTGTGAGGTGCAGGATTCGAGATTGAAGCAAAATGAGAGTTTATGGAGTTGAGCGTGAAATGATTGAATGGAGAAGGTTGATTCGATGCGACTATGCCTAGCCCATTGAGAGTATTCCATAGCTTGCCTGCTCCTTGAGCAGATGATATCTGTTGAGAGTAGTATGCGTTTTTCGCGGTACGCAGTAATTTCTGGACATTTGCTCTAGACTCTCGGTATTTCTCTTTATGATGAAAGGAATTCGTTATGGTGGCTTTCTTGTAGAGCTTATCACGGTCTTTCATGGCAAGTCGCAGATCCTGAGTTACCCAAGGCTTGTGATTAGGTGAAATTTTGTAAGTGACAAATGGAGCTGACTGGTCAAGAGCTGATTTTATGACGTCATTAAAGCATTGGACCTTTTCGTTGAGATCAGTGGCACTCAATACTTTCGGTAACTGGAGTAATAAATTCTCACCGTATTGTAGCCTATTAAAGTTTTTAAACGAACGCTTACAGACTGTTTTAGGGCGTCGTTTGCCAAGGCTGAACTTGAAGTTCAGGTCTATTCGATCATGGCCAATGGTGAATGGAGCTTCTGATTTGGAGAAACCAGTGACTTGTTGAAGAGAACTTACAATAAATAGGTCGATCCACGTATGAGACATTTGACGTTCTGCATTGAAAGCGTGATGAGTAGCATCAGAGACCACGAGTTCGAGAGAGTAATCATTCAATGCCTTGTGCAAGTACTTCGAACTATATCCGTTAGTAGCCATGTTGATATTAAAATCACCCGTAATGATAATAGACGTGTACTTTGGTAAAAACTTAGATAAGATATCGAAAAATTCATTAGGAAGACGTGCGTCAGGAGGTCTATATAAGACAGCAAATAAGAGTTTGTCATTGCCTGATTGTACTTCACATAAAATGTATTCAGGGTGACTAGGACGTGAGGAATCAGACTTGACAAGGACTTTACAGTTTAAACAATTAGTAATGTAGATTGCAATTCCACCTCCACTACGGCCAACTCTGTCATTACGGATCAGATTGTAATTTGGAATCATCATACTTGTATCAGTATCAAGTTCACCTAGATGACTCTCAGTCACTGCAAATATATGCTTGGGTGCTTCTAAAAGGTAAGCTTCAACATTTTCATGGTATTTAACAAGGCTATAGATATTTACATGTGAGATTTCCAAGCTAGTTTGTATATCTGGGGATACTGAGTGTCAAATCATTTTAGCGAGATCAGTTTCGGATGAGATGACGAGTCTTTCTGCATTAGCATTTTTACGAACATAAATGGTTCCACTTCTAACCCATACCCTTTCATAGCCGCGGGACTTAGCAGCAGCACGAACTTTACCAAGGAGCTTGTAGATGTGAGGTGGGAAATATTCATTCAAATACAATTTACGTTGAAGACGGTCAGCTAATTCAGGAAAGATATCTGTTGCCGGTAAGTCTCCGTGAGTGAATTTTAGACGCATGATTTCATTGCGAATTGGGATAGACTTGCATCTAATGAAAAGGGTAAATAGTTGGCTGCTTGGTCTCGCGCCTACTGTGTCGGAGTATGCGGTGGTTTGAACACGGCGAGTGATTCGAATTACATCGTTCAACAATGTCTGCGCCTTAATCTTGACAAAGATTCGTTCAACAATTTCATGATCAGTTAGAGAGGTTTCTCCAGGTAAACCTGATATAATAATGTCGGCATTGGAATCTTGAGCCGAGGCGCGCGGCCCTTCTTTTTTGAGACTTTCTAACTCAAGGTACACTTGCGCAATCTTAGATTCAAGATCTTTCAACCGAGTCTCCTGCCCTTGAATCATGGTGGTAAAATTGCTAATTTGATACTCAATTGCGGCAATGCGGCTGGTGGTTTGAGCATTCTGATCCACGATAGTCAACAAGTTGTGAAATATTGCATTCATTTTCTGATCGGTGCCGAGAGCAGCAAATTTAGCTAAAGTCTCATCTCTAGTAGAGGGTTGAACAGGAGGCTGCTGCTGGGCAACTTGTGTTGAAGACACATTGGTTAACACGGGAAGCGTGTTTAATGAGTTAGACATAGCTGAATTAGACAAAAAATTCCCGGAAAGAGAATTGAGGTTGGCTGGCGGAAAAGTAAATAGTGGAGTACTCGGTAAGCCGCTGTCAGGGTTTTGCATAGTATCAACAGTCGGTGTTTTGCAATTAATGTCAACTCTGAGGTGATTGAAAGTGTTGATACAGCACCGACGAGCACCCAAAGTTTTTATGTATGCCCGAGCACAACCGGTATGGAAAATCGCATTACACTCTTCACAGAAAAATATCTTGTCCTTTACGTTTCCGTTGCACCTCGCGCATGAAGGCATTCGGTTTGTATGTTATAAAGTGCTGTCGTTAATGAGTAAAAGAGAATCGACACTCTCATATGTTGAGAAAGCGCGCACGGGCATCACCTGGTTTGTGCCAGCAGACAGCAGAGTAGCGATTGAACTTGCAATACACATATATGTATAGCATATATAGCACTACTATATAATCTCCTATCAATCATAGCATCGACTTTTCCCTGAGCAACATCAATTTGATTTTTCATTTCCAATATACCTTCAGCTGACTCCTTATTATCTATACTCCTAATTTCTGCAAATGCATTGGAAGATAGAACTCCCTTTTCATTCAATCTGGAGCAAAATGAAGCGAGCATCATGTCTAAGTCTGCCTGAGCCGACGAGATCTTATCCAATTTGTCATCTAATTGAGACAATACATCAGAAGTTTCTAACTTATTTTTTATCTTAGATTCTATATCTTTTAAAATATCTACATTATTGGTTTCTTTATCTAACCCTAATGAATACATCGAGGCAATTATGTTTGGAAACACAATCATCTTATCCACATACTGCCAATATTGCCTATCATTGTGAATTAATGTATATAAGTGGTCACAAAGTTCAGGATTCTCTATGTATGCTTTTACTATTGAGACTAAATACCTCACATCCATTTTAAAAGATAACTGAAAATTTTCACAACCTATTCTTTCATGTGTTTTGTACATTATAAAGTCAGATTGAGTTGGTTTACTTCTCAATAATAATTCAGAACTTTTCTTTTCTTCATTTGAAGTCTTTTGACTCTCCTGAGCTTTGTTCTTTGAAGTCTCAGGAATATTTCCATTTGAATTTGAATCAGTTTTTGATTCATCATTTTGGACCTTTTCATTGTAGAAAATCAGATCATCTTCAATTACATCTTTTTTTGGATACTCACCTGGAGGAGATAATATTACCCCTGCCTTTCTGATCTTGTAAGTAGTTTTTGTTGGGACCTCTCCTTTATCTAAGAATACTTGATATACACTTTTCCTAGTGGAAGATTCTAGGGCATCCAGAGTATCGTCTTTAAATGTAACTTGAGAAAGTTTTTTAGTTAAATTTTCCTCATGTTCCATCTGAGATATTGATTCACCACTATAGTCAGGTTTCAAGACTCCTATATCTGTAAATATAACTAGTTCACCTGACCTATAGAGGTAGTGTAAAAGGTTTTCAGCTAATATCCCTTGGGATAAAGTCTTGAAGTCTATGTTTCGAAATTTTGTGACACCTTCTTTACAAATATCTGTAAGTTTATACAAATATTCTGCAGGATGAGAAATTTCTTCTCTTATGTCATTTATTGCTTCAAAAACCGATCCATTGTCATTAATTCCTTGCATCTTTAAGTGAAGTAGTGAGTAAAAAGCCCTTTTGAGACCCAGCAAAAAACTCCTAAGGAAAGGAGTTGGAGCAATGTCTATCTTAGGTTGTTTTAGCTTTCCATCAAAAATCGATAAGCTAACCCAATCTTTAAGACATTCTGTCAACTCAAGATTGTACTTGCTCTTTGAGATCTTTTTTGCATCTTCAAATGCTTCTTCAAATAAATAGAGCTCTTGTTGTGTTGACCATAACTCAACAAATTTTCTTGCTATTGAGTCTTTCCTAAGTTTATTGATTTCTGATTGTGAATTTATATTTTTTGCAACATTTATTTGAGGGATCACTAAAAAAACAGATAATAAATAGTGTTTTACAAGCTCTTCTTGCTTATCAACCAATTTAGAGATGGTGACTTTCTCAAGATTTCCAATTGGTCGATGATGGATAAGTCCTAGTAAGTCAATAATCCGGTAGAACTCTAAGATCAGCTTGAGGAATTTGTTCATAAATAGAGAGAGAGAGAGAGAGAGAGAGAGAGAGAGAGAGAGAGAGAGAGAGAGAGAGAGAGAGAGAGAGAGAGAGAGAGAGAGACAGACAGACAGACAGACAGACAGACAGACAGACAGAGAGACTAGTATTGGAATAATTAAGGATTACACTACCTTATAGTGATCGTTATTTCTGTAGTATGTGTCACTTATTAGCCTTTCAGTGATCGGCGTCTTGGTAATTCTCTGAATAATCTGGTACTGATTGATTTTCAATAATCTGAGTGATTGGTATAGTCCAGACTTCGCCGGGGGGGGGGGGGGGGGTAAAAGAACTGGCTCGTGGCCGGAAAATATACCTTTCGGCTTCTGGCCGAGGGACCTTCTTGCCCAAACTGTTCGGCGTCTTGCCGAAGACTAACTTCTGGGCAGCAGCCCGAAATGCTAACTAACTCTCTGGCAAGGATCCCCTCTTTTTAAAAGCTACCAACGAGTAGTTTTTACGAATTACAATTTAGTGGCACAAAGAAATTCCCCGCCATGTGTCTCTTTCTCACGGCTTAAATTCTTAGAAAATAAAGTGAGTCGTGGGACAGGATGATACGTGCATCTCCAATATTTGCAGATTGAGAAATCGTGGCAAAACTGTCATGTGCGATGATCATAAAAGTTTTGGTCGAGACTCTGTTTACTTTTTATTGCTTTTGAAACGTTGTCCTGGCGTACAGAGTCTCGAGGAACTGAGCGCGCTATCTCATCGAGGAATCTACTGAAATCGTTAAATTTGTCTCTAGATCGATCTTATCCTCGGCTGAGTTCGTGCGCTCTGGAAAAAAGGTTGCCCGGAGTAAGAAGGGAACAAAAGGAAAAAAAAATTATGGCTATGTCTCATGACTATGTCTCATCGAAAAATATGTAACGGAACGAACACTATTAAAAAAAAAGCCACGGGACAATATTAATTGCCCCGTGAAAACGGACAATTTTGGGACTCTGCATCGGGTCATTTCGTAGCTTTTTAGATCTAGTTTCTGAATCCTTTTCCCTCGAGATGCCTCCGAGCGGTCTGTGAGGGTGGCATCCTCCAGAATGAAAAAATGTGCTAAAAGCCGACCAAAGAAGTAGTTTTACTCGAAGGGGATGCATTTTGAGCTGAAAGTGGAGATTTTTGTCCGACAAATCATAACCATTGCCAGTATTTCAGAAAATTTACATTTTGGGGGGTTTTTGGTCGCTTTTGGGCTTTTGGGCGGGTTTTGGGGGATTTTAGGGGGGTTTTCTGACACTCACGAAGAATCTGACCACGTCAATCGAAAGAACGGGAAATTTTACGTCGAAATATGTAGTTTTAAAAATTTCCAAAACTTTGTGAAATTATTCCCAGCGGGACATACAGATTCAGACATGATTTTACCTATTTAGTCAAGACTGAGCCAAAAATCATGATTTGAATCAGGATTTTGCGAGTTCTGCAATAATGAGGATCGTTTGAGTGTATTGTGGTGTCAATTACCTACAATTTGCGCCCAAGCAGAGCTCTGTACATTGCCGCCAACGACTAAGAGACTCGATTTTAGCCGGGCTATACGATTTTTCACCTATCTTCATCAAAAGATCGAGATTTGAATCTGGGTTCCGCGAGTCCTGCAATAACAAAGGTCATTCGTGTGCGTTGCGGTGTCAATTACCTACAATTTGCGACTAAGCAGAACTCTGTACATTGCCGCCAAGGCCCAGGAGGACCGATATTGTGATCAACGAATTCCATCACAAGATTCATCACGATTCTTTGACTATATCGATCACAAGTAGGCTAAAAATCTCTATCTGAATCTGAGTTTCGCGAGTTCTGGAGTAATGATAGTTGTTTAAGTGTATTTTCGTGTCAATTACTCGTCATTTGCGCCCAAATAGAACTCTATACATTGCCGCGAAGCTCCAAAAGGACCGATACCCCAAGAATCATCACGATTCTTCACCTACATTGATCACGAGTCAGTCAACAATCTTTATTTGAATCTGGGATCCATGAGTTCTGCAAGGATTAGAGTTGTTTGAATGTATTGTTGTGTTAAATACCCATCATTTGCACCTGAATAGAACTCTGGTTATTGCCGCCAAGAACCAGGAGACTCAATTTCACCCAAGTTACACGATTCTCTATCTGAATACACTTTCCAAACTTGAATCGTCCTCTTTTATGAATCAATGATATTAAATTCGTAAATCGGCATTTGGAGGACAAATTTCTATTTCTCCATAGGTGACCTCGGATTTGAGGCCATTTTTGATGAGAAATTATCGATCGGGGTTTGATCGTCAAGATTATAATCAAAGAGAAAATGCGTTTGAATGACATCGTCAAAAAAATGCCTAGACACAGGATCGCACTGGGAGCCTTCTTCTCACCGAGAAAGACACTCTATCAGCTGAGCTATCCAGGGCTCGATAGGTCTTTGTCTAGATGTCTTTCTTATACACTCCAAATGCCAATTTACGGATCTAATATCATTGATTGATAAAAGAGGACGATTCAAGTTCGAAAAGTGTAATTTGAATTCCGCGCCGCGGCTGAAATAATGGCGCTAATGTATAAGAGTGACATCGAGACGAAGACCTATCGAGCCCTGGATAGCTTAGCTGGTAGAGTGTCTTTCCCGGTGAGAAGAAGGCCCCCAGTTCGATCCTGGGTCCAGTCATTTTTTTCACGATGTCATTCAAACGCATTTCTTGACGATCAAACCCCGATCGATAATTTCTCATCAAAAATGGCCTCAAATCCGAGGTCACCTATGGAGAAATAGAAATTTGTCCTCCAAATGCCGATTTACGAATTTAATATCATTGATCCATAAAAGAGGACGATTCAAGTTTGGAAAGTGTATTCAGATAGAGAATCGTGTAACTTGGGTGAAATTGAGTCTCCTGGTTCTTGGCGGCAATAACCAGAGCTCTATTTAGGTGCAAATGATGGGTATTTAACTCAACAATACATTCAAATATTTCTAATCTTTGCAGAACTCATGGAACATAGATTCAAATGTAGATTGTTCACTGACTCGTGATCAATGTGGGTGAAGAATCGTGATAAATCTTGGGGTATCGGTTCTCCTGGGCCTTCGCGGCAATGTATAGAGCTCTATTTGGGCGCAAATGACGAGTAATTGACACGGAAATACACTTGAACAACTGTCATTATTTCAGAATTCGCGAAACTCAGATTCAGTTAGAGATTTCCGGCCTACTCTTGATCAATATAGTCAAAGAATCGTGATGAATCTTGTGATGGAATTCGTTGATCACAATATCGGTCCTCCTGGGCCTTGGCGGCAATGTACAGAGTTCTGCTTAGGCGCAAATTGTAGGTAATTGACACCGCAATACACTCGAATGACCTTTGTAATTGCAGAACTCGCGGAACCCAGATTCAAATCTCGATCTTTTGATGAATATAGGTGAAAAATCGTAGAGGCTCGGCTAAAATCGAGTCTCCTAGTAGTTGGCGGCAATGTACAGAGCTCTGCTTGGGCGCAAATGGTGGGTAATTGACAACACAATACACTCAGATGACTTTTGTCATTGCAGAACTCGCGAAACCCAGAATCAAATCTCGATCTTGTGATGAATATAGGTGAAAAATCGTAGAGGCCCGGCTAAAATCGAGTCTCCCAGTCCTTAACGGCAATGTACAGAGCTCTGCTTGGGCGCAAATTGTAGGTAATTGACACCACAATACACTCAAACGATTCTCATTATTGCAGAACTCGCAAAATCCTGATTCAAATCATGATTTTTGGCTCAGTCTTGACTAAATAGGTAAAATGTGGTCTGAATCTGTATGTCCCGCTGGGAATGATTTCACATAGTTTTGGAAATTTTTAAAACTACATATTTCGACGTAAAATTTCCCGTTCTTTCGATTGACCTGGTCAGATTCTTCGTGAGTGTCCGAAAACCCCCCTAAAATCCCCCATAACCCCCCGAA
This sequence comes from Eretmocerus hayati, assembly GCA_029851415.1. Classification (NCBI taxonomy): domain Eukaryota; kingdom Metazoa; phylum Arthropoda; class Insecta; order Hymenoptera; family Aphelinidae; genus Eretmocerus; species Eretmocerus hayati. The sequence goes on along the minus strand of CM056741.1, from coordinate 29,867,910 downwards.
AACCCCAAAAGCGACCAAAAACCCCCCAAAATGTGAATTTTCTGAAATACTGGCAATGGTTTCCGATTTGTCGGACAAAAATCTACAATTTTGTTTATCTCCACTTTCAGCTCAAAATGCATCCCCTTCGAGTAAAACTACTTTTTCGGTCGGCTTTTTGCACATTTTTCCATTCTGGAGGATGCCACCCTCACAGACCGCTCGGAGGCATCTCGAGAGAAAAGGATTCAGAAACTAGATTTAAAAAGCTACAAAATGACCCGTTGCAGAGTCCCAAAATCGTACGTTTTCACGGGGCAGTTGATATTGTCCCGTGGCTTTTTTCTTTAATAGTGTGCGACGCCAGCCGCTCCCAATGTTATTACCCCCTCCTTATCGCCGTGACCCAATAACCGATAGAGATAAGGAAATACTACGCCACACGCTGACCTTGGTGACGTCAGCGATAAGATAAGCCACTCGCCAGCGCTCGACTGCCCCACACCACCGTGCTGATAAGATAAGCCACTCGGCAAGACTCGACTGCCCCACACCACCGTGACGTCATTGATAAGATAACATAAGCGGTGACGTCATTTGTTATGTCTCGCTATACCGATACTCATACTACTTGCGCCCCACTCCTCATCGCCGTGCTCCACATAGTGATAAGCAGCTGATAAGATGAGCACCGCTAGCTGGTGGTCTCGATGACATCACTGACAGAATAATCGCACTCGGTGAGCCTCAGCTGTCCCAAACTCTAGTGACGCCACCGATGAGACACGATAAGCGTCATTTGTTTTGTGTCACTATATTAGTACTTACACCACTGCTGCTTGTGCCATACTGGTTACACAGCATCAGTACGGTACGGACTAGATGCCTCACGCTAATTCTCGTATTTCTCTTGTAATAATTGACGGATGTACGGTCGAGATTGTACTCAAGTGTTATGTATGTTGAAATTGAATGAATAAAGTTTTCTACATGTATTTCCAGCTTGTGTTTCTCTGCTATCCCAATAAACTGTTGAAATCATTAAACATAATCATATCCGTTGTATATCTCTATAGATAGAATTTCATTACGTTGGCCCATTAGAGCCTGGAATGACGCATTTGTGATATCGTTATGGATCAAAAATTTGGAACTTATGTTTACAAAGTGGAACCGTCTGAACTTGCAGAATATGCAATGGAAAATTTTGTTCGAGGCGATCGTGAAGAGCTACATTCAATTGTTACCATGAGTACAACTTTTTACATCCAAAACTGTATCTAAACGGCATATTCATACCAGAAATCGATACATGTGCCTTTAAAATGCCAAATGAACGTGTCATCGGGTTGTAAACTACTAAATTCATGGGTCAGAAAAATTTTAATTCACGAATCTGGGCTCTAGATATTGACCTGAACAGCAATAAACATTTATATCACATATAACATACTAGCACGATCGAGAACTTGTAAGGTTTGGTGCTACTCCGGATATCAATGCTGCATTGTGGTAGTATAACTCTGAGGTTTAGAGTCCGAAAATTCGATATCTCGATATCTCGAGAGACTAAATATCGATTCTAAAAATGAATAGCATCGGCTGATGTTGCCCAAGTCGATGTGCATATTTAAGTATGCAATCCATGGTACATTGAATAGAACTGGTAGCATAAATGAATCAATAACGAGTTAGATTCTTATACGAGACAAGCCCGATACGCTAGTACAAAAGAAAGTTCGCAGTAAGAATAAGAGCAATTCCCTCTAGGTGTATGAGAATTCCTAAGCTGGCAGCGGATTGAATTTATTTTAGAGATTTTTATCTGGATGAACAACTTCGTTGCCATGATAGACAGGTAAGATATACAAACAGTCAAGCATCCTACAGCATTGAACAGAGTTTACATAAAAGAGCTATTATATTCCTGTACTAGAGTCATAATGCGTATGTCTCGTAGTTTGAAGAGAGACTTTGTATCCAAGTAGGATGAACAGCAAATTTACAGAGGGCTTGTGCGCTGAACCTCTGACTCTTGTCCCCGATCCCTGAGTTCTTTCTCATTTTCTAACAGCCAATGCGCGCATTCTCCACATACTTACATTTCTATGAATTCCGTTTGATTTCGGTTTGCTGGTCTTCGAATTTGAAAATTTGACGCATGGAAGTCGCTTTCGTCATCGATACTCACAATCGGGGGTAAGTTTTTTTGTTGCTTGGTGTAAAAAAAGAACAATAAATGATGCCAAGTATCTGATTCCCTGTCTTATATTGCGATATTCAAGGTAAGTGTGCCCAATATGCCCCCATTCCCTAATATGCCCCCACTCAAGTTCTCGGATGCACGCACCCGCAGACCTTGCCACGCATTTCTTCATGTTTATTACGTTAAAATATGAGAAAATCGACGTTTTGGACTGATCCCAGATGACCTGCGTCCTTCTTAGAACAAAAAAACTGGTTTCGCTACTTTCGACTTCTTTTCTGTTAGTCACTAACCAGGAGAGGTCATCACATCCGGATCACGGATTTCGCTGAAACTTCGGGAATAGTCTCCTTTTAGTGCCAAAAGATGAAACCCAAAGTTATAGACCCTAACGCTCAAGCGTTTCCGAGCTGCAACCACGGACATTAGCATTGCAGGTATACCTATATGTATGATTTTTAACATGGGCCTATATGGGCAATGCTAATGTCCTTGGCTGTGGCTCGGAAACGCTTGAGCGTTAGGGTCTATAATTTTGGGTTTCATCTTTTGGTACTAAAAGAAGACTATTTCCAAAGTTTCAGCCGAATCCGTGATCCGGATGTGATGACCTCTCCTGGTAAGAGTTATGCCAAACAAAATTTATGGAATCAATTTCAACGTGCCTTAACTCATTTTCCTTTGTCTTTGTCCCAACTTCGAAGTGCTTGCTGCTGAATTGCGAAATTCGGTCTTTAGCCGATTCTACGCTCATATTATTAAAAAAAGTCCAGTATTCCTAACATGCCCCCATGGTTTTTTTTCAACCTCGTTGTTCACTCTATCAAAATACATTAATCTAACTATAGAAATTCAAAAAAGGGTGAAAAAGCTGCAAAAATGAGCTAAAATACGTCTCATTTGGGGGTCTGGGAGCCCCGAGATATCCCGATTTTACGAGAAACCCGTATAATCTCATGGAAACAGGCCTCATCTTTTCCACGTGGGGGCATATTAGGAACACACTGTCAAAAACTCGCGAAATAGTACATTAAGTAACAAGGGCGCAAAGTACTTTTACGCACGAGTTCCCGAAATGAGTGCGTAAAAGTGAACTTTGCGCACAGTTGTAACTTCTGCGACGTGAGCAAAGTGTTTTGCGCTGTGCGCAAAATAACTTTGCGCACAGTGCAGAAGACTTTGCGCACCGCGAAGCGTGCGCAAAGTTACAACTGTGTGCAAAGTTTCACTTTTACGCACGAGAATTTCGGGAACGAGGGCGGAAAAGTTGCGCCCGTGTTGCTTACTATACTTTTTAATATTGGTGCGGAAAGTTGTCCTCCGCGGTCTATCCCTTGGAAGGCGGGGGAAAGGGAGGGCGAGGACGGGGTCCAGGGGCGGAGCCCCCCGACTGAAAAAAAAGTTCTGAAAATGTATTATGAAAAAATCTTCATGATATATCATATTTTACCGCATCGCCAAAAAATTTTATTTCAACTTTCAGAAGTACTAATAGAAGACAAATGTAAGATATGCAAGTACTCGCACTGAAAAAGTATTATCATCCATATCAAATATAATAAGAAGTTCTCATCTTTATAGAAAGCTACACCATTAAATTTCATGGCAAAAAATTTGATCTCCGAGTCATCTGAATGTTTGTTAAATTTTTTGAGTTCTTGCAAATACGGAAAATTTGGACTGAAGAAAACGGATATATACTAGGAAAGAAATATTCAAAATTACTGGACAGGTATTAACAATTAAAGTTGAAACATTACATGAGTACGCTATGATTAGGATGAAATTTAGGAGTGAAATACACAAGAAACTTTCAACATTTTATTAATGAATAGGTGGAATTTTTGAGTAATTAGAAAGTTTTGAATACAAAAATAAAAATTATCCTCCAGGGAATGGTTGGCATCAACCATAATTCGCCGCGGCTCGCGCGGACATGCGCATAACGGAGATCACGGGTACCAACAAGAATGAAGAGTCCGCGAGAATTCGAAATTTAAATTGTCTTCAGTGATGGTCCGTGAATTGATCGCATTGCGTAAACCTGGAAATTGGGTGGGATATGAGGTACGATGTTTTTGCACGAAATCAACTTTGCACACTAATGAGCGAACTTTGCGCACGATTATGGCAACTTTGCGCACGATTTCAAACTTTGCGCACTGAAAATCGTGCGTAAAAAAGAATTCGCTCAACTTTGCGCACCGCACACTCACCCGCAAAGTACTTTTTCGGCACAACTTTACGCACACAATATCAAAAAATCTTTTTTGCAAGAATTGAGATAGCTCGGCTCCAATTTGTTCAAATCAAACGTCCTTTAGCTCATTCTAAAGGCCTTAAAACAAGCTTTCAAATGAACTAGTGTTCAAAGGAAAATGTTGGGGTGAGCCAAAACTATGAGAAAAAGAAAAGTAGTGGGGGCATATTAGGCGCACTTACCTTGTTATGTTGCGACTTCGTAGGCACCACAGCAGACACTATTTTAAGAGTATTTAGTCGCTTTGTGGGTTTCACCAGAACTCCTAGTTCAGGTGCATTCATCCTTTTCAAAGATTCTCAAATTCTAGAGACTTCTAGAATCTTTTTAAAAGATTAAGTGATGATATTTCTGGATTGATTAGGACAGTTGCGACATCTATCACGCTCGATATAATCCAAAGTATGAGAGTATTTCAATCAATGTATAATTTTGGATGGAACAAGTATACCGCGACGCATGGACGAGTGTGAGGTATTTGGATAAAGGAGAGAGATTATTCATTTCTGTAAAAAATGTGTGGAAAACACAGTAGTGAGTGAAAACTTGACAACATCTTGAATTACATATACAATCCCCAATATTAGACATATTACCAGCGTTAACAAATGTGATCTTGGATAGAACAGAGAAAATCCTGCCAGAATTTTGGAATTCTGGCAAAAATTTGAATAAAAAATGTTTCAGTAATTCCACCCACAAGCTACGAGTCCTATGTATACACCCTGCATGCAAGGATCTCCACAGAAATGTTGCAATCTGATTCTTGCACAATAACCAAGTGTGACGATTCATCTTCAACATTGTGTGTGTGTAGAGTCATCCCACCAGAGTTTGATCATATAGCAGTAAGCCAGGATGGAGAATTGGAATCTTTCAAAACTGTGCTTCCGTCATCGAGCTGAGTTTTCATTCATGTCCTTTGGTTCTGTCATTGTCTTGCCTATTCATGCTCACAGAAAACTCGTTGCAATCGCTCAGAGTTGTTCCAATGAAACTTTTTGGCGGCATACAAGCAAATTTTCCACACAAACACGGTGAACAGTCTTGCGCACATTCAAGCAATCAGGAATTCTGTTTGCAATATATTTGTCTGGAAGATGCTGACTGTTCCTGATACATGTTTTTAATCCGATAATGATTGTCATAGTACGGTATATTGGTATTATCACGGGAAGTTGCCCATATATATTTTTTTACTTTTAGGGGCAACTCATCATCGCCACAGTCATGGAACTTTCTGAAACACCTTTTTTGATTGATACTATAGTGTATTGGTCTGGAAATACTTGCTATACAGTATGTGGTATATTTTTCAGTGATATAATAGCGCGCAAGTATGAAAAGTAGGAGAATACTTTAAATGTAAGAAGAGGTCTATTTCTTCCAAAATATAATCTGATTGGGTGCGGGAATCTGTAAGAATAATGATGGCGAATCGAACTCTCTCAACATGAATCAGCTATTTAAGCTGATTTGCAGTTAACGTGGACGGATTTCCACTAAAAATCAGTTACAATAGCTGAGAATCAGCTGAAATAGCTGATTTTCAGTCAAAATCCGTTCATGTTAGCTGATTCATGTCGAGAGAGAATACTACTGTTCCCAATGCATTACGTTTCGGATAGAGAACAAATAGTGTATGAGGATATGTCTATGCTGATTTGCCCTTCCTCCAATTTGAATAAAACATGTTGTACATTGTCAATGATATACCCACGTTTCTTCGAAAAACATACATAGAAATCGAATCTTACTATTTCTATGTCCTCCGCGTATTTTTCAATAGACTTTTGGGGATAGTATCATCACAAACTTATTGCAAATATGAGTACATGAGGAATATTTTGAAAGAACTCTGAAATCTTTGACGTGATCCAAGCTTCAGATATTCATAGAAATCTGGTAGCAAAATTTTTTGTTTCGCTACCAAGAAAAGACACGTTGTCCATTTTCCAAGCTAGTGCACATTTCTTTTGCGATACGTCTTGAAAATTCCACTCATTTTTCTGAAATTCCACAAAGTCCTGAATAACCTACCTCTCCGAAACACAATCTTGAGAGACATGACATATTTTTTGAAGTGCTTGCTAGTTTTGAGCCTTTATTTTTTGAAATTCAAAGATCCATCGCATTTCATCAGCACACCGGGATGTCACTGTTTTCTTAGGAAGATCTTGGAAAGATGATGGCAAGAGATAATTAAAGTTTCTCAAGTCTTCCATTGTTTCATTGGTACAATAAAGCTTAAGCTTACGCAGATGACAGACGAGTCTTGGAATTATCTCGATGAATGAAAAAACAGCTCGACCAAAGGACAGAGTCAACTCGAAGCAATAGGACAATGAACAAATATTTCCAGAAAATGAGCAAAAATACGAGATGCGAAAAGAACGAAGTGAGCCATAGCACAACATCTCACCAAGCTTCTTTGTTCTGCCTGACTTTTCTTAATTGAAATTAAAATCTTTTTCAGATGCGTTGGCGAAGTAGCGAGAAAAAGGACCATGTACCGGGTACTTTTTAAATGCGACTTTACAGTTTTTTATGTGCCCCACTCGAGCGTGGTAGTCTCAAGAGCTACTGCAATTATGTTGGTTCTTGGTGGGGAAGTATGTATGCTCAACCGAGAAATTGGCGCACCGAACTCTGCGCTTGTTTTGTACCGCGACTTCGTTAAATAATGAGCTGGGCATGTCTTGGAGGCAAATGGTCATCTAACATATTCGAAATGTCCGGCACTGAAATTTGATGTATCTACAGTCAATCAGTGATAGAAGAATACATCAAGATCGATGTTTCTACGAGGAAAGTCGCAAGCCGTCGACTAAAGACGTCCTTGTTTATGGGCATTGTTTGTGGTCAGAAATGAACGGGTCAACATGCCCCTGGATTACGGATTTGACTGAAATTATGAGAAGTATTTTCTCAGCACCAAATTCGACATATCTGTACCCAATTCGACATACGAATCGTTTCTTCTATTGGGGAAAAATTCCCGAGATACAGATGATGATAATTCAAGCATCGTCCGCGAGGCCCGGTGTAGGAAACTAACAATGTTAATCTCACTGGCTGTAGTTCGAGAATCCTTGTGTGATAGATTTTATGGTTCTGGCAATTACCTTTCGGTCCTGAATAAAGACTTATTTTGTATTATCAATTAGATTCTTGATCTGTATGCATGACTGTTTTCTGCTCATTCAATCAGATTGAAATTCAAATCTATAATACCGTCAACTAGGGTAACTTTGGGATAACCCATGAAAGAGTCGTTATCACGCGCAATCGGTAAGGCAGATGATCCTGAGGCTTCAATAACAGTTCCTCTCACTCGGGCACGTATTAGCGATGTCTTGCACTAGCACGAGGGGTCCTGTTAGCTACTTGTTTGTTTATAAATAGAATTTTTCAGGAGTATATTTTTAATCGAACAATCAGAAACTCGGAGAAACAAGGACGAATCCATCATAACCGAGCTAGATTTCACTTTTCTGTACAGATATCTGGACAAATCGATCGTCACATTCGCTAATTTTTTCACCCAGTTTCAGTTCTGTAGCGTAGGAACTGAATGAAATGTGTTCCTTCTGCAAAGTGGGGTAACTTTGAAACACTTGTACATGTGCTCTCAATCATTATCCAACAACTTTGCCATCATCAGAGCCTATTTTTCCAAGTAGTCGTTTATAAGAGCTTCAAAATCAGCCAAGGAACGTCTCATTTCGACCCACGGAAGACGACTATGGCAGTTTTAGATAGAAACTGACTTTGAAGGTATTTTCCTCCTCGAGAGTTAGCCGCGACGCGGGCAGTGAGTTATGCTGAAGGCGTCTATGCTCGATTATAGAAGTTCAATTCAACCAAATGGACTTCTGCAATAGGTTAATGGAAAGCTAAGACACTCAGCTTTTGATTACCGATGGTGAAAATTGATTACGTGACCTAGTTTATGAATCAATTGGCGAATAAATGATGATAACAATTCTGTTCCAAAGTTACCCCAGTTCGTGTCTAACTTTGGAACACGACTTTCAGCGCTCATTGTTCCAACCAGAGATGTCCAATAACGGACCTTATGAACACCGCAATCGAAAGCTGAGACAGTAAGCTTTCGATTGACTACTAATACAATGCGATTCTGATGCGAGATGTACAGGTTTTACGGATTTCAAGGGGAAAAATGCGATTTTTGTCCCACAGTTACCCCATTTGACGGTACGGTAAGTGAATTTATCTTAAAATATAAGCTCTCAGAATCCATACATTACAAGTTTGACTGACAATGAGAGTATTATGCATCTGGATATCGGTTTTGTATGATCTTGACGACTACTATTTGAGCCGTGAATCCTAATGCTCAAACATCCCTGCGGTACAGGCCATGCCTATACTTCAGTGATCATAAGCACCCCCGTTGAAATTTGATGCGTCAACATTCACAACTTTTACGTATCTAGGAAGTAGTCTCAAGAATCTGAATATTTCCAATGCTGTGTGATTCGGACTCGCTCGCCCAATACCAAACTACAAGTCTAGACATCATCTATTGGTAATAGAAAAATACCTCCATGGAACTTCCAGCTAGATTCGTGGGCTACAACTTTTCGATTTTCCTAGTAAGTAGTGATTTCCCAGAAAGCTTTCCCTTGTTGTTGGACTTTGCCTGTGTATGAGGGAGTCAAAGTTACTTCGGAAACATTGAGCTGTTGGAGAGTCACGTTTTCCGCGTCCTCTCTCCCAAGCTCTGAAGTCGTAGGATATTTTGCACTTGTACGAAGTAGCGACAAGTAGTAGAGTCCGCGTGTGGTCAGACGGATCCTCCGAATGTGGCTGCAGATGGTCTAGGCTCACATTGGACTTATCTTTGATATTTCTGGATTTTCATTAATCAAGCCATACCATTCGATGTTTCAAGTACAGTAGGAATCCTCTAATCCAAAGAGAATAATCTGAAAAAAGTTTGCCGGCAAAAACTCCTTCATTTGGAAATTCCTTCAATTTTTCACCATTATTTGAACCAAAACTCCCTAGATTGAACTTTTGTCAGTGAGCATTGGGGTAGTTGCATACTGTCACTGGAATTTTGACTGTCAATGATCTGAATTGAGAAGAATTTGTGAATTTCCATACAATTACCGCTACGCAAGGCTATTTTAGTGATAAAAATATCCTAAACAGTGTAATTGCCCTGGACGCAAATAATAAATTGGATGAAGAAAAGTGCTGTATCAATTGAATCCTGGAAACTATAAGGTTATTAATCTTCATCGTGTACAACAAGCTCTCAGTGCCCTCAGAATGTGTTTTGAGAGTGCCAAACGGATTGTGAACGAGATATTCGATTGAAGACTGATATCGATCTTGTGCGATTGCAGTCCTTGCATTAAGCAAAAATAGCTGATTTTTCATGATAACTGTGATTGAAAATTCTCATATATGAGTCATTTCGGAGCATTTCGAAAGATGCAATGTTGTTCATGGAGCATCTCGAATTCCATGAGCGCCCAAGATGCACACTCAAATTCCATTCTCAATGAGAGATGAGGTAAGTGTGCCTAATATGCCCCCACTCAAGTTCTCGAATGTGCGTACCGGCAGACTTGCCGCGCATTTTTTTCATATTTGTTACGTTGACATATGAGAAAATGAACGTCTTGAACCGATCCTAGATGATCCGCGCCTTTCTTAGAACAAAAAACTGGTTTCGCTACTTTCGGCTTCTTTTTTGTTAGTCACTAAAAGTTATGCCAAACGAAATTGATGGAATCAATTTTAACTTGCCTTAATTCATTTTCTTTGTCTCTGTCCTAACTTTAAAATGCTTTTTGCAGAATTGCGGAATTCGATTCCTAACCGATTCTACGCTGCAATTACTAAAAAAAGTCCAGTGTTTTTAATACGCCTCCATGTTTTTTTTTTTTTTTTTCAAACTCGTCGTTGACTCTATCGGAAAACATCAATTCAACTCCAAAAATACAAAAGAGGGCAAAAAAGCTGCAAAATGAGCTGAAGTACGTCTCATTTGTGGATGTGGGAGGCGAGATATCCCGATTTTACGAAAAGCCCGTATAATCTTAGGGAAATAGGCTTCTTTTCCACGTGGGGGCATAGTAGGAACAATCTGTCAAAAACTCGCAAAAAATATTTTTTTCCAAAAATTGAAATAGTTCGGCTCCGATTTATTGAAATCAAACGTACTTCAACTTTTCAAAGGTCTTGGAACAAGCTTCAAGATGAGCTAAAGTTCGTTGAAAAATATTGAGGTGAGCCAAAACTATGAGCAAAACAATAGTAGTGGGGGCATATTAGGCACACTTACCTTAAGAAGCAAGCTGTCAAAATAAACGGATGTATGAGTCGCAGGGCTCTCAACTCCTGTACACCCACATCACGAGCCCAACAGACGTAATTGATGGGCCCTCAGTCCCCAAAGTACATCACGCTACGGGTACCAGGGTCCGCGCGGCTGTAGGATAAGCTTGACCGCTGTCAGTAGACCCTTCCAACGGAGACAATACGGACGCATTTCCTTTCGACACTTGACTTGATGGAAAAACATTTTTTCCAAACGGAACTCGACATTGTGACAAGAGGTTTTCCGACATCTTTCCATATCATGCAATGATTCTCAAAATGTACCATTGTATCTTTTGTCCCCAGTATGTGAGCTATATCTGACGGGCCGCACAAGACTCCAAAGAACATGCTAAAGGAAGGCTCTGTATATTCCTTCGAGCTTTTCATGGCCATAGATTCTACTTATTCGACGAAATTAAAAGATGACACCACACAAACTTACGCACATGTTTCAACGTCATTTGTAGATTTGTGAACCAAGACCCCCTCGGACTTCCAGAGCTTCCGCAAATCTCTATCGGGCACTTGATCTTTTTATGATTGACACTCTCAAAAGCTCATGCAGATGACTTTGAAGGTTTGGAGTGGGAGTAACCCATTTTTTGCATTTGGTGAAGCTAGCTTATGAAAAAGAGTCTAGTCCTCTGGGGAGTCAGTCCCCAAAACTTGGCCGGTTTAAACGTGCTTTCGGAGCTCTCATTTTTTGGGACTTTTAATATTTCTGTATTTCTGATCAAAGATGTGGAGTTATTCAGATTGTCCTGAGTGTGAGTTAATTGTGAATGATTGAAGATCAATGTTATTATTAGAAGAAAGAACGTCGTGTTTTCTCGTCGCGAAGTGGGAGTTTATTTATCAGATCGAAAATAAAAGGCATCTCGCATCACCAACAACAGAAACAGTAAACTGTTCATTGTATGAGAGAAAGTTAATAAAAATGAGCCTCAACGCACGCTGCTTTTGTTCACATTGGATCACTGTCTGAGATACAGGAATATTCCCAAACACCTTGAAAATCACAGGTAAGCCACGATTATACCTACGATTATTCGAATTCGCACTATACTCGATCCGTGCAGTCCTATCCAGCCACATTATCGACTAGCGCAGATATCCGTACTTTTGCAATAATTTTTGAGAACAGTGAAACTCTAAACATTCAGTTAATCTTCCCATAGTGAAGTGGACCTTTTCTACTCCAATTTGAAGTAACGTGAATCTCATTACACGCCTTCTTTGAGATATTAAATTTATCGCGACTGACAACTTTTCGAATGAAATTGCCAAGTTCATCCCATTATTGATCTATAACAGCCCAGAGTGAAAGTAACCGTAATAGAAGGATTTCTATCAGTGAGATACATACTTTATCCATCTTTTAGAATATTTAGGAGTTCAAATTGCGCAGTATCCATCTCAGGACAAGAGAAATATCCATTTTCTTTAGTCGGCCCGAATAACGAAAATCTCATTTTCGCTCTGTAACTTCTACTCTACTCCAAATTCTATATATATTTTAAGTCAATATCTTAAATAAAAGTTTTAATTTTTTAAATTAAAGATAATAAAAAATAATTATTTTGACTTATTTTATGTGTAAGTATATTTTGTACAAAAATCTTTGAAGTTTTAAGAAATAATTAATTTTATTACATATAATTTTACTTTTTTTAATAATAAATTTAATTTTATATTTATAGATTTTAAATCTATTACACTAATCTGCCATATCAAATAATTTTTTATTTGTATTAATTTAATTGATTCTAAACAATGATGGTCTTCAGTAGGTTTATTTAAAATAAATTCAATCGAATTATTTAAACATTTTATAAAAATTATAACACGTTTAACAATTAATCGTTAATTAATGAAAAAATTGACCCAACCTTTTCATTTAGTAACTTTAAGTCCATGGCCTTTACTTATATCATTTAGATTAATAAATTTTTTTATTAGACGTAACTTGATGGATGATTCGATGATTCCATAGCTTCTGAAGATAGAAGCCAAGAGCTCCAGAGTCCAATTTTGGAAGTTATCCTAGGCCATTTCTACAGATGCGAGGAATAGTGTATTTTTCACGGAAGATTTCTCTCGAGAAAAATCCCAAAATCGATAAACGGTGAGGAATCAGACTTACGGTCAAACTTCAAACTCTTTCAATTTGTCCCTTATCGTTTTTGGAAACGATCAAGAATAGTCTTTACACGACTTTGGATATAATTCCTTCCATAGGATAACTTCTGAAAGGGGATCTTGAATTTGTTGACTCCTTTTGTCAGATGCTTTCTTTAATCATTTTGATTCATCAACTGATCTGTGACTTGCCGAGGTCTGAGTGTTGTCGCAATCCGGATACGTTTTTCCATGAAATCTGTTGAAAAAAATCTGTTGTGTCGCTCGAAAAAATCTCTCCAAGTACCTGGAATTTGCTACAAATTGAACTGAATTGAATTCGTTTCACCAACGAACCCGGAGCGATCATATTTTTTCATTCGTACTTCTCATCTTTAGGTGCATTCAAACTTTTGACCAGTAGTATCTGACTCGTCGATAGGCCTATCTTTTACCCTTTTAGGGAATTTGTTATCAATCTACTTCTCTTGAAGCTATAATCAGAGATATATCCGATAGGTTTTTCATAAATAACGCTCGTTTCAAGGTCACTTTTTTGCTTAAAGCACTAGCCGTGGCCTAATGTAGTTTTTCCAGGAGAAATTGAACTCCAAATAAGTTTTTAGCGTGAAGTTTCCGGAATTAATGGTTTAGATGAATCTATACGCAATCATTACAGAATGATTGCAGTCATTGCCAAAAAAGATGCACAATTATCATAACAGATGTACGAGTTACAAAAATTGAATGTCTCGACTCACATAATGTACTTTAAGGCGATGCGGTGCGGTCACCGTGCACGGTGCACGCTGAAATTAGTTATTCGCACTTTTGTCCGATACACTTGTGATTTGGACTAAACGAGGATAAGACGAATACTTATTATCATCCAACTTGAATTCGTCTTCTCGTCGTTTGGCTCAAGTCGCAAGAGAACTGCGGAGAAAAGTGCGATCAACTTGAGCGCAGGCATCTCCTAACCTATAATATAGGCACTTTGTAATTCGCACTTTTCTCTGATTCTCTTGCGATTTGAGCTAAAACGACGAGGAGACGAACTCAAGTTAGATAGTAATGAGTATTCGTCTTCGCATCATTTAGTCTGAATCGCAAGAGTATCGGAGAAAAATGGGAATAACTTTCAGCATGCACGGGTGATCGCATCGCCTTTAAGGGGTAGAAGCTTTTGGTTCTGAAAATTATTGTGTTGAGACACGTAAAGATTGAAACATTATGATCATAAGTAGAATGTGATTAGGGTTCATAATAAATTCCCCTGGCCATGCCCAGTCCTCGGCCACCCCAAGGGTCTTTTTGATACCAAGCGCAAGACAGTCGATTTTCTTCAGAGCTACAGTTCATATTGAAGAGTATATACACACTCGAGGGATGCAATGTGTGAGATTTGAGCTCGCGAAACTTGGCATTGATTCGCACAGATGGTGACGCTCCAACTCGCGCAAAAATCTATCCGCCAGAAAATTTCAATCAGGATTTCTCATGTAAGAACTAGGGTAATATTATGATCACATAATATGATCATGTAGCTCTATGATTTTTTTTCTTTTTTTCCCCTCCTTCGTTGAAGCATCTTCAATCTCACATAGAAGTTCCTTTTATAATACATGAATTTACTTTGAAAAGGTCAAGTTTGGTTATTTCTTTGGTATTACTGGGTCAAATGGATTATAGCGAAAGGCTTTCGAATATGAAAACGCGCTTATTATCAAAAAGACTCCCGGAGTGGCCGAGGACTAGGCATGACCAAGGGAATTTATTATAATTCCTAATCATATTTTACTTATGATCATAATGTTTCAATCTTAACGTGGCTCAACACAATAACTTTCACAATCAAAAGCTCCTACCCCTTAAAGTACACTATGTGAGTCGCGACATTCAATGTTTCTAACTCATACATCTATTATGGTTCTATCGAACCATAAAGGATTAAAAAATGCCTCATTCAAAGTATCTAAATGGAACGAGGAATGGATCTAAATGAATGGATCTAACACTATCAAGTCAAAAGTAAGTTGGATTGCTGTGTGAGGAACAGAATCATTCACGACACTAGATTAACCCGTTCACTATAGAATTTCCCGTGGCATCGAAAATGTTATTTTTCTTATCAGAATATGTTTTCTGAAGTGAAAAACTGTAGAAAAATGGCATAATTGGAAATTTCAAAATTTTTCGTTCCTAATTTTTTCTCTTGCATAATCCCATATAGAGACCCCATTCGTGTTTCATTTTATTCCTTATAGTAACAGCTGAAATTATTTATCAGAATTTTTCCAGATTTTTTCGATGCATTACAAACCATCTATCATGGATTATTGCAAATCGATAAGGCCCCCTGAAAGAAACAAAGTAATGAACGGGTTAAAAATAAAGTCCTTGAGAATCATGTTATAGATAGTAAATTTTTTTACTGATAATTCAAACTGTGCTCCACTAATCTGTGATTGATAGTACGAATAAATAGTTCGTTCCGAGCCCGTATACGAGTCCGTATATATGCATTATGAGAAAGATTGATCCAAGTCGGCGGGTCATGATCTGTGAGGTATATTGAGGAGTAGATCGTGTTTGATGAAATTGAGTGTATCCATTAACTATTCTCAGAGGTAAGAAAAAGTAGTTTCGAATGTCTTCGAAAAATTTGATTCCGAACAAAAGTGCCATAACTTTGATCTAGCTTATCGAAGAAAAATTGAGGTCTTAAGTCATAAGTGCCTGAATAGTTGTTTTGCTTAAATTGTTGGGTACTATATAAGTGTAGTACGCAGTTTCACTATATCTCATGACCAATCTAAGGTGAACCCCTTGGCATTTCTTATCTTTGCAAGGTACAAATTGGATTGAAGTTGATTCTTACATGGTTTGACCTTTTGCCTTGGATGGTGAAGTGAAAAAATCGAGAAAATGGAAAATTTGATGCGAACCGGACAATTTTCTTCAAAATATTCAAGAAAAGTAATATTGCGATACGGCACCGCGTAGCCCATCAAATTTGGAGTCCGAAATGACTTGTCCGATAATTCTTTTATCACTCAATTTTCCAGAAAACTGATGGAAAATTGATAATTTAGAATTCGCCACCACAATTGTCGTAGAGGTTCGTTGCACCACGTGTTAGGTAATGTTATTTTTTTGGTGTAATGCCACGTGCTCTTGTTATTGTTTTGTGTTTAGCCTATGATCACGAATGTTGTTTTGTAAGTTATCCAGCCACGGCGTCCACAATGGAAACTCGTCATCGAGTGGGAATGTCAATCGGCTAAACTTGAAAAGATATTAAAAGCATCGAGCATGTACAGAGCCCAACAATACGTAAAAAACTGTGTAGCAG
The DNA here is from genome assembly GCA_029851415.1 of Eretmocerus hayati. Taxonomy (NCBI): domain Eukaryota; kingdom Metazoa; phylum Arthropoda; class Insecta; order Hymenoptera; family Aphelinidae; genus Eretmocerus; species Eretmocerus hayati. Next base: position 29,851,632 of record CM056741.1, on the reverse strand, counting down.
TGATGCGATCAAAATTCTCCAATATAGTTCGAAATTTGAACAACCCCGCATTTTAACCTCCGGGACAATAGTAGTGCCTAACAGATTCAGGTGGTGGTTATCAATTCTAGATATTTTATCGCCCAAGTTCTGACAACAATGTTTGAGAAAAGTTTGCACCGTGTAGACGGTGACGAGATGATGGACACTAGTTGCTAGAACGGTATCTCGTACCTGGGGAAATGGACAAAATTGTCGCTCTGATTACTCCCCCACGAGATCAGAATTTTATAAAGTAGGTGGATTTTTCGAAAATGACAAATGTGAACCCACCAGAGAATGGTAATGCCAAGCAGATTTGAATACTGCATTCTAGTTCTGAACGATTCCTAACGAAAATCTGAACGCGATGTTTGAAAAAATTTGCATCGTAGGTAGACAGATAACAGGCACGAGTTAGAACAAATCTCATAATAGAGACATGGATGAAAACAAGAAAAATTGTGGCTTTGACCGTCCAGTCAAGAGATCAAAGTTCTCAAAAGTGGTCAAGGTTTTGGAGAATTCTAAACACGAATCTCTCAGACATTGGTGATACCAAGCAGATTCGAGCTTTACTCTTCAAGTTTGGAAGTTCTGTCTACTAAAATTTGACTACAAAGTTTGGGGCGTTGAAGGTGGAATACACACCCGAATTGAAGCGGTATCCAGCAATTGGGGAGTACAAAAATGTTTGAGAAGAATTTTTGCTTCCGGTGCTTACCTATGGGATCAAAATCTTAAGAAAAAGGTTGGGTTTTGTGCGAATTTCAAACGTGAACTCAGTAGAGAATGATAGTACGGAGCAGATTTGCAGTCTGCGTTTTGATATTAGAGTTCTGTCAGCTAAAATTTGACTACAAAGTTTAAGGAAAGTTGGCATCAAAGCTAGACTATAATTACGAGTTGAATCAGTACCCTCGTAACTTGGGAGTATAGAAATGTTTCAAAAAAATTGTGGCTTTGACTCCCTTACCTATCGGATCAAAATTCTAAAGAATGGGTGGGTTTTGCGTGAATTTCAAACGTGAACCTAGATGGAATTGGTGATACGAAGCAAATTCGCGTTTTGTGTTTCGATTACAGAGGTTGTGTCACCTTAAATCTGACTAAAGCGTCGAAGGCACGATTCTTCAGATTTTCCTTACTTTTCCAGCTACGAGATACCGTTCTAACAACTCGAGTCCATGATCTCTTCACCATCTACAGTACCAACTTTTCTCAAACATTGTAGTCAGAACTTGGGCGATAAAATATCTAGGATTGATAACCACCACCTGAATCTGTTAGGCACTACTATTGTCCCGGAGGTTAAAATGCGGGGTTGTTCAAATTTCGAACTATATTGGAGAATTTTGATCGCATCACTGCTACACAGGATTTACGCATTATTGGACTCTTGTACTAAAAGGTTCAAGAGTACATGCTCGATGCTTTTAATATCTTTTAAAGTTTAGCCGATTGACATTCCCACTCGATCACGAGTTTCCATTGTGGACGCCGTGGCTGGATAACCTACAAAACAACTTTCGTGATCATAGGTTAAACACAAAACAATAACAAGAGCACGTGCCATTACACCAAAATAGAATATTATGCGTCGAGTGCCAAAAATCGTTGTTCTTCGCGATAACTTTGTTGGACGTCAATAATATTAGCTAACACGTGGTGCAACGAACCTCTACGACAATTGTGGTGACAAATTCAAAATTAGCAATTTTCCATCAGTTTTCTGGAAAATTGTGTGATAAAAGAATTATCGGACAAGTCATTTCGGACTCCAAATTTGATGAGCTACACGGTGTCGTGCAATATTATTTCTCTTGAATATTTTGAAGAAAATTGTTCGATTCGCATCGAATTTTCCATTTTCCCGATTTGTTCACTTCACCATCCAACGCAAAAGGTCAAACCATGTAAGAATCAACTTCGATCCAATTTGTACCTTGCAAAGATAAGAAATGCCAAGGGGTGTCCATCTTAGATTGGTCATACGACATATCTATTTATTGGTTAGGATAAGGGGTCTTAGTTATACGGTGGTATAGTGTATTCTCTCGTGGAGGTGCGCGTTGTCATTGGGGGTGCACCCTGGTATAGCCCAGTGGCAGGAAAACGACGCGAGTGCGAAAAATACCTCACCGAGAAACGAAACCACCGCGCTGCACCCGGGTGCAGTCCCACGAATTTGCGGACACCAACAGAATCGTCATTCCGAAGATCTTGAAGAAATCTACAATTTGGCTACTCATCTAAGCCGATTACTGATTACTCTAAATTTTGCCATGAATCTAAGGTGTTATATACAGAGCAATTCCCTATATGTAGATAACCAGTTTCATATACTGGTTTTCACACATACTCAATTGAATATATCATATCTTTGAGCATGTACACTTTCGAGTTTGGTTCAAATACGAAGTGACATCGAAGGATTTTGATGAAAAGGTTCTGAAATGGTGGAGTAACAAAGATAGAAATTCAGCAATGTTTATTAGAAGCTAGATCACTTTGAAGCAGGCCCAGAAATCGCTAAAATCTGCTCTCAGCAGATGGCTCCTACAATTGTCTAGGCTCGGCTATTGGTCTTGGGCAATTTTCCCTTGAAAGTGCTAGTTTTAACAAAGAAAATGTGCCCAAGTACTTGCGTCCAAAAATGTTGAGTTAAGTCGGAGCCATAATTGTTAGAAAATGGGCTGGAAAGTGGCCTACAATGTACTTTCATGGGCTCTATGACCACGGCTCATGGGGGCTTCCGAAAAATCGGAAAGGAATTTCGTGAAACTATAACAATATAGAACTGATGATAGGAAGAAAATTATTGGCTAGCTTGTGAATTACTTGAGCAGAAAATTTGGAGAGAGCAGAATTTGGAGATTGGTCGCAAGGTTGTTCAGATTCTTCTGATAGCAACTCAAAAAAATCAAATTTTTAGCATAGGGCGACTAAAGCGCCACTTTTACTCCCGGCTGGGAACATAAAATTGGCGTTTATTCGCCCTAATGCGAAAAAATAGCATACTTCCCTCGCTCGGCAGCCTGTTTTGAGACACGGGGAATATTTTCCCCTCGTTGCACTCGGGGAAAAAGCATCCCCGTGCCCCAAAACAGCCTAGCCTCGCATCGGGAGTAATATACTATATCACTCGTTTGGGCGCGTTCTAGTCCTCTACAATCACTGCCATCGTGTTCAGCCGGTCAAATCTCGTTAGAAAGTCATAGTTTTGGTACAGCCCCGGACCGCTACAAGAATGAGTCCACAGATTTTTGAATGGGCAAAGAAAGCCAAAAAACCTTAAAATAGCTGTTTTTAGGAAAATTGGTTTATTGAGATGTGAAACAAATCATGATTCAGAGTTGCAAATCTGGGATCAAATTTAGTTTTTACGTCGAAAAATACGTGAATAGGTGATTTTCTGCTTAATGCACTATTCATAACCCAAAATTGCGATGGTATAATTCATGGCGGTGTCAGACGGTAAAAGGAAGAAATGGAGCATCAAAAAATCAAGTAAGACTTTTGGTCTACAATGTGTTTGATTAAAAAGCATTATGATTTTTTGTGTTACCAGTACTATGAGCGTATGATGCTAAAATATCATACTGTACCCTCTACCCATTACCCATTATGAAATAATGGAATACATACTCCAATCCGCAAAAGTAACCAAGATACTGTTCAATCGAAATATTTAATGACTTATGCATTCTCGTCTCCTCTCAAACAAAAAATCTCCTGCACTCCATTCCAAATCTAAATCCGAATGATAAATTGTTTCGCTTCATGCTTCAGAGTTATTCCATCCTAATAATATGTGCAGGGGATGTATTCATCTGATGATGCGAGTGGGTGGGAAGTCCTTGAATAGGGGCTCCGGTATACCGGTGGGCCGTGGGCAAGGCCCATATAGTGTTTTCCTCGAGGAATGACCACCTAGCAGTAGCTTTGCAGCTCTAGATTCTTGTCTCTAGTCATGATACTGAGAGTAACTTCTTGTCATCATCAATTGTTTTTCACGGATATGAAACTTCCGTCGATTAGATGCAATTACGCGCTTTCATTACACAATTTTTGTTAATGAATGCCTACTATCTCAAAGATATTCTGACAGTAAAAATTTGATTTCTGGAGAGTGAGGTATACAACACAAGTTTTCATCTCTTTTCGGGTCCGTAAAAAAAAAAGTTCAGGCGAAAATTACTTGGGGGAATCCGTAGATTTTGACTTGATAACTCACTCAACTCAGCACTGAAAGATGTGGTATTCATTTTCCTTGACGTATCTTGTATTCATTTCGACAAATTTTGATAAATTGGCAATACATTGATGAGAGAATTGCTCTGATTCACTGTGATTTAATGATTTTTTTTTTCATATCCAAGGTATCATCAACATTGAGTTTAACTATACCGCAGTCCAGCATTCAAACGGATATGAAAAAAAATCATGGGAGGACACTTTATACTCAGATCAAAACATTTGCTCCATTTTTGTGGCCAAAAGATAGCTTTTGGATGCAATTGCGGATTATATTTTGCTTGAATTTGGTCGTAGTTGGAAGAGTCATAAACCTCTATACTCCAATTTACAACAAGAGAATCGTGGAAAGTATAACCAAGTTCCCTGGACAATTAAGGTATGCACTTTTAACTTTGATAAGAAAACAAAATGCGAAATGTGAAAATTATCTGAAGCCTACTTTATTGTTCACTTGCGCATATTAGAAACACACCAAAATGAATGATCGATTAATGATTCACCTGATTGAAATATACTCCATCGATTACCAGCAATTCATTGTGACCCTCTCAAAGTGCATAAGGATCTGAAAATAAATTCTAAAAAATCTCTGTTGATGCAATAAAAAATTCATTGATGTATTATTACACATTAAAATTAACTATCAAATCACGAAAAAATATGAAGAAAAATAAGAAGCGAATCACCATTCATTTACCTCGGAAATATGTTTCATCAAGTCTGAAATCGCATTCATGTTGCCGCAAGAGTGATTATCTACTGAAAGGGTCACTAACAAATCAGACTAGGTTTTAGGCACACCAAGAAATAATGGAATAAAAGGATCCTTGATCTTTCATAGATGGGATCTTGTAGTAATATTTGTTGGACTCAAGTTTCTACAAGGTGGAGGTTCTAAGGGTATGGGTATTCTGAATAACCTTAGATCGTACTTATGGATAAAAATACAGCAATATACCACCCGCGAGATTCAAGTTGAACTGTTCAGGTAGGTAATTGAACAACCTCGAGCAATGAGTCATTGAACTTGATAAAGATAAATCCGTCCCAAAAAAACTGATCAATTTTTTTGTCTTTAATTTCACAGGCACTTGCACAGTTTAAGCTTGCGATGGCATCTTCGTCGAAAAACCGGGGAAGTTCTCCGTGTAATGGATCGTGGAACAAATTCAATAAATCAGCTTTTGAACTATATACTTTTCTCCATTGTTCCCACGATTGTTGACATAATTATAGCAATAATATTCTTCATAACTGCATTCAACAAATGGTTTGGCTTAATCGTTTTCTCAACTATGCTCCTGTACATGAGTGAGACACTCTTCAATTTATCACTTCTAGATCTCAAAATCACCAAACTAATTGATGATGACATTGCATGTTAACAGTGACGACGATTAGTACCAATGATTGGCGTGTCGACTATCGAAGGCGAAAGATTTTTGAAGAAAATGAAAAACAGACTCTCGGCGTTGATAGTTTGTTGAATTTTGAGAGTGTCAAGTGTCACGGAGCTGAAGCTTACGATACCAGTCGATTTGAGGAAGCGCTTGGAAAATTTTTACGCGAGGAGCGAAATTCCATCATTGCTCTCAATATTCTCTATTTTGTGCAGAATATCATCATTCATGGTGGACTTCTGGTAGGATCATTATTGGCTCTTCACATGGTTGTGAATGACCAAGGTTTGAGTGTTGGTGATTTTGTACTGTTTTCTAGTTATATCGTCCAATTGTACGTACCTCTGGACAAATTTGGCATATATTACGGGTAAGTTGATGAGAACTCAGCAATTGCTACATTTTTTTTATCGAGAAACTGTCAACTTTTCGAGACTTTTTTGCGGGACCCAATAAGTTACCGTAGGATGAATCTCATAAAAACTCACATGGGTGTCAAAAATTGCAAGCCGAGTGAAAAAATACATGATGGAAGTCCAACTTTTTTTCTTATACGTCATGATGAGCTATGAACCCATAATGCAAGAATGACTGATCCAATTTCACGTTTTTTCGCAAAATTAAAAGTTCACAACGAAGTGCTCCGAGATTCATAACAAGAAAATGAGAATGATAAGGAATCAATTGCTATGGGCAGTGCCTTTCACTTGTACCAGATTTTACAGAATTTGCCGAATCATTTTTTCTTGAATTGAACAGAGAACCGGGAGCGCATTCCTTGGATCTCGATTGACCATTCACCGTGGTCAATGTTAATCATACTCGTTTTAGCAATATCTTAGATAATATTGTCGACATGGAGAACATGTTCGATCTGCTCCAAGAGGATCCCGAGGTAGTAGACGCACCAGGAGCTGGGCCTATAATAGTCAACAAGGGCAACGTGGAATTCAATAACGTCACTTTTGGATACACTCCGGAGAGAATTATTCTAAAGAACGTGAGTTTCGTCGTACCACCGGGTAAGACTGTCGCTCTGGTTGGGCCCTCCGGAGCGGGAAAATCGACCATCATGAGGCTGCTGTTCAGATTCTACGACATCGACGAAGGCGCAATTTTCATCGATGGTCAGCACATAAAGACTGTGAAGCAGGATTCCTTGAGAAAAGCAATAGGTAAAGAGAAGATGCATTTTCGAATAGCTATTTGCGGTTTGATTGATTCTATTTCCATTGACGGTCCATTTCATGCAATTTCTCAGGAGTGGTACCGCAGGATACGGTGCTGTTCAACAATACGATAAAGTACAACATTCAGTACGGGAAAATAGATGCTCCAGAGGCAGATTTGATCGCGGCGGCAAAGTACGCCGACATCCACGAGAGAATTCTCACGTTCCCCGAGGGCTACGAGACCATGGTCAGTATCATACTACAAAATTGGCACTAAAGAATTTCCATCAAAAAACTGATCCAAACCTGTTGATTTCAGGTGGGCGAGAGAGGACTGCGGTTGAGTGGAGGCGAGAAGCAGCGAGTGGCGATTGCCAGGACGATGTTGAAAGCGCCGAGGATAGTCCTGCTGGACGAGGCGACGAGTGCCCTGGACACGCAGACCGAGCGCAACATCCAGGCTGCCCTCGCTCGAGTCTGCGCCAATCGGACGACCCTGATAATCGCCCACAGGCTCTCGACAATCATCCACGCGGACGAAATTCTGGTGCTGAAGGAAGGCGAAATCGTCGAAAGAGGCAGGCACGAGGAGCTCATCTCCAGAGGTGGACTCTACAGTGAAATGTGGCAGGCTCAGCTCAGAGACGAGAATCGACGTTTTAATGAACAAGAGTCAGCTCTTACGGTGGATGAACCAGAATGAAGAAGACACAATTCGCTCAAACGAACTCGAACCTGTAGAAACCATCGATAAGGACAAAATGAGGTCGGTAAATGGTTCCCGATCAGCGTGAAAATCCACCTGCAATGATAGATTTCACAATTCTCACTCGACTTTCAATTTTATTCAATCAATGTCATTCCAACGGACACGAGTATGAATTAACCATAGATAAACTTAATCCCTGGTCGATGTGACGTACACGGGACTCGTGTACGTGTGCATAGCCTGAACATGTGCGAGTCTCGGACATCGCGCGCCAAGTACAAACGTATTTCCCACGCGAGTAGATCAATACTCATCACAGCGTAACTTGAGATAGAGTCAAGATCGAGATTTCATTCTTTGAGCGCTATAGAAAGGAACATTTAAGAAACACAGCAGTAGAATAATCTCACATTTATGATAATATCGTAATTGTTGAACGACAGTTTACACTTGAGACCTAACTAATCAAGCCCCGCGCTCATGCTATTACAACCACCTAAAAACATGTACACAGGTTGACTACAAGGACGATTTGATATGGCGAACCCCAATATGTCTTGAACTCATTAGCCAAACAAAATGAGAGTCGAGGATCAATAGTTTATCTTATTAGAACCGAAATTCATTCCTGACCTTGTACGTTAAATGTAACATACAATACACACGGTTATGCGGAAAGTACAGGAACAAAAGCTCACATGTTTTGGAACAGCAAACCTCAATAAACTATAAAGTCATCAGCCATCAAGTTACAAGAATCTAGAATCATTATTCAGCTCATAAACAACAATTCGAGTTACATGGGACTCACTGCACGCTTTTCTCTTGAGAGAAAAGCCTATAAATACGGCCACTTTCCGGGCGACACTCAGATCTCTGTGATCTGGCTTCCAAACGGGCACTTCTATATTCCTCGTAGCCACGATTACAGTATCTCTCATTACGAGTATCTAACGTTGAATATTACCTCATTGTACTACCTCAATTCTTGTATATCGTCAAGTGTGACGAAGATAATCCCGCACTTATTGTATCAAAGGATAAATAAATCTCCAGTTATATTTACTCGCCGACTACAAGTTCCTGGATTCGAACCTACCGCCAAATTGGCACAACAACGCCATCTAACTGACCACCGGGTCGTAACATCGATACTACTGACCTATCAACCAAATTGATTCTCTTTGGATGACAAAGCCTTTCAAACGATGAGGCTTGCAGTACAGTAGAGAGCTAGAGCATGTGAAGTATTAAAAAAAAAAATCAACACTGTATCTGACTGTAGAACCAATGATATTCTACAACTTTCATTGATAATCTTTAATTTATAAATAAATGGCAACTTTTTTCTTTCCTGTCTTTATGACTAAATATGACTTATTATCAGTTGTACCTGCATTGGTTCTTATTTTCCATTTCTCATAGAATTCTGACTGGTCATTGATGTGGCTTTGTATGTATTTGGCAGCTTGAGATTTTTGCCAGGATTTGGCTACTAGGAATGTATCATTCGCGAACAAAGCTATCGCAGTATTTGGATTCTTGAGCATATCACTGATATAATATAAGAATAAGATTGGTCCTAGAATGGGGCCTTGGGGTACTCCAGCTACTATTTCATATTCATTTGAAATAGTGCCATTCAGTGAAAGTCGAAAATTTCCAGTTTTGAAATACGAGATGATTATCTTGATAAGATATCTTGGTAGATGATTTTTCTCCAATTTATAAATAAGACCTTGGTGCCAGACGGTATCAAAGGCTTTTTCTATATCCAGAAGTAGCATAGCCGTGCTTTTGTTTTGATTGAAATTGTTACTTATTATGTTCGTGATTCTGGCTAATTGTTGGACTGTACTACGTCTTTTGCGGAAACCAAATTGTTCCTTATTAAATATCTGTTTTCATATCCGTGCATCATAATTCTGTTATGAATGATGGCTTCAAATAGTTTACTCAATGTTGGTAAGAGACTGACTGGCCTGTAATTTTGAGGAAACTTCTTGTCTTGCCCCGGCTTTGGGAACGCAAGGACATTTGCTAGTTTCCAACTATCTGGAAAGTATGAAAGTTTGATACTGCATTTACGATATTATTAAGATGAACAATGGCCTTTTGTGGTAGATTTTTCAAAACGATGCTTTGGATACCGTCGGGTCCGGGAGCTTTGCGAAGCCTAAGCTTTTTCAAAGCGTTCTTCAACTCTCTAGGTGAACAATATTTGATCTCGTTAGGATCAGTTGGGAGGCTGTCGATTTTTTCATAGCATGCTTCTACTTCACGAATAGTCTGATCATCGCCCATGCCTTTAGTGAGGTGGTGAACTTGTTCGAAATTTTGGGCTAGAACTTCTGCTTTATCCTCGTCACTGAAAACAATGCCGTTGGGACCATGCAGAGTAGGAATTTTTCGGACTGTTTTCTTAGTAAAATGTTTGGCAAATTTCCGAAGACTGTTGTCCTTGGGGGAAAGTTTAATCAATTTTTTGTCCCATTTCTCATCTTTCAAAATTCTTATCTTTTCTTTCACAAGTTTTGACACCCGATTCTTTTCCATTCTATATTCATTCAATCCCGTCTTCTGTACTTTATCTCTCAGATAATTTCTCTGTTTAAAAAGATTTTTTATTTCGTCGTTCAAAGGTTCTTTGTGATGGTTGAGAGTGCCTGTAGGAATTGCGGCATACAGCTTGATCAATAGCTGATTTATCAGGAAATGAAGTGGCGCTGGTTAGACTATCCGTGATGTGTTCTCGAAATTTCTGCCAATTAGGGTGAGAGTAATCTAAAAATTCTGGCTTCTCGCCCTCTACATCGACGTTATCACGCAACCAGAGTTCGATGGGCAGATGATCGGAATCAAGCTCGTTTATAACTCTTAGATCTCTGCAGTTAGAGATATTCTTTAAAATCGCGAGGTCCAAGGTGGACGGGAGATCTTCGTAGTCATATGGGTAATACGTATGGCTATCGGGGATGAGTAATACATATGGCCTGTTGTCTAAGTAATCGTCGAGAAGCGTTCCATTTCGGTTAGCTCTGCTGCAGTTCCAATTGGAGTGTCGAGAGTTGAGATCACCCATAAGGATGACGCTGTCTCTGGAGTTAAATATGGCGTCGAGCTCGGCTGCATCAGGTTGGTGTTGTAGTCTCACATACACTGCTACGACGTTGACTTTATTTGCCAACTCGATGCCGATGGCTTCGATATTCACGAAGGTGGAGTGTTTTTCGGCGTACTTTATGTAGGCCTTGATCAGGATCATTACTCCTCCTCCGCGATGGGCTGCTTGCCTGTCAGCTCTCAGCACTTCATAACCAGGAGATGTGCAGGTGTCTTTTGGCAGTAGTTTTGTTTCACTGACAAGCATTATGTCCACGTTCCGTGTGATTAGGAACTGCCCCAGCTCGGGCATCTTCTCTTTGATGCCGTTAGCATTCCAATGTATTATGGTTAGATCGTTGATTTGCTTAGAATGCGCCATCTCGCATTACTTGATGGAAAGCTTGGAGCTTGTCGACAGGCGTTTTGGCTTCCCCAAGCACCGTGTTCAAAGATTTGACAGCCACCAGCAATTCCTTGATTTTACAGAGTTTATTGAGTTTCTGAAGTTCTGATCTGAGTTCTTGGGAGTCAGTGATATTTTTATCTGTGGTTTGCCGTTGCCGAGGTATTTGGGCTTGCTGAGGCTGGTTCCGTATCTCCCAGGCGTTGTACGTAGGTGTTAGTGCAGGTGAATGATTCCAACGTGGTTTGGGAAAGTCCTGATCTGTTGGTGACTTCTGGATCGTTTGTCTCTTTCCTTGTTGATTGGAGGCTGCGCGCCTGGCATGTATGTTTTCGAGTCTTTTTTGGTAGATTTCACATTGGCTGCTGTTCGCTCGATGTTTTCCTCCGCAATTGACGCAGTATGATGGATCCTCTGATTTCTTTGTGCAAGCCGTCGTCAAGTGCGGTTTATCGCACTGACGCATCTGGGGTTGTTGTGACATCCTGTTGACCCATGACCAAACTCTTGGCATTGATGGCACTGGGTTCCGCCTCTGGAGTTGTGGTAACGTTCGCAGCGTATTTTGACTCTCTGAACAGCTGGGATTTTTCTGATTTCATTCAAGTCTGCGTCGGAATCGAGTGTGATGAGGTAATTCGCTGTAGCACGTGGCGATTCAGTTTTTTGTTTCATCTGAGTGACTTTAACACGCTTTGCTTGCTCCTTGGTTCTTAAGGTCCTCAGCGATGTCTTCGACTGGCAGTTGTGGGAGACCCTTCAACACCAGATGTTTAGGTCTTTCGCGAGGGCGTGTGAATGTAAAGAAGGTAGCTTTCCCATCGGCTTCCAGGGTGTCTGTGATTTTCTTGTAATCCTCGTCGTTGTCGAGATAGCAGCTTAGTTCCTTCCTTGGAGTAGGTAGAGTGAACAGTTCCTGTAATGATGCTTTCGATAACAGCGACGAGACTTTCGTGGTCTGCATCAATCGATGTGATAACGATCGGAGGTGGTTCGATTTTCTTGGTGGCCATCTTGGTGTTATCCCTCTCGTCGGTTCCGTTCGTATCCATCTTATTTTGACTAGCTAATAAATCAAAGGAGTTGGAAGTTGGAATATTGTACCGAGCAACTAGCTCAGTTTTTTGTCTCTTTGAGTGATCTTTAGCTCCTTCATTTCCGTCGTTTCTCCTTGACCGAGTCATTTTGTTGGTTGACTTTGTGGCCTGGATTGCTCCAGGGTCCAGATAGAAACTTCCAGCGATCAGAGCCTCTTTTGGATGGGCGATTGTTGCGGCTTCGTTGCTCGTGCATGCGAAGGCGTTATTCCATATTTCTTCCTCTCCAGTGCGCATGAGATGTCGCGGAGGTCACAGGCACCCGGCGTGCCAGCGATGCCTGTGATGCCTCCGGCTGGGAGATCGACCCGGCGTGCCAGCGATTGATCCCAGCTCGATAATTGGTTTCAAACGATAGAAGGCTGTGATGTGTGCACTCTACTGTGTCTCATTCTCATGCGTTCTAATTTCGTGGCTGTAGACCGCTGTGACGTCGGCAAATATGTCTGTCTGAGTATCTTTATATTTGGGGATTTCATTGTTGTAGAAGATGTAGAGTACTGGTCCTAATCTTGAGCCTTGTGGGACTTCTGCTGCTATGATTTTTTGAGTGGAATAGTTGTTTCCGACTTTACTCTGAAAGTTTTGTATTTGAGAAAGCTTGATACTATTTTGAAGAAGTGAGTGAGGGTGCCCATTTCTTTCATCTTGACTATAAGTCCATCGTGCCAAACTGTGTCGAAAGTTTTCTCTGTATCTAACAGGAGAGCTGCTGTTGATTTGTTGGTATTGAAAATGGATCTGATGTGGAAGGGGATTCTTGCTAGCTCCTTGGCGGTGGTCCTTCATTCTATAAATCCAAATTGGGTTTCTATCAGCTCTTCTTCATAACGTGCCTAGATTTTGATTCTCTCCAGGATGTTTTTTTTCCAAAGATTTTGCTGAAGGTAGGGAGTAATGATATAGGCCTGTAGCTGGTGGGACTAGCTGAATCTTCGTCGGGCGCATGTGAAATGCCAGGCTGGTGGTTTCTTCCCAGGCTTTTGAAAAGTATGTCAGTTTCAAACATGCATTGTTGATATGAGTCAGTTGGATCAAAGCTTTGTTGTTCAAGTTCTTCAAGACGATGTTTGGTATTGCGTCCGCTCCTGGTGCTTTTCCATTCTTAAACTTCTTGATGATTTTCTTGATTTCTTTCGGAAATGTGTATTGGATCTCTTATTCCTCACGTGGACTATTTTCTATCGTATTTGATATTTTTGTTGTCAACTCCTGGCACTCGGGGTCTCCGTAGTGTTCTGTTAAGCGATGAACTTTCTCCAAGTTTTTGACTAGAGTCTCAGCTTTCTCCTGGTTGGATAGGGGCGTGTTTTATTTATCAACCAAATATGCAATTCCATATTTGGACGAAAGTATACTAATTCCAATTGGTCGCATTTCTCAGCTCAACTCGCAAAATTTAAACTCACAAATAAACACTCGTACGTCAACGTTTTTCTCAGATGCGAGTAAAGAACAAGAGAGTTTATTAAGGTATCAGAGTTTGCCCAACTTACAAGCGGAGTACTAACCATCCGGGCCCTGGATGTTGACGAAACTTCGGGATCCATATGGTTTTAGTGAAAAATGAAGGTATTTCGAAGGGTCTTGTCAAATAGGTCTGCTATCCCGAGATACAGCTGTGGACATTAGCATTGCCGACAATAAGCCGATGTTGAAAAAGGCAGTCAGCTATACTATCGATGCTAATCTCAATAGCTGTATCCCGGGATAGCAAGACCATTCGACCAAACAGTTCTCGGTACCTCCATTTCTCACCAAAATAAGATGATTCCTAAAGTTTCTTCAAGATCCAGGACCTGCAAGTGAGTTGAAGTTAACCCAGCTGACAGTATTCATGTATTAGCTAAAAATCCAAAGTATATGAAAAATTGATCGACAATTCATCCGGATACAATCGAATTCAAAGGATCTTCGAGAGCTTGTTCGAGAAATTCGTAACGTTACTCTGTAGTCAAGTAGGGTGTCCGATTTTCTCAACCTGCAAATAGATCTTCTCAGATGGAACTTGAACAAATGACTTATTAAGATACGATATGCGAGTAGGTGTCAATTCACATGTGAAAAATTTGAAGTTTTTCAAGAGATAGCACAACGCAATCTTAGGTTTGAGGACGCCAAGCCGCTTACCTGTAAGAAAGAAATAGAGTTGCTGTCATTCATTTTCCTTGGTCAAATAATAGTGATTTTTCAGTATAGTTCGGTGACTGATCGTATGAGAGAAAAAATAATTTGTAATATTTACCAATGCAGTGTCTTGGACCTTCACCAAAGGGTAGGTAACTGAACGGATGCCTTTCAGCTCTCTTTTCTGGTAAAAAGCGAGTCGGATCAAATTTTTCAGGATCAGGAAACATGATTGGATCCATATGTATCCCATTGATTGGAATGATGATTCTCAAACCCTTTGAAATACGAAAATTTGATCCAGGTATATCGAAGTCCTTTTTGCAGATGCGATTTAAGACTGGAGCACCTGGGTGTTTTCTCAAGGTTTCTGGAATAATCCTATCAGTTCATGTGCATGGTGGAGAAATTTTCTATTTAGGAAATGTTGGTTGATGATCATACCACAAAGAACCATATCCAGATATTTCATCTCAAAAATTTTTTCATACTTGAGCCCTTCAGGAGAGTCGAATGCTTCTGTCAATTCTTGTCGTAATTTTTCTTGAATCTCTTGGTGTGTAGCTAACTCAAATAAGCAACAACTTATCGCTGAAGCAGTGGTTTCTTGTCCAGCTGAGAAGAAAATTACTGCTTGAGCCACTGCCTCCATCATAGATAGTTTAGAATCATCAGAAACTGAAAAATTTTCCAATATTTCAGTTCTTTTAGTGCTTTTACAAACATGAAATGAATCAATATTTTCTCAGATCAGCCATTGAAAACGTGGTTGTATTACATTTTTCCGAGTCAGTCTCTTTTATTCCAGGATCTACCCCTTCATTTTCCAAAATTCTTCCATGATCCATCAACTGCATGAGCAAATTCAAGAAGTCATTCCTCGTGACTCTCCCATTTTTCCTACACTCCACCATCTTCTTAAATAATCCAGTGAAGAAATGTTGGACCTTCTTCCTTTTTTCGGGCACCGGAAGAAATCTTATCAGGCTAGGGATGTAAAAACTCAAAAGAACGAATAGCTTGCCAAAGTCACTGCTGATACTACCATATCGATGAAATTCATTATCAGGATCTCGTAAACTGTTGCAATTAAAACCAAACGCAATCGAGGAAATGCAGTCGATGGTGAATCTGTCGAGCAAGATGTTTCATAGTTTCATATTTTTTTCAGCTATAGCAGTATATCAAGTACTATTAAAGTAGAACACCAAACCTGGATACAATTTCTTTCATTTCGACAATTTTCGATGTTTGAATGGCGCTATCAAGACAGACCATCATTTCTTGACAAATTTCTTCTAATAATGGATACATCTGTTTGAGCTTGCCAGAGGTAAAAGTCGGTGATAGTTTCCTTCTCAATCGTTTCCATTTTTCATCGCGCAATCTCGGAAGTGAGCAAGAAAGTGGATCTTTAGATTCGTCACTCAGCGATCCACGATTGACGAAATTATCGAAATTCTTCACGAACATGAGTCGAATGAGCTCTGGATCGTTAACCACAAGAATTGGTTCGTGCAGCAAGTACAAACCGTAGAATGGGTAGTCCTTGAATTTTTCATAGCTCTTCCGAAAAATTTCGCCTGCGAATCAATTCTTTGAGATCCTGATTTTGATAATACAATCATTTGATGACAGAAACATAGTCATATTGTATTTTCAAGCTCTTTGAAGGAAGAACCACAAGGCTATGTTGTGGATAACGTATGGAAAATGACTCTCATTGTAAGATTTTAGGAATTGGGTAAAATTCACTGATGACAAAGTCATTCATTCTTGTTTTTCTGAATGGATTTGACGGATAATAAACCCAAGTACTTTAGTAAATTATTTGATAGTTCCTCTGAAACAGTATCTCGAGCAGTATCTAAATCAACTTGGTATGGGAATTCGGTCCCAAAAAATGAAGCAAGATAAATCAGTTTTTTGCCACGAAACCCCTGTTGATATGAGCTAGATGCTCGATCTTATTTTAAATTAAAATTCGATTCATTTCCCAACGAAACATCACTTTTACTGTTTTTTCCCGACACTGATAACGAAACCGATTGTTTTTAGAGAAAAATTTTTTAAATTCTGAGTTCTTTAGGCAAACAAGCACGATTCAATTCAAAATTCAGATAAACTGTAAGTCGAAAGTTAGCCTTGAAAATCCACGCCAACGTGACAGTAAGAATTGAGGATTCACTGATTTTTCCTGAGTGTTTCTTTGAATCGCAAAGTCACAACTTCAACTCATCGCAAAAATATAGTCAGTCTAAAGAACCATGCAGATTTCTGCAACGTATCGTAACAAATTTTGAGAATGAATACTAATCTGAATGAATAAATTACACTTAAGCTTACCGTGAGGATAATTCTTGTAGAAATAGGCCAAAGGAAGGTTTCCAAATGGCACTGATGGCTCATCATGCGGGATTTTTTGCCATCTCCAATAATTATAGACAACAAATTTGAGATAAAAATAGATACTAGAACAAATTAATGTACACCATAAGAGCTTTGAAGATAGAACTGTTTCGAAAGATTCCATCCTGTTTCACTCACTGATCGGAGAATACTATTTTCAAATCTGGTCAGACTAATGTCGAATGTAAACAGATTACGATGACGCATTATCGCGCGATATATCTCATAAGTTATTAATGAGCCAGAGAACTTCTTGTTGGATGCATCTAGAGATATCAATTGATGTGAGATATGTTTTGGTGAGAGTTCTTGTAGAGATCTTATTCAAAATTCCAAACTACACTAGTTATTTTTGACAATAATTGTTCTTAATTTACTTCTTATTTGTTCATGGATTTTGAAATTTTAATCCTACAACCAATACCGTTTAAACAAGATTCTGTTTAGTTAATCAGACTCGGACCTGACGAAAAATTACACTGAGCCAGACTGATTGTGAGCTGACTTGGATATTTTCATGTTTAGGAATGGAGAAAAATGTATCTCGATAAGGCATAGCTGCGTTGGCGACTCGTCAAATTGATTTTTATGTAAATAGTTTCTAGTCAGCTTTTTGTTAGCCCATTCCTACTTCAAATCGATCAGTTTCATTTCCATTCAGGTTCATCTTTGAACTTTAAATTGTCCTAAATTTTATCTCGAACGGTTGAAATCGCGCGTTGACCAAATCACTTGTCATTAATGGTTTTAAAACTTTAAACGTTCAAAACCAAATCTCTCATTATTAATTTTTCTGATCCAACAAACCGATCATTGTTAAGTAGATATCGTCTGCTACTATCGCAAATGTAAAACTTTAGTTTGCGAGCAGAGGCTGCTGAATTCTTCTTAAAATTTTTCCACAATAAGAAAAGTTCATCACATGATTTAATACGCATGATTTTTAGCAATGGTCTCAAGTGGAAATCTTTGTTTCTCTAACAGATTTGAAGGAAGATATAATAGTATACTTATTATTACGTGTCGAGTGCCGAAAAACTTTGTTCTTCAGGAAATCTTTGCTGGACGTCGGGGTTCGATGAACTAATGCTACACCAGCTTATAAAAATAGTATTTATTCAACAATCTTACAAGTAATAAAACAAATATTTGGAAGAAATAGATTCGTTGTGGAATTATGAGATTCCAGATATGACTGTCATCACCAGAATTGATTGGATTATGAAAAAGAAAATAAAATCAGATCTTCCTGCGAACAGCCACGGCTACACCTACCGCATAAAGTATTGCATCGACCAGTCCGAAAAACTGGAAAAAATGCAATTTTCAAACTCTATTGTTAGCCAATCTAGAAAATTTTTGTAATAGATACTTACCCCAGCGGTTATCTGTGTCGCAGGTTTTCTGTATCTATCTTGTACCACAACATATAGCGCTGATACGAATAAGCAGAATAAAGCTGTTGAGTTAAAGAAAATTTCCTGGAAATGGAACAGAATTTATTCTTCTTATTAGAGAACAAGACAAGGAAGTTATAGAAAGAAAACTCTAGTCTGAAATTTTGCGTAGTGACTTGTAACAAAGTACCACCTTTATAAACTAAAGCTAGTAAAAGGGATAAATACCTTCTCCATTGAGCTATGGATGATTCTAAATGGAATGTTATATGATAAAAGAAAAACTGAAATAGCACTTTTTGGCGATACAAAGCGCGACCGTTTCGGTGGTAATTTATATCATTACTCGAATCCATTTTCAAAAGATGAAAATGATGTGTTTTTCATCACAAGACCGAGAAAACTCGCGGGATAGCTGATATGATACAATATACTCGCACTTACATAATATGTTTTTGCAATAATTGCCTCTGACAACGGTGAGAATATGTAGCTAACAATAAAAATAGCCGTGCCCATCATGAACGCTGTGGCCATCAACATCAAAAAGATATCGTCTCCAAAAAGATGTTTTTCGTTAATTCCTTCAACCTCCAAGCAAATTACGATGATCCCTGCTACCTGTTTGGAAAAAAAAAAGAATTGTACTCTGCAAATCAAATCAGCATTATTGATCGGAATAACGATTTTCTCATTGATAACCGGGATATATTCTCGAGATCAGAATATGTAGTATCACAGTCATCTTGCGTGGCACCTACTCATTTTATTAATTTTTCAGGCAAAGTGGTAAAGTACAATTATTGCGGGATTTCTGAAGGGCCGTTCCAAACTCGTCCATCGTTTTGGTTCGAGCGAGTTGAACAGATTGCATCGATCTGGCATATTTCAAAGACGATCCAAATGCCAAAGAAATGAGCTAATTCATACTCTTTGAGCTTTCTAGAGTTTATCTGATGCCTAATAGATGGATCGAAATTTCGCAATCGAATGATGATCCATTTCGTTCCGATGCGGTGATGATCACCCAGGTGCATGCGCCTTGGAATAATCAATCGGTGTGAATGATCGAGTTGATACGTATATATCTCATGTGTATTTCATTGAGATCCGCTGCCTCGTGTCCTTTTTCGATCATTTTTTCTGAACTAAGTCTAGTTCCGAATCAACTTCTATTGCATCTGTCATCTAATTGTATCGTGGGCAACTGGTAGTTTTATCATTTTGCAGAGATCTTATCCCTATGTCTGTGCCGACGAACTATCTTCAGTAACTCTTTGACGATGAAATTCTTTGGCGTACTATTAGACTGTCTTTTTCCTAAACCTATTGATTGGAATGATACAGAAACAGTCAACTCGTGAGTAAAACTATCTTTTTGCACAATTAAAAACGCGAAGAAAGCCCAGAAGAGCAAAGGTTTCGCGGAAGATTCCGCCAGTTTTTTCAACGTCTCTCTCCGAGGTCCGCGCTTCGGATGTATAGTGACCCACTCTGGCCGCAATTTTTTAATTCTCTGAGAAATCTTCGCAGAGGTCACATCGTAAAAAATTATCTTACACTATGGCTGAAATTTCCACTGCTGCTCCCGTCAAGACCGGCAAGGCTGCCGAGAAGACCAAGGAGAAGAGGCCCACCAAGCCTCGCGCTCACCCTACAACGAGCGAAATGGTTCTCGCAGCCATCACTAACCTGGCCGAGAAGAAGGGATCGTCCTTGGCAGCGATCAAGAAGTACATCGTCGGCACGTACAACCTCGACATCGAGAAGCAGGCCAGCTTCATCAGACGCGCTCTCAAGGCCGCCGTCGAAAAGAAGACGATCATCCAGACTAAAGGAACAGGTGCCTCGGGAAGATTCAGGCTCCCAGGCAAGGCTGACGAGTCCAAGGTCCCCAAAAAACCTGCTGCCAAGAAGGAGGCTGCAGCCAAGAAGAAACCAGTTGCCAAGGCCAAGAAAGCTGCGGCCCCAAAGAAAGCCCCCAAGCCCAAACCTGCCAAGACCGTAAAATCTCCGAAATCTCCCAAGTCCAAGAAGTCGTCTGCCAAGCCTAAAACATCCTCGGCTGCCAAGTCAACTGCTTCAAAAAAGGCAGCTAAGAAGTAAAATTACCCTACTCCTAACCCTCAATCGGCCCTTTTCAGGGCCATCATATCATTTGAACGATGGACGGACTTACGTCACGATAGAATTCTTGCTGATATCCAGTTCTAGCATTTGCCATTATCAAGTGCTTTAAATTCAACTAAATAGTCTGAGAAAATTCGAGTTACTTCTCGACCGTTTGCACAAAATATTTTGGATTAATGTACTTATTCATAGTTCGTTGCCTTTGGATTGCTGAACACGAAAAAACGACGGTCTGAGTGAACTTCTGGCGAATACTTTGAAAAGAACGAGTATTTAGTCGAATGATTCGTGATAACTAACATGTCCATAGACGATGCTGCAGGTTGAATTTACTCTCTTGATCTCCGAATCGTGTGGACTCTGAGAAAAGACGAGTTATATGATGTTGCATCATCATTGTTGTATGTACAATACCTGCCTGAACAAGAGTCGATTCTGTCTTGAAGGCCCACGTGACACAGAGAGGTACCACAGCCGAAATCCAACAAGATAGTTGTTCTAAATCCGCTTATTACATCTGAGACTGGTATCAAATGGTATAGATAATAGATAGTATGAAATCGTCATCAGAGTCTCTATCACTTTTTAAATACAACCAACTTTTCCAAGACTTGGTTGGTCGAGTTCATGCCGACATGATTCGGGTTGTGGTGTATGCCACTAGTGCCATTGGGCAGTCAGCTTTCAAAAATCAGAGACCATTATGTCTATGAAGGACAGGCATATTCATATGCTTCAGCATTTTTCAAATCTTGACGCGATTAAATATCTCGTTTCGCGTTCACCAGGAGAGTGTTTCAGATCCGGATCACGGATTTGGCTGAGACTTTGGGAATAGTCTTCTTTTAGTGCGAAAAGATGAAACCCAAAATTATAAACCCTAACGCTCAAGCGTTGTGTAGCTACAGCCATAAATATTAGCATTACCAATATAGGCCCATGTTAAAAGTCACATATACACTACCGGTCAAAAGTTTGCTCACCCAAAAATTTTTTTTCAATTTTGTGAGTTGAACTACTCGGCTCTATTTGACCGTAAAGGACTCTTCCGGAGCTCATTTTAAAGGTTTTTTCACGTACTTTAAGATGGCACTATTCATTTTTATCCTCACGGATATCGGGATCTTTCCAATTTGAGCTTGGAAAAGTGTCAATTTCAACGATTTTTCAGAGAATCTTTTGGCTCCTGCCCATTTGAGCCACATGAATGTTCCAATATGGGAGTTGTGGGATACAAAAGTACCAGTCTAGAGCTTCGGAATCCGTTTTTGAACGTTCCTCTACGCCACTTCCAGTCCGAGCTATGACACTTTCTCTGAGGGAAGATTTTTCGCAAAAACTAGCACCTGGATTCAAAAATGACGAGAAAATTCACTTTTTGGGGCATATTTCAAAGGTTCCTCGTTTCCTTAATCAAGGTGTTGATAAAAGATGACAGAAATGATGATTATACTTCATAAAAATGCGTCTCTGTATCTCTCTCGAATTGGAGTGCTAGTTTTTCCGAAAAATCTTCCCTCAGAGAAAGTGTCATAGCTCGGACTGGAAGTGGCGTAGAGGGGTGTTCCAAAACGGATTTTGAAGCTCTATCTAGACTGGTACTTTCATATCCCACAACTCCCATATTGAAACATTCATGTGACTCAAATTGGCAGGAGCCAAAAGATTCTCCCAAAAATCGTTGAAATTGACACTTTTCCAATCTCAAATTGGAAAGATCCCGATCCGTACGGATAAAAATGAATGATGCCATCTTAAAATACGTGCAAAAACCTTCAAAATGAGCTCCAGAAGAGTCCTCTACGGTCAAATAGAGCCGAGTAGTTCAACGCACAAAATCGAAAAAAAATTTTTTGGGTGAGCTTAAACTTTTGACCGGTGGTGTATAGGTATATCTGTAATGCTAATGTCCATGGCTGTAGCTCGGAAACGCTTGAGCGTTAGGGTCTACAACTCTGGATATCATCTTTTGGCACCGGAAGAAGACTATTTCCAAAGTCTCAGCCAAATCCGTGACCCGGATCTGAAACACTCTCCTGGTCAGTATATATTTAATCGGTGATATCAAATTAACGAACGATCACTCATCTACTAGTGTCCAACTCAAGCGGCGGCCCTACATCAAAGAGCTAATGGATCAAGAGAACACATTCGACGGCACAGATAAGTTCGCTGCAAACACACACGCTTTTATTTTCAATCAATCAAGCTGATTCTCGTACGGTTGAGTATGTGCGTGTACCTATCACCTCCCAAATATAATCTCAATATACAGATTGTAACATTCAAGCTTAGAATCGAGATCGAAATAGTTGGTATACGTTTGAAAATTTGGTGGCCCTAAAAAGGGCCGATTGATGTAGTGCAGGTTTCAGATGATTCAAGTGCGTTCACCGCGCACACGCCTTGCAAGCTGGATGTCCTTGGGCATGATTGTCACACGTTTGGCATGGATGGCGCAAAGGTTGGTGTCCTCGAAGAGTCCCACGAGGTACGCTTCGCTGGCCTCCTGGAGGGCCATGATCGACGATGTTTGGAAACGCAAGTCAGTCTTGAAGTCCTGGGCGATCTCACGAACGAGACGCTGGAACGGCATCTTGCGCAGGAGTAATTCGGTGCTCTTCTGGTATCTCCTGATCTCACGAAGAGCGACTGTTCCGGGCCTGTAGCGATGAGGCTTTTTCACTCCTCCAGTGGCTGGTGCACTTTTCCTAGCGGCCTTGGTGGCTAGTTGTTTCCGGGGTGCCTTGCCTCCGGTGGACTTGCGAGCGGTTTGCTTGGTGCGAGCCATGGTGATAGTTGGATGGTTGGTTTGGATATCCAATCGAAGATAAAAAATTTTCGGGGGAAATGGGAAATGGGAGGGATGGTGCGGCCCCCTCCGTCGCCGCAACCTGTGAGATCCTGCCCAGGCTAAGTGGGTTCGTCTCCTGTGGACTCGATATGTGTGGCAAAAAAGACACGCATAGCAGGTACACAGGTGACTCGTGACCTCTCCATAGGGAATTGGGAAGGGACTATCGGAGAAGGAGGATGTTTGTGCGTTACCGGCTGGCAGTTTGCACTATCATACGGGGCTGGGGGAACTGAGCGGCTGGGAGAAACAGAGTGGATTTGATTAGATTGTCGGAACTGTTAGTGCTGGTTGGTCACATTCATACTTCATTCATTCCGTGTAGTTATGCGGTGTGTTTCTTGCTGACCATTCATACTGTTGAGTACGTGTGTGTGTGTGTGTGTGTGTGTGAGAGAGAGTGCGTGCGTGCTTGAGCACGTGTATGCTAAGTATGTTTACTCGTGTAGGAAGTAGTTTGGCCTCGGGTACTTATCCCGAGGATCGTAAGCATAGGAACCTAGGTTTTTTATCAGCTCGTGGTCCGACTCTGCGGTGCTGTCGTAGAAGTTCTTCGCTGTAACTTTGATGTAATCGGTTAATGATTCAATCTTCAGTTCTTTATGTATGAGAGAGTTCTTGGTGTACATTGGTGCATCGACAATGTTTCTGAGTGTCTTGTTTTGAATAACTTGCAGTTTTTTCAGACTTGATTTGGACGCTCCACCCCAAATGGTGCAGGCATAGGTGAGAACAGGTCTTATGAGCATTTTATAAATTATCACACCGTTTTTAATATCCAATTCTGAATGTCTTTTCAGAATGGGATATAATTTACTCAAAGAGCCAACTGCTTTATTCCGTGCATGTGTCGTGTGTTTGGAAAATGTAAGTTTTCTATCCAGAATGACTCCTAGGTATTTAACCGAGTCTTTCCACTGAACATCTACGCCATTAAACTTCGGAGGGTCGAGGTCTGAGGTTGATGCTTGCTTCTTAGAGAATAAAATGGCTTCTGATTTTCCTGCATTAATTTTGATGCGCCACTTTTCGCACCAGGTGCTGATGTTATCAAGAGCGTTATTTAGAAGCCTAACGATCTTTTCTCTCCTGAGTGACGTTGCTGTTAGAATCGTATCATCCGCGTAAATTCCGATCTCAACATTTTCGGTTGAGGGCATATCATTGATATAGAAAGTGAATAAAATAGGTCCGAGGAGGCTTCCCTGTGGGACTCCTGCTTTGATATCGAAGAGTTCCGATTCGAAATTGTTCAGTCTGACTCTGAATTTGCGGTTTTCAAGATATGAGGCCAAAAGTAGTATAAGTTTTTTGTTGATGCCGGCTTCGATGAGTTTTCGTAAGAGACCATTTATCCAGACGCTATCAAAGGCTTTTTCGACGTCAAGAAGGACCGCGCCGGTGTCGCGTTTCCAGTTGAAAAGTTTCGTGATTCGTTCAGTAATCCTAAGTATCTGATGCTGTGTCGAGTGACCAGCTCGAAACCCAAATTGCTCCGGTCTAATCGCGGCATTTTCGCTAATTTCCCGGTGTAATCTAGTGATTATGCATGACTCAAATGCTTTGCTCATGGTATTTAGCAAGCTGATGGGTCGATAACTCGTGGGTTGAGTCAGGTCTTTGCCTGCCTTAGGGAAAACGAGAATCGTGGCTTCTTTCCACTTATCCGGGAAGTAGTTGAGTTTGATGCATGCATTATAAATTTCAGTCAAAACACGGAATCCCAAATGTGGAAGCCTTTTAAGTACAAAGTTTGAAATTTTGTCAGGGCCAGGGGCTTTATTTGGCTTGGCTCTTCGAAAGAAAGCTTTAACTTCGTTGAGATTAATTTTATCCAACTCGAGGTCCCCGTTGCCTGAGTTTTCTCGTAGAAAGTCATCTACAAGACTGTCGGTTTCCTGGGTGAAAGCTCGGGAAGATGGAAAGTCATGCGGTGTAAATGTTTTTGCGAATGTCTCCGCCAGCCTATTAGCTTTATCTTTAGGGGAGAAAAATTGGAGATCTCCTTGATCATTTTTGAGTGGCGGAATGCTAGGTTGCTGCCTGGTCAGCCTCTTGGTCATATGCCACAAGCTGTTATCTTTAATATTGAGTTTCTTCAGTGCTTCATTCCAGGAGTCACATCGAAATTTTCTAATGCTCAGGGAGATCTCCCGACGGAGTTTATTGATCTCTGATTTGATGTGGGGATTCTGCTTATCCCGATTGTAGCGGAGCAGCTCGTTTCGTTTATCTATTAATTTCAAGATTTCCGGAGGAAGTGGCTTTGACTGCTTTCTGCCTTGCTCATGTAGGGGCGTGGAGAGTTCAATAGCCTTGTTGACTGTGTCCGTAAACTTTTGTATTTCTGTGTCAATGTCCTGTTTCGTATCGAGTTTAGGCTTTTCCGGATAGTTTTCTATAATGTGTGTCCTGAAGATGTCCCAATCCGTTTTGGTGAAGTTGTATTTAGGCTGAGGGGTGTGAAAGGTGGCATCAAGATCTATCGTTACTAGAATTGGCAGGTGGTCCGAGTCTAGTTCATGAAGTGTGGTGACATTAGTTGTAAAGGCAATGTTTTTTGACATGGCAAAGTCTATGATGTCAGGTTTGTGCTTCTTGTTGTATGGGTAGTGTGTGAATTCGTTCGGTTCATGTACGTGTATGTTTTGGTCAATAGTGTATTGTCGTAGTTGTCTACCATGGCTATTGACTACTCTACTCCCCCAGCTGGTGTGCTTGGCGTTGAAGTCACCAGCCGTGATGACTGAATTTCTAAGTTTGAAGATTTTATTGTAATCAGGCTTATGGAACTTAACCGTAGGAGAATTATAAGCGGAAACGACAGCTATCTCGGTACCACGTGATTTGATCACAATGGCGGTTGCCTCTAAATTTTCAACTCTGATGGGAATTTCAAAATGCTGAAGGCCTTCCCTAGCGATCACCGCAGTACCTCTGGATGAGTTATTGTGATACGTTTTGTAGCCGACAATGTTGTAGTTTTTCTTCTCAGGGAGAAGCGTTTCGCTGAGAAGCAATATGTCAACCTCGTATTTTAGTAAAAGGGCCTCAATCTCTGGTTTTTTCTCAGCCAACCGACCGTGCGAATTCCATGCGCAAATGTTCAGCTTTTTATTCGCCATTGGGAAATGCATATTCTACAGAGACGCTGATCATCATGCCAAGAATTTCCTGAGTTTTTTCCATAGCATCTGCGAGTGGGATTTCGCGTTTTGCAATTTGCATCGAGAGAGCTGATCCTCTTTGAATGAGGTCGACAAGTTTCTTGAATGCCGTGGCATGTGGGTCTCTCTGACGAGATCCACGGTCATAACTATCCTTACTTGGCATGTGATGCACCGCCTCGTGTATTGGAGTCGAATTCTGAACCATCTGTGAGTAGTTGAAATTTTCCGTCACTCTTTTCGAGGTGATGGTCTTAGCTGAGCTTGGGCTTGCAGGTTGGGTGCTTTTGTTTTTTAATTTGGGGAAATTTTCGTCGTGCATGTTGAAGGTCTTGCGAGCGTTCGAGTGAGGTGTGCGTTCCTCTGACTTCTTGGCACGTTTTTTTATCAAATCAGACTGAATTTTGTAGGTGCTGCAACCTTTGTAATTTGCCGTGTGGTTATCGCCACAATTAGCACATTTAACTCTGCTTTTTTCTAAAGGCTTTTCACAATCTTTGGACTCGTGTGCCACACCGCACTTTACGCATTTAGGACTGGAATGGCAAAATTTACTAACGTGACTGAATCCTTGGCAGTTAAAACATTGAACTGGTTTTTTGGGTTTGATGTATGGTTCAAATCTGACTCTGAGAAATTGGATAGTTCTAACCTCATCCAGAGCTTTGCTAAGACCATCACTTTTGTTAAGAGTGAGCAAGTATAAAGGCAGTGGTGATTTGCTAGCCCCGGACCCTCGGGTCATCCGGGCAACATCGATAACGTTAAGACCCTCATCTATGAGTTCCGATTTTATCTCATCTATGGGTATATTCGAGGGGAGGCCTCTAATCACGTACTTCACCGGTGGTTCAGATTCCGGCGAGTTGAACAAATAGTATTCAAATTTCTGCTCATCCAGGGCCTTCAGAAGGGCTCTATAGTCTTCGAGGCATGCCACATTCACGGACATATATTGGTCACGGTTTTTATGGACAACCGGTTTGAATTTGAGTGTTTTCAGGATATCTTTCAGTATGGAGAATGGAAAGTTCAATTCATCTATCTTTACATTAATGGGGGCGATTCTTGGAGCCTTCTTTGCAGGCTCTGGTTGAGCAGGGCTGTGGTCAGTCAGGATCGAAAATCGATTTTGGGTGGGGAGTATGTCACTCATACCTCGGTTGTTGCGGTCGGTCTTCGCCGCTTTGTTGTTGGAGCCAACCGAAGCAGTGTCCGATGAGTTGCGCTTCCTTGTACCCTTGGGTCGTCGGAAGCCGTCTTTGTCCACATCATCGTTGGGTCGTTCACCTGCCGCCCCTTTGATGCTGTGATTGGTTGCTGCACCCGTGGAAGAGATGGCGTCGGTGCGCTGGTCATCGTCGCCCATCGGGTCGTCGTTGAATTTGCCTCCGCCTCCGGGGAGGCTAGAGGGCTTCATTTTGATGTTGTACACTAATGGCACAGGATATAAGTTTTTCCGCGAGGGTAACACACTGTCAAGCGCGTGATAGTCAGTTGACGCGATCTATCACTTCACGATGTTCACTCGGTGAACGCGCATGTGAAACTCCCATCATCTCGAATCTACGACGAATCAGTCATCATCTAAAAAATTTTCGCCCCGAAACACAAGTATATATAGCCGAGCATCAGGGGTGACTTGAGTGTTGCTATGGTTACCAGCGCGTTGCTATGGTGACGGCAGTCGTTACCACGGTGATGACGGCCGTTGCTATGGCAATTAGCGCTCGATCACGAGTGGGGGACTCGGTCGCCAAAAGTATATGAACCCCCATTTCCGGAGTAAATTTTATTCACAAGGTTGATTATCAGCTGTGAATAACGTATACCGATTCGCTTCACCAAGATGACTGGACGCGGCAAAGGAGGCAAGGGACTTGGAAAAGGAGGAGCCAAACGTCATCGCAAGGTCCTTCGCGACAACATTCAAGGCATCACCAAACCGGCTATTCGTCGATTAGCTCGTCGTGGAGGTGTCAAGCGCATCTCCGGGCTCATCTACGAGGAAACTCGTGGCGTCCTGAAGGTCTTCCTGGAGAACGTCATCAGGGATGCCGTGACCTACACCGAGCACGCCAAGAGGAAGACCGTAACGGCCATGGATGTCGTCTACGCTTTGAAGAGGCAAGGACGTACGTTGTACGGATTTGGAGGTTGAAGTGTTGGGATGAAGTAGGAAACAATCGGCCCTTTTCAGGGCCACCAATGCTCTGCACGTTTGAACCATGCTTTCGTTGAATTACAAACATCTCGATTTAAGTGACGTAACTAACCTGGTTCTCACTTTGTCCCATATTCCCATATTTTCGCGATTGTCCCATATTTGACCATAAAATTGTACTTTGTTCCATATTTTCCATATTTTTGGCCAGACACAAGAGAATTTTCTTAGATGCAATTGATTCTAAGATGAGTATATTGTCTAAGAACTATCAAAAGGCTATCAAAAAACTTTCTAAAAGGTTGAGAGAACATACAAACCGTACAGGGCTCGAACGCCCAATTTTTAGAGTTTTTACGGAGGTCTTTAGGGTCCCAAGGGTGACTTTGGGACCTACGTAATACTTTTTTTCGAAATCACTCCGATCTTAGAAACTAAGAAAAATTACCCCGGTGGCCATACCTGACAGGGACCGATTAACTTGGTTACCCAACTAGTACTTTTGATTTAAAGAGAATCAGAATCCGATGAAAGACTTACGATATTTTAATCATGTCCCATATTTGTCCCATATTTTCCATGACAATGTCCCATAATTGCCATAAAACTTGAAATATGAAGTGGGAACCCTGGGTTATTATTTCGGGAACATTGTATAGATTAGTGTGTCATACTTTTATTGACACAATGAGTACCTACATATCGTGAGGTCAAAGTACCAATGACGAGACATCTTTATATGGGTATCGTGGTTACATCGGATCTCTGTCTCTCGCAGAGTAAATCTATCGTCTCCAAGTGTATCATTGGATAGATAGCTGTGTGTGGCACAAGTTCAATGTTTTTCGTGTGCTCCAAAGCAACTGATATTATTTATTTTCTCCAGTCAAACACCTGTAATTTTTACGGGTATGATCCAATCGTAAAAATTTTAACGGGATCTTGTAGCTTTCTCAAGACTTTTATGTTCCTTTTTTTGAAGTGCCCTGCGTACGACCTTCCCTGCCCGAGTGAAGAGCTTATGCGGGCTTATAGGGGGAGGGAACTTCTCATCACATGGGCTGCTTATGGAGATACCGAATCACGCAACTGTTTCATTTGCTCTTGCTCTGTTCTAGTGCAAAGACGCATGAAAAAATGATACAACACATGATTTCGGCGTAAAATGATCTCACTTCTCGGTCAATGATGTCAAATTCTTGCTCGAAAGTGACCTAATAGCACCTTTTCAACTTTTACTCGGAAAATAGGACTTACTGGAAGATAGCCTCTCAAGGTCACATGCCATCCGGAATTTGATAGCATTTTCTGAAAGATGAGATCATTTTACGTCGAAATGATGTGCCGGAGTATTTTTTGTACGTTTTTAAACTAGAAGAGAGCAAGAGCTAATGAAACACTTGCATGACTCGGAATCTCCATAAGCAACTCACGTGATCATAAGTTTCCTCCCCAAGATCGTTACTCAGGCCGAAAAGGCCGTACAGAGAAGTTTGAAAAAAGAAACATGAAGGTCTTGAGAAGAGGAGATACCGTAAGCATTTCCGCGATCGGATGACAGTCACGTAGAAAATATTCCAAACACATGAATCAATAGATTCTTTTCTGATCTTCAATTTTCTTTCTTCAGAATTTCTTTACAACAAAGCGGGCTAGAGCAACCGCTAATTTACTGAGGCTATTCATGATCAATTTTGGCAAATACTGTAGTAGGCTGTGTTTCTCCATTCATTTGATCTAATGTGGATTAGGTACTTTTCACTCACGAAGGATAGTAGAGGGGCTAGACGGGTTAAGCATGGTGTGGCCTTCGTCGGATATGACGAGTGGGGAACAAATTCCTAATCTAATTTTCAAGTCATATAATAGTGAAGGTCGACGGCTCTGCATCTACCCCTAAGACTCCAAGCTATGCTTTGTAATGTTACCAGTAGAAACCTAAGCGCACTCAGCATGTTTCAGATCATGTATGTATGGCGATCGGTACCGTTATCGATGATTACAAGAGTGTGTGTGACTGTTGCCAGTATGTATCTACTTAATTGGCATTCACAAGCAAGTCTTATCGATCGAAACACCAATGTCAATGAAGATCAGAACGTTGCTTTGTATAATACTCACAGATATTACAGTTTTTCGATTGATCTGACTATACGAACCATGCAGAAGGTAAATCAATGTGTTACATCCAATAAATTCCTGATATATATATGGGTGATTATGAGGTAATTTAGGTATTTCGAGGGCAAAAAACGGCGGAGATATTGACTAGTCGAGATATAGCTGCAATCTGACTGCTCATACGTGTTTTCCAATCTATCTGACATCCAAAAACAATTCCCAGACGGGCATAAACGTTAATCAATCTATGTAAAAGATACGAGCAATTTTTGAAAATTTTTGCCACGGTAAGGACATTTTGACCACTTTTGGTGAGCTCAGGTCCACATTAAACTTATATCCGCTTCCGGAACTATTGGGACATCTTAATTTCGATAGAATACACTAGATATCATCGTTAGACTCATCATACTCGGTTATTTAATATAAATGCGAGGTCATGACACCAAATGCATAAATTATCTCAGAATCATCCATCTACGTAATTGCATCCCTTGTTGAAAAATTGAACAGATCCGCTAAGAATTGCTTGAACTGTCCCTCGGGCTGTAGCAACAGCGTCTACGCATCCTCAATCACTTTTGCATGCTGGTATTCCTCATATATTTTCTGCTTTTTCTTTAGCAAAGAGTCAATATTGGTCATCAGATGATATAGGCAAGATGTTTCCCTATTGGGAAATTCTGAGACCCTTGGTTCAGGCAAACGAAGCCAAGTCTTCACTTTTTCCATTATTCCCAAGAATTTGCAGGACACTTTGTGCGATGAAATATGCGCAGTAAATGAGAGTCAATTCTGGCGACATTTTTGTCGTGGCAATCTACAGTGCCACTCATTTTTAGTTAGTAGCTGAGCACAAATGCCCTATACAAGTATGCGAGAAGCGTTCCAAATACTTTTTGATTGTATTTGTCTGGTCGGCGACGAAAATTTCCTCACGTGAAAATATGACGATCGCGGGCTGGATCTAAATTTCGAGTTCAGGTTCGCAAACTTTGCGGGCAAACGCGTTTTATTTTGCACACATTTAGACTTTTGCTCGAGTTGAATTGTGTTCAAGGAATACTGTGTCCATAGTATTGTGTGTAGAGCATCTGTCGTGCAGCAGGGAACGAATAGATTGCAAAACCGTTCCAAGAAAATTGGTGGCCCTGAAAAGGGCCGATTGGTATTGGGTCTGGTGCTCAGACTTCTTTGTTTTGGGTCTTTTTTGGCAGCAAAACAGCTTGGATGTTAGGAAGTACGCCACCCTGGGAGATCGTCACATGAGAAAGCAACTTGTTCAACTCCTCGTCGTTGCGGATGGCAAGTTGGAGATGACGAGGGATGATCCTGGCCTTCTTGTTGTCACGAGCGGCATTGCCTGCCAACTCCAAGACTTCGGCCGTCAGGTACTCCATCACAGCGGCGAGGTAGACCGGGGCTCCGGCACCAACTCGTTCGGCGTAGTTGCCCTTACGGAGCAGACGATGAATCCGTCCAACCGGGAACTGGAGACCGGCACGGGTCGACCTGGTCTTCTGTTTGCCCTTGGTGGATTTGCCAGCTTTTCCTCGTCCAGACATCTTCGATCGAATCTTTGAGTAAACGTGATTTAAGAATTGTGGTAACACGTATATAGGTTCAGCGATTAAACTGAAAGTGCCCCGTTGCCAGTCGATGTGAACATATTAGTACTTTTTTTGGAAGTCGTGCCGAGCCAATCAGTGACCGACCTCTAGCCGTTGCTAAGCAACCGAGTGGCGTTGCTAAGGACAACGCGGTCGCCGGCGAGAATCGGGCATCGTTTGCCGGTCGCCAGGGCAACGAAGCGGAGTTGCCATGGACACGATGGTCGGCGGCAATTGTCACTGCTCTCATTGGATCGGCGCAACCCTCGTTTCTCAATCATAATAGTGACGCCACGAACCGCCGCACAATTATTCGATTGAATACGAATCGGTTATAATCGTTTGAGATGGCACCAAAGAGCCCCAAGTCTGTCGCGAGTCCCAAGGCCCCCGGCAAAGGAAGCAAGATCTCCAAGACCGTCAAGAATGTGCCCAAGGGTGACAAGAAGAAGCGCAACAAGAAAAGGAAGCAGAGCTATGGAATCTACATCTACAAAGTCCTGAAGCAGGTACACCCGGACACCGGCGTCTCGAGCAAGGCGATGAGCATAATGAACAGCTTCGTCAACGACATCTTCGAGCGCATCGCCGCCGAAGCCGCTCGCCTCGCTCACTACAACAAGAGGGCCACCATCACCTCCCGGGAGATCCAGACTGCTGTGCGTCTTCTGCTCCCTGGTGAACTCGCCAAGCATGCTGTCAGCGAGGGCACAAAAGCTGTGACCAAGTATACCAGCTCCAAGTAGATCCCTCTTATCCTCTTACAACCAATCGGCCCTTTTCAGGGCCAACAATTGTTGACAACGTTGGAACATGATTGTTTGGTTTCAACTCCGAAAGACTGAAGCTGGCTTTTGTTTGTTGGATACTTGATATACTCAGCTAATGAGTCGTAAGAGTGACCTATTCTTCTTCTGCAACTTATTATCACTCGAACTAACTTGACTTCTATCGTCTTCGTCTCTCATCACCAATCATGTACACTCATC
Organism: Eretmocerus hayati; assembly: GCA_029851415.1. Taxonomy (NCBI): domain Eukaryota; kingdom Metazoa; phylum Arthropoda; class Insecta; order Hymenoptera; family Aphelinidae; genus Eretmocerus; species Eretmocerus hayati. The sequence goes on along the minus strand of CM056741.1, from coordinate 29,818,500 downwards.
TCAACCTTGCAGATTACGAACAAAGCGCTCTACGCGATGTCACGACGCTTTAAAGGGAACGGCAAGATTTCTATAGTGTTAAAATTCATGCTGTAAAAATTATACAACCTAGTTATGACAGTGACAATTTTTTCTCCGATTTTGTACGTTTGTATCTCGAACTTCAGGATTCTAATCGAAAGTTTTGGCTACTTGCTGCCTGGCGAAAGATACCGAGAGAACTAGCTCACCCAAGTCCAAAAATAATGTTGATCATCAATTATCCTTTCACTTAGACACACCAAAAGGTTGAGGGATTTTGGAAAGATAGTAGTAGCAATATCTGTAATACAAACTAATTTAATGCATAAAGAATATAGACAGGCAAGCTTTTTCAGACAATTCGTGTAAATTCGGTAAATTTTCGGAAAAATAAATATTGCATTCTCTGCATTCAAATTCGGTGATCATCTTGGAAATCCAAATGACCGAAATTTCGTGCTGAAAAGTTCTTGGACGCATTTCATTCGAATAGGTCATTACTGTTCTTGTAATGGTTTTTACCCACATACAATTTACTGAATCAAATTGAATTGAATTGGAGATCATTATTGTACCGTAAGATGGTCAAACAATCAAAGTATGAAATTCATTACCATCAGGTGAATCGGAATAAAGTTCTATTTCGAATATAATCGGTTTATTTACGATTGGAAGAGTGAGCAACTCAACGAGATTAATAAGGGATCAATGAGATCGATTGACTATATATTAATACATATATATAATGAGTATTATCCATTGTAACATTCAGAACTACGCATTGATGAATTCAATTCAAAAGTACTGGCCGCATATTTGTGTCAGTGCATGTGGTTGAACAGTTACAAAACTTTAAAAGCTGAAGATAGTACTCAGATCGAGTTTATTTCGAAGAAAAGCCATTCGCAGGCATTATATTGTCAGGTAGGAGAAACTTGTAGTTCATAAATGCTGTACATATAAAATCGCTTTTTAAAAAAAATCCCATCGAGTGGAATGAATTGACTATTGCTGAATGTTTTACAAATGCAGTTTTAGTAAATGAGAAGAATATCGAAAACACATGAATGAATGAGATGATGATGAGACCTAGAACACACTATAATCTTATACTTTTTAAGACAACAATACAGGTATAGTGTCGTTGGGGTAGCAGCCATAGTTGTTCAAGACAAAATTTGCATTGCAATCTTCAATTGTACATACACATCGAAATAATCTGCCCTCTTGGGTCTGCGTCGAGGTCTGCGTTGATCATTCAAAAATCAATCTGATGATTACAAGTTGGCAATACCATCGATGCATCAAGATTTTCTACTAACATAGAATGATATATAGGTATTTTTTTGTACGGGAATACACAGACTGGTTTTCTTTTCTCTTTCAGAGGAAAAATTACAACTTCATTGGGTATTTTCGAGTACCGTGCAAACATCGATAAGCGTATCAATTATCGCTGGCAGCAATAGATCCGATTTATATATTTCGGCCTTGGAACACCGTTACATTTTTTGAGTTCATTCTTTTGAACTTGGTTTCGTCGAAGTAAGGTCAAATTTAAATTCCTCGTGTTGTACGGACGGCAAAGACTGTACTAAACAGGTACAAAACAGAGTTGACTAGAGCGATAACCTGAAAAAAAAAAATTATTGCATTCGATACGTTTTTCTTTGAGAATTGATAGAAAAATCTTACGAGCTTTGAGGACTTACCGCAGCAGTTTTTTCACTATTTTCCAATCTTTCCTTTCGTGTTAGAAGTATTATCGACACAACTAAGAGGAGTGCAAAGCCAATTGCATGGTATAGAAGTTCCTGTTCAAAAAACAAAACCGTTCAATGTTCAATATGTCGTTGATTTTGATGATAGAGTCCAGATAAGACTATAAAATTCTCTTTGAAACGATTGCAACATGAGTCAATTTATATTTATACGGTCTCATGCAAAAGATTTGATAGATCGAAATTTGGAATGAATAAGGATTTGAAAATCCCCAATTTTGATGAATTTTATATTTAATAGTTTCATTCAAAAAACCGTAAAATTGCAACTCAGAATAATGATCTGTCAGATAGTTTTTTCAGAGATTAATTCGAATTTGCTGCAAAGAGCACACGTAGAATATTTTTCTAATAATTTTTCCACTAATGTAGAATGCATACTCACGAAAATTGTTTTTGATAAGATGCTCTCAGTAGTATATGAGCAACAACAACTGAGCACTAAAAGTAGAGACGTTATCAGGAAAGTTGTAGCAACAGTGACGAAGAGCGTTCTCTCGAAGTTGTAGTAATATCCGTGGTGGACCAGAGTTGCTACTAAATAAGTACTGATGAGGCCCAGAATCTGTCGTCATACAATTTTAAATTACACGTGAGAAATTGGAAGGAACATTTCTGAACATACGGGTCAGAACGAAAGCAAAAAACAATTAGAAGTTTCAGAATGCAATTTATACTGTCGTTTGGAAATGTATCAAAAAAATTTAGAAGTACTCGTAATTTGACGTAAAGTTGACGGCGGATTCGATAAAAATCAGTCTGACAAACGAGAACAAAGGCATCATGGAAAGACATTGATTTTTTCTGTAGTTTAGCCCATCTCTGACCCGTTTTGCAACCAGGAACTCCATTCTATGAACGTCTAAAATATCCAAACTGAAGTTGGAATGATAATCTCGTAATCAAATGTGATAAATTATAAGAACGTTGTTAAGAATGTTGTTTCAGGAAGAGAACTTTGAATCTACTATCGACAAAAATTCACCCACGCTCTGTCTATAAATCTATCCTAATGTGCCTCATCTCATCAGCAGAGTCATTATAGGTAATTTTCTCTTGCCTTGGGCTTTCCCAAAAGTGGTGAGACCAGGTGTATCATAAGAAATATGAATGAATTAATTGAATATGTTCTCAGTATTTATATTTGAGCATACGAAGTTACCTTCATATCACACTTCATATTTGTCGCCGATGCAAATATCCGATAGAGATTAAAGACTTGATCGTACAAATAATCACCTTTAGAATGATCGTAATAAATCGAAAAAAATTTATAGAGGTCATCCAAGACCGCGAGTCTTATAATTGTCCTACACTACCGGTAAAAAGTTTATGCACGCCTAATAAAAAACCTTCGATTTTGCTCACTCGAAGGCTTGGATCTTCTTGGTCCGAAATGACTCTCCTTGGGCTCATTTTGGAGCATTTTTCAAGCACTTTGCGAGCTATTTGGTTTTTTTCTCGCGAACTCAATAGATTCATGCGAAATCGATCTCGAGCCTTGTTATAAATTTTATAAAAATTGGGCCAATACGCAAACCTCCACAAGTCTGGCGGAAATCGGTGGATTTAAGTGATTCTAGAGGCATCTGAAAGAAGAAGTTAAGAGCTTCAAAATCCGTTTTTGAAACTTATTCTAGTTTGTTTCTGGTCTGGGCTGTGACCCTTTTTGTAGAGGATGATTTTTCTCGAAAAAAGGACCAGTCATTGCAGAATTATGAATGGACTCATTTTTCCACAGGTATAAAAACTTGGAAAAAATCAGAGAAATACCACCGTGAGCTCGATTTCTCCGCCTTTTATGGTCATTGGGACTCTTCTTCAAGAAAAATCTTCTCTTACTAAAACAGTCACAGCTCGGACCAAAGATAAGCTAGAATAATTTCCAAAATAGTAGATTCCGCAACGAAGTGCATACGCATTTTTATAGCCGCGGTGGCTATAAACGCATTTTGCAGCTCCCAACTTGCACTTTCAAATTCTTTTTGAATCATACTGATTCATCAATTCATGTCTGACTTGCGAAAGTCTGAGTGTTGACCCGATTTCCATGAATTTTTCCAAAGATTCGACTTGCCCTATTGAAATCCTGTTGAGCCGAAGGAAAAATTAAATCCACACAAACTCCTCAAAGTGTTAAAAACGGCTACAAAATGAGCCCACGTAGGTAGAGTCATTTTGGACCAAGAAAATCCGAGCAGTCGAGTGAGCAAAATCGAATTTCCTTTTAGATGTGCACAAACTTTTGAGCGTTTAATTATGTGACCATGCATAGGATTGCATTGAATATAAGAAAATATGCTTATTTTCAGACATAATTTGAAAATGACAAAAATCAAGACAGGCCAAATGAAATTTGGTTGTATGTATGTACCATCTATGAGATTGGGGAATGATCAAAGTTGCATTGCAAACTGCAAGAATTGGACTGATGAGTACATTTAAATGAGGATGCAAGCTGTACTAAGAAAAAGCCAAAGTCATTAATGATTGGAGTATGAATGTCGAATGATGAGGATAATACACAAACACAAGCAAGATATTTGTAAATAACAGTGAAAGCACCTGACTAAAAACTACATATCTCGTTGAGTTGACAATAATAGAACAAAATGATTTTTGAAAATTTTCCGATTCATCAAATACACATGTTTGTTTAGTTATGCATCACTATTATTATTTCTTTCATCTCTATTCTCTATGCATTAGAAATAATCCAATTGATTCCCGGATGAATGCATACTTGAGGGACTGCCACAGATTATTGTTCAGTCGGGTCGTACTGACATTTTTTTCTAGTTTGTAGAAACAAATTTTGCCCGATGTAGAAAAATAGTACACTTTGAGACTAGGGTGTCCAAGCCGCAGGCGAATCATCACAAGGATAAGAAAAATAAGTTTTACCCCCGTGTATCGAACTATGGTTTTTGATTAACTGTTATCAAAAGTCGAAAAACTGTGCACAAAGTACAATTTTACGCTCAGTGTATGGAGAAGAAAATGTAATTTGAAAAGTACGAACCACTTGTGCAATTTTCAAAATTCCGGTCCATGTTCTGCAGAAGCCGGTATTGATGATTGACGGGTTGCCCGTCGTTACCGTTCGGGTCTGGATCGTAACTGTGTGTGACATGGTGATTTAGTGGATAGCTCCTGAAAGAAAGATGCCCAATTATTGCCCATGTCTTAGGATATATCCATGGGATAAGTAGTTTTATAAAAATCTGATTGAAACGCGGACATCAATGCATTCGTCCTTGCTCGCGTATATGGTCGAATCTCAGAATTCGGGCGATTTTCAGCCGTGGAGTTAAGAAAATTCCGAGATAGCCGCACACCATTCGTCAACTACTGATTCCCTCATTAATACAGAAGGGAAAAAAAGAAGAAGGGATCCTTTGTCGTATCTGTCCATCAGCTTTCTTATTGGCAAAATACAATTTCAAATAAATCGTCTAAAAGCAGCGACAATATAGGTGCGCCATCGAGACCACCCTTTTTCTTTTTTTTTCCTTTTCTTTTATTGCTCCAAGCCCATGCATCCAAATGGTATCGCGGTAAAAGTACACATCAACCGTTGCTATATATCCGACTTTTACCTCGACTTTTACAACCCCTTAGTAATGAAAAGAAAAAAAAACTCGGATATCTTTTAGTGCGAATCTGTCCAGGTACTACCTTGATGGTCTTGACGATTATACGTTGTGGGATCAAAAGAGCGCAAGGCTGAACCATGGCATTATATGACTGACTGACCCACATATTTAGCAAGAGAAGGCTTCAACAGACAGAGTCTCAGGCCTGTATGCTTTTTCACGCTCTCGCGGAAATAAAAATAACTCAAATGCGCACGCGGTAGTTTCTTATAACGTATGTATTTTTCGTCACTGTATTAGTACAACTTGTGGATATTATTATGTATTGCCTTAATGTGTCTTGGCTGGAGTCCGAGTTTGAATATACTCCCTGTTGCTTTTATCATCCAGTATATGTATGTGCTTATCAACAAGTTGCCGGCTTTGTACGGTTAGAGTCAAATCTTAATAGATTTTTCGCGTCGTTTCTCGGTGTATTTGGACTTTTTCAAGGACTCAAATTTTTTGTATAAATTAATTGAGCTTTAGTATAGTATTTGGATACAGATTTGGACACCGGAGTGCATGAATTAAATTTTTGGTCTTTCCTCAACTCAGAGTACCTTTCAATGCAAGGCCAATTGTTCATTATTTTCGCTCGTATATATGGCAAACACTTACCACCACGAGCCGGCTTATTAGTCACGTATTGTCATACTCGAGAGCACGTGACCGTGAATGAGTTCCTTTCTCGATTACACATTTGAATCGTCGCGAATTTTTTTAACAATGTCACGACAACGGACTCGAGGACTGTGAAATCGTCGCGAAAAAGTGAAATGAGTGGTGCGATTGCGCGAAAGTTGATGAGAAAGTTGTGAGAAAGCTCGTCACTGTAATCTTCTTCCAACTTGCAGAGTGATTGTAATTTTTTTCATACAAATTGAGTCAGTTTGTTCTAATACAGTCGATTTCGTTATTCGTCAGATGAGCCAAATTTATATAGTTTTATTGAACGATCAAACGAACTTACCTGTGAGTGAAGTTCGATCGTAATTATACGAATGCCTCGTTCGAAGATGATAACAAAGGTAGTACCGCTTGTACCGCGGTGCGTCGCCACAACTTCAGAGTTAAGGTTTTTAGCCGCCGCTAGCCTCCGCGGCGCTGGTATCCTCATAATGTTTAGAGTATTTTCTTGGTGAAAAAATTGGTTCGGGTGAGGCTATTGGAATACAGGGTGGGTTGTTATCATCTTCGAACGAGGCATTCGTATAATTACGATCGAACTTCACTCACAGGTAAGTTCGTTTGATCGTTCAATTATACTTCAGCCTCGTTCTCCGATGATAACAAAGGTAGACCTTCAGAGTCCAATTTTTTCTCTATGATTCGATTTATTTGTAGAATCTGGCACATACTTATGCAAGTTTTTGAGAATAGTGCATTTTATCAGAACGATACAATTCGAGTGGGCCGCTTTCTCATTATTGGCATACATTGAAGTGGCCTTGCAAGTTTGGTGTAATGTAACTACTTCTTCTTGAGCGTCTTATGCGCTAGCAGGCTCTTTTCAGCCACGATAGGTCGATTGTAGAATTTATCGAACGATTTTGATTTTTCTGACCATCCGGCCGCGCTTTTCAAGTCTTTCAAATCCATGCCACCCTCGAACGCTGCAGATGCAGCGGCATGCCGCGTGCTATGGCCAGTGAAGTTTTCAAGATTGCACTCTATCAAAACTGCCTTAAGCCATTTACTGATTGTTTGAACAGACGCGGCTTTATGTGGTTTAGTCGTCGTGATAAAGAGTTGATTAGTATCCGCCCGAATAGATTGAGTTCTCTCGATATACTTCTCTAAGGTATAGCTAACACAAAGTTCGGGGGACTCGCGGAAATATGGGAGTCTCAGCAAAGGTTGATTTTTCCCTGGCTTTGATGTTTTTATCAATCTAGTGATCTTAATAGCATATCCATCACTCCTCTTCTCGATGTTACTCAGTTCAATAAATGTCAACGTTTGTGCTCTCTGAGCTGTAGCTAATGCTAGCAACATTACCAGTTTTTCAGTCAACTCTCGCAAGTTCAAGTCTTCCAGCGGGAATCGCTTTTCCATCTTCGTCAGCACAATATCGGTATGCCAAATCTCATCATACTTCGGTTCTGGTGGGTTGGCTCGAAACACTCCCTTAAAAAATCTTTTTATACTCTCATCATTTGAAATAGTATGGATTGAAATGAGCGAGATCGCTGCTCTCATGGAGTTTAACGAGCCGTAAGCTGCGCCAGTGGCCGCTCTTTCTGTCAGGAATATGAGCACTTGATTAGCACTTGCTCGATAGTAATCGACATTGTTCGCTATACAAAAATTCCACCACAACTTTAGTGCTGAGCTGTACTGTTTTTGCGTACTAGCAGACAGTGAGTTCAACATGATAAGTGCTGCGTCGTCCGCTACTCCTCTAGCTTTGAATCCGCCTATGATAATCTCCCGGCAACCAGGGTAAGTTTCGCCGCAAGTGGATGGCACCTGGAATTGATGGTCAACAATGAGGGCGAGGGCGGAAAAAATACTGGCTCAAATTTCAGCATGGAGGTGAATAGCGGGTACCATGGCTGCGACGGCCAGTAAGGTACGACAAGTATGCCATCAGCTTTGTCGTTCTGTATTTTTTTCAATACTCGCGTGATGATTGCAAACGGCGGAAAAGCGTAGAAATACCAATTCCTCCAATTCTGAGTAAACGCATCGACCAACGGTGTATCGGGATCGTTGTATCGAGCGCAAAAACGATGACATTTCGTATTAATTCGTGCCGCAAAGAGATCAATGTCTGGTTTTCCAAAAATCCGAGTGATCTTTTCGAATGCCCTATGACACAGTTCCCACTCCGTGTCTACATTTGTAACCCTCGATTGTGCGTCGGCTTCTACATTTTCTGTTGATGGGATGTAAGATGCGTACACGAGGATGCGCCTCCGTGCGCACCACTCCCAAAATTCTCGCGCTATCGCGTTGAGTGTCCAAACATGTGTACCACCCATCTTGTTAACGTACGATATCGCCGTAGTGTTGTCTAGTCTGAGTAAGACTTCGCAGTCATTCAAGTCCGATGCAAAGCATTTTAGTGCAAACAAAGCTGCCCTTAATTCCAGAACATTTATATGATCTTGCTTCTCTGTCCCACTCCAAAATCCGTGAGCTCCCTGGTCGTTAGCAAATGCTCCCCATCCGCTCAATGACGCGTCAGAAAAAATCTCTATCGCGAATGTATTTTGCCTAATCTTTTTTCTTGCTATTGGTATGTTTTCTCTCCACCACTCAAGATCTCTCTTTACTAATGAGTTGATGTACATTTTCTTATCATAATCGCCATTATTTATAAACAGCGCAATGTTTTTGGAAAATTCCAAGTTTTTCAAGTATACAGGCCCATATTCTATACCTGGTGTGCAAGATACGAGAGTTCCTACCAAGTTTGCGAAACTACGAACAGAGCTTCTATTAATGCATAGGAATGTATCAATTAGACGGGTCGTTTTTTCCCTCTTTTCTTGCGTTAATTCGACAGTCATTTCCCGTGAATCTAAAATGAATCCCAGGAACTTGCATCTACGACTCGGTTCGAGATTGCTTTTTGCCTCATTAATAATGAATCCTAATCTTATGAGAAGTTTCATCGATTGACGCAGATTGTCCTTGCATAACTCGTGCGTTGCTCCGAAGCAAAGTTTGTCGTCAAGGTAAAGGCAGGAGATGAGTCCCCTGTTTCTTAGTAAGGTGATAACAGGTTTCATAATTTTGGTATAAATGAAAGGGCTGATGCATAGCCCGAAGGGTAGACAAGTGAACTCGTAAATTTTCCCACGGAAGACAAAGCGCAAGTATTTTCTACTCTTCCTGTGTATGTTTATCAAAAAATATGCATCTTTTAGGTCAATGCTGGCCATCCACCAGTTCTGAGAAAGAAGTTTTGATGCCGTTCTCAAATCTTCCATTTTAAAATGAGGTGCTTTTAAAAATCTATTAAACGGCTTGAGATTCAGGATGAATCTATCAGTACCATCACTTTTAGGTCTGAGAAAATAAGAAGAAATGAACTGGTCATCTAACGCGGTTGTCTCCACTATCGCTCCTTTGCTTACCAATTTTCTTACTGCGATATCATACCGTCTCATCGTATCATAGTTACCGCTGAATTCTCGTGGAATTCTTCTTTGCGTGACCTTTTTGATGGGTTTGATTTCGTAACCCTGAATGCAGTCGATGATAAAGTCATCGTTGGTAATCTCACGCCATTCGTTTTGAAAATTGGCCAACCGGCCTGCGATTCTTACGTTTAACGACGATTGCCCTTGGAGTACTGCTGCTGCTGATTCCGTTGTCCTCTGCTCCTGCTGTGATCCGCATTCGCTCTGCTCCTCTGCGAATTGTTGTTCTTGGGTCTCGTTGTGCTCCTCGGGTGCCCCCCCGACCTCGGAGCTTGAGGGCGACTGTTCGAGGGGGTTTTCCAGTTTAAATACTTGTTTTTGGAGAAACGCTGTGGGGGTTTATTGTCCTGCGCCATCACTCGACTGGTCTTTTGGATCGCTTTTGCTTCCGTGATTTTCTCAGTTAGTTTCTCGCCGTAGAGAAACTCTCCCGTCTTTGCTTTCTTGAGTGCACCCTTAATCGTTTCATCTATACTGGGATCAATGAACGCTCGACGAGTGTGGGTTAATTTATACTGCACTTCTGTGAGAATCTTTCCAGCGTCCCAGATTTTAGTGAACAGCTGGTCCTTGTCGACTTCATCGTCTTCCATAATGGATGATAGAGCTTGCCCGATTGCTGAAAGCGCCATTCCTACTTTGTTTTGTGTCTCGGTAAAGCCGATGTCTCTGCGCCTCTCGTTGGTGCCCTCTCCAAGAAAGCTTTCTACTTCCGGGTTCAGCTTAGGTGCTGCAAGTCTACATTTGCCTTCAATCGGGTAGTTCTCGGGCCATTCATCCCTTTCTTTTTTCGGTACTCCAGACTCCAGCCAAACTTGCCAGCGATCCGATACCTCAGCATTCAACTTCACCTCTTTTTGGCTCTCAGCCGGATGTTTTCCAATGATGTTCCGGATAGCGTCGGACACAGTAGGCTCTTTGGGCGAGATCTGTTCATCTGTAAAAAGACACAATACATCGTAGTGATGTAGTCATATATTACCTATTTGAAGTCGGTAGTTGCTTCGACTTTAAGGCATTGAATATCAAGAGTCGGTAAATCCATCGACTTCAGCGTCGGAATATGACTTGATTTGCGTTTAACACCTCCTCATATTACGTCAGACGGTATTTCTTCGCCTGCAACGTATTCCATGGGCACCAGCAGGGAAGTGTCAATCTGTCAGAGATTTGCTTTTCTCCGTCGGGCGCGTTTTCATGGAACGCGAGTCGGAAAGTCATCGACTGGTAAGTCGGCTGAGACTCACGCGCTCATATACATGCGTGATATAGTCGGCAGATTACATCGACTGTCGCATTGCCAATAGCCGCAATCCAGAGGATCGGCCAGTCTCTTGCACGATCATGTACGTCGATATATTGTCAAGCCAGTCGGAAGATCATCGACTGAAGCCCTAGTATTAGAAGGAAAAAATGGAGGTGTCGGTTACGAACCTTTTTTCTCGTTGTCCGTCTTGGCCGGTGATAAGCTCGAGTTTCGAGAAAGCGGCGTTGCGTTTGCGCGCGCTACGCTGCCCCCTTGCCGCCCATGCGAGTTTGAACGTGTTCGCTCCGATCGTGCGCGCCTTCGTCGGGATCGACTCCTGGACGCTGATGAGCTCGACGACCGCCTCGAGCTGCTCGATCGTGATCTCCTCCTGGAGTGGCGATGTCGTCGTCTGGATCGGGAGCGAGATCGCCTGTTCCTCCTTGATCGGCGATTCCTGGATCGCGATCTCGATGGTGCCTTTCGCGTGTCTCTCATTTTTGAGCAATTTCTTTTACCGCACTCGCACTCCACACTTTTACGATCTTTTTTCGACAACAGTCTCTCGAGTTCTTCCACTCTTTTCGCTAACTCCACTGTATCCGGTGCCTGGCTCATTTTTGAGGTAGATTATTCGTATTTATCTCACAAATGATATACTGTTACACTCTGGCACGTGTGGCTCGCGCCGCACAACAAAACGTTATGAGGATACCAGCGCCGCGGAGGCTAGCGGCGGCTAAAAACCTTAACTCTGAAGTTGTGGCGACGCACCGCGGTACAAGCGGTACTACCTTTGTTATCATCGGAGAACGAGGCTGAAGTATAATTACGAGATAAATATCCTTCAAGTGGGGATAAATGGCTGATATCTCGAAGAATATATATTTAACACGTTTGCTGCGACGGGTCCCGCGGGTGGGACCCGTTTTTGTTCGGACTCTAGTGTGCACCAAACAACGTAGGCACATCCAATGGCTTCTGTAGTGGTTTTTACTCACTATGTACGATGCCAAGAACATGCGTACGGGCCAGTTTAGGGATCGGACTTGATTTGTATAAAGTTACTCGAAAAAACTCAGTTTTCGCAAAAATTCCGATAAATAACACAAAAATAGCAAGTAAATTGTGAATATATCAGTTCCGTTTGTATATTTCACAACGTATCTTAGCTTATTCGGAAGCTTACGTCAAAAGCTACAAAATGAGCCTACATACGCGTGATTTGCATGACATGGAGCCAAGTTATCAGGAATTTAGACGCAAAATAACCATGAGGCAAACCGAGTAAATACTTGACATTGCATTTGCACTTCCTCTCTCTTCGATTTGTTGCATCTCTGTGTGTACGACGAACTTTTTGTGTTCAGAAAAGTTGAAGAGTATCTCGAATAAGCAGCTGTGTCTCGTGGATTCACGAGGGTAGAAAAACATACTCGCGTGGACCACGACCGCTATCCGCAGTTCTTACTAGGCAAAAACTTTCAATTCAGGCCATGCTCGCGAATCATCCGAATGGTACCGGGAAATCAACGAATGATTCCGAAAAGCTAAAGAGCACATCTTAGGATTACTAATTTTGGTAGTTCGATCATTCACTTCATCCTCCATTGCACGATAGAAATTTTCGCGGGTTCCACCGGTGGGACCCGCGTGAATTTGTGAGGATCATATAAATAGATGTCAAACTGATCACAAATCAAAAGATTTGACTATTATAGGTGCAAAATCACGCGTTTGTTTTCTCTCGCACTCTGGGACGGAATGCCGGTTTTAACCGTCGCAGCGAACGTGTTAATTTATTTCGCTTCGGAGGCTGAAATCAATGATTTTTCCCCTAGGGCGGGGGGGGGGCACCAGTGAGTCACGCTCAATGTTATTTTCCATTAGGACAAAATTATAAGCACTAAAAGAAAAATATGCGTGGGGCCCACCGGTAGGACCCGCCGCAGCGAACATGTTTATTTTTGAGATGTCATTGGGATCAGAAGCCTTCGAAGAAATAGCTCAGTTTTTACGCGGGTCACAGATCAATTTGTTTTAAATTGAGTCGACTTTTTGTCAATTTTTGATTCTTAAAGTTTCTGTATATTACAATATCAACCTCGATATCAACGATTTTTTCAATTCGTAGAGAAGTTTGATAAACATGTCCATTGAGATTGCAAAAATCGCAGTTTTCTACATTAGCGAAGACATATAGAAAGTTAAACATATTCGTCTGCCCAAAATAATTCAACTTATCTCTCAAATATTGGCTTTGTAAGCCTTAATTGATGATTCATATCTTATTCTTGCATATTTTACCGGTAAAACTATTTCGGAAAATCAAGAAATCTAAATCTCACGTGTCCCACCGATCGAACCGATCGCAATAATCACGGCAATTGAAATGTTAATCGGCCAAAATAAGTAAACTCAACTTTTTGAGCTATTCAAAATTCAAGTTCCGCGAGCAAAAAATAGCTAATATACCATAAGATCACGATAACGATTTTCCTCACTTGTGGATCGAGTAAATCATCCATAAATTTTAAAATAATCCGAGACGAAGGTCAAAAATTGAAAATTTCAAATAAGGAGGCTCGATGAACGCGTATCAAGGATAACAAGTTGCCCAAATATAGTGTTCCCACGTATCACATCAACGGAATAATGAAACGCCCTCGTCTTTATTCACTCACACACATATCCATTCTTAAACAATAAACTCGGATAATTCAATGAAAACAGTCGCATTTACTGATATATCTTGAGCATACATAAACTTTTCGAGTTGCTACCGAGTTGCTAACGGAGGTCATCAGACATCGTGTCCATAAGACGCCCAAACAGGAAGAAGTTCTGAGCTCCGGATGTGAACCATTGCGCGTATTCACATGTATATAGTTCAACATTATACTTATCCTAGAGAGTAAAACTTCAAGAGAGACGCACCCTCAAATCGATAGCCATGGCGCCAGCCACACGCATATGTATATCGCACCATAATAAAACCGAACAATACCGCGTCTCTTTGATATCGAACGCAAGCTTCGGGCATTTGAAAATATCAAAAGCTTGCAAGCTCAAATTTTGTATTTTAGTTCGTGATATCATTGGTTAGACACATTTTTAAAATTCCACATACGCATGAGAGCTTGTGGACAGCTTTTTGGCGCGACTTTGAATAGTATAAACATAGTGTGCTTGCGGTATTCTATATATTCATGCATTCTATTTAACGGAAAATTTGAGAGCTTTTGAACAGAATGAGAAATCGAAGCTCTACGCGATAGCTTGCGAGGATATTTTTAGAGCTTGAAGCGATGACTGGAGAAATGTGATATAGATTGAGAGGTTTTTGAGTGGTCAAGGTTTGCGAGAATTTTATGATTCAACGCGTCCTTGAGGATATTGTCGTATATTACAGGACGTGGGTGCGACCGAGTGAGACTCAAATAATCACTTCCGAAGCATCTAAAACCCTTATTACATTTCGTTGTGTGTAAGGAAAGTTGACGCGTCCTTTCTACAAAAAATTCTTCAAAACTCATTTTAGCTTCGGAGAAGTTGATGATGCTTATGATAATAATGTGAACGTGCTATAAAGAAAAAGAATTGTAATTGTGCGGTTATATTAATCATTCTCGATATGGACGCGCGCGAAGCGTGGTGCTTTTATAAAGCACATGCTATATTCAAGCATGACTTTGTTGATAAGCCTGGTTAGTCATCGTTCTTACTTTACACTCATTCAACATTGACAATTTAAAATTCTCATGTCTATTCTGGGAATATGATGATACCAAAGAATACTGAAGTATAATGAAGACATGCCACGTTCAAATGAGTTTACAAAGTGGTTAATCGGCGTTCGATTTGATAATTGACATAATTATGTCAACTATTTATCAAGAAGTAAAAGAATGGCACTGAAACAATCAAAAAAAGAGTGAGGGCTATTTTGAATTGAAATCTAGAGGAAGATATTCAAGGTTGATAAAGTGGGAGCAAAATAAAGCGAGATTTGTACACAAGATCGATGACAAAGAAATCAACCACACGCATGCTTGCGTGCTCTGACATTCTTTAATGCGTGCTCATTTCTCGAGACGGATGAAAAATTCATTTCCCTCATTTCCTTTGCGAAATACCAAGCTCTCGTATATAACTACCGAACAACACGCAAGTACAGAAAGATACAACAAGCAAAAGTTCAAAGCTCTCAAATAGTTGTCTTATTTTCAGAAAAAAAGCTCAACTTGAAACTTGACACTAATATCAACCAATCAGCAATTTTCTACCCCCTCTCTAATCAACGAAATTGGCGCGAAACCTCAAAAACCAATCAACGTCAATGGAGTGACCTGATTGGTCGTTGAGAAATTCGAGCTTCTTACGCGCCTTGGCTATTTTCGCATTTCCACGAAAACTCTCCTCTATAACGACACACAAACATTTGAAACAATCGGCGAAAGACGCGTCCACTCGTCCTCTATACACAATTTCACCAAATGAAAAATACACATCTTTTTTTTTTGTAATTTTACACACTTTTCACTATTCATAGTTGCGCAAGTTCTATAGGAAGAATACACACCTGTATCTGGATTCTTATCAAAGGTGTGGTTTAATGGACTAAATATATGGGAAGAATTGAATAAGACTGGACGACTGTCGGCGCAAGACTGAAAATCGAGTCAAGCTCTTGCGGAACGGCGTGCTGGCGGTGTTTTCTGTGATGGTATAAAGCTTCGCCGTATGGACGTGCCCTGACGTCACCGATGATATCACCGCCACACCGCGTTGATGTTGTCGTGCTATATACGATTCTTTTTTAGAGAAGGACGGAAGGGGCGAGCCGCCACGCCACGAGGCCGAAATCACCGTCTCTGTTTGTTTTTTTTTTTATGTGGGTGTTGTACTCCTTCAATTTTAAGCGCTGAGCCGCGCCCCTCAGATTCTTAATTTATTTTATACATATATTATCGTGTAATTTTTGCAAAAAGAGCATTGCACTTCCTTAGTTGTTGCACATTATAGTACTACTGTGTGTTATTGTGGCTAAAGAGTTGATGTAAGTGTGGTAGATACTTTCCTTGAAATCTTTATTTGGATGGTGATCTTGTCGTGATGATTATATACTTGCTCATCGTTCGTTTTGGATTTCTCAATGAAATTTTGTGACGTCGAGCTTCTCAATCTTCGCGCCTCTCGCTTTTCTACAGATACTTGAACACATAAAATGAATATTCATCAATTGCGATCGGTAACGAATTTTGAATGAGCCTCATAATTTTGTGATAATTTACACCTTGGTTGATGAGTCAGAACGAAATTATTCTTGATTGCATTGATATGTTTGTTTACAATCTTGATGATGTGCTTTCCGATGGCCCTCATGACATCTTCATGACGTGTCTCGATTGAAAACAGATCTTAAATATCTACGATTTTTTTTGATAAAGTTGAATGACACACATTATTCAGGAACGTAATCAGATCAACTGAGAATGGAAAATTTGGGACTATTTATTACCACGAGCTTTAGACATTTAAAAAATTGCTTCTGATATTCAGATTTTGCTAGTTTGATGGGAAAAGAAAATAAAAATAATTTCAATCATCATTACATTTTGCTTCTTAATTTTTCTTCTTCTCACGTAATCAGTTGTTCAGCTTTGACCTATGACTTGACTCATTCGTTGTATCAATACAGGCTTGTAAGCCTTTTCTTTTTGTTTTTTCTCAATGTCTCACAATAAGAATAATCATAAAGTATTGAAAATCGGTTAAAAAATATCTGTTCATAATTATTGGGTATTGTAAATGAATGAATTCAGTGATTCATCTATCGCATTTATGATTCAAAATTCGACGAGTGATGAGAAAAAAAGAAGAAATTACTCACAATACGAAGACGACACGAGTGCTCAAATGAATGAGAATCACGAGAATGAGTCATGATCGGGAAACTTTTAATTAAGATCGAAATTTGTAGAAATTCATGATATTGTCCGGGACTACTAATATTTGATTGAAAAAATGAATTCACCGCGGATCGTGATGAACTCATCGAGAATAAGAGGGAATCGGGTTTCTTCGAGACATTATATATGGTCAGCCACAGAATCTCATTCGGAAGTTTCTTGTATAGATTTCAGTAGCTCAAATTCACCGAGAAGATGAACGAGCCATCAAGTCGGCGACTAGATGAATCGATCACGTCTGCAGACGGTATTCGAAATGAGGGAGGAAGATAGATTATGCTGGCTGACGTGTATTGGACTAATTCTATCCTAAGAATTTTGAATCTAGATTTCGTGAGATTCTCATAAACTATTTCCACAAATCGACATCTCAATCCAATAAATTCTCATATCTAAATAATATCTGCGTTCATTTTTATTTTTCAAAGAATTCTTTACTATTCAAGCAAAAATTTATGTAATGACTTAAGTTTTTCCAAGATGACGATTGACTGATTGTATATCCAGAGAAATCAGTCTCGTGAATCAAGAAAGGCTTTCGTGAAGAACTAGATCAGGAAAAATCACTCAAATGTCGATATTTTTTATATTACGAGGGGGTTTGATCGTATCATTCGCCACTACTCATCTATTGGTTGATGTAAAGAGAAATGTTCTTAATTCGAAGTTTCATATTCATTCCCGATAATATTCTTATTCCGTATAGCAGAATCAATTCTTATGTCGTTAGAAATCCTATCTTTGAAGACCGCGAGAGCCTCATGAACTGAAGGTCCTTGATAAATATTTTCAGATAAGAACAATTCAGCTACTTTATTCGAGTGTGTTTAGTTTTTCGGAGAGCCAAAAGTTCGGAAAGACAAATTTTAGAGAGCCAAAACTTCGGAGGGATGAAAATCCGGAAAGCAATATGTATTAGGGGAGATGAACCCTACGAATCTCGTTCTAGTTGTAATTTGTACTCGGAACAAGTGTGTTCAATCACAGCGAATACAGTAAAAAACTGTACTATGCTATGACGGAGATTTCAATCATATCAATTAGTACCCTTGTATGGGATTTGCGGATCGACGAAAAATTACGTAAAAAATAAGGGGGGTAGGTCATCAGATACTCAAAATTCTTACGGTGTCTTACATTAAGGTAGAGGGATCCCCCGAAAGCCCAGAAAAACCTTTACGTAATTTGTGCATCTCCCCTTATACGGGAGGTCAAAAATTCGGGAATCAAAATCTCGAAGGGGCTCAAATTGGGAATGGAGAAATTCGCATGGACAAGAATGAGGAATTGTAGAAATTAGCAAAGGCAAAATTCGGAATGGTCAGAAATTGGAGGAAAACTTCTTGGAAAGCAGAGAATTATATCCACTCTTCCATACCCTCCGAATCCCAGCATTCCGAAAATTTCACTCCAGATTTTGACATTTCCGAATTTTTCCCTCCCTTAATATCTACAATTCCCAATTCTTGTCCATTCGAATTCTTCTATTCCGAAATTTAGCCCCTCCGAAATTTTGATCTCTTAATTCTTGTCCATTCGAATTTTTCTATTCAGAATTTTGGTCCCTCCGAAATTTTGATTACCGAATTTTAGACTTTCAGTAATTTTGCGTTCAGAATTTCGATCCCTCCGAACTTCTGGCCCTCCAAAATTTTAATTTCCGAATTTCCGGCTTTCCGAGAAATAACCACTCTCGTTTCAAAAAACTTTTCTGTATTCGGCTCAAACCAACCATTGTGGTGCGTGTATCTCGATCGCGAGAGTGAGATCATGGCTCAAATCATTCTTTTTTCAACATCTTCAATTCAACATTTCAAAAAATGATCTACCTAATTAGCTGATATAAGGTCAGTGTACCCAACTTGCCCCCATTAAGCCATTTTCATAATAATTCTGGCCCATCTCAATATTTTTCAACGTACCTTAACTCATTTTAAAGCTAGCCTCAAGACCTTCAAAATGAGTTGAACTACGTTCAATTTGGACCAACTGGAACCAGACTGTGTTGATACTCCCAAAAGGTGATTTTTCAGAGTTCACAAAAGTGTGTACCCAACTTGCCCCCATCATTTAAAACAATGTAAATCGGCGATAAAGTGCATAAAATCGCTATGATCCGTTTTGATCACCGCGCAGCGGCATTTGAAGCTTTTTGCTGGACCAAAACACTGTTTCCGACCTATTTTGATGCGGTGAACACGTTCTGAGTGGTTAAAAAAGCCATATACTGCACGCCTTTCCGAGATAACCATATGGGGGCATGTTGGGTACACTCCGATGTCGGCCTTCTAGAATCTCAAATCATCTCCATGTTTCGTCCATAAAATCGCTCCAAATCAGAGTTCTGCAACCCTGAAGAGCGGATTTTGAAGGTCTTGAAACAAGAAATCGAATGCGCTAAGGAACGTTATTAAGATTGATCGAATGAAAATAAATTGGCACCGGTTTTAGTGAACGCGATTTTCTCGGTGAATTCTTAGCCGTGCAAACACGAAAAATGGGAAAATCACTTTACATTTTTTGGAGAACGCAGAAACGATTCGGGATCGATGCAAACTATACTTTTTTCTCATATTTTAACACAACAAATGTAAAAAAAATAGGCGGGAAGGTGCACGACTGCCCATTTCTGGAATCGGCTTATGGGGGCAAGTTGGGTACAGAGGCAAGTTGGGTACACATACCTTACTAATAAAATTGACGGTAATTGTTCCAAAATCGATAGAGTCTATAAGTATAGAATACACATAGACGAAAGGAGAATTTAACCTTTTAAATCGTGAGATCGAGAATCTTTCCTGATAACTTTGGTGACAATAGAGGATGTTCGACATCCTTTAGTGCTAATGCTAGTCTTTATGATTATTATTGAGCTTCATATACAAATACACATTGTGAATTTTTGAAAGCATTATCATGGCGTGAAAGAAGAATAATGGACAGTGTAGGTTTTCAAAAATAGAGTATTTATTCTTACACATATTCAATAATCATCAAATGATTTGTTCATTTACACATTAATATGAGTTTTTTTATATTATTATAAACACATTTTTAACTCTCAAGGAGAGACTCTTGAAAATTTTTGATTTTTCAACACTTGATAAATATTATCGCATTATCAACAGAAGTACCTACTCGATCAAACTCATATCTATTGTCAAAAGGGATGCAAACTATGAAATATTTCAGCAAGTTTACAGATTTCTTATAGGAAAATATCTGTGATCCTTTCAATCTTTTTTTTTTTAGTAAAAAATTTCTGCGTGAAGCAAGAAATCGGATTATTAATATCAATTATGCTTCAAAAAATATGATATCGGTTCGATTGAACTCGCATCGTTTTTTCGTGTGATTCAAATTCGTACGAAATTTATGAAAGGATTTCAATTTTTTCCATATACCTATTCAATATTTTAGAAAATTGCGTTGAACAATTCAAACAGTTACACAGTAATGACAACAATCGCGATATATTTATATATAAATACTATAAGAATACACGCGCATTCGTGAGTGAACACATATAATAACATTATACAATGATGGAGCGAATGGCATCGGAAATCTGTTTTTACATGCGAGTAGCGTAGAAACACGTGTTTCCAGGCGTCCTCGCTTTGCGAGAAAGCCTGGAAACAAATGTTTCTACGCTACTAGCATGTAAAACACATTACGTATCTCGTGTGGAAAACTTTTTACTTCGTGAAAACCATACTGGACGTCGGCTTCGCCGACGTCCAGCATGATTTCCACGAAGAAAAAAGTTTTCCAGCACTCGATACGTAATATACTATTGTGCGCATGATGTGTATACATGCAAGGTCAGAAAAATCTACGTGGGTGAATTTGCGGTTGAGAATCGGTTAAATGAGCAAGACTTGTGTCGAACAAGGTTCTTCCAAGACGGTTGATTCTCAATAATGTGATTGAAAAATGCAAAGATAACAAATTTGTTGGGATATCCTTGATACGATACATGATTTTGGCGTAAAATATGATTTTAAATTTCACTCCTAGTGAATCTATGTTTTGAATGACAGTTCATACAGTATAAGCATCGATAATTCTATCTCAACTACACAAAAATCCATAGCGATCCCACTGAATGGATAGAAACAAGGTTGAACAGGCTTTTATGATTTCATCATCTATTTAGTATGAAATGTTGGAAGGATTTTGATGATTTTCTGACCAGCCTCACAATGGTAACGTCGACACATTCATCTAATAGATTTTTAATACATTGACTCTAATATTCTCACACTATTATATAAAATTATAAAAAACGAGTGCGTACGTTTACAAATCTACACATTTGTATAGATTATGCGTATAATATTTACGTGTGGTAAAGAAGAATTATTTTTCTTCGCCACCCGGACAAATCGGCACAAATTCTTGGTATCTATCATTTTTTATGACATACTTCCGAGTCGATGAACTGAATTATTTTCTATTCATATACAAACGGCGTTAAAAATTTAGTATCAGAACATAACTCATCGCCCTATTACATTTTTTTTACAAAGTTTTCAAATGATGATAAATATCTACAATACAATTATCGCTTGATATTTCTGCAACTTGATAAAAATATCCACGGGTAGCTCGAAATTTTTCAATACTACATCAGGATATAAGAATGATACACCTAAAGATGATTGTTTATGAAAAATTGAGTAAGTAAGTGTTCCTGCATTATTTTAGAATTTAGGACAAGTTGTACTTTAGACGACAAGGGCGTGTCTTTTTGAGTCTGTTGATTTTCATGATAATATGGTGTTGGTTGGTGGTCTTTGCAATAAGTATTCTGGTTTCGGTCATCATCCCATATAACTCTCGATGGGAAACTCGTTCTCGAAGTAGCGCGCCGAGACTATTTTGGTATCGCTACGACCGATGCATGCTGTATAGCTGCGGTGGTGGTCCGACCGAGTCGTTCGTCGGAGCTTAGTTTATTATTGATTGTTATTCCATTCTATATACAGGAAATACGCACCAGCTCCGTATGCCAGTGTGTTGAAAATTCCAAAGATCTGTGGGATGAAAATTTTTATTTAATATTTTAATAAAAATTTCTGTACCTCGAAACTTATTACTAACTTGAAAAATCCCTCAATTCGGGATTAATTTTATCGGTCAAAATGTCGAAATTTCAAAATTTTATCAATTTTTTTTCATCATTAGTACCAAAAATGTTGTGACTCTAACCCTGGCACGAGAGAAAATTAAGATACTGTGGCAGAAGCTGTCTAAACTTTGGAGAATTTGTCGATTTCTACACGGATATCGTTACGTCAAGCCATTTGAGTGATGAAGGTATTTTGAAAATCGAGAATTTGAATTCGATGAGATTGTAACTTTTCATGTTGTACAACAAGCTCTGAGTATCCTGAAATCATATTTTGAGCGGACTGGAGGGATAGAGAACGTGATTTTCTCATCTCTGTTTGGATTAGAAAAAAAAACATTGCCGATCGTGCGATGCATACAACGAAAATGAGTGATTATTTTTGACAAATATAATAGAGAACTTTCATCCCATTTTTTTCTTCAAACAATTTGATGAAATAATACGTGATGATTTGATCATGTGATTTGAGTAGATTCACTTTAGGAAACATTCTTCTGTTGAGGATATCATACGTCAGTGTCATTTTGAAAAACTTTTTGACTCGAGTGAACCGTAGCACATGACTGTTATAGATGGATTGGTGCGAATCTATAGTTAGACTCACGATCCGACCATCCGAAAATTGAGACACCATGATTATATTATAAAAATATATTGCTCTAAAACATCATGTTCCTATATTATGATAATCATGTAGGAAATGGATTTTAGGAACCTGTTAAATTTCAAAACGTCGTGATTGACCAATTCACAGTCAGTGCAACATCATTAGTACCTCACGAAATATTGATTGTGGACTACTCAAAAAAGCTTCCTGGGAGTCGATCCCGGGTTTCGGTTGAAAGAAATTATTTTGAGAAAAATTGCTATTTATTCCAAGTTTCTTTTTCTTTGAATGCTGGACTCTTACTAATCTAACAATTAACTATGAAAAGCTTTTCCAAAGCCGTGTATGACCAATATGGGGTTTTCATGCTATACCAATTAATTTTACAAAATTGAAAAAATTCCAAAAGCTGATTCATAGGTTATCACAAATGAAGAGAGTTTCCTGAAACACTATGTTTACATATGATCATTAAATTCCTTGCGACTAATACTAACACAGAATTCATCGTCAGCTTTACCAATCCGTGACTGACCATAATGAATTGAAATTTAAAAATGAAAAATCATTCAAAGTTGAAAACGTTGCATCAAGTATATCATTCAAAATTTTTCAATCCATCTCTAAAGAATAAGAAGGACGATACCCCATGCATACCGTTGATCACACCGTTCCAAATTTTACCGTAAAAACTGAATCTTCTGATAATGACCCAAATTTTATCCTTCATATTCAATGCTCAATGTCTTGTGCAATACTCAGATTCAAAATTTGTTTATCAGCGAATTTGTAGAGAAAATCGCTTACGAATTAAAAAGAAAAAATGATTAAACTCAAGATGACTTACCCCAGCAGCGATAGCCGTTGCACCATACCCCGACGCCAAAATCAATATGAATGCGACGAAGTACATTACGGTGTAGACAATGGTATTCAAAAGTTCCTGAAAAAGAAAAAAAAGATAAAGTTAAAATTACATTTTAAGCAGTGTTTCATCGTGAAATTATTTTTTTGCTCGTCAATACATATCCGACAATATATCGTTGGCCCTTACGAAAACTAGCACATTTGAACCTGCCTACGAAGACTCGCACATTTCGACTTCCCCACGAAGAGCAGCACATCTCGCCAATGTTAAAGGATAGGAGAAATGTGTTAGTCTTCGTGGGGAAGTCGAAATGTGCTAGTCTTCGTAGGGTGGTTCAAATGTGCTAGTCTTCGTAGGGGCCGACGATATCATAACGTTACTCTGCTAATGAAGTATGTATACTATTTTTTTGTCCACATATGCCAAAAAATATTTTGATGAGTTCGAGTAATATACATGGACAACTAGGTTTCTCAATATTTACTTGCTTCTAGAAAACTGTATGAAATTCTGAGATGAATGAAACGATGTTTTAAAATTCAGACAGAGTTTTCTCTGTCTGAATTTAAGAACATCGTTCTTTTTTTTATTAAGAACATCGTCTGAATTTTTTTTTATTTTTATAAAAGTATAGTTTTTAGATGTGACTCTGAGTGAAATGGGTTCGCATGATGTCTTGGAAACACTGGCCAAAGTAGTAAATCGAACAACAATATCATTTTTCTTGGAGAACTCGTTCTATAGAGTAGTCGATATGGGGTATTGTGAACGTTGAATTTTGATACATTTAAAATAACCAAATACAGTTGATGCAGAAAAATATAGAGCTTTGATTGAATAAATAATCCGACAGGCTTTTAATGATGATTTTTCCATTCCCCCCATCGTATGGCACTTTTAAAATTCGAGTTCTGTGTGGTGGGGTAATTACCCCTGTGAACCTGGCCCGCCAAATTGGGCCAAAATATGCTTGTGGTAGGCCGGAATTTGCTGAATTTGCTTGTCCAAGTCTCGAATTTTGGCCCGGCTGCGTTTTTGAGTTACGAGCCCTCAAAGTAGCCCAATTCCACCCCCCACTCCTCCCACCCGCACATCACAAAAATGCTCAGATCTCCGCGAATTTAGCTGCTGGAGGGACGCACGCGGGCTCAAATTGAAGCTTGAATTTTGGGCCACCACAAGCAATTATAAAAAAATCGAAGTAATTACGTTGAAGTACCAAAAAACTGCTCGCAGTGTCCCCGTGTATAAGCATACGGGCGGGTGGTCGGCGGAGAGGGGACAGTCGAGGGAGAAGAGGAGAAGCCCCGCGCAGACGCATCATCGTTCAAAAAACTTGTCTGCTGCGCTGATGATGTGCATCTGATCGTCGTCGTCGTTCATCACGCTGTGCTTACACCGGTACCGAGGTCGACGAGCACCCTGGGCACTGGCCCTGGACTCTCGCTGCTCTTTGGATGAATGCGTGTGTTACAGGGAGAAGCTGCGTGTCATCCTGGACGACGTCGCCAACATGTGCTGTGTGCCTGTGCACCACGACGCCCGGGGCTCCACGCCCGACCTGGTGCACCGGTGGTGGTCTTCTTGCCCAGTCCTCTATCAAGCTACGTCTTTTCATGCACCTTGCGCTCTAAGCCAATATTCGATGTATGTAGATTGAGCAAATAACCCTACTGAAAAAAATGAGTCGAAAATAGAGTCAGAATTAGAGTCGATTTTCGACTCGAAAATTGTTTCATAAAGTCGAGTCGAAAATCGAGTCGATAATCGAGTCGATAACCGAGTCAGAAGCGAAAATAACGAGAAAACAAGAACTTGGCGAGTCAAACTGAAGGTTATAATTGCGTGAATTTCTACACAAACAAGAACTTGGCGAGTCAAACTCATGGTTATAATTGCGTGAATTTCTACACGGGTGGGAGTTGATCTACAACAGCAAGGAAGGACAGCGTATATATATAACGGGACCACGATATTTCGGACAAACAAACAAAACCTACGGGCGCGTTTACAAAGCAAACCTCTTGCGTGATGTCGTGGTCACACGATATATCGCAGTCACTTGATTCACAGTGACGTGATGAATCCGTTGCTACACTGTGGACAATGGACGGGAACAGGAAAAATTCTCGTCAGAATATTCTGTGTTCACTTTTCTCATACACATCTCGTCTTCATGAGATGACGATGGTGAAAATCAAGTGATATACCATCATGGGAATGGCACGGATTTATTTCACAAAAGCTAGCACCACCGAGAGAGGTATTTCTGCAATTGATTCGATTATTGATTCGAAAATCGAGTCAAAAATCGAGTCGGAAATTGAGTCGAAAATCGAGTCGAAAAATGGGTTAATTTTTGGGGTATTACACTCACTGCATCAGAAACTATCAAATATCCCGAGGACTCACCCCTCTCGACTGCAAAACGTCCCGAATTCAAGCTGATTGGAGATTCAGCTAGGGTTGAAACTCGCCCAAGAATCTCACATATGCCTGCGTGAGTTTCTACGCAAATTTGAGCAGATCTACTCCTGCGAGTGAAGACAGCCTTCATCTAGCGAGGGATCGATTCACGTGAACATCATAGTGATCCTCTCTCCACTTTATCGTGATAAGTTTCTGTTCATTTTCCCCACACACGCCGCTTTCTTGTGAGATGACAATGAATGGAAGCTCGTAATATTTCAATATAGATACAGCATGAGAATATTTCACCTTCAGTCGGCTAGCACCTTAGAGATTGACAGTACTACAACTGACTTGATTATTGATTCGGAAATCGAGTGAAAAATCGAGTCGGAAATCGAGTCAAAAATCGAGTCGAAAATCGAGTCAAAAATCGAGTCGAAAATTGGGTTGATTTTCGGGGTATTACACCTCCTGCATCAGAAATTATCAAATATCCCGGGGACTCACCCCTCTCGACTGCAGAACGTCCCGAATTCAAGCTGATTGGAGATTCAGCTTGGGTTGAAACTCGCCCAAGAATCTCACATATGCCTGCGTGAGTTTCTACGCGAATTTGAGCAGATCTACTCCTGCGAGTGAAGACAGCCTTCATCTAGCGAGGGATCGACTCACGTGAACATCATAGTGATCCTCTCTCCACTTTATCCTGATAAGTTTGTGTTCATTTTCCCCACACACACCGCATTCTTGTGAGATGACAATGAATGAAAGCTCGTAATATTTCAATATAGATACAGCATGAGAATATTTCACCTTCAATCGGCTAGCACCTTAGAGATTGACAGTACTACAACTGACTTGATTATTGATTCGAAAATCGAGTGAAAAATCGAGTCGGAAATCGAGTCAAAAATCAAATCGAAAATCGAGTCAAAAAACGAGTCGTGAATCGAGTCGAAAATTGGGTTGATTTTCGGGGTATTACACCTCCTGCATCAGAAATTATCAAATATCCCGAGGACTCGCCCCTCTCGACTGCAGAACGTCCCGAATTCAAGCTGATTGGAGATTCAGCTAGGGTTGAAACTCGCCCAAGAATCTGACATATGCCTGCGTGAGTTTCTACACGAATTTGAGCATATTCACTCCTGCGAGTGAAGACAGCCTCCATCTAGCGAGGGATCGATTCACGTAAACATCATAGTGATCCTCTCTCCACTTTATCGTGATAAGTTTCTGTTCATTTTCCCCACACACGCCGCTTTCTTGTGAGATGACAATGAATGGAAGCTCGTAATATTTCAATATAGATACAGCATGAGAATATTTCACCTTCAGTCGGCTAGCACCTTAGAGATTGACAGTACTACAACTGACTTGATTATTGATTCGGAAATCGAGTGAAAAATCGAGTCGGAAATCGAGTCAAAAATCGAGTCGAAAATCGAGTCAAAAATCGAGTCGAAAATTGGGTTGATTTTCGGGGTATTACACCTCCTGCATCAGAAATTATCAAATATCCCGGGGACTCACCCCTCTCGACTGCAGAACGTCCCGAATTCAAGCTGATTGGAGATTCAGCTTGGGTTGAAACTCGCCCAAGAATCTCACATATGCCTGCGTGAGTTTCTACGCGAATTTGAGCAGATCTACTCCTGCGAGTGAAGACAGCCTTCATCTAGCGAGGGATCGACTCACGTGAACATCATAGTGATCCTCTCTCCACTTTATCCTGATAAGTTTGTGTTCATTTTCCCCACACACACCGCATTCTTGTGAGATGACAATGAATGAAAGCTCGTAATATTTCAATATAGATACAGCATGAGAATATTTCACCTTCAATCGGCTAGCACCTTAGAGATTGACAGTACTACAACTGACTTGATTATTGATTCGAAAATCGAGTGAAAAATCGAGTCGGAAATCGAGTCAAAAATCAAATCGAAAATCGAGTCAAAAAACGAGTCGTGAATCGAGTCGAAAATTGGGTTGATTTTCGGGGTATTACACCTCCTGCATCAGAAATTATCAAATATCCCGAGGACTCGCCCCTCTCGACTGCAGAACGTCCCGAATTCAAGCTGATTGGAGATTCAGCTAGGGTTGAAACTCGCCCAAGAATCTGACATATGCCTGCGTGAGTTTCTACACGAATTTGAGCATATTCACTCCTGCGAGTGAAGACAGCCTCCATCTAGCGAGGGATCGATTCACGTAAACATCATAGTGATCCTCTCTCCACTTTATCGTGATAAGTTTCTGTTCATTTTCCCCACACACGCCGCTTTCTTGTGAGATGACAATGATTGGAAGCTCGTAATATTTCAATATAGATACAGCATGAGAATATTTGACCTTCAGTCGGCTAGCACCTTAGAGATTGACAGTACTACATCTGACTTGATTATTGATCCGAAAATCGAGTCTAAAATCGAGTCGAAAATCGAGTCGTAAATAGAGTCAAAAATCGAGTCGTAAATGGAGTCGGAAATTGGGTTAATTTTCGGGGTATTATACTCACTGCATCAGAAATTATCAAATATCCCGAGGACTCACCCCTCTCGACTGCAGAACGTTGCGAATTCAAGCTGATTGGAGAGTCAGCTTGGGTTGAAACTCGTCCAAGAATCTCACATATGCCTTCGTGGGTTTCTACGCGAATCTGTCAGATCTACGCCTGCGAGTGAAAACAGCCTACATCTAGCGGGGGATCGATTCACTTAGACATCATAGTGATCTTCTCTCCAATTTATCGTGACAAGTTTCTGTTCACTTTTCCCACACACGTCGCTTCCTTATGAGATTACAAGGGGAAAATCTTGTGATATTCTATTGTGGAAATAGCACGGATATGTTTCACAATAGCTAGCATCCTCCGAGAGAGATAGTTCTGTAATCGACTCGATAATCGAGTCGTCAATCGAGTCGTAAATCGAGTCGAAGATCAAGTCATTCCTTCACAAGTTCGAAGCTTATCACGAATACAGCCAATTTTGCCACTCACAAGTCTAAGTAAAAGCAGTAAGACAATAAACTATTGCTCACATCGCTATTTCCACAATTTGAAGAAAATCAAATACATGAAAAAAATCCCAAGAGACCTTTGTAATCCAACATTCATCTGGTTATTTCCGAAGATTTCGTTCAATCCACCATAAAAAAATTTAGCAAATCTATTATATCAATCCTGTCATGAAGTTGATTGGGGTTGATTTGCAGGGGGAAACATTCCTCAGGGAAATATGTGGAAATCAATGATTCAAATCTTTGTAAAATCGACGAATCACCCTCCTCCGAATATGACGGAGAAATGTATGCTTTTGTTATTTCACTCTTGCCACGCGTCAATATTCAAAAATTTTCTCTATTCCCACTCAATTTTCGGATATGCCACCTATCATTTCAGCCCAAAACTTTCCTGTTGTACCAAGTTCAGCTACTTACAGACAGATTTTCAGAAGCAAAGGATTACGTAAAACCATCAATGACGCTGAAAAAGTAATGGATTTGGTTTTTTATCTGTTATACATACAAATGTTCACACAATGTCTTCGTACCTCTATGTAATAACAATGAGTATCAAAATTCTACAAATAATCGTATACAATTCGCTTTACGTGCTATGACAATAGCCATGTTCATCGAAAGTCCATCATCATCGCATTCCACAAGCACATGTGAATTCATCATGATACTTCTAGCTTTCCACGCCGTATCCACAACTCTCAATAGTGGCGCTGGAGATAGAAGTGAGTAGGGTGATACAGAATTTAGGCATATAAAGCACGTACTGATACTTATATCATTATGTAAAGGTACTTTACGCCACAAAACTGAGGATATTCCATGACATACAATTAAATGACTAATTATCGAAGCGACAGTACACTTCGTGGTACTTGATTGTTCCCGCACACGTCAACAAGTCTGGGAACTGTCGTCGATCTCATCCGATACAGATCTAGGTGTGATTGCTTCTGTCGTCGAAAGCAGACTACAGCAGACAGCATCAGAAATCGAATGAGATGATAGCCGATGAATAAACCTCGTCAGTCAATTATTTCTAGATTTTCAGTCGTGTTCACTCGTGATGATTTCGGTCCAATGTATTTACGGGGGGTGCAGCCGGCCTCGTCTTCATACTCGAGTAACTCTCATATTCGGTTGTTATGTGGTGGCAATCATATTAGATCTCACGAAAAGCATTCTTTCAGCGTGATTATTCAAGGTAGTTGTACACTAAAGATGAAAATACAGTGAAATCTCCGGTAGCACGGACACCTCTGGTTGCATCAAAACTGTCCGCTATCCGGAGTTGTTCGCTAATCAGAGGTTCATTTCTGTGATTATACTTTCCCTGGTCGCAAAAAATTGTCCGTTATTGAGAGGTGTCCGCTAATAGGAGGTATCTGTTAAGGGAGATTCCACTGTATGCCACAAAATCACCAAAGTTGGGGAGGATTCAATTCAAGTGTTGAACACCTGTGCAAAATTTCAGAAGATATGAAAATTGGAGATTATTCTTGTACGTTTGAATTTAAGGGGTTTTGAATGGTTACAATAATCAAAAGTCGTGGATGGAGAATCGAAATCGGAAATTGATTATGAGACAGTTTTAGAATAGTAATTACGGAGAAAAGAATTTTGGTTGATCGCAGGCTTGAACCCGCAACCTCCCGCTTGCGAGGCGAGTATCCTACCACTCGACCGTATGCACGTTCCCGTTAATACAAACAAATGTTATATTTCAGCTGCCGGCCCCCATAGGGGATGTAAAATCAAGAATTTCTGATAAGCTATTATCAGACCTTTGAATAAATAATCAAGGCAAGCGATACGCGTTGTCTGTGAATCAATGTATCCACCCGATATTCTTATTCAATAAAACAAATCACCGATTCTTCAAGCTCATGAACATTGCCAGACCCGCGCAGCTCTCGTCACACCACTACAGGGTGTCTAGCGAAATCCTATCGAGAATTTCCACGATTTTTCCAGGTTTTCCAGGTCCCAAAACCTGATTTTTCCAGGTTCATTTTTGGAAAGAAAAAACTGCCTGTACTCGATTACAGTTCTTGAGATCAAAATGTATTGTGTAAAAATAATATATGACTGTACATAGCTGTACATAGGAAGTATACATTTATAATGCAATTTCAAATTTTCCTCGTTCACTCGCGCATGACTAATCTTATCCAGACGCAAGAACCTCGTTTCTTGTACGTTATTCTTCTCATCATCGGAATCTTGTCATTTATCAGGAATAAATTAATTCGACAAAATGGGAGATATTGAATGAATCCTTATGGCATATTTCGACCCAATGTTCGGAACAAATGAGAAAAAACACTCGAATACGAATTAAAAGACCTTAAGAAGATAAACGAAAAAGTATTCCTATAAAATTTCGATTAAGCGCATTGTTTTTGAGTTTTTGGCGAAAAATCGTCATTTTACCCCCTTTCCAACAGAAATCGACATTTTACCCCCAAATTTTCCAATTTTGAACAGACCTAGAATGCCCACCCCAACGCTATTTCAATCTACGCTGAAAAACCTTTCAAATAAACATATGGTGGGCACTGGAGCACGACGGACATATACGACCTCAAAATTAATTATTTAAAAAATTCATAGCTCCAGTTTGAACAAACGCACAATGCCCACCTAGGGCGGGAAATTTTCAGGAAAATACCCTCTACACATTGGTGTAGTCACCTCGCTGGAGCCCAACGAACCAACAGAAGGTCCACCGGAGACCGGGCTATTCGGCCGTTCAGGCGGCGAACGGCCGTGGCTAAGTTGTTGCTGTCTTTCGATGCGTTTGGACGATCGATCAAAATCATGCGGGGGATCAGATTCTTCATGCTTTTATTCTCAATTGCAGAGTAGACCGTTCACGCCGTATCCAAAAATCCAGGTTTTGCTTCCGAAATTTAGAAATTCTAGGTTCTTATGCTCAGAATGAGCGTATTTCCAGGTTTTCCAGGTACTAAATTTTTTTCCAGGTTTTTCCAGGTTTTCCAGGTTTTCCAGGTTCGCTAGACACCCTGCACTAGCGCTCTGCTCGCGTTGCGCGCATCGCCGGGACGTACGACGTGCCCCGATCTCGCGCGCGCGAACAAACAAGCGAGCAGACCAAACGCGGTCGCGCTTGATGTCCCCGCGAGTACGTTTCGGTTTCTCCGTGCGATTAAAATTACCGGAAGTCACGTGATTTGGGAGGCATAAGGTTCGACACATTCGGAAAGTATTCGTTTCCATCAAGTGCACCTCAAATAGCTGATGTTATCTCAAGGACTTCGAAGAAAACCGCTTTTACTATATGAAATGTAATTAGGACGCGGATGAAGATAGACCAATTTGGCATCAGCATCTTGAAGAGCGGAAAGAATGACATCTGCAATGATTTTTTGATTATTCTCACGTCGTACGTGTAAGAGTGTGAGAGCTTCTCAAAGTAGCCAGAATCTCAGATTTCCAATGAAATACGTGCAAGAACAGCAAGAAATGGCGAGGAACTACGGTTTTGGCTACTTTGAGAGCTCTCACACTCTTATTCGCACGACGTACAGTACCTTCCAAAATTAATGGATCATGCATGGTCTCGCTGAATCCATGATAACTTTGAATCCGTTCATCGTATGAAAATTTTAAAAAGAGGATCATAAAGATCACAAAAATCTATCGATTCATGTGTTTCAAACACTTTTCAAGAGTTTTTTGCCTGTCCGTAATCGACATTGGGAATCTAAAAAAATTCTTCATCAGTGGATCACCTACAACTTTAACGGGAAAGGTCGGATCACGAAAATTCTCACGGGATCTTGTATATCGTTCAAAAATCTAAAAATTTGGTCCCTTGGGAAATTTTCGTACGACCCTTCCCGTCTGACTTACGAGCTCCGAAAGAAAACTTTGTATTAACATATGGTGCTTATGGAGATCTCGAGGCTGGTAACTCTTTCGTTTCGTCTTGCTCTATTCTAGTGCGAAAACTCATCAAAAAAATATCACGCCATATGATTCTGACGTAAAATGATCTCATCTTTCGGATAAATGTATCAGATTTTGTCTCAGATTGAAGGTGACAACAACTTTTCAAGTTTTGTTATGAAAATTGATTTATTCCATGTTTTCGCCGTCCATATCATATTTGAGACAAAGTCTGATATATTTTTCTGAAAGATTGGATCATTTTACGTCAAAATCATGTGGCGTGATATTTTTTTGATGAGTTTTTGCACTAGAGTAGAGCAAGAAGAAACGAAATAGGTACCAGCCTCGGGATCTGCATGAGCACCCTATGTTAATACCAATTTTTCTTTCGGAGCTCGGAAGTCAGACGGGAAGGGTCGTACAAAAATTTCACAGGGGACCACATTTTTAGATTTTTGAACGATCTACAAGATCCCGTGAGAATTTTTGTGATCCGACCTTTCCCGTCAAAGTTGTAGGTGATCCACTGAAGAAAAATTTTTCTACATTTCCAATGTCGATTACGGACAGGGAAAAAAATTTGAAAAATGTTTGAAACACATGAATCGATAGATTTTTTCATGATCTTCAAGATCCTTCTTTCAAAATTTTCATGCGATGAAGGGATTCGAAGTTATCATGGAATTAGAGAGACCATGCATGATCCATTAATTTTGGAAGGTACTGTAAAAAATAGTAAAATAATTATTGCAAATGGCATTTTCTCCGCTCTTCAAGGTGCTTCTGGCACAATTGGTTTATCATTATACGCGCCCAAATTAGAGCCCATATAGTAAAAACGTTTTTTCCAAAATCATTGGAATTACACCAGCTATTTGAGGTAACAAGAAGGGCTGAGAGAAAAATCAACAACACAAAAAGTTAGTATTTTTTTTCATCTTTAAGACGCTTTCCTCGAAATTCCTCTCCATCACATTGGGCTCGAGCAATCTACGTTTTTGCGAGAGAGGATTTCATACCACCGTTCAGGAATTTTTGCACGGTACTGTATATGGGTCAGATCAGTATATTTCGGCAAATACCTGCGTTGGACCCTCGCGATTCTTTTCACCAATTTTTCACATGAAAAGAGTCACCAAAAATAGTATTTTCCCAGAGTTTCAGGCCCGAGAAAAATTCTTTACGCTCGCTAGGAATTTTTGAAGTTTTATAAAAGGCCTTTTTCACGTTTTCTATAGAAATCGCCAAATGGACCAGGAACACTGTAGCGCAGCCTGCAAGGTCGCATTCTCTTTGTTTTAGTGTCAATTTTTGAAAATAAAATATGTGAGTCTCTCAAAACCAATTACGTTTACTCCGCACAATAATTCGTGAAGTAAATTTTTCCCAATTTTCAGGCCATTTTGAAATGGATGCTCTTCCGACACATCTAAATCCTTTTCATCCAACTTAGCTACCCATTTTTCTCTGTCTTAGAAAACCCTACAATTTGCGCTCTTTCACGTCCGAATCGGTTGGTTGAGGTCCGAGTTATGTCCATTGGATAATGGTGAATATTGAAAAACGCTCAATTTGTCCAGCTCGCCAAATCTATCACCCTCGACCAATCGTCTTGAAACTTGACACAGGTGTTCTTCTTTCAAGTGTCACAAACATGTGGGTAACATTCCGCCCTTTGTTTCGGCTTTCCGTTGGACCTATGAGTTTTACTTTTGCGGATTTTCGCGTAATTTTTGAAGCGGTTACTACTCTCTTTATGCGCATGCGCACATCCGTACTGCTTCGGGAGTATCCTCAATTGGTATCCCTTGCAATTTCGTTTAAAAAGACCCCCTGGCAAAGTCAATTTGATGCAACTGAACCACTGTTCTAAGGCAGGAAAGAGCTCCAAGTGCCATGCAGTACGGATGTGCGCATGCGCAGGAGGAGAGCGGCAATTGCTTTGAAAATTACGCGAAAATCCGCCAAAATGAGGGTCTTTGTTAAATTCATATGTCCAAAGGAAGGCTTAAACACAGCAAGATTTTCTCCACGTCTTTGGGACGCTTGAAATAACACCTGTGTCAAGTTTCAAGGTGTCTCGTAGTGGGCGATAGATTTGGCTAGCTGGACAAATTGACCGTTTTTCAATAACTCACCATCTTTGAATGGACATAACTCGGACCTAAACCAACCGATTCGTAGGGTTTTCTAGGCGAAGGAAACTAGTTGCGTCAGATAAAAGAAATTCAGATGCGTCGGAAGAGCATCCATTTCAAAGTGGTCTGAGAATCGGAAAAAAGCGACTTTACGTATTGTTGTGTGGACTAACGTATTTGGTTTTGAGAATCTCGCATTTTTTTTCCAAAGGTTGACACAAAAATGAAGAAAATACGACCTTGCAGGCTTCGCTACGATGTTTCTGGTCGATTTGGCGATTTCTCCAAGAAAACGCTAAAAAGGCCTTTCTTGGAACTTCAAAAATTTCTAGCGAGCGTGAAAAATTTTTCTGGGGCCTGAAACTCTGGGAAAGTACTCTTTTTGGTGCGTCCTTTCATGTACAAAAATTGGTGAAAAGATTTGCGAGGGTCGTGCGCACGGATTGCCGAAATATACTGATCAGACGCATGTATATATTATTGGTGATATTTTCTCTGGATTTTGGCAATTTCTGCTTTTCTATTTTGTTTACTTTTTTCATCCGAACTGAGAATTGTCCTTGTGACTCTACGAAATAATCAATACTTTTCGAGTTTTGAGGAATGTCATTCAAACAAGGAAAGTCAGCGTTTCCACCCGCAAAAAGTAGCTTGTCGCACAGAATGTGATGAATCGGTCTGAATTCTTTTGAGTATACTTTTCATCATTTTCTACAAAATGTCGTGTGGGTTTGGCAATCCAATGGAGAGTAAGCGAACCAGGTGATAAATATGGTCGTATAACATGTGATCAATTACGGAGTAAACTGGGGGGCGCCGTCAGATATTTTTCATCATCTATCTCTATGCAAACGCAGACTGTATTGACTGCTTTCGTTTCGATGATTGCACGATTTACCCGAGTACCGACAACCCTCACAGTCGGATGGTCACTACCGAAAGGACCTTCAACGTTTAAGAATTGACACAGTGTTAACTCGAGATTCCTACTTTCATCGACGACGAATGATTGAATTCTGATGTAGTTTCCTTCAACGGTTTTAGCGTAAGAGTTATCAGACCTCAAAGCTCTATTTGAGTCCGTGCCATATTGACATCCAAATTTCACCATCTTGTTGTACATGACAGCCCCGGGAGAGAGACCAATCCTCTCCATCAGGGTCTTTTCTGGCATCTTGATACCACCGAAGTACCTAGCATCTGTCAACTTACACGTTTTCTGAGCACTTTCACTATCCAATTTGGAAAGAAAGTCACTGACAACGGAAAATTCTTGCAGGCCCACATGTCGTTCCAAAAGTAATCTGCATTGTTTCATCGATATTGATCGACAAATTTGATCGATCACACCCTTAGCAGAATGTATCTGCTTCAAGATGAGAGCATTATTACTTTCGAAACAGTAACCCGAATGAGCCCATAAGGGACCCCAATCTAGAACACTCTGAGCTAAGTGCAGGAGCTGGTGAACGTTGAATGTCATAGCCACCATTCCGTAAAAAGACTCAGTTTTGACAACAAACTCCTTCAACATGTCATTGGCGGCTATAACATCTTCCTTGCTCATCTTAGTTTGTAAAAGCGTATAAAAAGCATGAACAAGTAGGGCCCAATGATTGCGCAAATGAGATAATCGCGGAAAAGCGCTCAAGACTGGCAACGAATAATAGAGTATCCAATTTTCCCACTCGCGAGATTTCCAGTGTTTTCGATCACTTATCTTCCTGGATAATCTTTGAACTATATTCGGGACTCGAATGGAATCCATCAAAGCATCGATGCTCGCAATTTCATCAGCTGTCAACAAACTCAACCAACTCTCCAAAAATTGTTTGGCAACCCCTAGACATACGGCATGCATATAATCAGGCACGAAACCGGCAACGATATTGAAT
This sequence comes from Eretmocerus hayati, assembly GCA_029851415.1. NCBI lineage: Eukaryota > Metazoa > Arthropoda > Insecta > Hymenoptera > Aphelinidae > Eretmocerus > Eretmocerus hayati. Next base: position 29,781,692 of record CM056741.1, on the reverse strand, counting down.
GCCAATAATAAGGTTAACCACGAGCGACTTTGAACGCCTCTCACAACGAAGCCGGTGTTATGGCTTTCTTCCATATCCTGAATGGTCTCTTCTTCAGTGCGCAATGCCATTTCTTCTTCGAGTAAGGTGTACTTCACACAACCGTTGGGCCATTCTCCCACATACTCACCAGGGTGGTAACACCAATTGCACCCAAAATATCCCGTGCATGACCTAAGACCTTGCATAGGAGCTCGCGCCATTGAATCAACGCAACAACACAGAGGGAAAATTTTGACATTGTGCGTGATGTCATTCTGCACGCATGTAACGCCCTCTTCACTGAGGTTGTTCATTTGCTTGACAAAGTGCTTGAGAAATATGTTCAAATTGGGCTTACTTTTTCCGAACCATATACCGCAGGTGATCAAGTTCGAAGTTCTGACTTTGTACGGAAGCTCGTTGATAACAAATTGAATAGGCCAAATTGAATAATTAGAGGATTTGAACACGGGTGCTCCGTCAGTATTGAAAGTTAATGTGGCAAATCGATATCTTAGGCGGGCCGGTAAATCCTTGACAAACTTTTTGTACAATCTCCCATCCGTTATATCAGTTATATAATGGCTTCTGCCTACGTTCCTGATTGTCTGCATGTAATACGCCCAATTATCTTCCAGTAAATTACCTATTTCATGGTCGACATCAATAAAAGCGAAGAAATCACTGTACGTAGCACTCTTCACATTGAACGTTCGATTACATCGGCGGCATTTCAGTATACGCGTACTTTTGTCGAACTTAGAAACATATTTCTTGCAGCTAGGACAGCAAGCGTGATATTCTACTCCATCGGGGTTATTGAATAGTTTATCTATAAGGTATCGTGTTTTCGGGAAGAACGTCACATTGAAGAAGGTGGATATCATTGCAAAAAGATGAGCGATAGCTTTTACGGGGAGCTTATAGATCATACTGAATTTCAGTACAGCCAGTAGTACCTCTAATGGATTAACTTTAATCTTGGACTTTATGGGCTCGTTGTTTTCTTCCTCGGTCATGAAATCGTTCAACGCTTCAAAACCAGTGTGCCCGCCTCCAGAGTCAACCCCATCTAATGATTCACCAGAGTCATGTATTTCACCGTGCTCTATAGCTGTAGCTACTTCGTCTGCATGCTCCGATGCTGCGTCACCAGATTCATCAGCACTCTCATAGTAGAGTCCATTATCATCATCAGAATCAGAGTCATAACCAAATGCGTCCTGCAACAAGTTTTTGTCGTGTCAGTTAACAAATTATGTTACCCACGATCCTTGGCAGAAAATGGATATGAAACTGGATCTAAAATTACAGTATTATATACTTATGCTATTTTTAGCCGGTAAATTCTACCCCTATTGTACATCAATTGTGAAAGAGAAAAAGGCTCTTCAGAATAATCTTTCTACCTCTAAATATGAATTGGGGGATCTCCAGATGCAAAATACACGCTGCTAAAAGTGAGTAGCAGGATGCTTACTGAAAAAAAATAAGCTGGAGAAGGGTGTTTTCCTCTACAAATTGATACAAGAACAGCCCCACAAAAAATTGGTCTGAACCCGGGCCCTCGCTATGTCATCTTTAAGTCTTTGGGGCCACTGATTCCGAATCCAGTGTCGGTTTTCATCTATCACATCGTTTTTTCAAGATATTGAAGGTCAACACGAGGAGAAAAGTGGAAGATCGCTGAAAACTGATATATGTAGGTTTTATGGGTCGCTCGACACGAATCCGATGCTATATTGCATGTATGGCCATACAAATCCGAGATATCAACTATACCTAACTTTACCTTTATGACGGAAAATTCAATCTTTTACAACAAGTTCTCAAAGAGCACGAAATTTTACTTCCAAATATGTATTAATACCTCTTCCGACAAAAGTATCCTCCACAATCGAAAGATGTTGTCGAGAGGGACAAAATGGTGGAAATTGAATTCCTCTCTCTAAATAATTTTATGATGCGAAATCCATTTCCAACAAAAACCACACGATATCCTATCGTACATTCTTTTGCGAACCATCATTCTTCGTGAACGCACATCACATTCGCGAAACAAGTATTACCTACAATCGAGAGATCTCGCCGACAGTAAAAAAATGGTCAAACCCGGATACCTCTCTCTACGGAAAATCACAATGAAGAATTAATTTTCCAACAAAAACCAGAGATTATCCTCTTATGTGTTTATTTGCGAATCATCATTTTTCGTGAACACCGATTACTTCTGCCAAAAAAGTATCACCTACAATCGAAAGATCTCGTCGAGAATAACAAAATTATGCAAACCGAATTGCTGTCTGAAGATATTTAGGATACAAAAGTGAGGATAGTAAAAAATGAGGATCATAAAAACCGATGCTACAGTCTTCATCACTGATGTTAATTGTGGTTTTCATGAAAATTCTGGTATCCTGCAGCCGTTATACCAGAATACTAGAATATGCATGTTAGGTAAAATAAATAATAACATACGGACAATGTGTGAAATCTGTTGAAGGAATCGAAATTCGGTAGCCACCTACAGTGGGATATATCCAAGCATGTATTGGACACTCAATTTTTTCGCATTCTGCTACACGGAAAAAAATAGTTTGTTGGATTCACAAAAGGTTTTGTGAAATTCACAAACCAAATCATTTCCGCACAACAAACTAACTTTTGTTAGATTCACAAATGTGTTTGTGTTATTCACAAATAATCCGGTCTCGCTCTGACGACAACAAACTGACTATTTGTTGGAATTCATTATCCCAACAACTAGGTGTTTTGAAGTGATTTGAGGAAATTTTGATAAAATGGGAAAATGCCGGAATAGGTGACAATCCACCTATTTTACCTTAATCAAAAATACAAACTTTTAGAGAATAACAAGAATGTAACTGGATTATCGTGCGTACGTTCGTACATTTGCAGAGAATCGATTCATTGAGAAGAGTATTGGTCTGATCGTGAATATATCAGAACTATCCAATGATGATCAATGATAGTTGTAAATCGATCATCCTGGATTATGTGAAATACATTTGGTTAAAAGGCATCTAACAAAATAGCCATTTGTTGGGCCAACAAAGCTCGCGTTTGTTAGCCTAACAAATATGTCATTTGTTCTATTCACAAATTCATTTGTGAATATCACAAACACTGAAGTCAACAAACGGGCATTTGTGAATCCAACAAACTATTTTTTTCCGTGTAATCTCCTTTAGCAGCGTATTTTCTTCGATTAACACCTTGACGATCAAACGCCGATCGATAATTTCTCATTAAAGTCGGCCTCAAATCCGTGGTCAACAATAGATAAATAAAAATTAGCCCTCCAATGCCGATTCACGAATTTAATATCATTCATTCATTTAAAAGGACTATTCAAGTTCGAAATGTGTATTTTGTACTAATCATAGGTACCCAAAGGCTTCATTAGGTCAGAAAAAAATTTGGTTACATTTTTATAAGTACTCTGACGATAATCTGCGATCTTTTCTGTGTGGCACAAGAGACGTTTGCTAGATCGAGGCCGAGGTCACATCTGTTAGAAAACTCATAAAAACTGGATTGAAAGTCAGACCTCTGCGTGTAGGACATGGACTGATGCATCCACATTATTAAAAACACAGTTGAAAGTAGAAGCCGATTCCTCTCAATTTTCTCCCGATCCTTGATGAAAGAGACAAAATATTGAGGGGTCGCGTATAAGCAGGGCGTAATTGCAAACAGGTCATCATAAGAAAATAAATGAAAACTCAACAGAAGTTCCGAAAGCGTGATTTGATCATTCGAACTGGCTTAAATTTTGATCGCATTTTCTTAAAGTCCGAAAAACAATGAAAACATTAAATACAATATTGATCTCCTCGCAGCTATTCGGAAAAATGGAATTAGGCCCTTCTTCAAAATCCTGGGTCAAATTACGACACACTTCCCCCACAAAAAGTGGAATCACATATCGAAATTGAGTACAACCGTCTACGAACTTTACGAGTGTCTATGGGCGTGTTGTACAAGATATCTGATTGCGAGGAGGAGGATTGATTCGTGCTCAACGCAGTACACGCACGAAAAGCTTCTATCAGTCGTTCGAAAATGACGAGAACTCAAAAAACTACAGAAGGGCGAAAACAATCAATTTGAAGGTGGAGGAACACGTAACAGTAGTTGAAAACGTTAGAATAGCGTATTACGACTCAGGAGCATTTGTTCAACATTTTTTCATGACGAATTAGGCCCTTTTTCTACATTGTATCTGATTACGTTTGATAAAAGCCCTTTTAATTTTTTCCTACCAGGGACTTGAAGGCTTTTGGGATGTATGATCATGGCAATTACGCCCCTTTTCGAAATTTCCTGGAAATGGTTGACACAATTTCGGCTGTTTCCTAATCCTCAGCTGCGATGACGCCCTTTTTGAAATTTTTTCCTGCAGTTAAGGCCTTTTTAACATTTCCTGCTGCAATTACGTTCTATTTCGAATTTTCTTCCGCAGTTACGTCCTTTTCAATCCATGGCGGTTTTCAATGCTTTTCGAAAAACGAGTTTGATGGAGTCATAAATAATAGTTCGAAGGTTGGAAAAAGTGAACGGAGAGAAAAAGGGCGTAACCGCCATCACGCCCTTCTTCCACGCAGTCCCTCAATTGTAATTCACCCACTTTCTGTATGAATCTTACCATGAACTCTTCGATGACTGGTCAATTTCTCGAGACAAATCTTCCTTCACAAACCAGTCACATCTGAGACCAGAAAAGGCGTAACATAAAATTAAGGAATACATTTTGAGGCTGTTGACTTACACTCTCAGACATTACTTGAATCATTTCGGTCCATAAGTCTCTGTCTGACTTGCAGATGTCTGAGTTCTGACGTAATTTTTATGGATTTTTCCAAGAATGCAATTTGACCTAGCATAAGTCTGTTCGATTGCACGTAAGAAATTCAAAGGATTCTCTAACTACTCGAAGGAAGCTACAAAATGAGCTGAATTAAAGTTGCATTGAACCAATGGAACCGGAGAAATCGTATTCTCTAAATGAGGTTCGTAACTTTTAGGTGTATACTAAATATCCACCGGTTATGTCGAGAAAAACTGAAAAACTTGGAAAGGTAAAAGGAATCGTGCCAAAATTTATTCCGAGAAATCAATCCGCAACGCATCTTTTAATCGAATCCTGGAATAAAATACAGTAAAGAAATATGAACCTATAGAATGTTGAATATATAATATATAGAATAGATTATGAAGCAGTCTCAGAACCATCTAATCTGTGAAAGTGTAATATGACGAAACGACAAATTTTGAGGCTATTCCAGTAAAGACCAACCGGTGAGAAAGGGTGAAAAAGATAGATTCCCTCCGCGATGAAGTGTACAGTTCTAGAGACGAAATGAGACGACACGTGTCTTTTTGTTCAGCCCAGATCGACTTTGCATCGAAGCCATGCGGATTTCCAGATTGCAGCCGAAAATTGAAATTGTTAATAAACTCTACACTTCCACCCCAATCATTCGAGGTGGACGTTGATGGATTTTACCAAACACGACATATTATTGCAGAAAAATGCTGTATGGTGCTCAGAAAATCGCATTTAATCCCAAGAAAAGACAATTAGATGGAAAATGAAGAAATTCGACAATTCATAAACATACATTCGTATCCTCTTGATTTTTTTTCATAGAGTACGTTGAACGATGCCAACGCAGAAACACGCTGTTTCTACGTATGGACGTATAAATTCTTTTTTCGACACAAAAAATTTCGAATGACAAATAATTATTGAAGTTTGATAATAACTCTTGAGAAAAGGTCTGATTCCCTCTCTCAAGAGTACCATAATCCCATAAAACTATTCCCATATTATTGATTTCGGGACCCATCGCTAGATTGGACTGTAATCACAAAAGGAAAATTTCTTTATTTTAGCGATAGGTGCCAAAAAATGATCATCTTGGGATAGTTCCGTGAAATAGACATACTCTTGGGAAGAGGAATAAATCTTTCCACAAGAGTATTCTACCACATTGCAACAACAATTTGGCATTTAAAAATTTTTCTCGGAAACAAACTGTTGGCGCCGTCCACAATTTTTTGCGCCGGGCCAAGTTGCACCAGATTCGGTATCGTTCAAAGAACTCAATAAAATTCCAAGAGGATATGGTTTTTCTTCATTTTCCATGTAATAGTCACTTTTTGTGATTTCAAGCGGTTTTTTGAGCACCATAGGGTTTTCCCTAAAATAATACGTTGAGTTCGATCCTGTCCGTTCGTGTTCATCTAGAAAGACCTGTTGATGGCAAACTTGTGGAATTTTACCAATTTCAGCGTGTTCCATTTCTCAGCCTCAAACTGGAAATTTGCAAAGCTCCGATGTAAAGTCGATCTAGGCTGAATAGAAAAACTCGTGTTACCTCATACTGTCCCTATACTACATCGCGGAGGGAATATAATTTTCTGATTTTCCCCCAGCAGGCGGTCTGAACTGAAAAATCCCTTTAATGTCTTTCAAAGGCTCTTTCTGAACAATAGTTATCGCGTCTTGGATTACTGCGTTAGTTGGAGTGCGCTAAGGGCAGGCGCAGTAGAGTAAACGCCGAATTCTCTTATTAGTCTCTAACATGCAAATCGTACAAGTGAGAGTTTCTTTTGAGAATTTCATGAATTGGATACTGGTTCAACGAATTTGCGAGGATTTCAAGGGTTAAGCGTCGAGTACAAGGAGATTCCAGGCTTTCAGGAATCCAAGGATCTATAGATACCCTATTTCTTGTGCACAGCTGAAAAGCCGCCAACGAAATTGCATTAAATGACACAGGTGCCAAAATTTTTAGTTCCGACGAATCTTAACGTAGTCAAGCGCATACAATTTCTTTCTCCGAGACCTTCGAATTCCTCATTTTTGATTTGCAAAACTAGGATTGGGAGCAATTCCAAGCACAATATGAAGATCGATCGCAGAAAATTGAGGCCAAAATTGGGGTCATATTGCAATGGAGTGCAGTGCGACTTTGTTTACCACTCGAAAAGTGTTTATCATGTCAAAATGAAACGAAAACGGCGTTTTTGACCGGCGAAAGGTCCCAAATGTGGTTGCACGCCGATGAAAAAAATTCTTTGCACTTCATCGCCGATTTAAATCGTTCTTTTAGGGAAAATCAATATAACTCGACCCCAGTTGGTCAGAATCAGACGTACTTCAGCTCATCATGACAGTTGCAAAAGAAGCTTTAGAATAAGCAGAACTGAATTGAGTAATGTCAAGGAAGATCAGCACTGGTGAGAAAATGGCTAATGGGGACAAGTTGGGTACACACTTTCGCAAACACGCGAAAGATAACTTTTTTGGAAAGTCGTGTTTGCTTGGCTCTGGTTGGTCAGAATTGAACTGACTTCAGTTTGTTTTAAAGGATTTGAAAATATGTCCAACATGCGATAAAGTTCGTCGACCCAAGACCAAGAAAAATTCACGAGTTAAGAGAGAAATATAACTTTTTACAGCAAAAGATCCACCATCGATTTGGGTTCTTTATGTTGACGAGTTGCCGTTGCTATAAGATTACGAGTTTACAATTTCAATGCAAACGATGGACATTCCTCAAGATAATCAGAGATTGCGCTGCACTTCCAGCATATAATATATTTCATCTGAAAGATCTCCATTTGGGATGTTTCACATTTGACACTTCTCTTAATGATAGATTAGAGACTGAATTGGAAACTTTTGGAGAAGCAGAGGCTCCGCGGATCACTGTGATATGACTGAATGCTGCAGTGTGCTACTAATGAATAAGGTGACGTTTAGTTATAACGCCCCCTGTACAAAACCACTCACATGTATTCAAGCTTTTATCATACATATAAGGTTACGCCAAAATAAAATCTTCCATTTAGTGCTTGTAGCTCTCAAAGTTCGATTATGGCATAATATATACGCTTTTTTCATCTATGCGGATATTTATTTGTGTATAAAATGCTTTCAGCTTTGGATAGAAGGTCAATAGGATGTGATCCTTGACGATTCCTTCGTTTCAAAAAGAAAACCATATGATTCTCAGAATTGAATCAAAATCCGTGTCCTGTCCACTTAGTGGTTTTCTTTTAAGTGTCACATTCTAACTAATTCATGACTCACGAACTGACTCAAATAAAATGAAACGCGACTCAATAGCAAATTGTGTACCTCGTTGCGTAATCGTGGTTTTCCACGACTCATGATGAAAACTGATGCTTGTAATTCTTACTTACATAATATACTTCAGGTAGAGCATCACTGATCACACTAGCCTGCTCTGACTCAGTTGAAGATGATGAGGAAAAAATTGGTTCCTGAAAAAAAAAATAGGGAGATTTTTAAATACTGAAGATTATTTATAAAACTGAAAGAATGTGTGCAAAATATGAAAATTCACCAATTCTAAAATATTTGAAAAGTGTCAAACATTGTTGTTCAAGACTTTATGTTATTAATGACATAAGCCCGAAGAAGGTCTTTCAATAATTACTCCAACATTATCTGCATTTGAATTTCTAATTCTAAGGATAATAAAGTCGCAGATGGATTTCTGATATTACGAGAAACATTTAACATATTACTAGCCTGGTAAGTTCAAGCCATTATGCATTAGGAGGAGATATGGTAAGTAAGAGTGACATGTAAGTTCATGCGTGAGCAAGATGTCAAATGATGTACAAGTAATTTATCAATCAAATATGTGAAGGGCCTCTGTATTTGTTAACTGCATAGTGTATATATTAGTCTTTCTTTAACTCTTGTTGAAACATACTGACACACATGGAAAGTAAGATCTGGAATGATCACTTTTTCCTATCAAAAGAGGATTCACAGCACACAATTTTCCTTGAATAATCATGACTTAGAAACTTACATGTCTCCTTCTTGCACGAACTCCACTGCCTGTGTGCCGGTACAGAGATGTGCGTGGCATTCTTGCCTTGGGAATATACAGGTATTTTTTCCTTGCCAACATGGTGTTCCTGTGCAGGTAATTTAATAATGATGATTATTTTTGTTCCAAGTTAATGGTGAATAGTATGAATTAGATGATGAGTAACTTCTAAAGTACACCCAACAGAAAGGGTAGTAAAGATGAATTTTTTGATTTTAGATGGTATAGAACAAGAGTTTTCTTTGCAATCAATCAATTTTAACGAGAGAAACAAGATCAAGCTAGTATTATGAGGGAAGTTGTATGAAGAGAAATTTATTATTGTACAGAACAATTAAGGAAAAATTATCGGTGTGAAAAGTAGCTCTCCACTTTCATAAGATAGCAAATGGTAATGAAATTTGGAGTAGTACCAATTATTATTTTATCCTGCTATCAGATCAGCAAGACGATTTATGGCAAATTTTAAGCATCACCTGAGTTCAAGTGGTGAATACAGCTATAATATTGATTGTTTAGGTGCGACTGTCAACTCCAAGTTTTTCTTCTCAATTGTTTCAGGTTAAATAATTGGGTCACTGATACCATCAGTCATTCTACATGCTTTTATTGGAGAAGTTGTGGGACCTTCAGCTCGTGAAATGGTGAATGTTATATTCATGGTTTACGTAAGCATGATTTGATTAAATTTCGTACGCTTCAGTCATGGAACTAATGGTGACCTTCTTAAAGTGGAGTTTGGTATTGTAAGAATTATTATCACCAAAATGTGGCAAACTGCTTGTGTGAGGACGATTGTTGATCCAACTTGAAGCCCATGGACGAATAGGGAAATAATAACACATCAACAGAGATCCTGATCTACAGAAATTGGTGGAAGCCTGAACGCTCTGTTCAAATTATCATTTCGGATACCATGAATTAGGTTTTACAGGTTCCAGTTGAAACTGTGACAATTACAGAAGTGGATGACTGTATAAATCTTTCCAGGTGTCTATGAATAGACCAAATTTTTTCTAGTAAAATATCAATAAAATAGTCAATCATTTTGGCAGTCATAGCTTCCCAATTACGTAGTGTGAAACATTTGGGAGCAGCAATGGTCCACGGTGTGTGAATATAAGTGAGCCAAGGGCATGAAAGAGATGAGGGTTAAGAAAAGACCAAGACGACATGTTAATGAACGGCTAAAAGTGGAGGAATATCCATGGTAAAATCGATCATTTTGGAAACCAATCTTACCTTTCGTTAGAAGAATTTCCAAACCAGGATTTCTGTGATCACGGAGTGAGATCCGAACGAACACGAGGGCAGCAAAGGTTGGCAAGAGTACTTCTTTGTAATTATTTGAAGCTCAAAGTACCAGAACGCAAGTAGGCTGCGGTTTACTGATAAAAAATATGAACGTAACTTCAAATGGCGAAGTCTCAAAAGGCGAAACAAATTAATGCGTGGGCGCGCAATAACGTAAAGTCATAGGCATCATCATAATACACCAACAACAATGGAGTTGAATGGAGTATGAGATTAAAATTAGGTCCGGGCCGGGCTGGTTTGGAATAGTCTTTGCTGGTCTTTGCGAGGCTTGCTTTAGCTACTTACATTATCTGTCGCTAGGTGCGGCTGATCTCGGCCCCGTGTTCAGGAGCCGCTTCCTAAGCTCAGGCTAGGTTCAGGCGTTTCGAGATGCGGCCATATTGGATCTTTCTCCTATCTAGAACTCACACAATTGGGTACTTCCAATTGCGCATGTTTCACGATAAAACTGTTAGGTGCATTCGATTAGACTTTAGGTATGCTCATGTTTGTTGCTAGGCGGAAGCGATGGGACAACTATGGAATTTGGACTGGAATTAGGAACTGGAATACAAAGCAACCGGCAGCGATCGCGCGGGACCACGCTGTTGCACACACGAGGACGCATCGAGGACGAAGAATTTTTTCAAATTTCTTCGTGAGTGACAGTGCATGAGTGAAAAGAAGCAGTTGTCGATTGTCGAATTTAACCGTGTCCTGCTGAGATTTTCGTTGTCGCAAACGGCGTTCGTGCGCTTCTGGAAATATTCTGGATCAACTACATTTGGTTTGGTTTTGAAGGCCGGTCTCGTCTATTGATATCACGAATAGACGTTCATATATTTCGAGGTAAATAGCTGAGGTTTCAGACAATACATCTTGGATCATACCGGTACACCCATCTCTCATCATCAATTCTCATTTCTACACATCCACACTCAAACGTCGAATGAGTCTCTGTTGGACTCAAAGAACATTACTATTGATTCCTTTCATATCAAGATAAAATGTATATTATGAACATGATCAGCAATGCTATCATAGTCTGCAAGGACTGTTATAATTAGAATTGGTTGCAATCTTTGTTTCTACTATCTTATATTGAATTTGGCTTGCAAATTTCACCTTCGATTTGATGATTACATGCTCAATGAGTTGTGAGACTTTCAGTGAATGGATATTCATGGCTGATGATTGTGGATGGCCTCGAAAACTTGCAGAAGAATTTCCTGTGTATTTGTATTTGTATGAGAGAAATAGATTCCATCAAGTGTTATTATAAAATCAGAGAAAGAGACCTTATCCCACAAGGATTGTCTTTGATAGAGTTTGCCTCTAAATTTTCTTCTCGCTACCCTATCTCTCTTATGAAACAATGTAGTTGATGTGCAGCATCTTGATTGGTCATCCTTTTGTCAGTTTGTCAACCACAGAATATTCCCTGAACACATTATTTGGAGTAAATTAGGAATATAAGCTCCACCTTTATCAAGACTTATGTATCTTCATTCAGTCACGATTTATACTCAGACTTTAATTAGCATCCTATCATCTAAGTATTCTTACTTACTGATTGTTCAAATATTTATATAAAATTCTTGACACTGTCCATGTAATGTACAGGATAGGCTGCAATAGTCAGCAACTGTATGGAACTGGGTAGGCTCTGTTGTTATCATCAATGCTTGTGACTTCATCATCCTATGCTTGACAATTATTATTCGCAACAGCTGTTCTACCATCATTGAATGATTGCGTCAATTCTAGTTGATTTATGAGATTGACAACTTCACCAATATCATTACAGGATATGGCTCTCAGTGAATCCCTCATAGATGTTGCTCTTGACCCAAAAGGGAATCTTACGAGCCCAGGAAAAGAGCACAAGTATGCACTCATTTGGTTCCACAAAGACAAGCCAGAAAGAAAAAACACAAAGATTGTGGATGTTGATGTTTTGATGGACTTTGACAAGAAGGATCCAGAACCAATTGGACACTATCGTGTGAAAGGGGTAGTTAACGAGAAAACAAAAGAGGTTCACAATCCAATTGCACAAGCCATGGTTGTAGCTGGTAAGTTGTATGTAAATTTTCTCAACAGCTTTGATCAGAAGCAGTGAATTTTGCAAAATGTGTTTATATACCTTAAAGGATTGAACACAAGCGTTTTGCCTCCACGCATGTATCCACGTTGTGCATGACATTATTCATCGTGTTTCCTCCCAGCCACAATCAATTACGATTCCATCGACTCTTCGCATGACTTATGCTTGTTTGAGAACATTACTTACCTTCATTCAAGCCAGGTGGAGTGATTAATTTATCAAAAAAAATTCAACTACTTTGTAACTTAATTCAAGTAATGGCACAGACAAATCCACAATACAATGAGGCATACCCAATCTTTGGCAGCTATCTTCTTGTTTATCTGTGAAAAGAGCTTGATAAAGGGTGTGAGACTGCAACATCCTAACTGTTTGGTGTTGAAGCAATCATCATATCAAATTGCATGACTAGAAGTGGTTGATTCTTGTATAATAATAATTTTGTTGCTATGCTCTAATGATTTTCATGTGATCAAACAAAAGGCAACGTGCAAAAATTTTATAATAATTAAGCGGCCAGTCAAAATTTGGCCGTCCACATACCGTGTATCGGGTCGCCTTTGCGGAAGGGGTGAAGTGTGATGGGTGGGTGGGTGAATGGGCCATGGGTGGGTTGGTTGATTGGTGAATGGGGGTTAGTGGTCAGGTGGGTGGGTTGGTGGGTGAATGGATGTACTCAAACTTTAGTGATTTCAGTAGAAATCACTAATGTTTCAGTGAGACGTTTCTCTGACATTTCCGTCAGAATCACTAAAGTTCCACTGAAATGTCAGTGTGAATTCATTACATTTTCCGTGGAATCTTCACTGAAATTTAAGTGAATTTTACTACAGTTTCAGTGAAACTATCTCTGAAATTTCAGAGAAAATCACTAAAGTTTAGGTGGAACTTTCACTGAGATTTCAGTGGAAATCACGGAAATTTCTGTAAAACTTTCACTAGAATTTCAGTGAAAATCACTAAATTTTCAGCTAGCCTATGGTGTACACCGAACCTGGAGATCAGCGGAATCAGGGAAAACTCAGGGAATTCATTTTGCACCTGCAAATCAGGGAGAACTCAGGGAATCCCTGAGTAGAACCTGGATATTTTCACGATTGTGTCAGTTGACTTGCTATTCATTCGCTTTGCAACGTCCGTCAATTTTTCGATCTGAATGAAAGCAATTCTCCAAATGAGTAATTCCACGTCGATTTTGCAAGGTTTCCTCCGACCATTTTAATATTCTTCCATGTTCTTTTTCCGTTCCATAAAGTCGAAAAAGATGGATCCTAAAGTTTTCAGGTCCACCAAAATTTGATTGCATTACCCAGGCCTATCTTAAGATTATCCGATGTAAAATAACTCGACAAACATGATGAAGTCAAATTCAAAGCTCTGCAAGGAGCTCCAGCTTTATAAAATAGTACATTACGCAGCTAGGGAGTAAAAGAAGACGGATCATTTCCCGGGTTGGTGTTATGTCGAGGCACACCCGAGAGCGATAAAAACCCGGGAGGTGGTCGTCCTCTTTACTCCCCAGTTGCGTATTTCACTTTTTACTCCGAGGGAACAAGAGCTCGTGTCATTTACGCTTCGCGACGCTAGTAAAACGCGTCTTCTAGTCCCTAGTAGTGAAAAATCACTCTCTACTTTTTGGACTTTTCAATGCACAAAAAAATTGTAGGGAAGCCATAACTCAGAAGTGATGCTTCAACATTTTTCACGTGTATATTACAACAATAGCACCCAAAAACATGAATGTAAGGGAATTTTTTTGAACGTGTTAAAAAAGCTACACCGACACCGTAATTTGAGATTAAATTGAGTCTGGCAAAGTCCAAAACGCTTTGGAAAATGCTGGGCAGATGGTAAATTACTAGGTTCTTGAACCCTCTCTTGAGTTACGTCAGCGGGATCGCGATGGGTGGGAGCAGTCCAAAGCTAAGTCAATTTCTAACGTAGTTCGAACTGCTAAGTCAATTTCTAAAATTTTGAATTTATAGCAGGATAACTCAGATAGGTGTGGGTAATGCAAAAATAATCTTTAGGCACTCAAAACTGTTAGAACCATCTTTTTCAACATCATAAAACGGAAAAAAAACATTGGTGGATAAAAAAAAGGCCAGAGAAAACCTTGCAGAATTGATGTGGAATTACTCTCGAACGAGTGTGCATCATGATCCATTTCTGCACGCCTTTGTCGCTGGTATTAGCTGTTTCGATCCTTCTATTGATTGTGACCAAAAAGTAGTTCAGCAACTTTTATCCCAAGCTCTAAGTAGGCCAAAGTAGACCGAACTAGACCTAATTAGACCAAACCATACCGAATTAGACGGACCTACATTGTACTAGACCGAATAGGACTGAGCTAGACCTATCAGACCGTACTAAACTAAACTGAACTTAATCAAGGGTAAACTTATGCACACTGCACAATGAATTGAATTGACCTCGCTTTTATCAAGACTTTAGATGTATGCCATGTAACGCAAGTGTTTCTGCCTAATCGATTGAACAAAGATATACCAGCTCAGCTCATTGAAGTTTTAACTATATAATTCCTCGATATTCATTATTGCTCACTTGAATTTTTATCTTCACCATTAGCCGGTATAATTCAACACAATGCCAATTTTGCGGATTATTTTGAAAGCATGTTTTTGACACCTTGAATTAATCAGCAATCATTATTTTACAACTGTTATTATTGAACTATGAAAGCATTTCTGGTGCCTATGACTTGTCAAGAACATTCACAAGCCGAACGAGCGGTAGCGATTACGGCCAAAACGTTAGTGTACATCTGAATAGTTTGCGAAGTTATTGCTGAATCGACTGTATAAGACTAGATTCCCTTGTTTCGACGCCGTTACATTATTTCCACGTCCCATGTACGGGGTAGGTGTGGTCTTTCATCACAAGTCCACATCCTATGATGATTTTAAGAAGGAATTCCGAAATAATTTAATTTTAGCATAGAGACAATTTCATATAAGTGTGGGTTCGGTACTCTTAAAAATGAATCTCACAAAATTTTTGGCTGACTCTAAGGTCAAGATATTGCAATTATTTTGTAGTATATGTGAATTGTGTAGTATAGTAATATAAGGAGCCGTGAATTCATCAGACACATGATGGACATACGTCAATCTTGGGATACTCAAGTAACAATTACAATTTTCAGAGAACACACAGAAAATTGATGCGTATCTGGCCAACCCAAAAGCTCGCTTACACTTTTCTACCAAAAGGACAAGTGGCGCTGGTATCATTATGGAGAGACGAGACTGTCTAAAAAAGATGACTTACACTAAGTGTGCGGGCAAATCAAGTGGCACTGAATGTGCGGGCAAGTCAAGCGGAACCCAAAGTACCCTCAAAAGCGGTATCGCAAATAATAAGGTAGATGCCATATCCAAGAAAGACCCAAAACCGCCGAAAAAATTAGGACCACCTCCAAAGGTAGTAACAATTTGTTATTTCACGTCTCGTCGAGTAAAATTATTTCGGGATGACTGTGTGGACCAGTAGTTTTTTCACAATCATGCGGTCGTTACTTGTAACGTAAACCTTATTCAACAGTCTAGGAATTTTCTCATGGCAAAGTTACTCATTAGATTTAATATTGTAACTTTCGATGACTAGGAAACCTATTGTTTACCGCTTTCCAGAAAGTACCCAAAGCAAAGATGGATATCTCAGATAGTGATTACGAAATTGCGAGTAAGACGGAAAAGCTCAAGAATCTTTTAGTTGATGACGAAGACGATGAAGATGAAAACAGACGATTGCATCTTGAGATCGAACAAGCCAATAGCATAATCGATAAAGCTCAAATCAAGATAAAGACTCTACGGAAAGAAATAGCATTCAAAGACGAGAAAATCACCGAGCTAGAAGACAATTTCAAAAAAGCTCAATTTGAAATGAAGGAGCTCAAGGATTTGAATGAAGATTTGTCGAATGATGCCATAAGCAGTCAAATGCGAGAAAAAGACGCTACAATTGCCAATTTGCAAAGAAGCTTGCATGATGCCGAAGACAGAATTCGAGTTCTTGAGGAATTAATGTCGAAAGATTCAATGCAAGCTCCTACAGGAATAGGTACTCCTTCCCATAATATTTCATTGGAGTGGACTTATTTCTTATTCTTATATCTGTAACTTGATGATTTTTTGTGGAAATGCCTTTGTTGTTAACAAACTCCATGTCTCTTTACAATTCACGACTTATTGCTCTTGAATGAGTATTTTATATCCGACAAGTTTGGTAAAATTGTTCATTATTATTTGTGAGTGTAAGGTGTGCCTCGTCTTTCATGTATTTGGCCGAATCCAAAGTGACGGGAAGGAAAAATCTCTTTGCAGATAATGATGACGTTGCCTACCCTCAAGCTCCACCCCCTCTTGAACCAGATGGTGACATTCCTCGCAGAGTTCCGGACCACGTTGACATCGATGAAGCTTTGCCTCCAAGAAGTAGTGCTTTGAAAGTGGGAGATTTTACTACGAAAGAACTGGAAATTTTGAAGAAAAGGGAAAAAATGGATCGAATGAAAAAGTGGACCGAAATAGATGAAAAAACGAAGGAAAAGGTAAATATCTCCATTAGTCACCTTTGCTTTGTTCAAATAGTCATCATTTGTCCCTGTGCATCCGATCTCGTAGAATTTCAGTCATTTGTATTCATTGAGGTAGTTGTACACCGACTACGTGAGTCAATGGCTACCTAACCTTGGCCACATCAAAATATTCAAAATCATTATTATTGTTGATAATTGCACTTTTTCTATCAAACAACGTACAAAAACGATTATCTAAACCATCCCGAACAGAAATAGGCATGGTTTTCTAAGTTATCTACACTAAAATCGAAATCACCGATGGCCTGATTTACATTTTGCGCTTTGTATAGACAACTACTCAAAAACTATGTGGTCAATCATCTTCAGACTCATCCATATGATTAATCGGTACATGAACTTGAATATCTCGTAGTCCCACCGTTTTCTTTTGATCAGATTTTGCGTTGGAGCCATTTCGGTACTCTTTTTGAGGCCCGCTTCCATAAGCGCAATGTTAAAAATGTGCAAAACTCGTCAAGTTTTGACGATCAGTACTCCTAAATGGGATGGTCAACCGATCTGGAATTTTGCACACGTACTCTTTGATACTAGAACTATCTTTCCTCACAATCTCGAGAAATTCTGTTGATGAATAATTTTGGTGTACAAGTACAACTACCTTAAATTGGACCAAATATTTAGAATTCAAGTTGAAGGCTCTCAGAAATACCCATAATTTTTCCCACATAAAGAACATTTAGCGTACGGTACACGATTTTTCCCACACAAATATGATATTCAACTAGTGAGATGAACACGTAAAACTGAAAATAATCACATCACGATATTCGGCGCGCTGCCTACCAATCCAAGAAAAAAAAACGCATGGACCGGGTCAGGCGATCAGAATTGTTAGTCAATGATATATGTATAGGGTGAACCCAGGATAGAAAAAGTAATGATGGATGAAAGAGGAGACCAAGAATATATATCAAAGATTTTTTGTAATAATTTCAAATATTGAGATGTTTCACACGATGTGACATACGTATTCGTAGCCAGAATTATAACGTTTTCCAAGAAATAATCGGTAATAGCACTTGCGACCCACAGTCACTGGAAAAAGTATATTTTATGCCTTTGCGCGGAGTGAAATCGTTGATACTGTATGTGTTTCCAGTACTCCAGCTTAACATTAAGGAGTAATTTTGCATGACACTTGATATTGAGGATAGGAAAAATCTACCATTCAATCGCCCAATACTTATCATGAAATAATTTTTTGATGTTGTAGAGGAAAATGATCCACCTGTACTATGGAGTATCTATCACTTGGACAGCCTACAAAGCATTTGACACGAAGTTGGATACATATATCAAGAAACCAACTTTGTACCTGGCAGATCTTCTATATGCTGTACACGGAGGCAGAGCGAATCTTGGAAACTATGCCTGTAAAGTAGGAAAAACTAGCAGTAGAACTCAGAAAGACAAAGAAAGGCAAGCTCTGGATCCTGCCAACGTTGCTTGTGTTAAACGTAAGTATCATGTTTCCGGTCGTCATTGAAAATATGTGTTACTTCACTACTCAAACATGGTCTCACAAATATCTCGATGAGAAATTGAAGATATTGAGTACGTTTGCATTCAGGTCGTTTTTAGAGAAACCTTCGCGCAATACACACATAAATCGTGTCACGGTACAATGACCGGAGACCGATGATCAAATTTGGTGAACGCGTCTGAGAAAGCTCTTAAGTAGAGAGGTCATGCCACGGCTTTATCATAACGAATTGGCTAAATTCAGAGCTGTAACACTTCGAGGTCATACCTTGATTATATGAATCTTTTTGCAGAGGCAAAATACGCTAGCCTGTGACAAGTTCAATTATCATCTTGTAGCTATTATTTAGGTCCGACCACAGAGATGTGATAGTGACTTCTCACTCCTGGTTGGTAATTTTACTCTAGGAAATTAGTATATTTATTGAAAAAGATTGAACAACTCTGGTTGAAAATGAACCCGCCGGTTGGAATGTTGGTGAAAAATACAACCACTCGGTTCAATATTCAACCAGTGTGCTTCACATCTTTTGGATAAACTCCCTACAGTGCTGTCATAAAAAATTCATTGAGATTGGGAGAGTACGCACGCGAGACACTGATATGCTCATCGTAGCCGAGAGGCTTGATGCTTGCAACTATTAGAAAACGGTCATGTTTTTGGAATGATGTTGCGGCTTGATATTGGTAGGCCTAGATCGTGGGCTGTGCAATTTTTACCTGAATCTTGCCGTGAGCTCTGAAAGATGTCTAAATCGTGCATCACAAACATACAATAACTCCTTCTTGATTTGGATTTAGTTACCTATTATTGCTGAATCGTGTGATTCCAGGTATGTACTTCGACTTCTTGGATGAATATGTGTCAATAAAAAAACGGGATATATACGAAAATGAATTTCACTTGAGAGTCAGCGAAAAGGTCAACGCTGCTCATGCATGGGTCAAGAAAGGAGGTAATTGACATTGCTTATCCCAACTTATTCTTGAAAGAATATCCTATAAGATGCCAACGAGAACGTGGTAAATATTTTGCCTTTCATCGAGTCTTATATATTTGTTGTTTACGTGTATAGAGTAATATATAATGGGAGAATAATAATAATAAATAATGGGAGAATCAACTGCCAAGCAAATATTTGGCCAGATTTTGAACCCCGCTGTGCCTCATTGTGTGATTTAAACAAAACGATGATATGATTGGGTTGTGTAAATAGCAAATTTGGTGTGATGATAATTCTATTAATTGATGTGTTGCCGTAGTATGTTTCGCCTTCAATGTTCAGGGAAGTTGGAGTACCTCCCGGTCTTCCTGCTCTATCGATCTGTAGATCTGATTTATGTATGTAATTGCAACCAAATCATGTATTTCATACGAAACGTTATAGAAAAGACTGGTATATTGAGATTCCCGGAATTCGTTGTATTCAGTGAAGCGGTCCTGGTAGTCGTTGGGGATGAGCCTGAATCAGGAATCTAGTTTTGCATTAGCTTGAGGTTGTGAGTATCGCTGTGAGTAGACCCCGTTTCAAGGCGAAGCGGTCGACGTGTAGCGTGCACGGTGAAATTGATCCGCACTCTCCTACGCTTCCCTAGCGATATGGGCCAAGCTTCAATGAAACGAATAATTATAGTAATGTAACTTGAATTCGTCTATTTGTTGTTGAACTCAAATCGCAAGACGACTGGATCAAATGGCAAATCACAATGTGCTTACACCACCGGTCAAAAGGTTGTGTAAACCTGAAAAGCCAAACTTCGATTTTGATTACTCGACTACTCCGATCTCCTGCGTCCAAAGCGACTCTATTTAAGCTCATTTTTTATGATTCTCCAAGCACTTCAAGGTCTTTTTCGCATTTTTTCTGCACAGCCTGATAGATTCTCGCAAAATCAATCTCAAGCCTTGTGAAATCGTATGAAGGCCGGGTCAAAATGCACACCTTCGCAAGACTGGCGGAAATCAATGGATTGGGATTATTCAAAAAGCATCTCAAAGTATATTCTAGATTATTTCTGGTAAGAGCTGTCACCGTTTTTCTAAGGGAAGAGTTTTCTCGAAAATGAGTCCAGAAATTCAAGAAAGGGGAGGAAATTCGACTCACGTTGATATTTTTATTATTTTTCCTAAGTTTTGACATAATGTTGGTGGAAGGGACGAGAAACAGTGGTTATACCAGTTGAAATATGAGTCCATTCATGATTTATCAATGATTGGGTCATTTTCCGAGAAAAATCTTCCCCTAAAAAACAGTCACAGCTCTCGCCAGGAATAACCCAGAATAATTTCAAAGAACGGATATTGACGCTATTGATTTATACTTTGAAACGCATTTTGAATCATGTCATTCCATTGATTCCCGTCAGACTTGAAAACGTTTGCGTATTGACGGACCCTCATAAAATTTCACAAGACATCAGATTGATTTTGCGAGAATCTATCAGGCTGCGCGGAAAAAATGATCAAGAGATCTTGAAGTGCTTGTAAAGCTACAAAATGAGCTGAAGTAGAGTCGTTTTGGATGAAGCGAATCGGGACAGTCGAGTGATCAAGATTGAATTTTTGTTTTCCAGGTGTACACAAACTTCTGACTGATAGTATATGAGTTCTTTTTATTATCAAGAGGTTTTTGGTCGATGGACAGGGATTTTTCTTCAACTTCAGGTACACGTTATTACATGATGAAAGATGAAAAGCATAGTTTATAGGTCCCAAAAACCATCCGTGCGGGCTTGGCGCGCTATTTTCGTTTTTGAAATTTGCAAAAAGTTGACTATCTAAATTCTTAATTGGTTTCTTACGGATTTAAGATCCAATGAAAAATTCTTTTCGAGCACAAATTTCAACATAGAAAGAGCGGAATTTTACGAAAAAAATACTTTCAAATTGGGAAAAGGCCGACATGATCTCAAAAAATTATTTTATTTTGCATAAAAACGTTTTTTCGACCCTCTAGTCAAATTTTATCTCAAATTCAATATTTTTATGGATTCCTCGTCGAATTTTACGTCGAAAACCATCCTTAAAAAGTTGGGACTCGGGTGGGTTTGGCTGCTATGATTACAACCTCAGAAACAGGGTCATAAAAAAAAGTGCTGAATTACGTTGTTTTGGAGGGAGACTTATTCCACTAGACAACGAAACTGTGGGTTAGGGATAGTGCATTAACCGCACAATGATTTTTTTGTGTATTTTTTAACGTACAAACCGAATCCGAAGCGAGTTTTGCACCTTACCATAAGGAATTTTTTGAAATCGCGGAATACTGAGCTTCTACAGAACTGCGGTTTCAGCGTTTTTTGCAGATTTTGTAGATACATGACTTTGATGGTGCAACGTTGCAGCGGGCTTCGAGCGTACTCGAACTATGGTTTCTCCAGTATTTATACCTGCTGTACTTGATGGCAGTGGTTCTAGAGGGCATGACTCATATGTTTCATTTGAGAAGGTTGCTGCGCTCAATTCATTCACAATTTCATTCAATTCTCTTGCAATTTGGGCTAAAGTACGACAAGACGGATTCGAGTAACATGATAATAATGAGTATGCGTCTACTCGCCGTTTAGCCCAAATCGCCAAAGTACCGTAGAAAACTGCATATCACTTTGAGCGTGTCTGTGACCGCATCGCTTTGAAACGTCAAGTAGCCTCAAGATGATTTACGGATAGCTCATGCGAAGAGTAGTATTTTTGAAAATTCATAGAAGTATGGCCCTGAAATGTTATTTTGCTGGCCGGATTTCACCAAAAACTGGGTTTTCATTATTACTCATGAGAGCTTGACATGGGGCAAAATTATGTAATATGTTCTATCAACAGCCTTTTCAGTATGATTCTCAAATATTGTGTGCTGCGGACACCACAAACTAATCCTGAAAATTATCTCGCAGGTAAAGATCCGGAGATAGTTAATGTCTTCAGTCCATCTCCCAGAGCAAAAAGAGGCAAACATCATCGTACCAAGAAAACTGTCAAACGCATTGACGGTAGAGCTGCTGTGCGTAATGGTAGCCAACGACAGCGGGGACGAAGGGCACGATCTTCCAGCAACTCAAGTGACACAGATCACGATCGAACGTCAATGTCAAAAAAGAGGAAACGACGTGCTCCAACTACAGTGAAATCCAAAAAGAAGAGATGCGTGGAAAGCTCGAGCACCTCCAGTGTGTCATCTCAGGATGAAGCTCGTAGTTCCGTCTCTAAACGACGATCAGGCATCGAGCGGGAAGAAGATGGGAGGTCGTTGCAATTGAGTAAGAAGAAGGACGCTACTAGAGACAACAGTCCTTTGGACGATCCAAGATCGTCAGAATCTCCCGGAGTTGCTTCAAACTCTGAAATAAACAGTGAGATGTCTACACCCTCGTTTAAGTCAAAGAGAATCAAGGTCACTGTACACTCTAGTGGAAAGGGGCAAGTACCATCGCCGAATTGTCGTGGCTCTAGTTCGAAATGGTCAGCAGGTAAGACCTCTCACGTGGACACGCAAGGTATTGAATCGCGAGAAGATCCTCTGCCGTCAACACCAGTTTCATCTGCACAAAAGCGAATTGATTCGATGGAACGGGCGCGTGGACGACTACAGTTTGGAGTGAGCAGAAGGGTACGTTCGCCCACCTGTCTCAATTCGCCACCGAAAGACCCTGATGACGGAAACTCAGACAGTGATTCGCTTTGTCAGAACTCGAAAGATGCCTGGTCGCCAACTAAGAGTACCCCTCGATCTCGTAATCGATCTCGGTCTCGATCCAAATCGAAGAGTGTAGAAAATCCCGAAGAGATGCGTAATCGAGATACCGAGGAGGAAATGTCTCAGTCCCTCTTGGATATACCGAAAAGTCGTCGACAGCGTTTATCAAGAGGCATTTATACTTCAACTCAGTTAGAAAGCCACCAATAATGTTCTCCAAAAGTACATCGAAAGATTTTCGTTCCTCCTCGGTTCCTTTCGGGGTTGAGGAGTTGAGGGTGGAGTATTTCGTAGTGCATCATTTATATATCCCCAAAGTACTATAAATAAGCAGTCCTGATCCTCCAACTCCAATCCATACGCAGTATAATTTTCATTAATGTGAGTGTCAATTCTCGTATATTGAACACTGATACTCGTACAAAAACATCGACTGCTCAAAAACTATTGGTCGTACGGCAATTTTGAAAAAAAGCATCTTAAAGCTCGGGAAAAATTCTAACTTTTCATGTACCTCGAAAATTTCCTGCATGAATTTTTGATGTCCAGTATTCAATGTTGAAAATGGAAATTTTTCAAGTCGCATCAATCACTTTTAATTTTCTTGAGCATAAACGGATAGGAAAAAAATTCTACGGGATCTTGGAGGACTTTCCACGACCTTCAATTTCCTTATTTGAAAAGTTCTCTACGATGATTTTAAGCCAAATAATCGCGTTCGGACGACATCATTGAAATACACTCGGGAACGAGGTGAACTGCAATGGGATGACGGTCAGCGGCCATTCGAGATCTCCCATCTCACTTACACCTAACAGGTTATCCCATGAGTGCGAGAGAGACGACAGATCTCGAACGGTCACTGACCGTCATCCCATTACAGTTCATCTTGTTCCCGAGTGTATGTGTGCTACCTGTATGGTTCCAAGGGCGTCCCATCCTATCTTGATTCGGCCTCGTTTGTGAACATGAAATATGACTTTGGAAAGATGCCAAAGGACACATTATCGACGTAAAATTGTCTGAACTTTCAGCAAATGTGGTTAAAATTGCCCTCAAATGCGCTCCAGAAATGCATTGCTTGATTCAAACACTGTTTCAAGTGAAAAGTCATAATTATATGAAAATAAACGAACGTAGCTCTTTAGGGGCGCATTTGAGGTGAATTCCAACGACATTTCCTGAGAGTTCAGAAAATTTTACGTCGATAATGTGCCCTTTGAAATCTCTTTAAAGTCATATTCCATGTTCACAAACGAGGTCGAATCAAAATAAGGCGGAACGTCCTTGGAACCATACAGGTAGCACGCATATTCCATCGATGACGTCCGAGAGCGATTATTTGGCTTAAAATCATCGTATGGAACTTTGAAAAAAAGGTAATTGAAGGTCGTGGAAAGCCCTCCAAGATCCCGTAGATTTTTTTTTCGATCCGTTTATGCTCGTGAAAATTAAAAGTGATTAACGCGACTTGAAAAATTTCACTTTCCAACATTGAATACTGGACATCAAAAATGCATGCAAAAATTTTTCGGGGTACATAAAAAATTAGCATCTTTTCCGACCTTCAAGATGTTTTTTTTCAAAATTGCCGTATGACCAATAGTTTTTGAGCCGTCGATGTTTTTGTACGAGTATCAGTGTTCCATTATTTTCGTCGGATACTGCAAGTAGACGTGAGTGGTCATTGATGCCAATTTGTACTGACAACGGTCATTGGATGCTGTCAGACAAAGCCCAAGAATGATTTGTTGCTACTAATGACTTCATTGAAAAAAGTCAATCACAAATTAATCCTGATGAGTTCCTCATATGTTTGCCTCATGATATGTACTGATTGCTTCTTCTACTCATCAATACGCTTGGATTGGCGCAGACAATCCCTCGAAGATGCGGGCATCTTTGTGTGTCTTTATTGATATTTCTTTTGTTGATTGTGTGACGTGTATTTTTCATATCTCTTTTTGACACTACGGTTAGAAAATGAAAATCTTTTACACTAAAAGTTATGTACAGGATGACGAATGGTCTTTCCATATTTCACTTGTAGAATATCTAGCGATATTATTTTAACGTTTTATAACTAACATCATTTTGGATGATGTGGAAATAAAGATCCAACACAATAAGTACCGTTGTCATTCATAAAAAGTAAACAGAATTTATAATGGTTTTCGTCAATCTACTAGGCAAGAGTGAAAATTCTTGAGGCTGCATCATACATTCTGGTACGAATTCCATTGGTAAGATAGAATACGAATTTCATCTTTATAATAGACTTCAAATTCGCGATATGAAGTTTTGTTAGCATGCGAGAACAGTGCGGCGTAAACACCAGACATAGTGACAGCTTTCAAGGAAGGATTCCCAGGTTACATCTATGGTCTCAAGGCGGGTGAGTCTTACAGAACAGTGTTGACATATGATTGTGATTTTTTGTGTATATCCTCCCTCCCCCCTGCTATTTAGTCGTGAAAATGGAACTCCTCTGGACTGGGTTGAATTTCCTTGACCGACACGGAAACTCATGTCGCACTATGAAGTCTGAGAGGATTGTCGAGGGAACTCCAGGACTGATCCCTTACTTGTGCGAGGGGCTCAGGGATTATTCCCATAACCCCGCGGGGGCCTCTCATTTTCCCAAGATCCCCGGAGAAAAATCTTTGCAATTTTTGTAATTTCCCTCTGGAGCTGGGATATCTGCTGCTTCTGAACTGATCATCATTGTTTGAAAAGCTAAAGCTTGACCGTATTTGGCACTATGTGTTTCTTCCTATTTTACCATCGCTATTCGTTTAAAGGACAATATTCACTATAATTCCTAGGTTTACTTCAGGTCGTTTTCAATCTCTGTAGCTTGCATGAACCTAGCGATAGAATCGGCGCGGAACCGTGTAACGGAGAAGAAAGAAAACCAATCCAAAACAATGCAGTGTCTTGTGCGAAATCCACCACCAATATGACTTCAATATATTCATGATTTGCTTTATTGGAATGATGACTTTGTCAGATTGCAGGGGTGTATCTCATTATAGATGAATTCCATTTGGAAACAACACGTGAAAAATAGTCATGTCTCGGATAGGTTTCTCGTGGTTTTAATTCGATTCCGTGGTCCAAAATATGAAGTTTCCACCCAGTAGGAGGTCCCAAACAAATTGCGGAGACGCCTGCGGCGCTATTTCTGTTTCGCTTTTTGATTCCACCGGAGCATCAAAATCATGAGATTTTTTTACTGAATTGGATATATCTCGAGTTTGGCTCGAGATAATGCTGCGTGGTTTAGACCATTCGAGAGATCTTGAAAAAACCTATCGAAAATGACCTACAAGATTTCTGTTTGGCTATTTCAGGCTCTGATCAGGTAAAATCCGGAAAGATCAGACTAACCTGGTAATCTTAAAAAGCAATTTTTTTTAAATTTTCCAAAATATAATTTCTCATGCAAAATTGCACGATCTTTGCGATAAAACAAGTCCGAAGTTGTTTTTTTGCTGTTTTATGCGTTTGTTGTCGATTTCCTGATTTTTCATCCTCTGACAAATCAGAAAACAGAGATTACTGCGCATGCGCGTGGTTGACCGGATCACAAAGTAGTTCCAATCGAAAGCTAAGGAAATTTCCTTCAGGATGACCTCTTGCGGAAGTCAATGTGATCGACTGGAACTGAGCATGCAGGATTCTTTAGACATCAAGATTATCAAGGCCACTGACAGCATGGATGCAAGAGGTCTCAAGGCTGTAGTTCACGATAGATAGATCATCTCGCTCTGGCCATCATTCGTTTTTGATCAATCTGCCGTAGATATTGACTGGGAACATGAAATTGACTTTTGCAAGGAGTCATTTTGAAGAAATTTTCCTCAGCTTTCGATTAGAACTACTTTGACATTCGGCCAACCACGCGCATGCGTAGGGATCTCTGTTTTCTGATTTGTCTGCGAATGAAGAATCAGAAAATCGACCAAAAACCGCATAAGATCGTGAATAAATAACTTCTGACTAGTTTTATCGCAAAGATCGTGCAATTTCTCATGAGAAATAATATTTTTGAAAAGTTGAGAGGAATTGCTTTTTGAGATTATCAGGTTAGCCTGATCTTTCCGAAGTTTCCCTTAATCAGAGCCTGAAATGGCTGAACGAAAATCTTCGAGGTCACTTTCGATAGGTTTTTTCGAGATCATTGGAATGGTGCAAACCATGCAGGATTATCTTGAGCCAAACTCGGGATATATCAAATTTAGTGAAAAAATATCATGATTTTGATGCTACGGTGGGATCGAAAAGGGAATCAGAAATAGCTCCGCAGGCGTCTGAAAAAATTTTTTGGGATCCCACTCGCAGGAGTAGATCTGCTCCAATTCGCGTAGAAACTCACGCAGGCATATGTGAGATTCTTGGGCGAGTTTCAACCCAAGCTGACTCTTCAATCGGCTAAAATTCGGAACGTCCTGCAGTGGGGAGGGGTGAGTCCTCAAGATATTCGATAATTTCTGATGCAGTGAGTATAATATCCCGAAAATCAACCCAATTTTCGACTCATTCTACGACTCGATTTCCGACTCGATTTCTGACTCGATTTTCGACTTGATTTTTGACTCGATTTCCGACTCGATTTTTCACTCGATTTTCGGATCAATAATCAAGTCAGTTGTAGTACTGTCAATCTCCAAGGTGCTAGCCGATTGGAGGTGAAATATTCTCATGCTGTATCTATATTGAGATATTACGAGCTTCCATTCATTGTCATCTCACAAGAAAGCGGCGTGTGCGGGGAAAATGAACACAAACTTATCACGATTAAGTGGAGAGAGGATCACTATGATGTTCACGTGAATCGATCCCTCGCTAGATGAAGGCTGTCTTCACTCGCAGGAGTAGATCTGCTCAAATTCGCGTAGAAACTCACGCAGGCATATGTGAGATTCTTGGGCGAGTTTCAACCCAAGCTGAATCTCCAATCAGCTTGAATTCGGGACGTTCTGCAGTCGAGAGGGGTGAGTCCCCGGGATATTTGATAATTTCTGATGCAGGAGGTGTAATACCCCGAAAATCAACCCAATTTTCGACTCGATTTTTGACTCGATTTTCGACTCGATTCTTGACTCGATTTCCGACTCGATTTTTCACTCGATTTCCGAATCAATAATCAAGTCAGTTGTAGTACTGTCAATCTCTAAGGTGCTAGCCGACTGAAGGTCAAATATTCTCATGCTGTATCTATATTGAAATATTACGAGCTTCCATTCATTGTCATCTCACAAGAAAGCGGCGTGTGTGGGGAAAATGAACAGAAACTTATCACGATAAAGTGGAGAGAGGATCACTATGATGTTCACGTGAATCGATCCCTCGCTAGATGAAGGCTGTCTTCACTCGCAGGAGTAGATCTGCTCAAATTCGCGAAGAAACTCACGCAGGCATATGTGAGATTCTTGGGCGAGTTTCAACCCAAGCTGACTCACCAATCAGCTTGAATTCGAGACGTTCTGCAGTCGAGAGGGGCGAGTCCCCGGGATATTTGATAATTTCTGATGCAGGAGGTGTAATACCCCGAAAATCAACCCAATTTTCGACTCGATTTTTGACTCGATTTTCGACTCGATTCTTGACTCGATTTCCGACTCGATTTTTCACTCGATTTCCGAATCAATAATCAAGTCAGTTGTAGTACTGTCAATCTCTAAGGTGCTAGCCGACTGAAGGTCAAATATTCTCATGCTGTATCTATATTGAAATATTACGAGCTTCCATTCATTGTCATCTCACAAGAAAGCGGCGTGTGTGGGGAAAATGAACAGAAACTTATCACGATAAGGTGAAGAGAGGATCACTATGATGTTTACGTGAATCGATCCCTCGCTAGATGAAGGCTGTCTTCACTCGCAGGAGTAGATCTGCTCAAATTCGCGAAGAAACTCACGCAGGCATATGTGAGATTCTTGGGCGAGTTTCAACCCAAGCTGACTCACCAATCAGCTTGAATTCGAGACGTTCTGCAGTCGAGAGGGGCGAGTCCCCGGGATATTTGATAATTTCTGATGCAGGAGGTGTAATACCCCGAAAATCAACCCAATTTTCGACTCGATTTTTGACTCGATTTTCGACTCGATTTTTGACTCGATTTCCGACTCGATTTTTCACTCGATTCTCGAATCCATAATCAAGTCAGTTGTAGTACTGTCAATCTCCAAGGTGCTAGCCGATTGAAGGTGAAATATTCTCATGCTGTATCTATATTGAGATATTACGAGCTTCCATTCATTGTCATCTCACAAGAAAGCGGCGTGTGCGGGGAAAATGAACACAAACTTATCACGATAAAGTGGAGAGAGGATCACTATGATGTTCACGTGAATCGATCCCTCGCTAGATGAAGGCTGTCTTCACTCGCAGGAGTAGATCTGCTCAAATTCGCGTAGAAACTCACGCAGGCATATGTGAGATTCTTGGGCGAGTTTCAACCCAAGCTGAATCTCCAATCAGCTTGAATTCGGGACGTTCTGCAGTCGAGAGGGGTGAGTCCTCGGGATATTTGATAGTTTCTGATGCAGTGAGTGTAATACCCCAAAAATTAACCCAATTTTCGACTCGATTTTCGACTCGATTTTTGACTCAATTTCCGACTCGATTTTTGACTCGATTTTCGAATCAATAATCGAATCAATTGCAGAAATACCTCTCTCGGTGGTGCTAGCTTTTGTGAAATAAATCCGTGCCATTCCCATGATGGTATATCACTTGATTTTCACCATCGTCATCTCATGAAGACGAGATGTGTATGAGAGAAGTGAACACAGAATATTCTGACGAGAATTTTTCCTGTTCCCGTCCATTGTCCACA
Organism: Eretmocerus hayati; assembly: GCA_029851415.1. Lineage (NCBI taxonomy): Eukaryota > Metazoa > Arthropoda > Insecta > Hymenoptera > Aphelinidae > Eretmocerus > Eretmocerus hayati. The sequence goes on along the minus strand of CM056741.1, from coordinate 29,751,724 downwards.
GTGTAGCAACGGATTCATCACGTCACTGTGAATCAAGTGACTGCGATATATCGTGTGACCACGACATCACGCAAGAGGTTTGCTTTGTAAACGCGCCCGTAGGTTTTGTTTGTTTGTCCGAAATATCGTGGTCCCGTTATATATATACGCTGTCCTTCCTTGCTGTTGTAGATCAACTCCCACCCGTGTAGAAATTCACGCAATTATAACCATGAGTTTGACTAGCCAAGTTCTTGTTTGTGTAGAAATTCACGCAATTATAACCTTCAGTTTGACTCGCCAAGTTCTTGTTTTCTCGTTATTTTCGCTTCTGACTCGGTTATCGACTCGATTATCGACTCGATTTTCGACTCGACTTTATGAAACAATTTTCGAGTCGAAAATCGACTCAAATTCTGACTCTATTTTCGACTCATTTTTTTCAGTAGGGAAGATTCAATTCAAAGGCCTGGGAGCTTCAGAGTCAAATTCCTATCTTTTCGATATTGGGAAATTGTCATCCAAGTTCCTGGTGTTAGAGCTCTGTTGCATATTCTTCCAAACAAGGAGGCAGGAATTCCATCACTTAAACCTTCCATCTCTTCATGCATCAATAGCATTTCAATGAAAAGAGTAACCCACCACTTGATCGTTCAATCAGTTTGAAGTGTTAGTGACGCAAAACTTGAGTGACTCAATATTTTCAGAAGCCCTTTGACTCCTACAATCTCCAAGATGAAGATCTGTTTGGAGTTTTGTCAAAGCTTGAAAATGAAAACTTGTCATTGTTAGATAGAGATAAGATCATCTTGCCAAATTTGGATGTTCTGATATTAGTTAGTTCAATTCCATAGTAAACGCTATATCAATTCACTCACAGTTCTCATTTGAGTGTCTCATCTATCATTTTGTAAACTTATATCCGAGTCTACACATGACCAACACTTCAAAATCTTTTCACCTAGCAGCGATTGGCTAGAAGTCTTGCATGTATACTAACAGTGTTGCAATGAAAAGACCTCAAAGCATTAATAGCACCAGATAGAATTCAATGAATCTAAGTTGATGTCACTATTCTATCCGTTCCACTCTCAAAGTCAAGGGTAGAGTATTTCTTCACCAATTCCAAAAGAATATTATTTAAACAGTGTGGGTATGGACAATTCAATTTAGACTTTGCATGATTCAAACATGAGATGTAATTAGCCATAAATGATTGGCAGTACTTTAAATGGTCACTAGCACAATATGTGACTTTTGATTGTGCCTCTATTCTCACTGAAGAGGCTCTGAGTTGACCAAGTTCAGCTCGTCATAGAACTGAATAAGCTGCAAGCCCTGCCCTTGTATAGTGCTAAGATTCCACTGATGTGAAACGATTACTGTAGGAATTTCAATCGCATGAAAAAGCATAACATCAGTTTATACCATACAATGTCTTCCAAGAATAAATGAGACAAGAGAACTATGAATCAAAATAGTAAGACTCAATTTCAATTCATGATGATCAACTCAATGTACAAAAACTTAACACATTTAGAGTCAAGGGAGAATAGTTTTCCGGGTCCACATTTGAGCAGCAGCTTGAGGCAGTGAATCCTAAAACTATTGTGTAAAAATGTCTCGGCCTCAAAGTATTGCTAAAAAAATGCAGATAAGGCACATTTGCAATCACGGTACTTTTGTCTAGTCCGATTCCATCAACGAGAGCGTGAAAATACGTAAGTAGCTTGATAGAGGACTGGGCAAGAAGACCACCACCGGTGCACCAGGTCGGGCGTGGAGCCCCGGGCGTCGTGGTGCACAGGCACACAGCACATGTTGGCGACGTCGTCCAGGATGACACGCAGCTTCTCCCTGTAACACACGCATTCATCCAAAGAGCACCGAGAGTCCAGGGCCAGTGCCCAGGGTGCTCGTCGACCTCGGCACCGGTGTAAACACAGCGTGATAAACGACGACGACGATCAGATGCACATCATCAGCGCAGCAGACAAGTTTTTCGAACGATGATGCGTCTGCGCGGGGCTTCTCCTCTTCTCCCTCGACTGTCCCCTCTCCGCCGACCACCCGCCCGTATGCTTATACACGGGGACACTGCGAGCAGTTTTTTGGTACTTCAACGTAATTACTTCGATTTTTAAACGCTTTTATTGCACTTCACCGAGTTGCTAGTTCGGCAGCTGCCCGACTAGTGAATTTTTTAAAATAGGGACACTATACAATTTCGTCATTTCTGTCCAATCATGATGCACAATTTTTTGTTAGCTCCTCCCACAAGATATACGTCGTTTGCTCGTACGCGTTAGGGCCAAACAATATTGCTGAAACGAGTGTGTAAAGTAAACGTAAGTGTGTGGTTTAATACTTTGTGCTTGTGTCCCGGTGTATTTTTTTTCTCAGCGTATAAGTTGCCTAATATTCTGGCTTTATCGTAGATGACATGGTTAGCAATGTGCGATCGTAAACATTTCCACGAATTGTAACGTGAGAGGGAGAGAGATGGCATAATTTTGGTGTCTCTCTCACACATTGAGAAGGTGCTAGCGCCATCTGCTTTGGGAAGATCGTATTTTGTCGATAGGAAGTATGTTTACGCGGATACGCGGTATGCATATACGTCAAACGTCAATGATCGAAGAGCGCGAGTATTTGAATCCTATGCAGACACGCGAGCGCGGCCGTGTACTTCATTGCCCATATGAGAACATGGAGCACGCATGCATCAACCCAATTTTTGTTTTTTTTTTGGTGGTTCATGGCCCGAGAAACAAAGTTGCAATTCGGTTTTTTCTTACAAGTTCGGAGAGTACTTGCTTTCAATCATTCAAAATCAGTACGTCTGACGACTGAATCGGAGTGCACGGACAGCAAGTATCGCGCGGAAATCTGAATTTCAGAATAATTCGAACTATTTGAATGTCTGGCGCATATACGAGCAAACGCCTTTTGTATTCAGGCCAGTTTTGATTTGTTGCCTCGGATCGGGTAAAATCGCGTATTTCTGATCACTCGTAGCTCGTAATAATTAGGCCTGGGGGTTGATTTTGACAAAAAAATGATTAAATAAACGAACAAGATATAACTGAGTACATCAAATAGTTAACTATGTTTCGAAAGTATGATGACAGTTAACTATATGATACATTTTAATGGTGAATATGAAAAATGGTTGACACAACTTTTGATTTCGGTGTTCGATTGCTAAAAAATAGCTTCTACACCTTGTCACGAGAAGTGAAAGCGTAGGGCGCAAAAATATCCAAACAAACCATTACGAGACCAAGTGTTTCATTTCATTAGTTCGTTGAAACCTTCATATATAGCTCACTATTTTCGAGGTATACACATGAGGTATCATATTTGTTGAGAAAATGAAGATGCCTGATAACTTGTGTGCCTGGACCAGAATATATTACCAAGTTTCTTAACAACCTTATTACAACAATTATATAATCTCAACTGCTTGGGATAAAGATGCCCCACGCCTTTAGTTTTTGTGATAAGAAGTGGAAGTCAATTTTTAGCAAGCGAACACCGAAATCGCAAGTTGTGTCAACCATTTTTCATTTTCACCATTAAAATATATCATATAGTTAAGTGTCATCATACTTTCGAACATAGTTAACTATTTGATGTGCCAAGTTATATCTTGCATAGTCAGGTTTTGTTCGTTGTCAAGTGAATAAAAGCGTTTTTTAAAAGTTTTCTTTTACCAATTTTATTTTATAATTGCTTGTGGTGGCCCAAAATTCAAGCTTCAATTTGAGCCCGCGTCGTCGTCGTCGTATACTGGCATGTGTGGTGTACTGGTTCTTTGAAATTGCTTCATTCTGTTTTGCGTTGCTCCGTTCCAGGCTGCTGCTTTAACCAGAGCGAAAATTTGTGTTTTATGTTGAGTTGAGCTGATTTATGGTAGAAGATGAGTTTCCTTTCTCGAGTTAGTCTTGCCGCACTCGGGTGAACTGTTTTTGAAAAGTAGGGTGGGAGACTAGTGTCTCAGACGAATTTGATCTGTGGAAGTGCGTATTTGATTTTATATGGAATGTTTTCGATCTTCGTGTGCTGGATGTGGTCGAGTGATTCTATCTCTAGATCACAATAGAAGTTCTTTGCTTGTTCTCTGATGACGTCTCTGATTGGCTGTACTTTTGTTTGTTCGTGAAGTGACTCGATCTTTTCTTCCATTGGTGCACCAAGAGCGAGTCTTAGGCACCTATTCTGGATTCTTTGCAGGCGGCTGATCTGTGTTTTGGATACAATTCCTCCCCAGACTGGAGCTGCGTAGAGGAGGGCTGGTCTGATGATCATTTTGTATACGAGTGTTTTGTTGTGAGTGGACATGGTGCTTCTTCTGCCGAGGATCGGCATTAGAGCTCCGATTGCTTTATTCACTTTGCTAATTGTCCTGTCCAGGTGTTTGATGAAGTTGAGTTGTGTGTCGAGGATCAGTCCTAGATATCTGACTTCATTTTTTCTTGGTATCTGAGCTCCAAATGCATTTATGTGTGGTGGATTCGGCTCCTTCTTCTTAACGGTGAAGCATATATATTCGGTTTTTCCAGCGTTGATCTTGACCTTGGAGTCATTGAAGTAGTTGTCCATTTCCTCGGCGTGTTCTGCTACAGATTCTGTGGCTTTCGCCTTACTCCACGAGTGAGCGTAGACTGCAGTGTCGTCTGCAAACAGTGCGACTTTCGTTTTTGGATTCTTTGGGAGGTCGTTTGTGTACAGTATGTACAGTACTGGTCCTAGGATGGATCCTTGTGGTACCCCCGCGACGATTGTTTTTTCGGTCGAGTAGGTTTTTTCAATCTTGACTTGGAATTTTCGTTCCGATAAGAAGCTGTCGATGATTTTTATGATGTAGGATGGTAGTCCTGCTTCTTTTAGCTTGTGGATCAGTCCTGAGTGCCAGACTGTATCAAACGCCTTCTCTGTGTCGAGAAACAGGGCTGCTGTTGATTTATTGATGTTGAAGTTATGCCTGATATCGTGAGTTACTCGGGCCAGCTGTTTTGTGGTACTTCTTCTGGTTCTGAAGCCATATTGATCGTCGTTCAGTAGAGTTTCTAGCTCACAGTCTATTTTGATTCTATTGAGAATGATATTCTCCAGGATCTTGCTCATCGTGGATAGTAGGCTTATTGGTCGGTAGCTGGCTGGTTCCTTCGGATTCTTGCCGGGCTTGTGAAAGGCGAGGATACAAGCTTTTTTCCAAGCAGCTGGGAAGTATGATAGTTTCAGACAGGCATTCATAATGTGGCTCATTTGAATCAGGGCTTTGTTGTTGAGATTCTTGAGTACGATGTTGGGAATCCCATCCATCCCTGGAGCTTTCCCATTCTTGAATTTTCTGATGATTTTCTTGATTTCTGACGGGTTGGTGAGTCTGATATCTTCCGGTGAGTGTGCTTCATTCCGCGCATGGTCTGCTAGTTGTTCTATATACTCATTTGATGTTTGATCACCAAAGTCCTTTGTTAGTGAATGCACTTTCTCGAAATGTTTGGCGAGAGTTTCTGCCTTTTCCTCATTCGAAATTGCCTCGTCAGCTCCGTCTTGAAGTGGTGGAATTTTTGTGTGCTTGCCTCTGGTGAGTGAGCGGGTCATCTTCCAGAGTGAGTTGTCCTTGGGATTGATGGATTCCAACTTCTTCTTCCATTTCTCGTTCTTCCAAATGTTTATTTCATCTCGAATTTGATCTATCAACCTGTTCCTTTTGAGTCTGAGTTCTTCCGTTTTCTTCCGCTGGTAAGCGCGACGAACTGCGTTCTTTTCTTTGATCATCTTTTGTATGTGTTCAGGGAGTGCGTTGTTTGGCGTTGGTGTATTGGCTTTCGGCGTAGACTCTTCAATTGCCTCATTGATGCTGTTCGTTAGGGCAGCGATGCTTCGGTCTATATCTTCAGTCGAAGTGAGTTGGTTATCTATCACGATTTTTTCATGGAGTTTCTCTCTGAAGTTGGTCCAGTCCGTTTTGCTGAAATTTGGTTTGGGCGTTGGTTCCTGTCGTTCACCAGTTGATTCACTGTGTGTCTGTAGGATGCATGGTAGGTGGTCAGAGTCCAGGTCGTCAATGACTTCTACATGAGGCACTCCAAGTCCATTCTTGACGATGGCGAGATCTATAGCTGATGGTGTCCCAGTACGAGTGTATGGTCGCGTCGTTGGTTTTTGAGGATCAACAATAACGATGGAGTTGTCTGTAGACCATTCGTAAAGAGTCTTTCCATTTTTGTCTGTTGATCGGCAGCTCCAGGATGGATGTTTGGAGTTCAGGTCTCCCATGGCGATGACGTGATTTGCTGTATTGAAGATCGTATTCATATCGTTGGTGGTTATAGTTGTGTTCGGTGGGGCGTATAGACTGTAGATTGCTGGTCCGTTCTGGATGCGAATTCCAATCGACTCCAAAGATTGAGTTTTGGTGTTGAGTTCATAATAATCCAGGCCGTTCTTGATAATCAACATCACGCCTCCGCCGGCTGCATTGCGATCTCTTCTGACTGTGCTGTACCCCGCTATAAATAAGTCAGGGTCTCCGTCCAATTTTGTTTCACTGATTGCCATCACGTCGATCTTGTATTCATGGATGAAGTTCTTCATTTCGTCCCATTTGGAAGTCACGCTATTGGCGTTCCAAAAGGCGCATTTCAGTAGATTGATGTGATTATTTTGTTGCATGAATGAAGGCCATGAGTTGTTCTTGTTCTGTTTTGCATGTGGCTAATCTTGCGTTGAGGCTCTTGAGTCGATTCAAAATTTTATCTACGTCACATAGACTGTGTAGCTTGTCAATCTCATTGAAAAGCTCTTGCACTTGATCAATGCTGCCCGTTGGTGGGTATCGTTCCTGGTTTGCTACAGGAGTAGAACTATTAGCACGTGAATGCCATGCGTTTGTTCTCGGAGGCAGAGGCGGAAAGGCTTTCGTATCCGAGGACGCAGGTGGCTGGCGTCTTGATTCTTGTTGTTTGGGAGCTGCTTGCTTCCTAGTTTTTTTCTTGTGCTCTGTCATAATCGGACAAAGACTAAAGCTGGCAGGGTGCTCACCACCACAGTTGGCACAGGTTGGTGGTTGTTCTGGTTTTTTCTGACACTCCTTCGTCAGATGTTCGTCGCCGCATTTGACGCAGCGTGGTGGCATGTTGCAATTGCTCATTCCATGTCCGAACCTTTGGCATCTATGGCATTGTGAAACACCTTTGGTGTTTCGATATGGCTCCCAGCTAACTCTGGTATGGCACAAGACTTTAATTTCGTAAATGTCCTTGAGTTCAGTGTCCATCGGCACTGTAAGGAGTCTGACTGGACAGTCAGGCATTGGAGCTGATTTTTTCTTGATGACAGCTATGCTTTCACATTTGATACCGTGTGCAGTCAAAGCAGCTTTGATCTCAGTGTCTTCAAGCGCTGGTAAGCCTTTCAATACGATTTTCTTGGTCTTGTTCCACGATGGCGTGTAGGAGTAGTATTTGTGATCTTTCCTCTTCAAATATGCAGTTAAGTTGTCATAATCCTCTTGAGTTTTGGTGTAAACGTAGACACACTGTTCTCTTTCGGAGTATTTGAGATATGGCGGCTCCTTACAATATCTCGGGAGAATGGCAGTGATCTTAGAATGATTAAATTCAATGTAATAGATCTTGATCGGCGGGATGCTCTTAGGCTTGGTTGGTTGCTTTTGGGAGGTCGTTGCGCTCGCTCCTTGAGGGTTGGATGTGGTGTCCATCTTCTCAGAGTCATTGGGTGCAATGGCGGCGAATGAGTTGCTCAAAGGAATTTCCGTTGTATAATTGAGCCTTGGGCGCTTGCTGGTCCTATTCTTCGTAGTTGTGAAGTCGTCCTCTTCTCCATTGACAGGATCCATGGTGATTTGTATGTTTTCCGCCCTGAAAAGGGCGGGTAACGTTCGAGGAGTTTGTGTGTTCGCCGCCCTGAAAAGGGCAGGTGACGTTCGAGGGGTTGCCCTGAAAAGGGCAGAGTTCTTGTACTTAGGGACGATAGCTCTGTTCGTTCTACTTCGCATAGGCAGCTGGACTGTTGAAGCAGCCAGGCACTACCTGTTCTCTCTCAATTCACTCCTTCGAGGTTCGCTTGCCCTAAAAAACATCCTGTTCTTGAGCCCGCGTGCGTCCCTCCAGCAGCTAAATTCGCGGAGATCTGAGCATTTTTGTGATGTGCGGGTGGGAGGAGTGGGGGGTGGAATTGGGCTACTTTGAGGGCTCGTAACTCAAAAACGCAGCCGGGCCAAAATTCGAGACTTGGACAAGCAAATTCAGCAAATTCCGGCCTACCACAAGCATATTTTGGCCCAATTTGGCGGGCCAGGTTCACAGGGGTGGGGTAATTCTGGACTAACCGCAACTATTTAGTCGTTTCCTCAGTCGTCAAGCATCTTGGTGCATATCATAGATGAACCGAATCTCGCGTAGATAAAATTTGACACGAGAAATTAATCTAATTATAAAAGCTCATGGGAGTAGTTGTTGATTGAGAAAAATTTTTGCATTTCAAGACTCGAAAAAAATAACGAAAGCTTGAATGTAATTCTTTATACGGAGGGAATCAAATACTAACGTTTCCACTTATCATAAGTTTCAATTAAATCTATTGGCATATGCCATGCTTGCACCTTACATTATTTGAATGAAATATTGGAAACTGCTAAGGCAACCTTACAGAAAAGAAAAAATTAAGATACGCACAGTGAGTATCCAATTCATTGGTAACCTGCATGCTTCCCGAAGTGAAAATAGATAGACCAGTGACCAGATGACAGTTAGGATGAATGTCGTGATGGCAACGAACATGAAAAAGTTGTGTGCGTGTGATCCTGGTGATCCCAAGATTATGCACAATATTCCCAGCACCTGAAAATCAAAACAAAAAATTAGATTTCTCAAGAATTTTCTCTTTTTTTCAGGATTTCATTCTGTCCCGGGAACCATTTGAAAATGATTAAATGAGGATTGGTCAAAATGGAGAAAGCTAATCGATTATGTACGGAAAGACAGATCTGATGATAGTGATAGGCTTGAATTTTAAGCCGCACGTGGGGAGATTCATTGCGTTTGTCTGAGTTTTTTCCAATGTCTACGTACATAATACCTTTCTCTTCTTTTGATAAGGGCAAAAATTCTGCGATTGTATACGGGATATTCATGTCTGATATTAGTCCTCCTTTATGATTAAAAAACAACATCTCAATTAGGTGATCAATAAAACTATTTATCAAGAGATACAGTTTGCTGCCTCTCTTGATGTTGAGAAAATCCAGGATAATTGGAGCTGCACGGATTCGATGAAAATTAATTGAAATACTAAGAGATGAGGAGGCTGTTTCATTTGAGTGAGTTATTGCTTAAGTAAGTCGAGTGTGTCATGCTGGCAAATGAAGTTTAATCTTAGGGGTTTCAATCAAAATGGTTAAGATTGTGATCTGTACCGGTGGATGTAAAGGTGGAGACATGAAATTATCGAATTGAATCTCTTTTATTCTACTTTAAAATTTTGCCTACATCTCTGTGCCGGGTGAATATCGCTCACAACTAATGAAAACTGAACTTTTTTATCATCAGAGAAATCTGAAGAGGAAGAGGGAATCAAATTTAGTTTAGAATTAAGGATTTTTTATAACAATAATTCACTGGTTTTGTTTGCTTTCATCAACTCGTTTTTTATTCAACATCTCTTTACAAAAATCGTATGAATCTTACGCAAGATTCCTAAGACACTTTACTCTCATGACAATGCCGGCCTTGCATTTTCAGCTCTCTTAATTCTGCTCCAATCAAATTTTGGCTCATCTACTTTCTGTTTCAGCTTCTCAATCAGTCTGTCCTTCACTCTTTGGTACTCCATCTCGCATACTTCCTTCGTCCTCTCCAATAACTTCCTTGAATCCTTTAGCTCTTCTTCGGTTTCGACCTTTGCCTTATCTTTGATATGTCTCAACTCAGGAACTTCTCTCATCACGCACTCCTCTAAAATTTCATCAGCTCTAGCAAGCTCTTCTTTCACCTGCTCCAATCTTGCACGACGTTTCTCATGTTCAATTACCAAAGGCATCCTTTTTTCCTCTAGCTCGTGCGGCACCAGACCTTTTTTTGCCAGAATTATTTTTTCGGCCCTTTTCAACTCGTTTTGACGCCAAATTACAGATTTAGAAACTCGACGTTGGCGAAGCTCTCGTTCGGCCTCCTCGCGAGCCTCGATTTCTTTCTCCTGTGATGAAATCATATTAATCAACGGGGGAATATTTAATTAATGATTTAGCGAAGGAGGCTATTGAATTGGATTGAGATAAGAATCGAACAGCTTCGAATGAGTGAAGAATACTTTGTACAATCACAATTATTTATTAGAATTATAATTTGATCACCAAAAGTTTTATCGTATAACGCCCGCCGTGCGAGTTCTTCGTGAGAGTGAAAATGTTCAGGTGACGATCGAGATGTTGCCAATTTGAATGCGTCATTTTTTGTTGTGATTTTAAGAATTGGCTCACTGCAAGGAATAAAATTCAAGAATAATCATATACTTGATGGTCACCTTTAAATATTTCTCACGAGCCTCCTGTCGTTTCCTGTCAGCCTCAGCCTGACGTCTCTCCTGTTGTCGTTTAAGCGCCACGGGATGCTCGCGCAAATATTCATCCTGCCATCGATGAAATTCGAGCTTGCGCTTGGTTTCACGCCACGCAAATTCCTCAAACCATTCAAGCCTCTCGAGGTCCTCGTCTTTGCGCGATTCATCGGCCTCCTTGAATATTCGTAAGGTCGAGGCTCCGTCTAGCACAGCGAGAAACTTTTTCGAAGATGTCGTTGGGCTCGGAAATATGTATGGTGTGACCTTGATAATTGCAGTGAATGGAAAGTTGATAAGAGATCTAGTTTCCAGAAACGAATCAAATTGGAATTTCAAGATTTCGAAATCAAGATTTACAATATGGAATCCTTGAACTTGAATTTCCACTGTGTCATATGGACGATGGATCCTTGAATTTTCAAAAATTAGTTGTATTGATGACTGGTTTAGGCAACGGGGAACTTGAAGCAAAATTTGAAATCATCCGAAGAACTTCTCTTAAAAAACGTTTAGGGTGAAAAAATAAATCACTCGAATACTGCCGCAACAATTCGAGAACTAATCTCAATTTGATAGTGATTGGGCAATTCTAAAAAAAACTCGACCTCTATCTACTTACTGCTCTACGGTATGTTAGTAAAAGATGATTTCATTCTGTTGAAATCATGTGATTTCAATCATTATTATTCTCTCTTATCAAGTCGAGTGGTACAAGACACTTTTGTTCGTAGTTAGCAACATTCGAATAATTGACGGATAAGATCATATTGTTACGCACCTCTCGGGACACTGTTTGCAGAATCACAGGCTCACTCGACCTCCTCTTCAGATCCCACATCTCAAAACATCCATCCAACCTCGCTAACACAATCAACCCTGGTCTCGCTATACTCCAGCATCCATCTCCATACTGAAATTCATTCCTCTTCGAAAAAATCGGCGCTCTGGTAAAATCCTCTTTCCACAGTGCAAAAACACAACCACCAACAGTCAGCATCACATCGTCCAAATGAGGTGACTTAACCACACATCTAACCCATCCATCGTGAGCTGCACAACATTCTTGCACCTCGCAAACTTCTATTTCACTCGCATCCACAACCTCTTCATCTTCAATTTTTACTCCTGACCAAGTGCATCGGCAAATCTGACCTCTAGCGGTGCCTACAAAGACTTGTTGTAACCTAGCAAGATCATCTCTGTTATCTTCGCGAAGATTCAATCTTGAGGTATCTTCGGTGCGGCTGATTGGTAAACAAAAACTGGTGATCGACGTTGATTGGTCTTGGGGGATGGAGAGGGAGTAAATTGGTGCAAAATTTAGTTGGAGGGGGCTACGATGTGAAGCTGGAGTTGAGAGTGAACGTGGAAGTGACCAGAAAGTTATTGTGTTTTCTAGTGAAGAGCTTGCGAATTGGGCACGGATGGATGTGACAGATGTTGACTTGTGAAAACTACCGTCTGGACTGATGTGACACCAAGTTGGAAGCCATTGCAAGCTCATAATTGTGTTTCCTGTATCATCGGGGTTGAGAATGGAGCTAGCTATTTTGGCTTTCCGCAGTGGAGGCTCTATGACTGCGTCATCTATAAATACCGGATCTACAAGTATGAGAATTCTTTAGCTGTCTGTAATGAGATACCTATTTTGATTTTAAAATACAACAGTACTCACCAATGTCAATTCCTGTATGATTCTAGTTGATACTCGAACAAGAATAATTCAATAATTTGATCATCACTCAAACAAATAAATATGAATGGGATTTTTGCTCACCGTTTTCTTGAGTCAAAAAGCCTCTATGAATCTCCCACATGACAATCCGTCCATCAAGATCACCTCCAACCAAAATATCCGTGTATCGATCCACATTACAGAACGACAAACTCGCAATCTTTTCTTCGCAATCGAGAACCATAATCGGCTTTGCCGGTTTCTTCAAAGACCACACAACTATCAAGGAATCCTCCTCGATCTGTTTATCCAAATATGCACACACAATGATATCGTTGAGTTCGGAATGCCATGAGGCGGATAGAAGGCATCTCTCGCCCACCGTTTTCAAATCTATAAGAGTTGCTTCTTCTTCCAGGTCTTCGTAGAGTTTTTTTTGTCCCAAAATCTCTGATTCTGTAGATAGCTTAGCGCAGTCGTTGGTAAAGAGATTAGTAGCCCCGTTAAATGAGATGCAGTCGAGAATATCGTCCACACGATCGTTTAGAAAATCTTTCAGCTTGTTCCATTCGTTTCGTCTTTTCTCCTCAAGCATAATTTCTTCTTCGGTCTTCTCCACTTCGGCCTCCACCTCATTATCAATACCTCCAGTAGTTTCATCCTCACCAATTTCATCTGCACCCTCTTCCTACCAAAAGAATAACCTTATTGGAATCCTCAATACCCATGCGATCAGAGCAAATTTTTATAAATGCGTCACCTTCGATTCAATAATTTTCTCCTCGTAACGCCAAATATTCAAAAATTCTTTAGGCACCTCGAGCTCGTACTGTGTACACTGATTCCTCAGCCTCCTAGGCCACGTCTGAACAAATCCATCTTTACTTTTGAGTGTAGTCTGACTGGTTTGTCCAACATGAAGAATGTCGACGTTGTGGAAAATTTCATAACTAGGAGGTACCAAATGTACACAGTCATCCCTAACTTTGCTAACGTCTCGATCATTTAGCAGTGTCGAATGTGTAGATTTCCTTGAGATTAATTCTTTTATAGGAAGTTCGAGCTCGATTTCTTGTAATGATCTCGATGGTTTCTTGTGAATGATCTCTTGGTGATCGATTTTGGTATCCTCGTCGATTTGAGATTTGGATATTTTGAAAAGCTCGTTGAAAACAGCTTCGCGCCAACGTTTTGAAATGAAGCGGTTTTGTTGAACGAGGAAATTCGTGCTTTCTTCCGTGAGACAGACCACGAATTCAGCTGCGGGTATGGAACGTTATATTAGAGAATAGTTTCTATCGACTGCTCGCTCTTTCACAATTTATACGTTTTTTTATTGAGAACAAATGTAATAGAGATAATGATTTTCATCATTGGAAATTCAGGTGTTGCAGAGTGTACTTCAAGTATTCAGAAAATTGAAAACTGATTCAACTAGCTGAGTTTGAAACATCGAACACTTTTTTGAGAATTACCTCATCCGACAGCCGGAGAAGTTTATTCTCAATGCATTCAGTAGTTACAAACGGATTTGGTCAGACGGGTCACGAGCGATTTCAATGATCGCGTAAAGGGACAAGGCGGTTAAGCATGGTGAAGTGGACCTTGTCAGGTATGGCCCCGAAAGTATTTTTCCCCACTTTCTAACCCCAAATTATGACGAAAGCAAAGGTTTGTAGGTCCCAAAGTGACCCCTGTTTTCTATGGCACCCTAGGAATCCTCTAAAAAACCCTCGAAATCGATGTTCCTTCTATCAAATCGCATTCTGGTGCATTTCAACGAATCGATCTGAAATTTTCCTGACATATTCTTGAAACTCCACCACATGGAAGAAAGATATTTGCATACTGACAACTTTGGATTTAGGCCCCGAAAAAAATTCTTGAATATTGAAAAACGATTTTTCTCATAGAGGTTGGGGATTAGCACAAATTTGAACATTCCACCGTATTTGTCAGGTAATTTTACATCGAAAACTGCTTTGAAACACATAACTTTGAGTGGTGGAAAGTGGTTAAAAAAGCCAATAAACGTTTTTAAAGCGAATTTTGATTCAGTTGGCATCTTCTGCGCATGCGCGTCCTTCTTACGTCTCTGAAAGTATTTTCAATCGATAGCTGATGCAATTTCCTTTGAAATGACCTCTTGAGGAGGTCGATTTGATGCAGTAAAACCTGAGATCTAGCTGGTCCAGAAAATGAAGAAATCCAAGGTATCAAATCCGTGAAGCCGTGGCTCCTTCAATGGGCCCGAAAAGTGCGAATTTTGAGTCGGACTGTTTCAAAGATGTGAACATGTGTTTTCGATGTAATTTTTTAAGTAGAAACCGAATCCGTGGTCAGTTTTGTTCCAAACCTTCAAGAATTTTGATGATTATCAAAAAAACCGACCGGACAGTGTACGGCCATTTCCAGCCTTTTTCTGCACATTTGAGATGTATGTTGGGTATAGGCAAAGGTTTGGACTTGTCGCGTAAAAGATGCAAGTATGTTTTCCTTTGTATTTTGACCAGCTGAAGATGATGCCGATGATTTCGAGGCTTGGGAATGAGTTGGGAGTCAGATTTGGACTGATGGAGCTATATTTTGTTTTATGATCTTATCAGAGAGAACTGCATCATGCACCTCATATCTCTCTCTCTCTCGAGTTATTCCTGTGCCTCAAAACCATCAGCATCGTCTTCAGCTGGTCAAAATACAAAGGAAAACGTACTTGCATCCTCTAGTATCAAGTTCAAACTTTTGCCTATACTCAACATACATCTCAAATGTGTAGAAAAAGGCTGGAAATGGACGTACACCTTCCGGTCGGTTTGTTGGGAATCATGAAAAATCTTGAAGGTTTGGAACAAAACTGACCACGGATTCGGTTTCTACGTCAAAAATTACATCGAAAACACATGTTCACATCTTTGAAACAGTCCGACTCAAAATTCGCACTTTTCGGGCCCATTGAAGGAGCCACGGCTTCACGGTTTTGGTATCTTGGATTTCTTCATTTTTTGGACTAGCTAGATCTCAGGTTTTACTGCATCTAATCAACCTCCTCAAGAGGTCATTATAAAGGAAATTGCATCAGCTATCGATCGAAAATACTTTCAGAGACATAACATAGACATAGAAGGACGCGCATGCGCAGAAGATGCCAACTGAATCAAAATTCGCTTTAAAAACGTTTATTGGCTTTTTTTACCACTTTCCACCACTCAAAGTTATGTGTTTCAAAGCAGTTTTCGATGTAAAATTACCTGACAAATACGGTGGAATGTTCAAATTTGTGCTAATCCCCAACCTCTATGAGAAAAATCGTTTTTCAATATCCAAGAATTTTTTTCGGGGCCTAAATCCAAAGTTGTCAGTATGCAAAAATCTTCCTTCCATTTGGTGGAGTTTCAAGAATATGTCAGGAAAATTTCAGATCGATTCGCTGAAATGCATCAGAATGCGATTTGATAGAAGGAACATCGATTTCGAGGGTTTTTTAGAGGATTCCTAGGGTGCCATAGAAAACAGGGGTCACTTTGGGACCTACAAACCTTTGCTTTCGTCATAATTTGGGTTTAGAAAGTGGGGAAAAATACTTTCGGGACCATACCCGACAAGGTCCACTTCGCCATGCTTAACCGTCCCGTCTAGTGCCTTTGCGTGTATTTCTAATTGACAAAATTCTTCCTTTGACTGAAGATAATCTTTCTTCGCACAAGTCTTATTATTATGGAATAGAGTTGGCTTTTCTTATTACATTTATCTTGAATACACCGTATCAGACAATGGAATGCATCACCAAAGCGATTTTGAAAAATACCAATCGTCTGGATTCATCACTATCATTTTGTTTCCTGTAGAATTCTGCGTATTGGCAAGAATTGTAAACACCGAACAGGTACTCTATGCTTTAAAAAATGCTAGAAAACTCAAGAATCGTCTAAAATTACAGATTTTAAAATAATAGACAGTTTTTCGCACCAGGATCCTCTTCAAGTTTTTCACCAGACGAATTGTAACCAATCAGCACCAGTGGAGGTAACTCGGATCTGTCGTTCTTCATTAATTCGCTCGATTTTTCTGCAAGCTCTCCCTGGTTTTCAACAATCTCATCTTCTCGGTTTGGCAATGGCAACTCACTTAATAGTTCATTTCGATCAACGAATGCGTATGGGCATTCTACGAATATTTGCTCGTTTACAAGGCATCCCAATCGTTCCATAACATCTCGACTGAACTTGACAAGAATATAACTTTCGATGGGTATATTATTCTCAACGAGAACTTTGAGAGGTGAACGAGTCCGTGGTATTGCTTCATTCATTCTCGCAGTGTTACTACAGAGAAATAGGTTTGTAGAGGAAGGATATGAGTTGTACGAAGGAAATCGGCAACGCGTTGATCGATCAAACTTTGGGGGTGTATATAGGGCTACACTTGCTGTAGTGATGGTTTCTGGTTTGAGCTACAGGTGGGTATACGCTGAGATAATAGTGTAGAATTGACCACGAGCGCAAGCCGATTTAAAAATTTGGATTCTAGTTTTACGGTGTTGTGAAGTCTATGTGCTTATTATATAATAGGGTAGGCAATAGCAATTAAAGACATTGCACTCGTGAGTTGTTAGATTGCAGCCCCTCATAACTATGTCATCGCATTTCGAGCAAACAGAGGAACTTAATGGTTCATTTTAACACGTTCACTGCGATGGGCCCGGCTCCTTGGCTGGGGCCCACGCGTCTTTCCCTGTGTGCGATGGGCCCCACCCGTGGGGCCCATTTTTTATTGAGTTGCAGCTTCCACTACACAGCGGAGACATATCCAATGGCTTATGTCGTGATTATTTCTCGTTGTTTATGTTGTAAGGAACATTTGTACACAGCAGTCTCGGTATCGGACTTGATTTCGATGAGTTTTGCACGATTCCCGCTTTTTACGCAATTATTCATTGATCACGTGAGATTAATCGATGAGTAGCAGATCACTCCGTATGAGGTCGGCGGTTTTCAACGTGTCTTAGCTCGTTTATGAGCTCATTTCAAGACCTACGAACTGAGTTGGAATACGTTGAAGAATGTCGAACCTTAATCGAGTAATCTTCAATTTACGCGAGAGATAAGTTTGGGGTAAATCGAAAATCGTGAGGTTCTTCCAAGCACAGCCTTTCGCTTCATCTTACCTGTTACCATCGTACACTGTAACTCTCGGAATTATAACTAGAGAACAGATTTCTCTATTTGAATATCTGGCTTGGCAACGTAATGCGAATTGCAAGGGCGGCAAAAATATCGTCACGATTACTATTATATGCCTAGAAGATATATGGGAGCGCAGGCCTTTCTAGAAGCTGCAGTAGTGTTGACAATATAGATGATCAGTGTACCCACTCAATAACTCTGGCTCATTTTAATATTCTTCAACGTATCTCAGCTCATTTTGAAGCTTGTCTCAAGACCTTCAAAATGAGTTAAAGCACATCTAATTTGGATCAACTGGACCCAAACTGTTTCAATTTTCCCAAAAGGTGATCTTTGAGAGTTTACAAAAGGTGTGTACCCAACTTGCCCCCATCACTTGAAACAATGGATATCGGCGATAAAGTGCATAAAATCGCTTTGATCGATTTTTATCATCGTACAGCGACATTTGCAGCTTTCAGCTGGCCCAAGACATCGTTTCAGCCCTATTTTGACGTGATGAACACGTTCTGAGTGGTAAAAAAGTCGTTCTGCACGCCTTTACGAGATAACCATATGGCGGCATGTTAAGTACACTCCGATGTCAACCTTCTAGATTCTCAAATCATCTCCGTGTTTTGTACATAATATCGCCTCAAATCAGGGTTTTGCAACTTTGATGAGCGGATTCCGAAGGTCTTGAGACAAAAAATCGTAGGGACCATTTAAAATGATTTCGATCATCGCGGCACTCAGAATCGGACGCGTGTTGAGGCTTAGATAATGATGTTTGCATTTTGATTAGGACATATGCATTCAACTGTTATCTTATAGCACCATCCAAAGTTGTATCCTCAGCAGGGTGGAAAGTTTCAGAAAAACGTCCATACATCCTTTTGATACCTTCAGTAAATCGTTCACATGAATCACATCCTTATCTTTCCATCAGAAAGACCAAAAGACATCAACTAAAACAGATGGCAATGAAAAATACCGTGAAAATATCGTCGTCACGCCAACAACGCAAGACCAAACCATAACGCACAGCGGTGTTAGAAAACAGAAACCAATATATGACCAATTTTCACTTCGCGCTAGAATGTCACATTGCCATATTGTACGTGCGTCGAACAAATAGAACTCAAAGTGGGACACGCTTGCGAAGAAAAAAAATTTTCAAGCCGCTGTCGTGCAACTTTCTTTCGTTGACACGGAAGAGACTAGCAAATACGATTATAGTGTCCCGATCGTGCCAATGACCCACATCACTTCTAGTTTGCGGTAATCACAATTTCTGCAACGGGAGTGGCCTGTGCTTTGCTGGACATCCTCGATCTCCTCGTTATATTCTGTTCTCGAGGTGTGCAAATATCCATCGCACATTTTGCTGAGAGTGTGTGTATAGATAGAACGGGTGCGAAATAATTGATGCATGGTAAATATAGACATAGATAAGTAGACGTATATTTCCAAGAGGATTGCGTAATGAGCAATGAGACATTGCAATGTGTAGTATCTTTCCTAGTTTGTTTTTCATGGAAAGAAAAATCGCGTGAGAACGTTCGATTATCAAGAGTTGAGGGCATAAGAATATATAGGAACGTCTCATGTCAACTTTGAGTATCATGCGATGTTTGACGCTCTAATCTTATCCGGTTCACTGAGTTGACTTTAATGACGTGACAGTACCTCAGGAATTTTTTACCTGGATTTATGTGTGAGCCATCAGTGTTTGCTCGGCGATTCTTAACTCGTAATGTTTCATCCATTAGCTTCTACGGTTGTTTGATTTTGGAAGATTATCTCGAGTTCTGCAGAAAAATACAGCTTAAATCTAAAATGTGAGATGAAAAAAAAACAAGAAGGTAGAGTACTGATTCTCTAATTAGTAAGAATTTCTGGCAATGCACGTCAGGTTCATTGACTTCGTACAGAAGAGCAATGTGCTAGAAATTAGTAAACCATAATGACAGTCAAATTTGAAGGGTACGTTATGAATTTACGATTTCAAACTGCACATACTGTCGAGTCAGGTCATAACGTCGGCCTCTATGAATACTAGCATATTTTTACTTTTTTCGTGCGAAAGTCAGAATCTGGTAGTCTATGTAGAGAGGTTGAAACGTGCCAATCTTCGTATACAGGGGCCGACGATACACTACTGGTCAAATGTTTGTGTACGCCTGAAGAAATAAAATTCAATTTTGATCACTCGACCGCTCAAATCTCCTTGGTCTAGAATGACTCTACTCGGGCTCATTTTTTCAAGCACTTTCAGAGATATTTGGGGTTTTTCAAGCGCATTTCAATAGATTCATGCGAAATCGATCTCGAGCCTTGTTATGAATTTTATAAAAATTGGGCCAATACGCAATCCTCCACAAGTCTGGCGGAAATTAATGAATTTAGATGATTCAAAAAGCATCTCAAAGTAGAATTCAAGAGCTTCAAAATCCGTTCTTTGAAATCATTCTAGGTTATCCCTGGTGCGAGCTGTGATTCTTTTTGTAGAAGATGATTTTTCTCGAAAAAAGACCAGTCAATGAGAAATTATGAATGGACTCATTTTTTCACAGGTATAAGCGATGATATTGGTTCCTCTCACCAACAACATAGAAATACTTGGGAGAACTCGGAGGAATACCACCGTGAGCCCGATTTCTTCGTCTTTCGTGGTTTTTGGGACTCTTCTTCAAGAAAAATCTTCCCTCACAGAAACGGTTACGGTTCGGATCAGGAATAAGCTAGAATAATTTAGAAAAAACGAATTTTGAAGCTCTCAACTTTCTCTTTCAAATGCTTTGTGAATCATCATGATCCATCAACTCATGTCTGACTCACATAAGCCGAAGTGTTGGGGTCATGAAAATCGGGAGATTTCCATGAATTTTTCCAAGAATTCGACTTGCCCTATTCAAATCCTGTTGAGCCGGAGGAGAAGACCCACAAAGATTTCTCGAAGTGCTTGAAAAGACTTACAAAATGAGCCTACGTAGAGTCATTTTGGACCAAGAAGATTCAAGCAGTCAAGTGATCAAGATCGAATTTTCCTTTGTTAGGTGTGCACAAACTTTTGACCGATAGTGTAAGTCTTGGCAGAATCTTGACAGATTTGACACGGTAGAGCTTGAAGAGTCTAGCGGCAATATTTTCTGTTAAGGATTCTCTTGAAAACTTTCTTGAGCCCTAAGGTCCTATTTTCTTTTCAAGTAAAAAGGATAATCTCTATCAGTAATTACCCAGATTTCTCCATAGATGGTGATGAATTCACCATCTATGGGGCAGATGGTGCATTCTCGCATATTTATGGCTCAGCACTTGATGATTCTAATTCTGTCATCTTTGAGAATGTGCCCATCAGCCAAGATACCATTGTGACCAGCAAGATCGAATACCAATACTTGAAAAATAATGAAATATTTATACAGTATTTTCCATATAGCTGAATAATTTTATCAAGGAAATGTGCGCATAGTTGAATCCATCGTTTCAATATATTGTTGGCCCTGAAAAGGGCCGATTGTATTGGGAAAGGTAATGCTTTATTTTTTGTTCGATTTGGGTTTGGAAGATTTCAAGGCGACAGATTTAGTTTTGGAAGCAGTAGATTTCTTCAGCTGCGGCGACTTAGGTGCTTTGACAGTCTTGGCAGGTTTTGGTTTGGAAGCTCTTTTAGGTGCTACCGATTTCCTTACTTTAGCAGGCGATTTCACTTTTTTAGCAGTAGCTTTAGCCTTTTTTGGAAGTTCTTTCGTAGTGGGTTTTTTCGGTTTTCCTTGCACTTCATTCTTTCGCGGGAGTCTGAAGCTACCACCAGCTCCTATTCCTTTGACTTGTACCAGTGTCTTCTCTACCACAGCGTTTTTGAGATACTTCTTGATAAGATTTGCTTGTTTCTCGACGTCAACTTGATGATTAGCATTGATATATTTCTTGATAGCAGACAGAGACGATCCTTTTCGATCAGCAAGTTTCTCCACGGCTTCGAGTATCATCTCACTCGTAGTAGGACGAGTGTTCGAGTTTGACGGTTGTTTCTTGACCTTGGTCTTCGTGCCATCCTTAGGAACTTTAGTTCGAGTTGCTTTAGCGACGTCAGCCATCGTGAATGAGTTTGTGGGCTGTAACTACTTGTTAGCAATATTGCTACCAAATTCAAAATTTATTACCTAAGTGAGCTTTTATATGCGAAAAACGCGAACCTCGGAGAGACTCGATAGCAACAAATTTTTTTTTGCCTTTCCAGAATAGACTTATTGATAAATCTTTTCCCGTGTACTCGATGGTGATTCTTTTATTCATTCACAGAAAGCATTAAAAATGAACCATCGCTCATTAACATTTACTGCGAATGCGAATCGCGATTCCGGTTTAGATTTTGCAAGCCAGTATGAATGTGCATTTGGGTAGTCACGCAAGTCAACCCTCATGGAAAACCATTAATTTGACATCTGTTCACAGTATTCCTATGAAATTTCATGGGCCCAGCCACACAGAATTCGTAGCCATCTTCCTGCGTAGTGGGCCTGACTAGTGGGTCCCAAAAAAATTTCTGCAACGCAGGATATATTCATGAGGTTGATCAATGGTATCAATCGAATCGGCAGAGTCAATGTTATCAACATTCAGAAAGACCAGCACTTCTGATATCTGCTCCAGGCCTACAATGACTGTGACCTTGGTTTTGCTGCGCTTCCATTCTCATATGAGTAGCTCTGTGGAAATTTTGGAATAATAAGTGGCACTGTTTACGAGCCCTTCGGTGGATTTTTTGTGTTTTTTTTTGGCGCGATCGTTAGTTTTTCGATCTAGAGCTACCAAAAATTATTATCATCAAAAAAAGAGTCAAAATGTCAGGTCCGTCCGGTAGATAAGCGAGCCTTAAACGCAAGGTTACAGAGGTCCTAGTTAGCTTTTTCGAATCAAAATTCCAAAACCCAAAGACTGTAGCTTGAACCGTTTGGCCGTGAGATCAATTTTAGTGGCATCATGTCAGGTCTGTCCGATGCTACAAAATGTAAGGCCCGGACCAACTATCGTATTTTTTTAAGTTATTCTTATATGAAACCGATGAGTGGAAATATTTGTACCCGTGCGTGAGTTAATTTTCACTATATGTTTCAAGATGACGAAAAATACATTGACAAAAATACATACTACATCTTATAGAACCCCCGGGAGTGGGATTTTCGGTCGCGGTTCATTAACGCACCTCAGGAAGGATTGACAAAAAAATGTATCAAATTGTTCAATTTGACTTACTGAGACAAACTTTCTCAAGCAATATCAAGTTCAATAGACGCTGGGCAATGGTCAAGATGGAACATTCGGTTGCGAATGTACTTCGGAAAGAGCTATGAGCTACGCAACCTACAAATGAAGGAATCCTCGTTGAACTAAATACCAGGTCATATTATTACGCTTGAATGACGAGACAAAGGGGACCCCGCCATACATGATGGGATTATGGGTTTTAGCGAATTCCGAAGTTTGGTCAACCAAACGGTAGAGCTCATATCAACGGGCTGAGCAAAGTTTTCTGTGATTCTTTAGCCCGAAAAATTCTCATTCGTGAGTGCGGTCGCAAAGTTGCCGATTTTACTGGGCGAAAATAGGGTTATAGCATCAATCGGACAATGACATACATTCGAAATTGCTCGGCTCTTCGAGTTTTTGGTGGCCTAGTAAAATCTGAGGGGGGTAAGAACCTTTCTTTTTCGCGCGATCCATTGATTATCTCAAAAAAATCTCTCACCGCTCTAACTCTCGATGAAAAAAATCTTGGGTCTTTCAGTGATCAACAGTTCGGGCTTGATTGAATTTTTTCATACCACTGCTCATCGCGACACTGCGCGAATTTCAGGATCACCGAAATTGAATCGCCACTCGAAATCTAAAATATTCATCTCTGTGTGAATCGATTGACATTCTCTCAAAGGACCCCGCCATAAATGATAGGATTTTGGCTTTCAGCGAATTTGACTGAATTGGCAATCAATCGATAGAGCTCGACGTGCTGAGCAAAAGTCTCCATAGCCGCTAAACCCGAAAAATTCTCGTTTTCGAGTGATTTGATTGCAAAGTCGCAGATTTTATCGAGCCAAAATAGGGTTATGGCATCAATCGAACAATAACATACGTTCGAATTCGTTCGGCTCGCTTGGTATTTGCCAGCTAAATACCTCTGATGAAGCAAGAATCTTTGCATTACACGCGATTTGATAATCCTCTCAAAAGAATCTTTCACTGCCGCCATTCTCGCGGGATATTTTCAAAGTCCGCACAATCGAAACGCTTCGAAAGATTTTGACATTTCAAACGGTCTGCGGGACATAATATATGATCAAGGCAAATGCGGATGACGAGTTTCATCATCAACGAGATACATACAATATTTAGAGCTCACACCTCACGCAAGGGTGCGTTGAGAAGAGCGTTTTCCTGCTGGATGGTTGAAAAATCCGTCTAAGCTCTCAGTACAACTTTGAAACAAAATCATTGAATCTTTTTTTCCGAACTGTTTATCGTTTGAAGGTAACGAGATTTTCACCTTTCTAGTGTGCGGGGGCGGGAGGGTGGGCCTACAGACATTTGAAAATATCTTATGGGATTTCAGAGAGATATTCGTTTCGAATTTTGGGTGGTGATTGAATTCCGCGTTGTATCGCACTCCCCTCGAACATACGAAAATCGAATCAGACCCAACTCTATATCGGCAAAGGTCACGTACCTTTGCTGAAAGAATGCGAAAAAGTTATACCTCTGACCCGTGTATCTCTGGTATAAGGCGCGAGACAGAAAATACATAGGAAATAGCTTCAAAAGTGTTCGTGGTAAGCTACAAAATGCAATCGCGGAGAGGTCTGTACGACCAGTAAGCTCTGAAATGTCTAACTGTAGAAATCATCAGAGGTGTATTTACACTCTTGACCAGTAGTGTACATTCGAGAATATATCTATCGAAAATCAGAACGCAATATCTTTTGGTTATCAAACGACGATTACATTTTCTGTCAGATTGCACCTATTTTGAGAAAAAAGAATTCGATGCTTCACATGGTTTCAACAGAGTACTTAATTGACTCCTCATTTCTGATATCATCTCGCTGAAACGAATATATTTTCGAAAATCAATAGGCGTCTACTCAAATAACCGTACAAGTCTCAATCTGCGATCCCGGAAAAAAAATTAAAACGTTCTTCACAACCTTTACCGATATAGAGTTCGGCCTGATTCGATTTCCGTATATTCGAGCCGAGTGCGATACGACGCGGAATTCAATCACCACCCAAAATTCGAAACGAATATCTCTCTGAAATCCCATAAGATATTTTCAAATGTCTGTAGGCCCACCCTCCCGCCCCCGCACACTAGAAAGGTGAAAATCTCGTTACCTTCAAACGATAAACAGTTCGGAAAAAAAGATTCAATGATTTTGTTTCAAAGTTGTACTGAGAGCTTAGACGGATTTTTCAACCATCCAGCAGGAAAACGCTCTTCTCAACGCACCCTTGCGTGAGGTGTGAGCTCTAAATATTGTATGTATCTCGTTGATGATGAAACTCGTCATCCGCATTTGCCTTGATCATATATTATGTCCCGCAGACCGTTTGAAATGTCAAAATCTTTCGAAGCGTTTCGATTGTGCGGACTTTGAAAATATCCCGCGAGAATGGCGGCAGTGAAAGATTCTTTTGAGAGGATTATCAAATCGCGTGTAATGCAAAGATTCTTGCTTCATCAGAGGTATTTAGCTGGCAAATACCAAGCGAGCCGAACGAATTCGAACGTATGTTATTGTTCGATTGATGCCATAACCCTATTTTGGCTCGGTAAAATCTGCGACTTTGCAATCAAATCACTCAAAAACGAGAATTTTTCGGGTTTAGCGGCTATGGAGACTTTTGCTCAGCACGTCGAGCTCTATCGATTGATTGCCAATTCGGTCAAATTCGCTGAAAGCCAAAATCCTATCATTTATGGCGGGGTCCTTTCTGTGGGGGCTTCCAATAATTTCGAAGAAAATCATGAGAAATCACATAGCTGCGCTAATGAAAATTTGAGTTCGATTTTTGATTCCATTGTGCTCGAGCCACGGACTGAATGCCTTCAAGATATTGTGTAGCAAGGACGCGTTTTAAATTCCAAAATGGGATTTTCAAGCCTGAAACGCATCGTCCGCAAACGCATATTTGGAATAATATCCCATCTGTCGTACCAGCTGGCGAACTGTTCGTGCAACCTTTGCCCTTTCATGCTCAAAAAATATTTCGAGGATTGCAGCGGCGGAAGATTCCCATGAGATAATGAGTGGATCGCGCAAGGGGGAAGACTCGTCGTCCATTCGATTCACTGCTCAAGTCGAGCGAATTCGAACGTATGGTATCGTTCAACTGATACTAAAACTCTTCGCCCAGTGAAATTAAGTAGTCATTTCGCGACCTCATTACACAGTATTCAGGATCTTTGGAGCTCAACGATAACAGAAGACCTTGGTCCGCTCGCGCGTCGAGCTACATCGTTTGTTCGGTCAGTGATCAAAATTAGCCAGAACACAAAATCGCAACATTTCTGGCAGGGCCCTTTGCGAATACAATTACTACTCGTAAGCTCATTTAACTAGAATTCAAATCAGATCAATTTCGAGGAACAGTATGTCGCACATTGGGAACATGTGGTGGCCCTGAAAAGGGCCGATTGTTTTATACTCCTGTCTTAACTCTTCAACCTCCAAATCCGTACAACGTACGTCCTTGTCTCTTCAAAGCATAGACGACATCCATGGCCGTTACGGTCTTCCGCTTGGCGTGCTCGGTGTAGGTCACGGCATCCCTGATGACGTTCTCCAGGAAGACCTTGAGGACGCCACGAGTCTCCTCGTAGATGAGACCGGAGATGCGCTTGACGCCTCCACGACGAGCCAATCGACGGATTGCCGGTTTGGTGATGCCTTGAATGTTGTCGCGAAGAACCTTGCGATGGCGTTTGGCTCCTCCTTTGCCAAGTCCCTTGCCTCCTTTGCCGCGTCCAGTCATCTTGGCGAGTCGATCGAAATTAGTTAATCACAGTTGGCGACCAATCTAACGAATAAAAAAATTAATGGGAATGGGAATGGGAATGGGAGGGATGGTGCGGCCCCCTCCGTCGCCGCAACCTGTGAGATCCTGCCCAGGCTAAGTGGGTTCGTCTCCTGTGGACTCGATATGTGTGGCAAAAAAGACACGCATAGCAGGTACACAGGTGACTCGTGACCTCTCCATAGGGAATTGGGAAGGGACTATCGGAGAAGGAGGATGTTTGTGCGTTACCGGCTGGCAGTTTGCACTATCATACGGGGCTGGGGGAACTGAGCGGCTGGGAGAAACAGAGTGGATTTGATTAGATTGTCGGAACTGTTAGTGCTGGTTGGTCACATTCATACTTCATTCATTCCGTGTAGTTATGCGGTGTGTTTCTTGCTGACCATTCATACTGTTGAGTACGTGTGTGTGTGTGTGTGTGTGTGTGAGAGAGAGTGCGTGCGTGCTTGAGCACGTGTATGCTAAGTATGTTTACTCGTGTAGGAAGTAGTTTGGCCTCGGGTACTTATCCCGAGGATCGTAAGCATAGGAACCTAGGTTTTTTATCAGCTCGTGGTCCGACTCTGCGGTGCTGTCGTAGAAGTTCTTCGCTGTAACTTTGATGTAATCGGTTAATGATTCAATCTTCAGTTCTTTATGTATGAGAGAGTTCTTGGTGTACATTGGTGCATCGACAATGTTTCTGAGTGTCTTGTTTTGAATAACTTGCAGTTTTTTCAGACTTGATTTGGACGCTCCACCCCAAATGGTGCAGGCATAGGTGAGAACAGGTCTTATGAGCATTTTATAAATTATCACACCGTTTTTAATATCCAATTCTGAATGTCTTTTCAGAATGGGATATAATTTACTCAAAGAGCCAACTGCTTTATTCCGTGCATGTGTCGTGTGTTTGGAAAATGTAAGTTTTCTATCCAGAATGACTCCTAGGTATTTAACCGAGTCTTTCCACTGAACATCTACGCCATTAAACTTCGGAGGGTCGAGGTCTGAGGTTGATGCTTGCTTCTTAGAGAATAAAATGGCTTCTGATTTTCCTGCATTAATTTTGATGCGCCACTTTTCGCACCAGGTGCTGATGTTATCAAGAGCGTTATTTAGAAGCCTAACGATCTTTTCTCTCCTGAGTGACGTTGCTGTTAGAATCGTATCATCCGCGTAAATTCCGATCTCAACATTTTCGGTTGAGGGCATATCATTGATATAGAAAGTGAATAAAATAGGTCCGAGGAGGCTTCCCTGTGGGACTCCTGCTTTGATATCGAAGAGTTCCGATTCGAAATTGTTCAGTCTGACTCTGAATTTGCGGTTTTCAAGATATGAGGCCAAAAGTAGTATAAGTTTTTTGTTGATGCCGGCTTCGATGAGTTTTCGTAAGAGACCATTTATCCAGACGCTATCAAAGGCTTTTTCGACGTCAAGAAGGACCGCGCCGGTGTCGCGTTTCCAGTTGAAAAGTTTCGTGATTCGTTCAGTAATCCTAAGTATCTGATGCTGTGTCGAGTGACCAGCTCGAAACCCAAATTGCTCCGGTCTAATCGCGGCATTTTCGCTAATTTCCCGGTGTAATCTAGTGATTATGCATGACTCAAATGCTTTGCTCATGGTATTTAGCAAGCTGATGGGTCGATAACTCGTGGGTTGAGTCAGGTCTTTGCCTGCCTTAGGGAAAACGAGAATCGTGGCTTCTTTCCACTTATCCGGGAAGTAGTTGAGTTTGATGCATGCATTATAAATTTCAGTCAAAACACGGAATCCCAAATGTGGAAGCCTTTTAAGTACAAAGTTTGAAATTTTGTCAGGGCCAGGGGCTTTATTTGGCTTGGCTCTTCGAAAGAAAGCTTTAACTTCGTTGAGATTAATTTTATCCAACTCGAGGTCCCCGTTGCCTGAGTTTTCTCGTAGAAAGTCATCTACAAGACTGTCGGTTTCCTGGGTGAAAGCTCGGGAAGATGGAAAGTCATGCGGTGTAAATGTTTTTGCGAATGTCTCCGCCAGCCTATTAGCTTTATCTTTAGGGGAGAAAAATTGGAGATCTCCTTGATCATTTTTGAGTGGCGGAATGCTAGGTTGCTGCCTGGTCAGCCTCTTGGTCATATGCCACAAGCTGTTATCTTTAATATTGAGTTTCTTCAGTGCTTCATTCCAGGAGTCACATCGAAATTTTCTAATGCTCAGGGAGATCTCCCGACGGAGTTTATTGATCTCTGATTTGATGTGGGGATTCTGCTTATCCCGATTGTAGCGGAGCAGCTCGTTTCGTTTATCTATTAATTTCAAGATTTCCGGAGGAAGTGGCTTTGACTGCTTTCTGCCTTGCTCATGTAGGGGCGTGGAGAGTTCAATAGCCTTGTTGACTGTGTCCGTAAACTTTTGTATTTCTGTGTCAATGTCCTGTTTCGTATCGAGTTTAGGCTTTTCCGGATAGTTTTCTATAATGTGTGTCCTGAAGATGTCCCAATCCGTTTTGGTGAAGTTGTATTTAGGCTGAGGGGTGTGAAAGGTGGCATCAAGATCTATCGTTACTAGAATTGGCAGGTGGTCCGAGTCTAGTTCATGAAGTGTGGTGACATTAGTTGTAAAGGCAATGTTTTTTGACATGGCAAAGTCTATGATGTCAGGTTTGTGCTTCTTGTTGTATGGGTAGTGTGTGAATTCGTTCGGTTCATGTACGTGTATGTTTTGGTCAATAGTGTATTGTCGTAGTTGTCTACCATGGCTATTGACTACTCTACTCCCCCAGCTGGTGTGCTTGGCGTTGAAGTCACCAGCCGTGATGACTGAATTTCTAAGTTTGAAGATTTTATTGTAATCAGGCTTATGGAACTTAACCGTAGGAGAGTTATAAGCGGAAACGACAGCTATCTCGGTACCACGTGATTTGATCACAATGGCGGTTGCCTCTAAATTTTCAACTCTGATGGGAATTTCAAAATGCTGAAGGCCTTCCCTAGCGATCACCGCAGTACCTCTGGATGAGTTATTGTGATACGTTTTGTAGCCGACAATGTTGTAGTTTTTCTTCTCAGGGAGAAGCGTTTCGCTGAGAAGCAATATGTCAACCTCGTATTTTAGTAAAAGGGCCTCAATCTCTGGTTTTTTCTCAGCCAACCGACCGTGCGAATTCCATGCGCAAATGTTCAGCTTTTTATTCGCCATTGGGATATGCATATTCTACAGAGACGCTGATCATCATGCCAAGAATTTCCTGAGTTTTTTCCATAGCATCTGCGAGTGGGATTTCGCGTTTTGCAATTTGCATCGAGAGAGCTGATCCTCTTTGAATGAGGTCGACAAGTTTCTTGAATGCCGTGGCATGTGGGTCTCTCTGACGAGATCCACGGTCATAACTATCCTTACTTGGCATGTGATGCACCGCCTCGTGTATTGGAGTCGAATTCTGAACCATCTGTGAGTAGTTGAAATTTTCCGTCACTCTTCTCGAGGTGATGGTCTTAGCTGAGCTTGGGCTTGCAGGTTGGGTGCTTTTGTTTTTTAATTTGGGGAAATTTTCGTCGTGCATGTTGAAGGTCTTGCGAGCGTTCGAGTGAGGTGTGCGTTCCTCTGACTTCTTGGCACGTTTTTTTATCAAATCAGAATGAATTTTGTAGGTGCTGCAACCTTTGTAATTTGCCGTGTGGTTATCGCCACAATTAGCACATTTAACTCTGCTTTTTTCTAAAGGCTTTTCACAATCTTTGGACTCGTGTGCCACACCGCACTTTACGCATTTAGGACTGGAATGGCAAAATTTACTAACGTGACTGAATCCTTGGCAGTTAAAACATTGAACTGGTTTTTTGGGTTTGATGTATGGTTCAAATCTGACTCTGAGAAATTGGATAGTTCTAACCTCATCCAGAGCTTTGCTAAGACCATCACTTTTGTTAAGAGTTAGCAAGTATAAAGGCAGTGGTGATTTGCTAGCCCCGGACCCACGGGTCATCCGGGCAACATCGATAACGTTAAGACCCTCATCTATGAGTTCCGATTTTATCTCATCTATGGGTATATTCGAGGGGAGGCCTCTTATCACGTACTTCACCGGTGGTTCAGATTCCGGCGAGTTGAACAAATAGTATTCAAATTTCTGCTCATCCAGGGCCTTCAGAAGGGCTCTATAGTCTTCGAGGCATGCCACATTCACGGACATATATTGGTCACGGTTTTTATGGACAACCGGTTTGAATTTGAGTGTTTTCAGGATATCTTTCAGTATGGAGAATGGAAAGTTCAATTCATCTATCTTTACATTAATGGGGGCGATTCTTGGAGCCTTCTTTGCAGGCTCTGGTTGAGCAGGGCTGTGGTCAGTCAGGATCGAAAATCGATTTTGGGTGGGGAGTATGTCACTCATACCTCGGTTGTTGCGGTCGGTCTTCGCCGCTTTGTTGTTGGAGCCAACCGAAGCAGTGTCCGATGAGTTGCGCTTCCTTGTACCCTTGGGTCGTCGGAAGCCGTCTTTGTCCACATCATCGTTGGGTCGTTCACCTGCCGCCCCTTTGATGCTGTGATTGGTTGCTGCACCCGTGGAAGAGATGGCGTCGGTGCGCTGGTCATCGTCGCCCATCGGGTCGTCGTTGAATTTGCCTCCGCCTCCGGGGAGGCTAGAGGGCTTCATTTTGATGTTGTACACTAATGGCACAGGATATAAGTTTTTCCGCGAGGGTAACACACTGTCAAGCGCGTGATAGTCAGTTGACGCGATCTATCACTTCACGATGTTCACTCGGTGAACGCGCATGTGAAACTCCAATTCAATAAAAATAAAAAAATTACCCTGGAAATAGGGGTTTATATACTTTTGACGACCGAGTCCCCCACTCGTGATCGAGCGCTGAATTGCCATAGCAACGTCCGTCATCACCGTGGCAACAGCTTTCGTCACCATAGCAACGCGCTGGTAACCATAGCAACACTCAGGTCACCCCTGATGCTCGGCTATATATACTTGTGTTTCGGGGCGAAAATTTTTTAACTTCGATTGGATATTCATACCATCCGTCCAACAACCATTATGGCTCGTACCAAGCAAACCGCTCGCAAGTCCACCGGAGGAAAAGCTCCCCGGAAGCAACTTGCCACCAAGGCCGCAAGGAAGAGCGCACCAGCCACCGGAGGTGTGAAGAAACCTCATCGTTTCAGGCCCGGAACAGTTGCTCTTCGTGAGATCAGGAGATACCAGAAAAGCACGGAGTTGCTGCTGCGCAAGATGCCCTTCCAGCGTCTCGTTCGTGAGATCGCCCAGGACTTCAAGACTGACTTGCGCTTCCAAACATCGTCAATCATGGCCCTCCAGGAGGCCAGCGAAGCGTACCTCGTGGGACTCTTCGAGGACACCAACCTTTGCGCCATCCATGCCAAGCGTGTGACCATCATGCCCAAGGACATCCAGCTCGCACGACGTGTGCGCGGCGAACGTGCTTAGATCCTCTACTGAAACCTCCCAAAATCAATCGGCCCTTTTCAGGGCCACCAAAACCTCGAACGTGTACAAACTGTTCCTAATCCAATTTCAATTTGTACTATCTTTTTTTATCTAGTATCATCTCGCAAGGATGCTCTATTCCAATGCTTTTTTTTATCACAGTGTAGTTTGGTGTAGTTCCAGACCTGAATTGAATCTACTCTCAATACAACTCTTGTAAATCTCGGTATTTCGGAGAACGAATTGACACTGAACGCTGATTCGTATTGTAAGTCATTTTTCATCATGGAACTGGAACTGCAAGTTTTACAAGATAAATCATCCACGTATGTATCGAGCTGTATGGTGGCGGTATTCAGGACATGGGTCTTTCATGGGCCGTGGGTACAGAGATTGTAAATGTTTCATCGTGTAATGCTCGTTGTTAATTATTGTGTAATAAAACTGGGAAGTCGTATACGTGTATGGGTGACATACTGCTGTGGCTCTGTGCTGTGCCGTAACGGAGCTCGACTAAACGGATGACCTTCGCCGAGATTCTCATCTTCTGCAGACGAGCCTGCAACACATTCGAAACGCCCGCGCTCTTGTTTTTCAGCTCGAATGTCAACTTTACTTACATGGACTGTTGTGTATATAGTGAGTAAACGATCGCTGATGTCGATGGTTGGTGAGCCGAGGATATTTGAGATATTTTAGTAAGATTCAATTTTGGCGTTGCGACCTTGAAAATTTGATCCGAGAGTTATTACTCCATTCTTCGACTGAGCAATAACGTTTACAATATTTCTGGGAATGTATATGACCAATAATTCTGCAATTCAAAGCACCTGAGTAATTTTCCATCCAAACGTCATCTGATATCGAGGAAGAATTCATCACTCATTTTTCAAAATGTATGCCTTGGGTCAAATTTTTTTTCAAGTTCGTATATAAATAGCCACTTGTACTGCATTGTAATCGAAGCTGCGAGGCTATTCCCATTAGGAAATTGAGATATTTAGGAAGCTCAGGAGTAAAATTTTTCTGCCTGATCGTAATGAAATTGATTTCAAGATATTCTCTCGATGCTAGAAACAGGTAGATAACCCAATTACAATAACTTCAATAATATTGTCTCTAAGAGCCAATATAAATAATTGTTGGTACGATGAAAGAATCAGCTGTTGGGGATGCTCAATCGTGTCCTACAACAATCAATTTGTTGTTGAATAAACGATACGCTATTTGACTCACGCTGCGTTCGTTGGCCAGCTTATTACAACACGCGTGAGCGTAATCGATAAATATACCTGTTACTGTTGATATTCAAGCATGACTAAAGTATTCTCACGCGTATAATGGAAACGTGAGATATTTTTTGACTTTGAAAGAAACGAAATGATTATGATGCCAATTGAGTAATTTTTTGTTTTCTAATGAGAAGGCGAGGACCTCGTCTTGGAATCATGTATTGTGCGAGTAGCGTGAGAGAATCATTTTGTATCACGACAACTCTATCATACTCTCAAGGTATCAAAGAAGAAAGACTCGGCTTGAAATTGTTCTCAGATTCCTGTATTCTCAATCGTCGTGATCCTGTTGATTCATGACAGCGATTTTTCATCGTACGTCAAAAGTTATTTAGCTGGTGTGCTGGGGCTTGAAAATTAATCATTTAGAATCAATATAATTTGTTCAGTATTGTGAAATAATTAGATCAAGTTTGTGAGTACTTTTCATGCTTCATACAAATTTTCTGAAAGTTTTTAAACATCGCATAAAATTGAATGATATCTAATAAATCTCAAAGTTGATGTAAATTCGTAAACAAGCTGCGTAAAATAATGCGAGAACTGAATACTGTCTTACAGCGCGAGCATGAGTTGTTGTGTTAGTGTGTGTCTTTGATATTAAAATTTTAAATGGCAAGTTTCTTGAAAAGTTGCAATAGAATAATGACAGAATTTTCAGATTTTAAAAAGATCCAGAGTTGACGATCAATGATATTATTATGAGCGAGATTTGACTCTACCAAAGGTCATCGAGACACGGTTACAGGACACTTGACCTTGAAAATGCTCTTACTTTCATTCCGAAGTACTCATCTTTTCTGAGCTTCGGTTTGGTTTCTCGCGGCTTACTCTTACTTTTAAATTTCAATCACTTGAAAGAATTTTAATAACTCAGTGCACCTGTGTGTTTTATATGATCATTATGCATTGATACATATTTGTAATATAACAGAACTTGACTAAGAACATTCAAACCCACACAAATCAGACGATGCAATTTTTTTATGAGTTGGAAAAATTGGCATCTTCTACAGCCGGTAATATAGAGAAATGTGAATTTTTTTCTCGAACCAGCATCGTATGCGGGTCGTTCTTTGAACAAAATTTACTGCTAAATGCAAAATCTTAACAGCTCCAATTATCGACTTTGTGTAAATTGCAGCACACATGCATATGGTCTAAGCTCAAAATATATACACCTGGTGTACACTATAGGGGCAACTGGCTCTAGATACCGTTGCTTCGTAAATAGTTGCCATCGACGGCAAACGACGGCGACCGACGACGTTGCGTACACGCGTAGGTGTGTGGCATACGTTTTGTGCTATATAAGACAATGCGTATCATGCGTATTTGTATTCACAAGCACAGGTTATAGAGTTCTACGATATAAAGCTGTGACCGACTAAGAGCGACTATATACGCGACAGTCAAGAATTTCTATCAGTCTAGCCGGTCTTTCTTGGTTGTTCCTGTTTCAAGTCTTTACTCATTACTTATCATTCTGGAAGTGATTTTTCATTCATTCACTTCCGTTGCGCATCTTGTTTATCCTACAATATAACTGTTCTGCATCTATTCAATTCTTTGCTGTCTTTTTGTTTCTACATGCTTTTGACTTTTATTTCATTCATGACATTATCATGTATGCCACACACAAAACTTGGCCATCAATTACTCCATGTAGAAGAGAAGCCAGATGCACGTTTTCTTCTTCTAAAAAAAAGTCCCGTTTGCTTCTGGGCCTTGAGACCTCACAGATATTATCTTGTCCTACAGGATATATTTTTGAACTTCGTGAGAGGAAATATCTATACGGTAGATAACTTTCAAAAGACTTCGAAAATTCTGCAATATTCGAGTTGAAAATTCCATCCATTCTCGAAGTCATTGTTTCATGCCGGAATCTTGAATATGAGGATGAATTTGATTCCAAGTGGATGCTCTAGTCCAATGACCTTGACAAATGAAAAATTTCACATTTATCATCAAAGAACTTGAGCCTCAGAATTGCAGCGCGTCCAATTCGATGTTTATGAAAAAACGCAGCAACATCTGACATGAAAAGCGGGATACCATTTTAGTCATCTTCGATTCCAGGCAATTTAGTTGGAAGTTAACCGAGATGCATGGCAGTCAAGCACACTTTGGAAGTCTAACCCAAGCCCGTCTGTTACTACTAGTCTGCCTTATAGAGTGCTGTACTTTTGCTTGTTACGGTGCAGTGAACGATAACTCAATATGAGCAGCATATACCACAATCATCATTGTCATCTCATCAAAATGTATTCTTTTCAAATTTAAGATTCATTGAGACGAGTAAAACTCACGTAGAAAATCCAGCAAGTGATTTCAAAATCAATCTGGCATTTTCAACGTTTTCGAGGGAAAGTGCTTTTCAAGGACGTTGTGTTCACGTTTGTAATAAAATAGTGGCCCTGAAAAGGGCCGATTTGTAATAGAATTCATTATATTCGACTGGTGTGTATTTTGTCCGCTTCATTGCTTACATGCTTTGCCATATCGGAATCAAACACATGCTGAGTCACAAGTCTTATTTCTTGCAGTGTTAACGATGATCCATCTCGTGACTTATCCATGAAATTTTTAGACACGTACTTTCCTGCTTCAGACACAATAAATCTATAAATATCAGTAACAAACTTTTCCTTTGCCTCCCTCTTCCTTATATGTCGTCCATCCTTTTCAAGCACTTTGCTCTTGACCTTGTGAATAGATTTCTCCAATTCTGATTTGTATCCATAGAATCGTTTCTTCAGATCCTGTGACGACGGTTTTGCAGCTTTCTTCGGAGCAGCCTTTTCTACTTTACATTTTGTTGCTTCTGGCTTCTTCTTCGGGGCAGGTTTTTGATTTTTCTTCTTACGAGAATCGGCACCCAGCTTTGGGCCACTCTTCTATGAGATCTAGTTTTTCTAGCTGCCATGGTACTGCGTTGTACAGTGCAAGACCAAAAAAATTGCAGTGCGGTTTTTTCACCTCATAAAATTTTTTATCGAGTCGAGCCGAGCCAATCACAGCTACACATGCGCATCCCGCGCGCGCATCAGCCGCGATTAGCCGGAAATGCTGGAATCAACAGGCATTAGCGTGTCGAGGAGTGGGGGTATCATCACCGTGTTTTGATTGGCTCGGAGCAGTTCTAAAAAATTTACTAGGGTACCCTGATAAAAAAATTACGCATCACGAATTGGAGTTTCACATGCGCGTTCACCGAGTGAACATCGTGAAGTGATAGATCGCGTCAACTGACTATCACGCGCTTGACAGTGTGTTACCCTCGCGGAAAAACTTATATCCTGTGCCATTAGTGTACAACATCAAAATGAAGCCCTCTAGCCTCCCCGGAGGCGGAGGCAAATTCAACGACGACCCGATGGGCGACGATGACCAGCGCACCGACGCCATCTCTTCCACGGGTGCAGCAACCAATCACAGCATCAAAGGGGCGGCAGGTGAACGACCCAACGATGATGTGGACAAAGACGGCTTCCGACGACCCAAGGGTACAAGGAAGCGCAACTCATCGGACACTGCTTCGGTTGGCTCCAACAACAAAGCGGCGAAGACCGACCGCAACAACCGAGGTATGAGTGACATACTCCCCACCCAAAATCGATTTTCGATCCTGACTGACCACAGCCCTGCTCAACCAGAGCCTGCAAAGAAGGCTCCAAGAATCGCCCCCATTAATGTAAAGATAGATGAATTGAACTTTCCATTCTCCATACTGAAAGATATCCTGAAAACACTCAAATTCAAACCGGTTGTCCATAAAAACCGTGACCAATATATGTCCGTGAATGTGGCATGCCTCGAAGACTATAGAGCCCTTCTGAAGGCCCTGGATGAGCAGAAATTTGAATACTATTTGTTCAACTCGCCGGAATCTGAACCACCGGTGAAGTACGTGATAAGAGGCCTCCCCTCGAATATACCCATAGATGAGATAAAATCGGAACTCATAGATGAGGGTCTTAACGTTATCGATGTTGCCCGGATGACCCGTGGGTCCGGGGCTAGCAAATCACCACTGCCTTTATACTTGCTAACTCTTAACAAAAGTGATGGTCTTAGCAAAGCTCTGGATGAGGTTAGAACTATCCAATTTCTCAGAGTCAGATTTGAACCATACATCAAACCCAAAAAACCAGTTCAATGTTTTAACTGCCAAGGATTCAGTCACGTTAGTAAATTTTGCCATTCCAGTCCTAAATGCGTAAAGTGCGGTGTGGCACACGAGTCCAAAGATTGTGAAAAGCCTTTAGAAAAAAGCAGAGTTAAATGTGCTAATTGTGGCGATAACCACACGGCAAATTACAAAGGTTGCAGCACCTACAAAATTCATTCTGATTTGATAAAAAAACGTGCCAAGAAGTCAGAGGAACGCACACCTCACTCGAACGCTCGCAAGACCTTCAACATGCACGACGAAAATTTCCCCAAATTAAAAAACAAAAGCACCCAACCTGCAAGCCCAAGCTCAGCTAAGACCATCACCTCGAGAAGAGTGACGGAAAATTTCAACTACTCACAGATGGTTCAGAATTCGACTCCAATACACGAGGCGGTGCATCACATGCCAAGTAAGGATAGTTATGACCGTGGATCTCGTCAGAGAGACCCACATGCCACGGCATTCAAGAAACTTGTCGACCTCATTCAAAGAGGATCAGCTCTCTCGATGCAAATTGCAAAACGCGAAATCCCACTCGCAGATGCTATGGAAAAAACTCAGGAAATTCTTGGCATGATGATCAGCGTCTCTGTAGAATATGCATATCCCAATGGCGAATAAAAAGCTGAACATTTGCGCATGGAATTCGCACGGTCGGTTGGCTGAGAAAAAACCAGAGATTGAGGCCCTTTTACTAAAATACGAGGTTGACATATTGCTTCTCAGCGAAACGCTTCTCCCTGAGAAGAAAAACTACAACATTGTCGGCTACAAAACGTATCACAATAACTCATCCAGAGGTACTGCGGTGATCGCTAGGGAAGGCCTTCAGCATTTTGAAATTCCCATCAGAGTTGAAAATTTAGAGGCAACCGCCATTGTGATCAAATCACGTGGTACCGAGATAGCTGTCGTTTCCGCTTATAACTCTCCTACGGTTAAGTTCCATAAGCCTGATTACAATAAAATCTTCAAACTTAGAAATTCAGTCATCACGGCTGGTGACTTCAACGCCAAGCACACCAGCTGGGGGAGTAGAGTAGTCAATAGCCATGGTAGACAACTACGACAATACACTATTGACCAAAACATACACGTACATGAACCGAACGAATTCACACACTACCCATACAACAAGAAGCACAAACCTGACATCATAGACTTTGCCATGTCAAAAAACATTGCCTTTACAACTAATGTCACCACACTTCATGAACTAGACTCGGACCACCTGCCAATTCTAGTAACGATAGATCTTGATGCCACCTTTCACACCCCTCAGCCTAAATACAACTTCACCAAAACGGATTGGGACATCTTCAGGACACACATTATAGAAAACTATCCGGAAAAGCCTAAACTCGATACGAAACAGGACATTGACACAGAAATACAAAAGTTTACGGACACAGTCAACAAGGCTATTGAACTCTCCACGCCCCTACATGAGCAAGGCAGAAAGCAGTCAAAGCCACTTCCTCCGGAAATCTTGAAATTAATAGATAAACGAAACGAGCTGCTCCGCTACAATCGGGATAAGCAGAATCCCCACATCAAATCAGAGATCAATAAACTCCGTCGGGAGATCTCCCTGAGCATTAGAAAATTTCGATGTGACTCCTGGAATGAAGCACTGAAGAAACTCAATATTAAAGATAACAGCTTGTGGCATATGACCAAGAGGCTGACCAGGCAGCAACCTAGCATTCCGCCACTCAAAAATGATCAAGGAGATCTCCAATTTTTCTCCCCTAAAGATAAAGCTAATAGGCTGGCGGAGACATTCGCAAAAACATTTACACCGCATGACTTTCCATCTTCCCGAGCTTTCACCCAGGAAACCGACAGTCTTGTAGATGACTTTCTACGAGAAAACTCAGGCAACGGGGACCTCGAGTTGGATAAAATTAATCTCAACGAAGTTAAAGCTTTCTTTCGAAGAGCCAAGCCAAATAAAGCCCCTGGCCCTGACAAAATTTCAAACTTTGTACTTAAAAGGCTTCCACATTTGGGATTCCGTGTTTTGACTGAAATTTATAATGCATGCATCAAACTCAACTACTTCCCGGATAAGTGGAAAGAAGCCACGATTCTCGTTTTCCCTAAGGCAGGCAAAGACCTGACTCAACCCACGAGTTATCGACCCATCAGCTTGCTAAATACCATGAGCAAAGCATTTGAGTCATGCATAATCACTAGATTACACCGGGAAATTAGCGAAAATGCCGCGATTAGACCGGAGCAATTTGGGTTTCGAGCTGGTCACTCGACACAGCATCAGATACTTAGGATTACTGAACGAATCACGAAACTTTTCAACTGGAAACGCGACACCGGCGCGGTCCTTCTTGACGTTGAAAAAGCCTTTGACAGCGTCTGGATAAAAGGTCTCCTACGAAAACTCATCGAAGCCGGCATCAACAAAAAACTTATACTACTTTTGGCCTCATATCTTGAAAACCGCAAATTCAGAGTCAGACTGAACAATTTCGAATCGGAACTCTTCGATATCAAAGCAGGAGTCCCACAGGGAAGCCTCCTCGGACCTATTTTATTCACTTTCTATATCAATGATATGCCCTCAACCGAAAATGTTGAGATCGGAATTTACGCGGATGATACGATTCTAACAGCAACGTCACTCAGGAGAGAAAAGATCGTTAGGCTTCTAAATAACGCTCTTGATAACATCAGCACCTGGTGCGAAAAGTGGCGCATCAAAATTAATGCAGGAAAATCAGAAGCCATTTTATTCTCTAAGAAGCAAGCATCAACCTCAGACCTCGACCCTCCGAAGTTTAATGGCGTAGATGTTCAGTGGAAAGACTCGGTTAAATACCTAGGAGTCATTCTGGATAGAAAACTTACATTTTCCAAACACACGACACATGCACGGAATAAAGCAGTTGGCTCTTTGAGTAAATTATATCCCATTCTGAAAAGACATTCAGAATTGGATATTAAAAACGGTGTGATAATTTATAAAATGCTCATAAGACCTGTTCTCACCTATGCCTGCACCATTTGGGGTGGAGCGTCCAAATCAAGTCTGAAAAAACTGCAAGTTATTCAAAACAAGACACTCAGAAACATTGTCGATGCACCAATGTACACCAAGAACTCTCTCATACATAAAGAACTGAAGATTGAATCATTAACCGATTACATCAAAGTTACAGCGAAGAACTTCTACGACAGCACCGTAGAGTCGGACCACGAGCTGATAAAAAACCTAGGTTCCTATGCTTACGATCCTCGGGATAAGTACCCGAGGCCAAACTACTTCCTACACGAGTAAACATACTTAGCATACACGTGCTCAAGCACGCACGCACTCTCTCTCACACACACACACACACACACACACACAGGTACTCAACAGTATGAATGGACAGCAAGAAACACACCGCATAACTACACGGAATGAATGAAGTATGAATGTGACCAACCAGCACTAACAGTTCCGACAATCTAATCAAATCCACTCTGTTTCTCCCAGCCGCTCAGTTCCCCCAGCCCCGTATGATAGTGCAAACTGCCAGCCGGTAACGCACAAACATCCTCCTTCTCCGATAGTCCCTTCCCAATTCCCTATGGAGAGGTCACGAGTCACCTGTGTACCTGCTATGCGTGTCTTTTTTGCCACACATATCGAGTCCACAGGAGACGAACCCACTTAGCCTGGGCAGGATCTCACAGGTTGCGGCGACGGAGGGGGCCGCACCATCCCTCCCATTCCCATTCCCATTACGCATCACTTGGCAAGCGAACCTCGTTGACATCACAGCTAAACTTCATTATCATGTCTGGACGTGGCAAAGGCGGAAAGGTTAACAAGCCGGCGAAGATAAGTCTAACCAACAGAGCTGGTCTATCATTCCCAGTGGCAAGGATTCTCAGATTCCTAAAAGCTGGTAAATACGCCAAACACATCGCCGTTGGATCATCCGTCTACCTGACTGCTGTCTTGGAATACTTGTGCGCCGAAGTCTTGGAGTTGGCTGGCAATGCTGCTCGTGACAACAAGAAGGCCAGGATCATCCCTCGTCATCTCCAACTTGCCATCCGCAACGACGAAGAGTTGAACAAGCTTCTTTATGGTGTGACCATCTCCCAGGGTGGCGTTCTACCAAACATCCACGCTGTCTTGCTACCCAAGAAGACTCACGAAAGG
Organism: Eretmocerus hayati; assembly: GCA_029851415.1. Taxonomy (NCBI): domain Eukaryota; kingdom Metazoa; phylum Arthropoda; class Insecta; order Hymenoptera; family Aphelinidae; genus Eretmocerus; species Eretmocerus hayati. The sequence continues at coordinate 29,710,160 of CM056741.1, read as the reverse complement.
ATTAGTCAGAAGAAAGTTGCATCCGAGGAGTAAATTTCAACCTTGATTCGTCCCTTATACCCACCAATCGGCCCTTTTCAGGGCCACCATATTTATTCACACGTGCGAAAATCTATTCTATTCCTTGAGAGTCAGCCTGTGACGAAAAAAATTTCTCAATAGGTATCTGAAAATTTGTGAATATCTGAGTGTGTACTTTTGATATAACTTTTCTAAGTACACGATCATCGAAGCCATGCTGTTGTGAGGTAGATACAGTCGTAGTTTACACACCTGATGCACGAGATGCGGTATCTTCCATATTGTCATTGTCTACTTTTTTAATTCAGCCTCATGACATTTCATTCTTCCTCGACAAAGAATTTTCTAACTCTGAGCCCACCCATAAACTAACCAATCTCATCTATCAGAATTCCCAACGCTTGACCTTGAGATGTAGAAAAGGCAATTTCGAAAACACTTGACGTGCGGTAATAATTTCGAGACGAAAAAGGCTCGCCCCCGCGACTCGCGCTTTTATACTACATAATAGGCACGGCTCGGTGTGTAATACACTCGAAGAAAAAGAGAAGAATGAGAAACGTACAAATGACGAATCCAGCAGCATATTTATTACGTCAGCTCTCGATGTATCATGATGCACCAGTCGTCCTCGATTTGCTTACATATTCGGCGCAACTAAAAAGATTAAGATCTAACGGATGCACCAAGACCAGAATTTTTCATAGTTCAGAATACATTCGATTTCTACTGGATTGGCTTGGCCATAAGATTGTCGTGGCTCCCAAAGCTATGGATAGGTATAAAATTATTGAAAGAAAAAGCGTCGTAGAAGAGATGCCTTCAAGGCTCAGCTTTCGATACACGATGCAATCTAGTAATGGGTGAGAAAAGACAAGCTGGTACCTACAATTACGGACTTCTAGATCGACTCTCACTCAGCGAAAGAGCTATTAGGGTCGATAGCAGAGTTTCACCGTTTTCAGTCGTCTTTCAAAGTGTATGGTCGTGGACTTTGCTTCTAGATCTATATACATATATTTCATTGTGACAGTTTCAAGAATTTATATGGTTCGGTTTGTTAAAGTGCAGAGACCGTGAGATGGTGTATTTTTTTTGCATAGTGTAGCCATCAAAATCAATGAATGAAAGACTCTTGAGCTTTCATTATTCATGACGATGATGATACACTAATTTTTTAAGCGTACAATTGTTAGAAATCAATTAATAAAATCATGCGAGTGCAATTGTACGCACTTTTGTATATAATCAGAATCCGATCGCGTTTGTCAGTCTAATTCGATGGTAGATATCGATATCTGATTAATTTTATCGGGACACTACTTCATCGAATTAGTGAATTAATTGAGACTAATTAATAAAAAAGCCCACTGTACTGATCACTAAGAGACTTTGTCGCTCAGATCACATAGGAAAAAAAAAAAGAAATTGATGGTAGTAAGCGCATCAAGAAATTTTCTTAGGGATTGATTGGCTCATTAAGAAGTAAATAGTTGTTATTTCCGAGTGTCTTGATAACTTCATGAGAGGCAACCATGACACAGACCTCCTACACTTCCGAGACAATTGTACCAACGTGTAATATGGTATATCTAATCGGATAATAAAACTTTTCCAGTCGATATATCGATTAATACGAGATAGATTATCTCAATCATGACTATATCTCAATGTAATATCTCAAAATTATTGAGACCGCAGATGACCATCAAAATAAAGTAAAACAGTAAAACATTTGTGAAAAGTTAAACGCGTGTGATAATAATATTTTATTCATCCAGACCTACTTTTTTTTCTCATTGTTCTGAATAATTTGTCACAACCGTGAACTTGCTACACCTCAGAATTTATCGATCTGTGAAGTGAAACACGCGTTCATCAAAGAAAGTCGAGCAGAATTTCAAGGTTGAATCATTCTCTCGTCAAGTTTTTTTTTTTTTTACGACGGAGAGATCCAACAGAAGTCAAAAAATTATCAACATTTAATGAACTCCTCAGTTTTGACTTCATAGATTCTTGTACTTGAGCGTTGAAATTCAAAAGATAATTTGGAAATACCTAATAATTTCTCCGTATCTCTATGAACCGAGATCCGCTAAATAGGCAGAAATCACATTGTAACTTTTCGATGGGTCTGATAACTTTTCGGTCATTTTAATCCCTTCATTATTTAACGTTGTCCTCATGCTGAGAGATTATTTTCTACTTTGATAGGAAGAAACATTTTTTTCCTCAAAAATTGTTGATCGGTTCAAGTCGTGCAGCAATGATATAGGTGCGTTGGAATGAAATAATTTCTTTACATAGCGCATAAAAAGAAAGTGCTGGAACGCAATAATATAAATTGATAACCGTATCCCAATGACAAAATCTTGATAAGAATCGTTATCTTACGATATCGAGCCTCTTTATTTGGTTACCCGTATAACTTTACTTTACACGTTCCGCGTGCTTTAAACTACAAACGCATCAGCTCCACCCATCCGTCAAAAAATTTTTTCTCAAATTTCTCTCAAAACCAGAGTATTTTTTTTTTTTTTTTTTTTTTGTAAAACAAGACAAAACGACAAAATATCATGGTGCCACTGATGCTATATGCAGACTCACCGGTGAAATCTATATTTGTATTATGAGAGAGGGAGCGAGAACCAGCGCGGAAGCGAAAAACAGATTTTGTCACGCAAAGGGAACAAAATAGGGAGCGAGAGGCTATATAAAATATCATAGAGACCGAGAGACCAAAGTAGGCGTGACGTAGATAGACTCTAGAGCTTTCAAGCACAAAACAAAATCAAGAGGGAGGGACGACGCAGACGATTTTGGACCATCAGGCGCTTTTGAAACTGATGCTTATTACAAAAGTAAACGGGAATTCGATCGTTGTAGCTTTCCAAATCGATCTGCGCACGATACAATTCTGATGATGGATCATTCAATATGTGCTTACTAATCGAGCTTTACATGGTGAATGATCTGGCTGGTTGATTGTGTAGGAAAGCTCATCAAATCTGACTGATATGTGTACACAATGACAATAAATTGGATTGTAAAGTCAAACTTATAAGGAAAATGAAACAAGAAAAAATATTATGGACTGCAAGCAGAATTTACTCACAAGTTGTGCAACTTTTGCAAGTCCAGGTAAACTCTTAAAGTAGAGCACATTGAGGGCCACAGGTCCATTGGCCCCGCCCCGGTTGGGATCGGCACCGTTTTGTACGGTCACCGTCACGCTCTCCGACATCATATCCCTTCAACTATTGTATCTTTCTATTTTCTTATTTTTTCCAAATCCTCGTTTCCTCGTATTCACACTACACTCAAAAACACTTGAATTGTAAGCTCTCTATTACACACACCAAATTTGAAAAAAAAAAAAAAATCCTTCAAAACATGCGCAACACACAAACGAATCGAACCGGTATGTATCTCAATATGAGATTACCGATTTCTCGTATAGTTATAAAAGTAAACACGTGCTCGACAGCCGATCGCTAACTGAGACGGGCTTATTCCAAGCCACGCGACAAGACCTGAGGTTCCTCTATGCATGAGAGTTAGACTCTTGAATGTGGTGCTGAGGCTTCCCCACCTTATATATGCAGTATAGGTATACTTTTTGATGTTAGTTTCTTTTGCCACCTCCGCAAAGATCGGTATAAGGCGCACCCACGCTTTTAAGGTGCGTATACTCATGCCTATAGACTCATATCGTTGTAGTAACGATTCAGACTTTTTCCGATTTTGGAGCTGTGGATCACCTTGAGATTTGTACGTGAGGCTTTGGTCTGTTTGTATAGAATGGAAAGATGAATTGAGAAGGACACGATTTCATTGGAGGTTTTCGCTGAATCGGTAGGTTTTTCTATGATGAAAATGTAAAATTTTAGTCGTGGAATCATTAGAAAATTGCTGGATGACTAAAAAAAAAAAGAAAACACGATGATTGAGGAAGGAACGACTTTGCTGATTCCAACTCATCTCTTAGCTCGGCGCTGGACCAACTTCACTTTTTTTTTTTTCCTTATCAACGCAAGTTTTTCGTTGAACCTTCCAAAACCAACTTGCAATGATGGATGGATTTGAATTTTTTCGTATTCTTCGCTATTAATTCCAATTGCAGTAAAAATGAACAAACGTAATTTTTTAACGCTCAAATGTCTTTGGAAACCGAACTAGTCATCGATTATTATCTAGCGAAAGGCATAATTTTTTCAACTCAACTTTTTCAATTTCACGATCAAATCCTCAGGGACTAATATTCCGGACAACTAGTGACATCAGCTATTTTTGATGTATACTGAATATATGAACCATTGAATGGGACTCAATGTTTACTTCACTCACGATCGTTTGATGTGTATAAACTTGCAGATTAAACGAACTTACCTGTAAGTTGCGGTACTACAGATTATATCTTCGAACAACGAACGAAATATAATTAATTGAACGGAACAGCGTTCACCTAAGTATGCTGATTCTGTGTGGTCGAGTTATTGGATAACATACCTACTCACTTACCCTTGAGGCTACTCGATGATGGAATAAAAGTTTTGGAAAAATTTCTTCTACTGAAACTAATGCGCTCCACTATTTCGTTTTACTGTCTTCGGTCAAAAGTGTTTAGAAGCGTGTATTCAGAACCGATGACCTTGATATCATTTAGGTAAAAGCATAAGACACTTTTCGAAAAGAATGATGATCCAAAGAAGAGAAAATTACCATCAATCATATAGAGATCAGTCCGGATCCAATTGAATTAGTAAAAAAACTTGTAACAATTATATGGCAGTGGTAGGAAATGCGAACATAGGTAAAAATAAGGTATGTATAGTAATAAGTGTACTTTGTGACTCATTGATATTTTATTTTAGAGAATCCCTTTATTTTAGGGGAAGGAAAGACAAGTCTCTCTTTTCCCCAAAATAAAGGGAAAGGAAACACTTTTGATGGTGGGGCTTGTCTTTTCTTGGAAGTTTTCGAAAACATTGAAGGTAAAAATTATCAGTCATCTCAATAATAGCTAATCCAATGCTAAGTTTTTTGTGGATTATCCCAGAACTAATCCGAATGCATATGCCAGAAATTTATAACTATCTCAAGAATGAGATATATGTTCTTCAATTCCATTTATCCTCGCGAGCACAGCAAATTAGTGATTGGCGAAAGAAATTTAGTAAAGTAAGTCCCGGTCTCAAACACAGAAACATATCGCCGAAGTATCTCTTTATCAATTATCGTGATATGATCTACGTTTTCCATATACCAAGAAAAAAACAAGGGGAGAGGGATGTGGATGAGGACTATTTTCCAGGAATTAACAAAGATAAATTATGTTGAATTTTTTTCATACTTTCATTCCAGAGATGGGAAATGATGGGAAATCGAGGGCAGTGACTTCGATCATTCGATCTCTCTGCTCATACTCACAGCTACCACTCTGAGAAACGAAATATTTCCCTAGGTTCAGTTCAGTATCAGTCTGCTCCAGTCGCGCTTGGCTGCTACGGTGACAAGCATTTTCCGAACATTTGTTTGGAAATAAGAAACTTTTATTCATTGTAATTGGAGAAACTGGAGAGCTATGTTTGATACTGATTGTTAATCCTAAACAGAATATCTCGTAGTGAGTCGTGAGCAGAGAAAAAACATCATCATGACCTTGATAAATAAGGTAAACTTGAAATAATTCCTGTATAACCTATACTTGCACGAACGAATCAAGACTTTGCAACTTTTGAATCATTTGATCAATCATTTTTTCACTTTGTATTCATTCAAGTTATTCGGAGATTGAGATGTCATTCAAGTTTTGATATACTTGATATTTGTTCCTCCATCATGATATACCTCTAACAAGAAATGTAATTAAGTTGTTTTCCTTGTGAATGTTAGATGGAGATTGATGAGAAGAGTGCCAAGGGTGAGGGTTTCAAACCGTACTATATTCAAAAGATTGAAGAGCTACAGCTCATTGTTGTTGAGAAGAGTCAGAATCTTCGCCGATTGCAAGCTCAACGTAATGAACTCAATGCTAAAGGTAACTGTGAACTCAATTCCCAAATATTGTCATTCCTGTTTACCCTGAACAATAGCATACTCCACAGTGTTCAATATTCTCATGGATGTGCATATCTCTTTCAGTGCGGATGCTCAGAGAGGAGCTCCAGCTTCTTCAAGAACAAGGCTCTTATGTAGGTGAGGTTGTCAAACCTATGGATAAGAAGAAAGTTCTTGTCAAAGTTCATCCTGAAGGAAAGTTTGTAGTTGACTTGGACAAAAATATTGACATCAATGATGTTACTCCTAACTCCAGAGTTGCTTTGAGGAATGAAAGCTATACTCTGCACAAAATCCTACCAAACAAAGTAGACCCTCTAGTGTCTCTTATGATGGTAGAAAAAGTTCCAGATTCAACTTACGAAATGGTTGGTGGTCTTGATAAGCAGATCAAGGAAATCAAGGAGGTCATTGAATTACCTGTCAAACATCCAGAGCTTTTTGATGCTCTGGGTATTGCTCAACCAAAGGGTGTTCTTTTGTACGGACCACCAGGAACTGGAAAAACTCTTTTGGCAAGAGCAGTAGCTCACCACACTGAATGTACTTTTATCCGTGTTTCTGGTTCAGAATTGGTCCAAAAGTTCATTGGAGAAGGCTCCCGTATGGTCAGAGAACTTTTCGTGATGGCCAGAGAACATGCACCATCTATCATATTCATGGATGAAATAGACTCTATTGGAAGTTCTCGTATTGAGTCTGGATCAGGTGGAGACAGTGAGGTAATTGAAGTTACTCTCTCATATAGTCTAAATCTCTGAAAACAATTGGCTTTCTTGGATGTAGTTCATATGAGGTTAGATTGAGTATACTTTGGAGCATTCTTTTTCTAATTCTATTCTCATAATTCTTTTTTTGTTGAGAACTTTCTCTTTTTGTAGAATTCTAATAGTTGCATTTTTTCAAGTAAGTAGAGAGAGAAAAATGAAAATCCCACAGCTCCCTGATTCCAAAATTGAAATTCCAATGCACAGATCTTTCTTTTAACTTTGGTACATTTGTTTAGTTTCAACTTTATACTCTGATGGAATTTATCGTTTTGTAATAGCTCATTTCTCTTGGGACCAAATTGATATATCTTTCTTTAGTTCGTTCCTTGCTATCAAATCAGAGTTATGACTAGCACTCACATGGAATGGTGCTCATGAGTTTCACATTTGTAGGTTCAACGAACTATGTTGGAGTTACTAAATCAATTGGATGGTTTTGAAGCGACAAAAAATATCAAAGTTATCATGGCCACAAATCGAATTGATATCCTGGATCCTGCTCTCCTGCGTCCGGGACGTATCGACCGTAAAATCGAGTTTCCTCCTCCAAATGAAGAAGCTCGTTTGGATATTCTGAAAATCCACTCCAGGAAGATGAATTTGACTAGAGGTATTAATCTTAGAAAAATAGCAGAACTCATGCCTGGGGCCTCTGGAGCTGAAGTAAAGGTACGACTCTGAAATTGTATTACAAAGTGTATCATCCCACTGTCTGAGTTGTTGATTTCAAACCTTCATCATCTTATTCCAGGGTGTATGTACTGAAGCTGGAATGTATGCTTTGAGAGAACGAAGAGTTCATGTCACCCAAGAAGATTTTGAGATGGCTGTGGCCAAGGTCATGCAGAAAGACTCTGAAAAGAATATATCAATCAAGAAACTTTGGAAATAATTTTCAGAAATTGTATTATTCAATTCCTTTACTTTGGAGTAACTTGTTTGACATGGAAGTACTACATGAAATGTGAGGAACTTGAAAATGATATCCTGATTTGAAAAAATATTTACCAAGTCTTGCATTGGTTTCCCTAGCAAAAAGACAATTCAAAGAAATCATGAAACTTTGTTAAGAGTAAGTGATAGGTTTACTTTTTTTGCAATAAATTGTATGATTGAAAAATCGAATATTCAAATCTTGTGCAGCTCTTATTCAAAACACTACTTTTCAACTAGATCCACCAGTGCCAAATAAGTGCTGGTGTGATTAATGATCTTTCACGATTTCTTCTATATGTGCAAAGAATTTTTTGCAACTTTTATGAATTTGTTGACTTACAATATTTCCAAAATTGAAGTTGGCGCGTATCATGGGTACGTGATTCCGTGCAAAGCTACCACCTTTGTATTTAGAGAGAAGAAAAGTTACTAAAACGAGATGCGCGTGGCTGGCGTCGTGTCAGCAGAAGTGATGCACGGGTGTAACGAGCTGATATGTGAATAAAGTAGATAACTGATGAATAGGGTATAAGACCCGCGCCCGATTCAAATCACCGAAATATAAATGGTCACTATAGCTGGCAGCGTAATTAGTTAAGAATAATTGAATACAAGCTACCCCTTTTTGAAACCTATAAAGATTTGCCTCTCAAACATCGGTCGACGCTCTCGCTAGCCAAGCAGCCACAAGTGCGAGAGAGACAGCAATAAGGCCCATCCGAAGGGCCCGACGCCCACGCCACCGCCGCATCGACGAGCAGAGCAGGGGCCACCGACTCGTGGTCAGACTTTGCCTATACCCTGTATGGGTTAGAGTTGCAAACGTGGGCCGTTGAGGGCGTTGTCTTCCATTGCGTTATATGGGGAAATACGCCACCAACGGCCCACTTTTGCAACTCTGACTCTGACCACGGGCACCCGTGTATAAGCATAGGAGTCGGTGGCCCCTGGAGCAGAGCGGCCCGCCATCAGAGCTACACTGGCCTTCGGCTAGATCACATCATTTTGTCAAAGCGCTTCACGCTTCATCTATTTCTCGAGTCTTTGACATTTCTGAACAATATAGCTCAAATAGTTTATTCATAAGTCTGTGTATCAGTCATTCACCCTTCTCCCTACTCGCGTCGGCGAACCAAAAGGTAAATTCAAACATAAAATCATTGTTTAAATTGGACCATTCGAGCTAAACTCATTCTTATTGATTCTTCAATTCAAATATCGAATACGTACTATTTCCCTAGATTTAGTACGTAACAAAGTGGCGATCCTGCCAGCGCGAGTATACAGAGAAGTGTGAGTGAAAAATAATTAGAAAAATAAGTTTAAATAAAGAAGAAGAAGGAAGGACGCGCCAAGCCAAGCCGCCCCCGCAACTCAGAGCGACGCCAAGCCGGACCCAAAGAGACGCGCCGCTAGCCCAAAAACCGCATCGTCGCAGAGCGTAAGCCCAGCTCCTTTTCATTAGTGACCTCGCGATTTTACCGTATAATACGTGATTGAGATTTTTCAAACGCGATTCAAAAAATTCCTAAAATAATGAGTGAATGTGAAAATGATAGAAAAATAATCTTGAGAATAGCCATTGTGAAAAGAAAAAGAGAAAGGGACGGCCATTTTGAAAATGTCGAAATGCGTCCCTTTCACTTTTTGGCATCACCCCCACAACACACACAGTCTAGGTATAGTACACATGGTCTAGGCATTTAGGTCAAGTTAAGAGACAAACAGAATGAGTCACTACTCAAGCATTTTTGCCTTTCTTATGTATAGCTGTTCGAAAGAAAATTTTCATAGTTTGGCTTTCGGAGGACAATTTCTCCACTTGATACAGTTATACGGTTAATGTTATTTACATTCCACTCATATGCTGGTACTTGATTATTATAATTATTCACTGAACTTTAATCAATGTTGAAGATTACAAATGTAGTTTGAAAGTTTAGCGTACACTTGGAATACTTTTAATGATCGAGAGTATTATACTGGAATTGCACTATTATGGATGAAAATTAGAACTTGAGACATCAGATTTTTGATTCAAAAATTTTGAAAGATATAAGATAAATAGGGAAAAATATTATACGGCTTAATGAATATAGCATGGTTATTACAATGTAGAACTCTATACTGATATCTACTATCTATCTGAAAAATCTATCTATAACTATTGCTATTACTCTATGAACATCACTCGTCAAGAAACTTTTGACTCTTCAGATCAGTATATGGAGAAGATGGGCATGCTAGCTAGCTCCTCATCAACCCCAAATATTGATTCAACCACTTTAAAACTATCTTACCAATACTCTAAGAACTTGGTCACTGATCAGATATCTACATTCTCACCTTACGTACTACTATGAATTCTTAATTTTTCCACTCGAATAGTAACTGAACTTATAACTATGTAGTGTTAGCATTTGGAACATTGAAAGTATGCATGGAAAGAAACTCATTGGGAAAAGGATCACTCGAATAGGTTGTAATGGGAAGTATTGACATGAAATGTAATATTTTGACATTAATAGAGGATTTGATGATTTTTGAGAGAATGATAGAATGAATGAAAGCCCGTTCTTTAGCATCCCGTACAGGGCATAATGCGGGACACCTTCATGAGCCAAGGTGAGGGCTTTGACCAAGACAAATTGACAGTGTGACAATGTGATTAGTAGAGAATTTGATGTTTGAGAGAATGTAGAATGAATGAAAGCCCGTTCTTTAGCATCCCGTACAGGGCATAATGCGGGACACCTTTATGAACAGGGTGAGGGCTTTGACCACCTCGACAGAAACAATAAAATGATGATAGACGGTTGGTTCGCTCCCCATGAGGGAAGGACAAAGAATACCGGAATCAATGATACTGATTTGAGTTCGCTCTTTGGTACAGCTTAGTGTATACCTGGCACCTCCATGGATACGTCCTTGCTCGGGGTGAGAACAAGATAATCAATGAAGATAAAATGATGATGATAATACAGGCCTGGGACAGATTGGACTGGAATGAAAGAAATTATTAGACAAACAAACATGAAATGATGAATGAAAATATGATGCATAGACTGACTTGATAATATGATGAATTTGGTAAATGATGTGGTGACAGAACAGTCGGCTTTAAATATGACTTCTTGTAGTATGCATAAACTTCTACATAGAAAGTAATGAAATGAATTGGTAATGGGTAGTAGAACATATCTTCAACATTCTTCTTGACTACTATTTCATATAGGAGTAATGTAGTAAAGACACGCTGACAACTTAGATGAAATAATATACTTGAATAGGGAAAAGCCGAGAAAGTAGTATACCTCTGAAACCATTCTGAAATGCAATGACTTACACAGCAGCACATCACTTTCAGCAAAACCACACCAAAAACACTATTCAATTCTGGAACTGATCAGAGATTTGACCCTCCACGGATATCACATTTATTCACTTATTCAGGTATTGAATACTGGACCACCTTGATATTTGATTAGCTTTTCACCATCATAATCACTCTATTGATACATGAGCACAGCTAGCATATTCATATATAATCAGAAACAAGATCCACAAGATTATCCGAGAACCTGTTTTCATAAAACACAAGATAATGAGTCTAGAATTTTAAAAAATTGATGAAAAGCTTGATGATCACATGATATAGTTGAAATGCACATAATATAAACAAGCAAACCACTCACAACACACTCTCTGGGGTTGGAATATATTCAAGATTTTCAATGAAATTTCACAACACAATGGGAAAAAATAGATTTCGAATTCTGAATTCTGGGTATAAGTTGTTCTGTAAAAGTGTCATGAACCAATTTTGATAAATTAGTTGAATATAAACAGATTCATAATTTTATCAGACATGTGTTCTGCCACTGTCTGCTTCAGTATGAATGTTAAGGGTGCGTTCATATAATTTAGCATTAGATTTACATAAGGCCACGTTCACAAGTGTAGCTCTCACCCGCGAATTTCTCATGCGTTCTGATTAGGCTATTGAGTGATTGTATGAGCATTTGATGGATGTGATAATGAAAATTTCCTGGCTCTTCTTTCAAATCACGCGATAGATTCCAACAAAAACAATTGATGATTGGATCAGATATATTTGTGTCTCTCTTGAGATATGCATTCCGAATATTCGGCGGATAGTTTCAGATTGAAAGATAATGCCATCCCAACTTGTTGGACAGGATAAATTCAAAAAGTTACATTATAACATTGCCATAATATACGATTAAATTTTGAAACATTTCCATAATTTATTCTTATTGCAAAAATTGTCGGGTTTGCTCTAGAAATTTAGCTTCTTAAAGCACGAATGAATTACAGAATGGTTGATCTTACAGCATATTTTAGACGGATTCATGTATTTTGAAACTCATCTAAAAATTCCTAATGCATTCTCGAATGTCAATATTTCAGATAATCGTCTGCTAGAATTTTTCTCTTTGCAACATTCGTAATTTTTATTCAAACATGTTTAATAAGATCTCGTTTATTCAGATGAGTTTTGGCCGGAAGTTCAAATCAAAAATAAGTGTTCAGATTGTGGAAATCTATGAGTGAGAAATATTTTGCATCAATAATACGGATAAGATTTTGAAGAAATGAAATGGTATGAATGATTTGCTGCTGATTTTTGGCGTATGAGTGGAGTTGCCGCTATTCATTGCCGAATTTAGGATATTAATCAAGTTTTAGAAATTGGATTAAGTCGAATATAACATTTGAAATTGAAATTTCTTATTTCAGTTAAAATTATCGTTTCCAATTTTATTATACAACTTGAAGACAGGTTCATTTCCTCCAAGGATTTTACGATTTGACTAGTAGTTTGAACACAACCAACTGAAATCGCGGATAGAAAATCACATCTAATTTTTGGAGTATAGAGAATTAAATGGAGTGAATTCTTGAAGTTGTTGTTCTATATCTGTGAGATTGAAGTTGTCGTTTTTTCATCGTCGAATTTAGAATATCGGGCAAGTTCGGAAGTTTTAATGGAATCATGATTCAAATTGAATATTCCAGTTCGAATTAAAAATTCACATGCTAGATTTAAATGAATACTTTTGAGTTCGAGTAAAATTGAATTAGGTTGAATGCCAAGATTCCATTTTTATTGAGGATTCCAATGCAAAGTACAGATCGAGAAAATTATAATCCTTCAAACTAGAGTTCTTGACCAAGATTTGGTAGCTATCAGATACAGTAATTTCGCTCTTTCATTTTCTTTTTCTGAAAATCGTCGTATCAAATTGGGATTAGGTGTTTAGGATCAACAGAATTTTTGACAGGGAAATACCGAACGAGCATGGAAAACTTTCCCATTTGCGATAAATAACTTTGTTGCAAAATTTAGAAGAATCGCTTCTTGATTGAGGAGTAAATATAGAATATCACGCCACTTCAAGTGTCTGAAAGATTTCTCGGTTGTCCAACAAATTTATTGATCACATTTGAATTTCTCGGCTGTTTGACAGATTCATTGATCATATATTCGATATCCAGTCATGCAATTTAGATTGAATGAGAAAATTAGGTTCAGCGTTGATTTTTGCAAATTTATATGATCTAGAATGACGTGCTCGAGGATGATTCGGTGTTAAAATTCTTGTTTACCTTGTATGAGAATTCAATGTTGTTGTTTTTCTGGCTTATTCACTATTTTTCGGTTCAAATTTTCTTTGCCAGATTAGTGAATGATTGTTTGCGAGTATTAACTGTTAATGATTACAATGATGGATCCATGTTGAGGAAAATGAGTGAGATAAAAAACTGCTTTTGTCAAATTAGAAATAGAACTATTGTGCGAGATAGAATGGACTGATGTGTAGTATGATGCATTCGAATTGAGAAAAATTCTGTATGATTTGAAGAATATGATCTGGGTTGGAATAGTATAGAGAATGAGTCGGTATTCATCGATGAAATTCAGATACTTGAAACAATTTATATCACAATAATTCTTTTAACTCTATTATCCTCCGTAATCATTGGAATATTCACAAAAAACTGAAAATTGCAGTTTCAAACTTCCAAAATTCTGAATACAATTTTTGTAAAGTACTAACAGCAATATTTCAAGACTTTCTCTGAAAATTCGTTGAATATTTCTGATAATATCATTCACAAAGTTCTGTTTGCCATTCAAGTTCCTACGAAAAATCAATCGAATTTCTGGGCGTTTCAAGATAATTCAGATATTTCAAACATTCTCACTTTGTCGGAATTGGAAAATTTTACGACTTATTCAGTAGAAGCGATCATGTTGTGGATTAAATTTGGAGAGAAATGGGGAAAATGTATGATAGTTGTAATAAGTGATATGATATTGTTGTGGCAAAGATCAATGGTAATACGATATGATTTGACATGTAAGAAGAAAAAAAAATTATGAAACGAAAGAATAATAAGTTCAGCTCGTTCTTATAAGATTTATTATGGATGAATGTTTGTTGAAAAAATTGTGAACAATTTTTTTTCTTAAGGGAGGAGGTGTAACGAGCTGATATGTGAATAAAGTAGATAACTGATGAATAGGGTATAAGACCCGCGCCCGATTCAAATCACCGAAATATAAATGGTCACTATAGCTGGCAGCGTAATTAGTTAAGAATAATTGAATACAAGCTACCCCTTTTTGAAACCTATAAAGATTTGCCTCTCAAACATCGGTCGACGCTCTCGCTAGCCAAGCAGCCACAAGTGCGAGAGAGACAGCAATAAGGCCCATCCGAAGGGCCCGACGCCCACGCCACCGCCGCATCGACGAGCAGAGCGGCCCGCCATCAGAGCTACACTGGCCTTCGGCTAGATCACATCATTTTGTCAAAGCGCTTCACGCTTCATCTATTTCTCGAGTCTTTGACATTTCTGAACAATATAGCTCAAATAGTTTATTCATAAGTCTGTGTATCAGTCATTCACCCTTCTCCCTACTCGCGTCGGCGAACCAAAAGGTAAATTCAAACATAAAATCATTGTTTAAATTGGACCATTCGAGCTAAACTCATTCTTATTGATTCTTCAATTCAAATATCGAATACGTACTATTTCCCTAGATTTAGTACGTAACACGGGTATAGCCCACAGCAGACAGCAAATACAGTAACAGCAAATTCGGAGCAACTCAAATCTGTGTGATACTTATTCTCCAACAAATATGTTGGACTACAGAGTTCGTGAGGAAGTGACATTTTCTCACTTATTGAACAAAATACTTTGATATGGGAGATGAGAAAATGGTGATTGAATTGGATAATATTAGTGAAGAGGGAGAGCTGAAGAAGAGTCCAGCAAGTGCCTAGTGAGTGTTTACATACTGAATTGACTGTTGAGTGTTGTTGGGCTGGAGCAACAATTTGTTTGACACTCACATCAAGACTGCCATCATGTGTTGATATTATTCTTATTTTTCTCAATGAAAGACCAGTCAAACACTTGAATGATGTTAGAATCCCATATTGTTTGGTTCTTTTATATTTCAAATTCATTCAATAAATGAGATTTCAATAATGTCAGTTGAAGTGTGATGATTGAGTCTTGTGCTATCAGTAGAAATCAAAATTCTTGTGATTTTGTGATATTTTTCCAACTATTTTGC
Organism: Eretmocerus hayati; assembly: GCA_029851415.1. Taxonomy (NCBI): domain Eukaryota; kingdom Metazoa; phylum Arthropoda; class Insecta; order Hymenoptera; family Aphelinidae; genus Eretmocerus; species Eretmocerus hayati. The sequence continues at coordinate 29,694,758 of CM056741.1, read as the reverse complement.
TCTTACCTCGAAATAGATATTGAATAAAACATCAGATTATTTACCGATGCAAGTAGTAAAACTTTTAGCTGACTATATTTTGGATATCATTGCAGTGTACTCATTCAGATAGCGAATTATTCTCTTTGATGTAAATTCTGTTAAAAGAATTGAAAATAAATTTCTAGTTGGAATATCACTATTGTTGTGAAATTGAGTAAAATTAACAAAGCGAGATGGTGGTGGAGTCAATCTTACAAAATACTATATTACTACGTATTTGTCAGATCTCGATGAATTCAGTATCTCTTACAATTCTTTGATTATATGCCTTTTAGGCGCTCTTAGCAGTTGATTTTGATGTCAGTTTTCCTTCCCAAACATTTGTTCTGTAAAATGTGAAAAGTTTTCAAGTTTGACAGATAAATTAGGTCGGTAAGGTAGAAAATGATCTCACGCACACATTTACTCACATGACGTTGGTCAAACGTTCACCTTCGAGTTCTTGCGTCAGTGCGATGTGGTGCCATGGGTGATTTCGTGAAAAAGTGTTATTGCTTCATTCAGACAAGATAGTAGAATGTTTAAAGATGCCTGTATCGCGAAAAAGCAATCCAAGGTATTTAAAAATGAACAGCGTAATCTCGTATAAACTCCAGAAGCTGCCCAATGATCACGAATAATTATCGTTGATGTATAGGTTAAGTTCAGCTGAGTAAATAAGCTCTTCTCGTTGATTCTCATCTCTAACAAAGCTGAACTTTTCAAGTATATTTACTAATATTAATCCTCAATCATACAAAAATACTTTTAACACTCACTGCAATGATTTTATGTGTTTCTCATCTTTAGTTACTCGGAAGAAGACGGCGCAGACACGGCGGACTCGCTGGAAATCAAACCGCCGCAGGCGGTGGTGAGGCATCGAAAAACCACATCTCATCGGAGGGATAAACATCCAGACAGATCTAGTGGTGGAGAACGTAGAGACGACAAGGAACGCAAACTTAGGCATCACGAAACGCGGCTTGACGATGGTAGACACAGAGATAAACACAGTAGACATCGCAGGCATGAAGTTGAATCTGCAGAGAAAGCCAGGCGCTCAGATCCTTCTGTCAAGAGAGAAAGAGAACCTTCCCGACATGAAAGGAAGGAACGTTCTACTGGTGATCGTGTCCTTGAGGACCTCAGAGAAAGGTATGTGTTTTCATTATGGATTCTATGCACCTCTGTTCAGGATTTCGACAATGCAGCCCCTAATGTTTGGAGTGTTGAATACATAAACCAATTTTCATCAATTTGGCTGATATGCTTACACGTAATCGCAACCTCTTGGATGATTGACCGTTTTTGCTCATCTAATCTGCAAGAAGCTTATTCTTGGTCACAACATTCCAGAAACCTGGTTATGAGTTAGTCAGATTATTTTATTAATAAAACAGGTTTTACTAAGACCCTATCATATTGGAGGAACCATTTTTAGTGAGGTACTATATAGTAAACGTCAAGTTACAGTACTGTCTTGTGTTGAGGGGAAATAAGAAATGATGGCTTGCATTGTTATATCTCCATAAGATTCTATTGCGAGTATTCAAAGGACATTATAATTATGCAAACACATTTTTATCATTACTGAAAAATGCTTTCTCCTTGAGTGTTTGACACTCGAGACAACATCTGATGGCACAGAATATTTCATATGATCCTAAGAAGGAAAAATTTTCAGTGCGAGTAGACAGGATCATTGCCATGGATCTCAATTAAAATATATTGATTACATAAACAAGTGATTCTAGATTAAAGTCCCATTTTGTCTTACATTGGTCTGATCCTTGATCATTAAAAATATTCTCCTTTACATGGTATCTGTTTCAATCTTAATGATAGTAAAATGATATATCTTCTGCTTTTTTCTATGTTCCATTCAAAAATAGTAGCTCCAATCAAAGCAGATCGACCAACAGGTATTGAGCATGACGTTCACTACTTACTTTTCTTCTTTTCTTGTATCAAATTAACCTCTGCATGTCACCAAAACTGGCCTTGGTGGGATAATACTCAAGTCTAGAGTAAAACTGGATCTTCAACCTTACAGCTGCGTTAACTTTGTTTCAAAAGTATTACTCTCACTTATCTAATGGTCTAATTAAATTGATTTCATAAGAGATGCCTGATAACTAAACTGAGTCTATGCGTTTTCTATATTCAAAATTCTTAGCTGTTGATATAGATTATTATAGTAACTTTCTGAGTTCTGCACAGAATTTTGGGGTCGTAGTTGATCTACTAGAGAATTTATATCTTTAACTTATGCTTAAAATTTTCGGTGAATCAAATTCTAATACCTGGTTCAAGCTGAACTCAAAAATCATTCTTGATCGTGTATATTATTATACTTTGATGGGCAATGAATGATGAAACGACTTAATTGCTTTGGAACTATAATCGCATAACATTTAGCCATTCATCTTTTCAAGTTTTCTCTTTTGTTGAGCATGTAATAGGAACTCATGAAAGCTTTTGTTATAAAATTTTCAGGCTCTTGGACAAACGGCGTGAGAGGAGGGAGGATCGTCCCGAGTACAAACTCGAGGCTTCGTCGTCGTCATCGTCCTCGCGGAATCGCGCAGTCGAGGAGTCATCAGGCCGTCGCGAGATGCGTGCCGAAGAATTGCGTCGAGAGATGCGCCTTATTAGCGGAGAAGAGGTCAGCAGTAGTAGCAGTAGTCGCCGAGATATGAGGATGGATGAGCATCGTAGCAGTGGTGGAGGCGGAAGCAGGCACGTGCGTGAGGCTGAAATGAGTGCTTATGCGGATGTCGAAATGATAGAACACCACCATGAGCATCATCAGCATCAACACCAGCATCAGCATCATCAACATGTTCATCAACAGCACGAGCACTCTCATCAAAGGTCGTCATCTGGCAGGGAAAAGAGGCACAAAAGGTCGCACAAACACGAAAGAACGAGAGACCGCGAGAGAGAAGAGAAAACATGTAAGTCTAAATAACGTTCCATCGTTCTTTCGAACCTCATTCCTATTCAGGAATTGATAGCATTCTGATTAAGACTCTTGTAAGTACTTGAATGATGATAAAGAGCACTTCATTTTTTTCTTTAAACTATTTTGATATCGTGATCATTTGACCTGGATATTTTGCTTCCCTTGGACTCCTCGTATATTTCTGACCTTAGACCACCGGTTTCCACTGTGAGCTTTGGATCAATTGCTTTTTAATAAGAAAAAGATTTTGTTTTTTTGTTGGATTGGCTTTTCGTGATCTAAGATTAGTCTTTAGTGAACGTTTACCTCTGCTTCTCAAAATATTCACTCCATTATCGAATTCCATTGATGTCCGCAACTCACCGACTTCAATCACTAGAGTTGTGTGATTTCCAGTGCAATAAAAGATAGATCTTTTAATAACCAATTTTGAACTTCTCATCCTCATGGTTTCGGCGTTATTTCTTCTAGCACATCGTGAAAGGAATAGGGTTGAGCAGATGGACGTAAGTGCTTATGAAGAGTATGATCGTGTAGAGCCTATGGAGCATCAGCATCATCATCACACACTCGTATCCTCAAAAGACCCCAAGGAGATGACGGAACAAGAATTACGCCGACAAAAACTTATCGATGCTGAGCGTGAAATGGCCAGGCGGAAGGAAAGTTCACGTATCGAACTAGAGGCCAGGCGATTGAGACGCGGTGAGAAACGTCAACACAGCCCAGAGTTTGATCCTAGACACGATCCTTCGGTGGTAGAGCTTATGTCGGACGAGAGTGAGCATCCACCCCAGTCGGACGAAGTAAGCACGCCCAAGAGCAACAGATCACGAGTGTCCGATGAAGAGATGCGCGACGTTGGCAGGACTGATCGATCGGACGATGGCTCTTCCGATTCGAGCGATTCAAGTAGTGACGACGATGATGACGACGACTCCAACGACTCGAATGATTCTGATTCAAATAAGGATTCGGAATCGAATTCTGACTACAATAATTCGAGCCCATTGTCGGTAGATCAGCTAGCCAAGTCTGATAGATCGAATGGAGAGTCACCAGGACACATAGATGCTAATGGCTCCTCAGCAAAGACTGCCGAAATCATCGATATGAAGACTGAGCTTGAGCTGCAAATGGAACTGCCACCGTATTATCCAGCTCTGCAAGGTACGATAGATTTCTGTCATTTTCTTACTCTCATGTCGAAAGCTAGTATTTCCAATTGTCAGGCCGTATTTAATTATTTCAACTTTGATTTTTAAGGTTGCAGAAGCGTCGAAGAATACAAATGTCTCAACCGTATCGCAGAGGGAACGTACGGTGTTGTCTACAGAGCAGAGGACAGACGTACCAAAGAAATAGTTGCGTTGAAACGGCTGAAGATGGAGAAAGAGAAGGATGGTTTTCCGATCACCAGCTTGCGTGAAATCAACACTCTTTTAAAAGCTCAGCACCCAAATATTGTGACTGTGCGCGAAATCGTTGTAGGGAGCAATATGGATAAAATATTCATTGTCATGGATTACGTTGAGCACGATTTGAAATCTCTTATGGAAACGATGAAGTCGAAAGATCAAAGATTCATACCGGGTGAGATTAAGTGCATCATGCAACAGTTGTTGAGAGCTGTGGCGCATTTGCACGATAATTGGATCCTTCACAGGGATCTGAAAACTTCGAATCTGCTGTTGAGTCACAGAGGAATTCTCAAGGTCGGCGATTTTGGTCTGGCTAGAGAGTACGGCTCGCCATTGAAACAATACACCTCTATTGTCGTGACGTTGTGGTACAGAGCTCCAGAATTACTATTAGGTAGCAAAGAATACAGTACTCCAATAGATATATGGTCGGTTGGGTAAGTTTGTAATTTCCTCAAAAGATTTAATGAAAATAATTCGTGAGCACCGTATAACCTTCTACACTTTTTGTATTCCAGGTGCATATTTGCAGAACTTCTCAGAATGGAAGCTCTTTTCCCAGGCAAATCAGAGATGGACCTTCTGAATCGGGTATTCAAGGAACTCGGCTCTCCAAACGATAAGATATGGCCCGGATACAGCAAATTACCGATGGTCAAGAAAATACCTTTTGCACATTTTCCTGTAAATAATTTGAGACAACGATTTACTTTGTCATTGTCTGATGCAGGCATCGAACTTTTAACAAAGTGAGTAAAATTCATTATCGAGGGTTTTCCCTAGTAAAATTGTAGAAGTTCATCATATAACAAACTTTTTCGTATCTATACCAGATTCTTACAATTGAAACTGTTTCTCATTTTAGATTCTTGACCTACGATCCAGCCCAGAGAATAACAGCGGACGAAGCATTGAAACATACATATTTCACCGAGTCGCCTTTGCCAATCGATCCATCTATGTTCCCTACATGGCCTGCAAAATCTGAGTTTGGAGTCAAGGTGAATGCATCACCGAAGCCTCCAAGTGGTGGTAAAGAATTCAAGCAGCTTGGTGAAAAAGAAGACGAAGACGATGATAGTGCATCGGGCTTCCACATGGGTACCAGAGAAGTGAGCCGACAACTAACGATCGGTGGTGGGTTCAGCCTCAAGTTCTGACCACCATGTGAAAAACTGTGAGTTAGGACTCTGTTTCTGCGTATTTGTTATTTTTTACTGATCATTGTGACGAAAGATGAGCGAATGAGAGTGTCTAGACCTTTCAAATTGTACAGATTATTATTATTACTACTCTACGAATAAAATCAATCTCTATTGTACGCCTCTCGATTTCTATAAACACCATTACATTTTTAGAATAATACTTGGATTGTAGCTATGAAAGAGACACAATCAAATCACACTCGACAGACCAATTTATTTACGGTAGCATAATTCAAAGAAGAAATAATGAATGGTCGTCTATATTCTCGCACAGTAATTGCATCTTGAGATGGATTATAGCTACTTCACTGAATCTGCTCTTGTTTGAGGTCGTAGTTTTTTTACTTCCCCATTTGTTGAATTCGGTCCAGGTTCTTTGGAAGTGTTAGCAGTGAATTGATCAACTCTGAGTTTCTCTTAGTGTGGCACGGTCTTTGAGAGGATAGCAGCAACCTTGCTAGTAAATCGATATCCTGCGAAAAAATGTTCATCGTATCAATGCCTTTATGGGAATGAATTTTCGTAGCTATGATGATATTTCTTCAGTGAAAAGAAGCGATCAAAAATTGAGACCAACTCACCGATACACGTCCAAAAGGATAGTTAGGAACTAGCATCTCTGGGCTGCTTTCTTCCATCGATGCACAAGCCGTGTAAATTAGAACGAGAATGATGAAAACTTTGGTGAGGGGGCTGATCCAAGACTGCATCTTTTTCCTGTTTGAGATAAATTTTCATCGAGTAGAGTCACGATAAGAGATCAATTTGTGGACCAACACATGAGTAAGGTATACGAAATCTCAAAATGTCAGTTCTCCCTTGTTCAACGGAAAGTGATTAAGTTTGTGTATTTATAGATCGTGGTTTTTACTAAAATAATTGAAGAAGTATACTTTTGACGGCAATGTTGCCCTAATAGAGGCTTTAATTCGACAAATTTCTTGCAAAAATGTATGTGTGATTAATGCTGAAAGAGATGGGTATCTCATTTGTTTAATTCGATTCACAATTTCCATCGAAGAGAAACGTAAGTGAGCTTCCACTTCTCCCAGAGATGATATAGGATTTCAGGTTGATTGTAAGTAATTTTTTCCATGAGAAAGTTATAGACGATTTAATTCTGTAACAAATAATGAAAATGCAAGGACTTCCAAGTCAATTATTTACCTTAATAGGGTGAAGCATATTTTAAATCAAAGAAATAATCGTTTTATTACATTAGAGTTTCCACGATACAAAGAAGGATCAACTGGAAATTTTATTTTGAACTATGTACAATGTGATGGAATAAGTGACTTTCGCCAGACTGAATGGTGACATAATTTTTCCTCTCCTTGAGAGCGACCAACGGGATATTTGGAGTTTTATCATTTTTGTAAATTTTTGAAGGATTTTGTCATCACTTTCTAGAATCTGGCGTTTCACCTCTGTAACTAGATGGCGATGGTCGATATATTGACCACCTCTGACTTCTATCTATAAATCTTTCCATTTTTGGTAAAAGAAATTTGGTGAGAATAGAGAGTTGATTGAATCCTATCGTGCTCTGAAGGTTAAAAATTATGTATATAACAGTAAAGCCGCCCACATCGATCAGCAACAATCAGGTTTTGAAACCTTATCGTGCGAATACAAGGGCTGGTATTCATAGTCGGATTATCCTATAGTTTAGCATATGCGGATTGACGACTATGAATACCACCCAAGATATTGTTTTTTATAGTCACCATAATAGCGATTTATACCTCTGTCGGTTTTAATCATGATGTGAGCAACTGCAACGCGCGAAATAATTGCGAAAATAGAATTAACTCGAAATATAAGTGCGGACAATCGAATTTTTGTTGCAGTTTTTGATGAAAAAATACATAATCATATCCATTTTCAGATTACCGACCATCCGATTGAACCATATTCTAGACGCAGCGCGCACGGTATTGAAGCACTGATCTGCCTAACAAGATCAATTTTTGTAATAAAAAAAGGGTATATAATATCGTACATGGAATTCCCTGCATGAGTAGCACTGAGACGGCCCGCGGATTTCAAGTTGAATTGCAGGATGTGGTGTTACCTTCCGCTCGAAAAAAACTGATAATTTTTAAAAAAATCCGGGTTTTGCTAATTTCTGTGGCTTAGTGGAAGAGAGTCAATCGACGTCGACTCAACGAGTTTGACGAATATATGTATAATACGATTTATAATAGAATTCTAATGAAAGAAAACTTGGTAAGTTTCTGAGTCTCTCACTGTAAAAAATTGGTTGACTTTCAACTAAACTCATCAATAGGTGGTTGAAAATTCAATCACTGGTTGCATGCCAAATTTATTCGTTGGTTGAAAATGTTTACCCCGGTAAATATGGGAAATGAATACGGGAACCCATGAGATTGGTGAATGGTGTTAACGAGACGACATTTGTGGATCAAAAAAACGAGTTTCTTCGTGTTTCTTCATGAACAAATAGGAAGAAATCATCACCGATGGCCATGCGAGCCTTTTTGGTCAAAAATCCAGGATAAGCAACGTTTCGGCGATTCAGTAAGTATCCGGTAGGGTGACCTCCCGTTAGGGCCTGCCAAGCAAATAAAATGAGATTCGTGAGATTAATAGGTGGTGGTCTCTGGGTGACGCTTTAGAGTCAGAAAAACAGCTTTCTTCGTGCATTTCCATAAACAAATAGAAAAAAATCATCGGCGGCGTTCGTTTGAGCCTTTTCAGCCAAAAATCTAGGTTAAGCAATGTTTTTGCGGATCGTATCCGGATGGGTAACCGCGTGCCCAGGTGAATTTTGAACGCACGTTATACTTGATAGACCTAGACGGGCGATCACCCATCCGGATATTGAATCGCCAAAACGTTGTTCAACCTGGATTTATGACCAAATAGGCTCACGAGACCACCACCGATGTTTTTTTTTCTATTTGCTCATGAAAAAACACGAAAAAAATTATTTTTTTGACCCGAAAATGTCGTCCAGATATCACTATATTATACCAATCTAATGGGTTCCGTATTTATCTCCATCACGATGCTCGTGTTTGTTGTGGGAGATATTTCAACCACTGCTTGTACTTTTGTACTTGGTAGACAACCACTATGGTTGCCGCCAAAAGTGCAATTAGTTAGTAGATTTTCGGTATCAAACAGTGGTTTTGATTAAAACTGCAACCAGTTAGTTGCAGTTTTTTCCCTGAAACGTTTACTGTGTAAATTTGCATTAAAAAAGATACGAGTCCGATATATTTCGAATTGAGTTTGAATCAGTGTGAAATGAAGAAAAGCCGAGGACTCACGTAAACATATTGAGACATCAACTTCTGAGTCGCGTTATTTGCGGATTTCGGTTTGTGACTGGTCTAGAATGTATCCATTGAGTGGAATTTTACTATTAGCAAGTGTTGTGCAACTTAATTAAATAATGCTACCCGTACTTCATGTGATAGGTTCAGAGGCTATTCTTTGTCTAAATAGTTTCTGGATAATCGATGGTTGACATTTTCTTATTGATTCAAGACTGCAATTTAAATTTAGAAGTTGTTCCACTCCTGGTGTGGCTTTTTCTATAACAAGGGCTAAAGAGCTACAGATACAAGTAACTGAGTGATCTCAAATTTTCAACTCTCCGTCCTAAATTATTTCTTAAGAATCTATATGATGATGACTTACCTTTGTTCTTACCGCAAGGAAATGCAAAATTTTCTTCAAATCACGATCGTATCCTACCGAAAATGAATGTCCGTACTCTTTAAACAACCCTTAGAAACGACAAACGTTGAATGATGAGAAACCCGGATATTGCTCCTTTTATATCGAATTATGTCGGATGCAGTTGACAGATCTCAAGCATCCCAAGTATATCTTAGGCACTCAAATCATCGACTTGACAAATTTGCTGTCGAATTCAAGACTTCTACGAGGGATTTACAGACTATTTGTGGAACCTTCGTCGTTGCAACATTGCGTAAATAATAAGAAAACTGTCGAGTGATTTCAAATTTATCAGAGCTGATATTATGTATTACCCATCGGCTGTAGATGGTACGTATTTGTATTGAAGTGGATTGAAAGGGGAGCGAGCTTTGATTACGCCAGTGGAAGAGATTCGGAAATTGACATTTATGACAAAGACAGGTAACTACGCCCACGCACGTCTGCTCTAACAAACAGCCAACGATACTATTTTATATCCAGATTTTATACAGTTCGGTAAAATCTGATTGCGAAATCATGAGCGTTTTAGAAACAAAATCCGGGCCGTATAACCAGGACATCCAGACGAGGATGAATCGATAAATAAGGGCTGAAGTCGTCACACGTCCGATATCTTCAGGTGTCGAGTGTCTATATGTCAGTTTCATCCTCTGTATCACCTCACATTTTGTGATGTAGTACAAATTATTTCTACGCTCGGCTGATTTTCTATTTATTAGAACTTTTCACTCAGAACCTCAATCCTCATCATCTTCTAAGAGTGATTTTGGACCACCCTAGGATATTTCCATCTCCTTGCTTCATGAAGAGTTACGCGTGGTAAAAAGTAGCATATCACCTCTCCATGAAAAGCTACGGGATATCGAATCCTAGGATTCGAAAAATGAATTATAAATTATCGACACATCTATTTTTTCGTCGTTTAGATTGAAGCCACATCATCATAAACTCAAAAAACCATTGTTTTGATAAAACTTTGGGAACATTATAGGGCTTAAATTCATTTCGAATCGGATATCTTTTCGAATTCCTCACAATAATTCCTGATCAATGGGGTGAAAAGAGTGAATTATACACGAATAAGAAGGCTTCACTTGAATCGCTTCTGGTCCATAGCAGGTAGATATTGCTTCGCGTTTAGAAATAGCAAAACAAACACTCACCCATGTGTATTGAATTATATTTTGATAATTTTCAAAAATTTTTCAAAAGCCGCGTCACATACATTAACCATTTTCCCTCCAACGTCAACTTACTATTCGATAAACTATTCGAGATTTACGCAATTTGTAAAGAGCGTGAAATGTTTGCTTTATACATGCTTCTAACGTTCTATCAAATGAAAATAAGAAGGTTTTTGATATGGCAGTATGCAACATATGATTCGGCACAACATTTTGAGATGTTGTTTAATTTTAATTTTGATTCGCTCATTTTCATACAACCCGGTTGTCAAATATACACATGATACACGTGTAAAAAAAGCAAAAATTGCACCACCTGCTGGTTTGACTGAGTGCAACATCTTTTCCTGATTTGTTTTGAGAACTAATTTCGTAGGACTTTGATCGAGAGGATGTTCAACGGTTGACTCGTATCAGGATGAACGAATTAAAATCAAACGAGTCCTAAAATGTTGTGTTGCGTGATGTTGCACTTTGCTCTCATATCAAAAGCCTTTTTATTTTTATTCATCATAATTTTTTTCCATCGCCACTGCCACTTCGATTTGAATTCTTCAAGAGATCAGTTCCTCCTGACATCATGGCATCGAATCAACGAACAGGCCGATGCGGATTATCTGCTGCGAGTTTTTGAATTAGTAAGGATAAGGAAAAAAAAAGAAATGTTTTGAGACTTGACGAGCCTCAGCACATCTTCGCACACGTGTGTTCGATGGGTCAACGAACTTCGATATAAAAGTCCAGTTTTGAATCGATTCTCTTTTGAGATGAAGGCTCGCATCGATTGCTTTTTCCTTATCTTAAGAAAACATTATCACGTAATGTGGACCATTTTAATCACTTTTTAAAATATTCCTCTAACGGGACCGAAATAAGAGTTGTCGTGGACGTTTTGCGACCAAATTGATCCATTAAATTTACGGTAAAATTCAGTATAGTATGCATGCTTTTCACAATCTAACACGGAAGGTAATTGATCCGACGAAGTTACCGATACACAAAATTTGTAATCTTTAGGTACTACCTACATAATTTGAGTTCTCGATGACGTAAGAAGCGTGACCCTTGTAAAATATGGATTCTGATTAAGCAAAGTTTTTGTGAAGAAATGCTTGAAGGCCATGACTGATTTCCAAACATCCATTCGTATATTGAACTTTTGATCTCATTTTGAATTCAAGTCGGTCGGGGAAAATGAAAATTTTTGAAAACTGCCATCCATACTCAGGGGTCACAAAGTTGTCACTCCACATTAGAAGTGGGAACTCGTTGATCTCTCAGCGAATTTTCTTTACATGTTTTATGTCAAAATATGAAAAGATGAGTACTTAGTTTTGATCGACCCCGAATCAATTCTGCGTTTCCCAGAAAATTTAAGGTGTGATTCACATGTTTCTTTTTTGCGCAGCTATTAAGAGATCGTCGAAGGAATCGTGCTTAGTAAAATCTGTGACAAACATCTTTTGTTTGACCAATCTGAACGTACTTTAGCTCATTCAATTCCTTCTTTCAAGACCTTCAGAATTCATTCTCGGGAGTTGCAAAATTTTGATGTGGAGCGGCTTTATGAGCAAAATACGGAGATCATTCGCAAAAATCGAGGCCAAAGTTGGAGTGTACCCAACATGCCCCCTATTATTTGGTTTATGTCAGAGGGCGTGCAATACTACTTTTTTTTCTACCACTCAGAACGTTTTTATCACATCAAAATAAGCCGGACCAAAATTTGTCCGTCCGCATATCGTGGTGGCGATGGTGGATGGTGCTGGTGGTGTTGCTGTTGGTGGTGATGATGGCTGGCTGACAGGCTGACTATTGACTGTTGACTGGTGACCGTTAGTTGTTGACTTTTGATTTTTGATTGTTGATTGATGATTAGTGATTGACGATTCGTGATCATCGGTGATAACAAATCAATTGATCGAGTGTTGGTCTATTGTGCGAATTACCTCGTAAGCCAGGAATCGGGTCTACGTCGGTCAAATTCGATCTAATTCGGTCTAGTTCGGTCCAGTTCCGTCTTGTATAGTCTAGTTCGGTAGAATTGATGGTCGTGTAAATATGTGATGGGTAGTTCGGTGTAACTGCAGGGTCTAATTCGGTTTATTACGTCAATTTTGGTCTAATACGATCTAATCCGGTCTAGTTCGGTATAACAGTTTAGTGGAAAGGGAGTCCAGATGGGTGATGGGTAGGTGTGTGAGAGGATCAATGGATGAATGGATGGATGGATGAATGGATGGATGGGTATGGACATGGGAAGTAAAGCACTAATATATTCTAGTTCGGATTAGTTCGGTCTAGTTCGGTCTAGTTAGTTACGATTAGGTATAATTCGGTTCAGTTCAGTCTATTACAGTACCAATACATTCTGGCCTGGTCTATAGTTCGGCCTAACTCAGTGTACTTCAGTCTGATCTGGTCTGGTTAGGCTCAAATATATTATTACGTGACTGTGTAGGGTATGGGTAGGATGGACTGATCAATTAATTGATTGGCTGATCAATTGAGAATTCACAATCCACAGCGGTCGTGTTTCATGCGTGCTTTGTGCGTCGCGCATCATACGTTGCAACTTTTCATCAAAAACTTCAAATAGTTTGGAACATTCACATCTTCAACCGAACCATTTTAAAAATTAAGAACATTAATCTAACTCTCTTGAAATCATATATCTATATTATATATCTATCAGCAGTGTAGTCCAACATAATTTCATCTTTGCGAACTCCATCGGAAACTCCTTTTTGACACCCGTAATTCATCATCAATCATTAAGTCACAACCATCATTATTGAACTACAAAAGGATTTCAGGGGCCTCTGACTTATCAAGAACACTTACGAGCATAATGAGCGGAATTTGCACCGATAAAATAGTTTCTTGTATGGTTGCTCGGGGATAAAGACGATTTAATACAGTTCATGGTCGATTTACATTGTTATAACCCGCTTAATTGGAACAGTACTCCACGGTCTCGAAAAAATGTTTCGACTTGGAAAATACCGATAACTATTTGAAAGATGACAAAAGAGTCAAAATTACAAAAATGAAAAATCTTTTTTTTCCATTCATTTTCAAAATAGAATCGTATAGACACTTCATTGTTGGCGGGAGATATTCTTAGGATCACGCCTAATTTTTCAGAACTCTTATCAGATTTTCACATGCGTCAAGTCAAAGTTACAATATTGGTTTTCGATCATGTCCACTATAGTGGACAAAATAATGTTAGGGGGTTGGAGATCGGGGGGATGTTGGGTCCACACTTCCGCAAACACGCTCATAAAATCATTTTTCGGGAAAATTGCTGGTTGTTCAAAATTGAATTCTCCGCAGCTCATTTTGGAAGTCTTGAAACAAGCTTCAAGCTGGGCACACTTACTTAAGGGTGATGACAAACAACCCGCTACGACATGAATCTTACGTCACGACACCGCCCAACACGGCACTATAAATTCATTCGTGCAAACCCAACCATCGAAGGATTTGATTCATTCTTACAATCCATGACTGGTACTTTATCGAATCCAATCTGACGATGTTGGGTTGCAGGAACCGTCAAATTGGGTAACTTTGGTACAGTGGGTACAACTTTGGTACACCTCTGAAAAATGACTTTCAAAGGTGCGTTCGGCAAGGTAAATAATTTTATCGCTCTGAAACCTATTCTCCCCTCTTGGCACACGCATAAACAATGTGTTGAGCCACCATATATCCCGCGTAGATGATTGTAGTTATTTATTGAAGCTTTTTCCGAAAAGGCTGATTTGGCACCGATATGCGAGAGGTCCAGTTAGTGTACCTGGCAAGAAGTGTTCCGCAAAGATCTACGCATGAATAGTGCTAAATTTTGACCTTATATATCACCATATTGAAGAAACCATCGTTACATTGGGGCATTTGAAGCATTCGGAATTTTAATGAATGGAAAACAGGGGAAAAACCCATGAAAAAACGTATCAAGGTTACCCCACTCTAGATAAGAAGCATGAGAATGGGGTAACTTCAGAACACCTTCCTATGCCAGCTTCTTTTCATCTCACCTTGAGTCGAGTGATGGTCTATGAGGTTTTGAAATGTTTCAAACGGCTTAAAATGGAACTTCTGAACGATTAAAATTGATTCACTCGTATGGTGGTGGGTAGAATTGAGATATTTTGTAAGTGTACCAAAGTTGCCCCATCGGGGTCTAACTTTGGTACACTTCTTCAACTGCTGATACCCATGTAAAAGATACGATTCCATGACCATATATGATCATGGAATCCGAGGATTCCATGGTCGTATATGATCATACGTAAACCACTTTAAACATTTTATTTTTATTCCAGAAAGTTGTGATATATTGATTCAAACTTATTCTAACGTTAATACGGCACGATACTGATCCTATACCACTAAAAAGAATCTTTCCAGGAGTCGGTCTAAAGTTCCCAAAAATTGACATTTTCGACCAAAAATGATATTTAATGTGGATTTTTTCTCTTTAGTGCTTTAAATGTTCAAAACCTGAGAATGAGTTCGGAAAAAAATTTTCTGAGTAATATTCGATTATCGCGGTGAAGTATTGATGTTGTAAACTAGTATATCACACCTTTCCGGAATGAAAATGACAAATTTTGAAACCGATTTTATTCATGATCATATATGACCATGGAATCCACGGATTCCATGATCATATATATCTTCATGGAATTTTACGTTCTACATGGGTAGCTCCAGCTCAGACACATCAAATAGAACTTTGTAGCCCATCAATCGAAAGCTGAGACTGTAAGCTTGAGATTGACTACTAATAGAAGTGGGTTTCGTCAATGTATGTTGAGATGCCGAGCCAAAAAAAATAAAAAGTAACGAAATCGTACGAAATTTACCCAATTCGACGGAATGAATTCAGTGTCGTGTAGTGAGATTCATGTCGTAGTGGGTTGTCTGTCATCACCTTTAGGCAAAAAAATTCATACTATCCAATGCTGAAAGATAAAACTTTCAATATCAGAATGAGCCTCCAAGTACTTTGCAAAATGTTGGTAAACGTTTTTGCCAATTTTCAACCAACGAGAATATTGAAAAAATCCAAGTACCAAGCAAAATTCACAAATGAATGAAAAACATCAGACTTTTGCATGAAGATTGTGCCAAATACCTTCGAGTTTCTTCTTGAATTTAGCAATGAATATCATCAGTCGTCCGCTAGCAATAAACGCACGAATGGGCCAGTCTATCACTTCCACTACCAAAGACATTCCAAACGTTCCCTCTCAATCGTACAGTTTCCATTCATACCATAACCCATAGCTGTCTTCGTGAAATATCTCAAAGGACTCCTCGAAACCTGCCCGCATCTCAAAAGACTCTCAAACGTCCGTCACGGGGCCTCGCAACTGACTCTTTACAAAAACACCGCACAATTCGCAAAGGGTCGCGCTTTGAAGCAAAGGATGCATGCATGCAAAATATAACTTGCAAAGTGTTTATATGTATGCGAACATACACATCCTAATAAGTAAAGTGCGAGAAAAGGGGGAGTTGGGAACATTGATCCTGGAATGACTCTTGAAAAGAATAGGCATCGGCAAATGTAAAGAGGAATGAAGAAAGTAAAGGCGCGAGCAAAGTCAGTAGTAAAGCCGCGGGTCACTAACCAGGACATTTAAAGTCCTTGAATCAAACACAATATAGTATTGGATATCTGCTAGATTAAAGGGATATGGATAAAGCTTTGTATCGCAAATTTTACCGTAGAGCCTGATTTATACAAGTTTCGGGGCGTTTGAAAAATGAAATCCATATATTTATTAGCGCAACATCACGCCTCCGTTGAGATGAATCTTGTAACAAGTGTGTAGGCGAGGCCAGATGGTAAGCCATAAGTGTATTGGAAAGAAAAAGATACAGAACATATGGAGAGCCGCGTTTGATTGTAACTTGCCACTTTAATCAGGCCTGACTTGAATGATTGAAATATTGAATTGTTGAAAACCAGGAGAGTGTGTGCATATACCGATGAGTGAGATATAAAATCTTATGCAACTTACCTAGGAAAAAGTCAATTTATGGAAATTCCAGAGTTTGATGAGCTTCCGTGGCTCCCTTCGTTCACTCTAATGCCGAAAATGCTGCAAGATCTCGACCCGACCTTATAGGGTAAGTGTGCCCAACCTCGACCTACGTCAATATTTTCCATCGAACTTTGGCTTATTTTGAAACTTGTGAACTGGAATGCGTTTGATTTCGACCAATCAGACCCGGGATATCACAATCTCCTCAAGAAGTGATTGGCCGTGACATCGCAGAAGAGTGTACCCAACATAGCCCTATCCTTCAAAACGATGTATAAATTGGCGATAGAGTGCATAAAATCGTTTTTATCTGCGTGCAACCAAATTTGAAGCTTTTCATTGGTCCAAATTATTATTTTTAGCTTATTTTGACGCGATAAAGACATTCCGAGTGGTAGAAAAAGTCATGCCAACCGCTCTTTAGAGATAACCACATGCGGGGCATATTGGGTACAAGTCAATTTTAGTCTCCATCTTTGCGATGGCCTTCGTATTCCACTGATGAAATCGCTCCAAACCCAAGTTTTGCAACTTTCAAAAACGGATTCTGAAGATTTTAGAAAAAGGAATCGAATGTACGAACGTACATACGGTATAATTGTCCTAACTAAAAATTTTTGGCACCGGTTTTACTATCTCGTTGGCGGTTTCCAGAAGAGAAAAAAAATGAAAAACTCACCATGAATTCTCTGGGACACGTAGAAATCATTTGGGAAAAGTCCAAACCACTTATTCCTTCATACTTCAAGATAATACATGTAAAAAAAAATTTGCAGGAAATGTACTCTACTTGAGTACCACTCACCCTAGTGTATGTACTTTGTATGTACTTTGAGCTCCAGGTATTTTCAAGGATTGCATTGTATACATGGTTATAGACTATACTGGTGATATGGGATAGGAGGAAGTACTCTTTATGCAATTTTCCGATGTTTGAGTGCTTACAAAATTGCATAAAATAGCATTCGCGCCTCGATTATGAGGTTCCCCGCTTCGAGCGATTATTTCAACCCTCGCCTGCGCCTCGGGCCGAGAACCAATCGCTAAGAAGCGAGCTACAACCTCATAATCTCGGTGTGAAATCTACTATTTCAATAATAATTTATCGACACACCATGAGACTTTTTAAGACTCATACCTCATTGTTGTTGAGAAATATCATGTGTCTTGAATATGAATAAGGTGAGTGAACCAGTCATGCCCTCCTCAACCCTTCTTTAAGCTGTTTTATAATAACTTTGGCCTACCTCAATATCTTCCCCCCAGCCCCGTATGATAGTGCAAACTGCCAACTGGTACAGCACAAACATCCTCCTCCTTCGATATTCCCTTCCCAATTCCCTATGGAGAGGTCGCAAATCACCTGTGTACCTGCTATGCGTGTTTTTTTTTGCGACACATATCGAGTCCACAGGAGATGAACCCACTTAGCCTGGGAAGGATCTCACAGGTTGCGGCGAGCGACGGAGGGGGCCGCACCATCCCTCCCATTTCCCGTTTCCCAATATCTTCCAACGTACCTGTTATGACGTGGTTATGACCAGATCTGGTTGGTTCGGATTTATGTTTGGGTGAAGGTCGGTTCAAATGACAAGAGCTGATATGCAAATAATTATAAATGTTTATATCTTACTGATTTAATTGAACGAAATGTTATATCAAAACTGTTTACACGAAAGTGATTTGATCTTCAGAATCCAGACTGTGAATTCATTCCTCCTTACTGTAAGTGATAATTATGTATTCGTAAAGGGCATATTGCCCGTATATTGTTTAAAATAAATGAATGAATTAATGAATATATTATGTGCCGAGTTGCGGAAAACGCATTTTCTTTACGAAATGAGTGCTGCTGAAGCACTCGTTTTGTGAAGAAAATCGTATGAGCTATTTTATCGCCAGAGTATGGAAACGGCGTTTATCCGTCTGCGTAAGCCGGCATAGAAATACGATGTTTCCAAAAGGAAGATGATGAAATATTTTAACTTGACTTACAAATGTATGGGATCTTAATCCACTGTAGGATATTCGGAAATCCTTGAGGCTTGTCGACAAGTAGAGTTTTCTCTAGATGACACCGGAGATGGCCGGCGCGGCGGGATGCAGTTGGTTTGTGTCGTACTCTTTTACCTTGCGGCAAACTTGGGTGAAATCTATATCACGAGCTTATGAGCTTCGGTCAAAGACTGATCAATTAGGTAAGTGCCGTTGACTCTTAAATTTATAGCTTTCGATTTCTAGAGAGTCTTCAAAATTTGGACACCATTTGGCCGTGAGGGTAACGCGGAGTGTATCCCTTGAATTACGCGCATATAACGACAATAATTTGATAATCCAACCTGCTGAACTAATGAAAGTAGATTAAAAAGGCAATTCGTCAGTCGCATGTAAGCAATTTTCACTCACTTCGGGTAATCTGGGCCACATCGGGATGGCGGAACGCCACATACCTCGCCTCGTTCCAAAGCTTTTTACAATACCTTCAGAATGAGTTGAAATAAGATCGATTTCGATCAGACCGAGCTGAGTTATCTCAACTTCGACAAAATATCACATACCGTCAACCGGTGTAACTTTGGAACAGGAATCGAATTTTTTCCTTAACCCTCGCGAAACTTGCACGTCTTACATCAGAAGTGCATTGTATGATTGGTCAATCGAAAGCTCACAGTTACAGATTTCGATTGCGGTGCTTATAAGGCCCATTTGGATATCTCTGGTTGGAGCAATGAGCGCTGAAAGTCGTGTTCCAAAGTTAGACACGGACTGGGGTAACTTTGGAACAGAATTGTTATCATTATTTATTCGTCAATTATTGTATAAACTAGGGCACGCAATCGATTTTGACTATTTCCATTGACCTATTGTAAAAGTCCATTTGGTTGAACTTAACTTGTATAATCGAGCATAGACACCTTCAGCATATTACCTCACTGCACGCGTCACGGCTAACTCAAATACCTTCACAGTCGGCTTCCGACAAAAACTACCATAACTCGGCATCCGTGGGTCGTAATGAGACGTTCTTTGGCTCATTTTGAAGCTCTCGTGAACGATTACTCAAGTAAGTAGGATTTGATAATGATGTAGAGATTGGGAGGTAATTTAGAGTACATGAAGAAGTGTTTCAAAGTTACCTCACTCTCTGAAAAAAATACGTACTTGTCAGTTTTTACTCTACAAAATTGAAACTGGCTACTCTCTAAACCCGTTGGAGTGAAATTTTACTTTCCTTGGAGTGAAATTTGACTCAAAGCTATGAGTCAGTTTCGTGCGCACCGAACTGGAGTGATTTATCACTCCAAGCTGGAGTCAAATTTCATTCCAACGTGAGTCAATTATCACTCTTAGGATTGAGTCAAATGATTCAAAACCAAACTTTTCAACATTGTAGATATTGCAATAGAAAAATTAATTCACGGCGTGCACGCATATTTCAATTGATTTCCTGGTAATTCTGATTATTAATATTCTATGCAAAATGCACTTTTGAGAATTTTGGCAGATGTGTTCGAATCGATGTGAATTTGGACCCGCACCCTCTTGATTGCCAGTAGACCAAATGTGACTTTGTCATGGTACAGTCAAGAAATCCTATGTACGGTTGTGAACGGTCGATACGAGTTTTTAAATATACCCGAGTGGTGTTTCGAAAGGAAACTCGGAATAGAGCAGCATCACTCAACAATTGAAAAGTTTTCCACTTTCTTCATAAGTAATCCCGCAAATCATTCTGGGATTATACTCTAACCTATAAAAATGTATTTCACTCAATGTGAGGAGTCAATTTTCACTCTTCTTGGAGTGAAAATTGACTCAAGCTTGGAGCAAGTGTGATATTTCTATGGTTTCACTCCCTATGAGTCAAATTTTCACTCCATAGGAGTCATTCTGAGAATCACTCCAAGCTTTGGGTCAAAATTTCACTCCAACAGTTTTAGAGAGTAAGGACACTCAAAAGTGGAGGGAACCAGTATTAAGGCCTCAGGATGCCTCAGGATCATTTGCCTAGCCAACTGTGCGTGATAACCACTCTTCCATCGATTGTTCCAAAGTTACCCCCCGTACTCCAAAGTTACTCCAGTTGACGCTATGCTAGTTTCATATTCCGAAGCGCACGTGTCAGTAGAAGCGGTAAAATTTATGAATTGAATTAGGTCGGATAAATTGTTTGCTCGAGAGTCAAATTTGGACCACGTCTTACCTGTACTCATTGGAAGTATGAACTTTTCCGCTTCTTGCGGATATTTGATCTTGGAATAGACAACGGATGTTTGCGACACGTGCGCCTCTGAATGTTAAACTACTGAAAAGAGCGCCGATGTCATTTTCCCATGACCTCGACATGCATAGATCATCATTTGTATTAATCTCCAAAAACGTTCGTCAGAAGGGTGCGATAAAATTCATCAGAAAATACTTTGGTACATCTGATAGCAGCATAAGAGTTCTTATCGGACGTTGTTCTGTGTATCCAAGTTCTTTATCTAAGAATTTTCCACCTTCGTGTTTAGAGATACAGGGGATCGTCAAAATTTTCCAGAAAATCCTTCAATAGTAACAGAACTGAATTAAAAAACAGATAAGAATAAGAATGGTGAGATTTTGTACTCATTACTAAAATGTAGGCGACGGAGTTCTTATAACACTTATATCACACATGTTGAGACAGTGAACTCACATCACAACGAGTGATTCGACTGGCATGCTGGCATAAGCATCTTGTAAGCTCTTTCGGTAGATAATTATTGCAAGAAACCAACGAAATAATACGGGTGAGAAATTTTAGATTCCCTATACTTACAACATTCGATATACAGGCACTGTTCATTGAGATTGGTCAAGAATTCAAAATTTCGGAAATTGGATATGGCTTAGGATTGCAAAAGTTGTGCTCATACTAGTAGATATGGAAAGAATTTTGCTGGGCGCTGAAAAACATCTTTAATTGCGGCAAGAGCCACGAAGATTCTTTTAGAAATGACAACAGATAACTCTGGCGAATCTCAAAATTTTTCAACGTGCCTGAGCTGATTTCGAAGCTTGTTTCGAAACGTTAGAAACAAGCTAAAGTAAATCCAATTTAGACGAACCAGAGCCAATCCAAGTTGAATTGAGCAGAAAAAATTCGTTGTTAGAAAAATCAAAAAGTATGTAACTTTGAATTTGTGACATTTGCTGAGCGATCAGACCTAACTAACCCGTGCTTGCTGAATGTCAACCGTATTTCTCGCGAATCCCATCTGTATTCGAAATCTTGAGCCTCAGTACTTGAAGAAGTTGATTGCTGAATTTGCCTCAATTGTTCTCATTAGCAAATACCACGCTGTCGGTCATTTAGTTCTGATTTTTCGATCTTCAAAAGATTATCGCTGGCATTTCTTACGCAGCTCGGGATCCGGTGGAGTCACAATTTGCATTTGTGAGTGTGATAAAATTGGTAATGAATACAGTCTACTGGCATCAGCAAGAGGTTTAATCGCTAAGTGAGCTTGACAACGTCGAAGTTGTATTTTTTTTACTATTTTTAATGACGACTTTTTCTGCTTAATTCTGACATAGATCACCTCTGATTTGTCTAAATTGTGATAAGCTCGTCCCAAATTTTTGAAACAAAAACTTCAAAAAGAGTTGAGGTTTGTCGAAAAAAGTGGTGACATGCCAGAGTTATCCGTACAGCAGTGGAGGATAATGGGCAAATTACGCGATTTCCCGTTGAAACGCTTGTTATTTTAAGGAAAAACCTTGATGGCTCTCGCCTCAATTGAAAATCTTATTCTTCAGCGCCCAGCAACAATTTTTTCGTATAGCTACTAGAAAAAAACACAACCTTTGCAACCCCAGGCATGTTAAAATTCAAAAATATTGAATTTTCAGCTCACCGTAATGTAAGGTAAATGTACCCAACATGCTCTCCTTAGCAGTTTAGCCAATAGTTTCGGACCACTTCGAAATTTGTCAATGTATTACTGTGTTTTGTAACCTTTCTTCACAATCTTCAGAATGAGCTGCAGTGAGTTCAATTTTGACTTTCTGGAGCCGAGGTTCACGTCAATTCTGATAAAAAAAATAAGGGTATCCGCGAGTTCGTGTAGTGGTGCATCCAACATTCCTGCATCCTTTGATTTCATTGCATTTCAAGCTTTCTCATCCACCAAATTCATTATTTCCAGCTTGTTTTGACGTGATAAACACGTTTCAAGTGGTAAAAAGAGTCACACTCCGTCGAAATAACTACGTAGGGACATGTTGGGTACACTCCCGTAAGTTGGGTCTTTATGTTTCACAAACAATCATCGTATTAAGCTGATGAAATGGCTTCAAATTTTGTGGAATTTTCGAGAAGGAGATTGTGAAGGTCCTGAAAAAAAGGAATTGAATGTGCCAAAGTAACGTTGAAGTTCGTTGTTCCAAACAATTTTTGGCACCGGTTTTATTATCCGCGATTTCGTCGGTGACATATCTTAGCTGCGCAAAAGCGAGATATGCAAATTTTGCTTCAAATTTTCTGGGAGATGCAGGAATCATTCGGGATCAGTCCAAACGATTAATTTTTTTTTATTGTAACAAGAATGAAAACGTAAAAAAAAAAATATGCGACAAGGTCAACCAGTACCCATTTCCGTGATCGGCCTATATGCGGGGGCATATTGGGTACAGAAGGTAGGTTGGGTACACTTATCTCTTATACACATACATTGTGCCAGTGGCCAATATTTTATGTCGTACAAGACCTGTGCAGCAGTGTACGGATTTGCAATTGTGTGCATACCACATCAGTTCGAAAACAAAGTCTCTCACAAAATATAAGAGTTTCAAAGGACAATGTCCGTAGCAAATTCCAGCCACGTATAACTCACACGAGTCAGAGCGAAGGCTATTTCCCGATGGTGTGGATCTTATTGTCTCGATATACTCACTTGCAGAGCATCCAATGTGTCCCTTGTGGTTACTTATCGCAGCAGAAGATGCACGTGAGGCCACTTCTAATTTTTTTTTAATCTCCTTACTTCGTATGCGAATTTGACGCTCTTGTTGATCAGCGAATGAGTGTATTTCTCAGAGTTCAATTTCATTCAGATTGGAATGATTTCTGCGTCGGCGTGTTCACGCTTGCTCTTGTTAAAAAAAGTGAATGTGTGGATAAATTCGTTAATTTTATGATTGAATGGTGAATTTCGAACATTTTTAATATGCATTTCATAGCCACGATATTTGACTAAAGTCAATCAGAAGATCTTGGAGTTCATTGACTTGAATCAAGTCTGGTGACTGTTTCACTCACTTTGTATGTAGTTTTGGTTGTATTTGAATGAACCTGTGAATGACAATCCGTACTCTAAGGAAATACCTTTCTGCGTCCCTCAGAGCTTCATTCGTGTTGCTTATGATTTTTCGTCTCTTTTTCAAATTGTCTCAGGTCTTTCTTCATTTGAGAGGAAAGATCGTACATCAGAATGTCAGCCCATCTAATTTTTTGGGGCTTATAATCGAGAGGTCTCAAAAGTGAAAATACCAGAAACCATCATCATATGAATATGGTCAGAGTCGCAAAATTGTGTTTTTCCTTGTTGATAGGGTCCGTTCACAAAGTACGTAAGGACACATTTTGGCCACTTTAACCCCCTCCCCGCCCTAGTTTGCAGTAATCTTTTTTTTACCAAATTGACCACTTTCTGCCCCCCAAAACCACGTACTTGTTGGAAAATTTATAAAAAGTTCTTATTGCAGACAGTACTGCGCCAAGGAATCTAGCACTAGGTAAATCTTATTCCTTCGAGTCTATTTTTATTCAAAATTTTCATCTCATAAAATATTGTGCAGCGTGATTTCGATGCGAGGTTCTCTGTACTTTTAGAAAATGCTCTCAGTCTTAACTCAAATCCTCCGTACACCGACAAAACATGATATTGATCATCTTTTCACTTCTATAACAGTAGAGTTTCACATGACAAAGAGGGTAGACTCACTCCTTTCAAATGTGATAGTTGTGTCCAATACAGCAGAAGAGAATTTTAAATACCAGATTATTCATGTGGTCGGCTGATGAATTAGGAAAAATTACAGTTTAAACCTCTTCCTTCTCGAAATGTGTACATTCTGTTGAACCGAGAGGAGTTGTTTCAGGAGACTAACTATAGAGTGGTTTTTGCATTCAAGAATTATGTACAATAGATATTACAATAAACAGGATATAATATGAAAAATATTCTTCGTGTGTGGATCAGTCTACGTAATCGGGTCTTGTGGACCCTCTCAACATAGTTTTTCGTAGTTTCTTTTAGAGGGTAACCCCATGTGAAAGAATTTAGATATTGACTAACAAACGGGGTATCGGCCGGAGTCTCCGGGTCCTGAAATCTCACTAAAATTTTTTCACAGTTTCGTACCACCTAGAATATGAGGATTCTAGAGTAACTCCATCAAATGGGCCTTCTGTCCAGAGCTACAAGCAAAAATGTTAGCGTTGCTAGTATATCTATATATATATATATATCACTTTTCAACATGGGCCTATATGGGCAATGCTAATGTCTTAGGCTGTAGCTCTGAACGGGAGGCCCATTTGACAGAGTTGCTCTAGATTCTTCATATTCTAGGTGGTACAAAACTGTAAAAAAATTTGGGTGAGATTTCAGGACCCGGAGACTCCGGACTCCCCTTGTAAGTCATGAGATCTTTGGTTTCGGAACGATCGCTCAAGATTTTATTCAAGTGAACACAGGAATAGATGGTTGGGCGTTTGATTTGCCCGCTTTTCCTCATTGTTTTTAATGTACTACTTCCAGCGTATACCTCAACGTTTCTCAAGGAATGTACACTTATCTCATTTTGGAGCTTATTTTAAAATCTACAGAACCACATATAGCTGACTGATCTGGAATGATTCAATATGCAAAATAAAGGCATCTACAATCGAAAGTAGTCGATGATGAAGTGAGACATCAATCAAACATCACGATTCAGAAATACTTTCCTGGAATTTTTTGCAGCATTGATCGAAGATGAGAATCTGTACAAAAAAATCCCATCTTACATGGGATTACTCATGCATCTGGATGAACGATTTCGTGACTCAGGACATTGCTTCAACGGTTCTGATTATTTAATGTCATGTAGGAAAATTTTTTGGTAATTTGTGAAGATTAACTCAGAAATGACCCAACTATTATGTTATAATGAGGAAAGGCGGATCAACTCGATTGGTCCATATGATTCAATTGAAAGAGGTTGAACTGTCTGTGGTAATGACTTTGGTCAATAATTCGGTGAGAAGATTCGAAGATAGATTAGATCCGGAATTGATTTTTGACAAAGGAAACAGTGAGCAAATCAGGATAGCATCAAATTTTTCCTTCTAAGGGGACCTTTAGACCTGATTCAATTCCAGAGTTCAATGATCTATTCCAAAATAGATCAGAATTACTATAATACTCAATCATTGAGTTCCTTGGGTTGTAGCCAATCAAGTAAAGATGCCACAGTGAGAAACAATTGTCAACCGTGATACAATCTGAAAAATATTTATGCTCCCCCGAATAAGATTTAACTTCTTTGGTTGGAATGTCCACATTGGACGAACGCAATTTTCCATATTCGTCATAGCTTCTGAAGGAGTCATCGAAAAAATCTGACAAAAAACAAGAAATTTTTCAAAATTTTTGCGAATTGGATCTATACAAAAATGATTTTAACTTGCATTTTATCTCAACATCAGGGCTCAATAGGTAGGTAATTGATCCTACAGTGAGCGAGATGTGGAATGCACCAAAAAATTGGGGAAATTTTTTCCAAAGCTTGCAAAAAACTTGCAAGGAGTAAAAGCTCAGAAAGGTAGATGAACCCCATTCAAAAAATCATAATGCTTTCATGCCGACATATGTATATGTATGCCCCCGAAGAAGTCAACGCAACAGCACTAAAAAAAAAAAAAAAAAAAAAAATTAAGAAACTTCAAAAAGTCAAAGCAGTGAACGAAGAAGCGCACAACTGTCTGTCACATCGTACCAGTACAAATGTGCAACATCATATCTTTTGACAAAGGGCTAAAACAGCTCTGATGTCATGGTCAAAGTGGAAGTAACACTACATGAGGCGTAAAGGAATGAACATATACCTAACGTATACATACATGAAGTTCACGCATGTTTTTAAAGCGTTGGGGCCTCATGCACGCGCGCCACGTTCCGAGAGTATATATATGGGCCCTAAACGCGCCCGGAATACGGCATTCGCCGCTCGAACTCGGCCGCGGACCGGCGCGGTATATATATTTTAGTCCATCAGCTCAATATTTATACAAGACAAGAATCAACTCCTTCAACGATACCTGCAATATAAAACACATGAGAA
Source organism: Eretmocerus hayati (assembly GCA_029851415.1). Taxonomy (NCBI): domain Eukaryota; kingdom Metazoa; phylum Arthropoda; class Insecta; order Hymenoptera; family Aphelinidae; genus Eretmocerus; species Eretmocerus hayati. Next base: position 29,667,827 of record CM056741.1, on the reverse strand, counting down.
AAGTTCAAGACGGGTATCGTCTATACAATATACCGATTCACATCGATACTCGTAATCGGTTGATATAAAAATTCGATTGCAAGGCTGAGACGCCAAGTTGAAAAAGTTTCAAATTTTAGTGGAAAGCTCGAGTGAAATTATATAGAGCTGGTGATTTTTTTCTGAGAGTGTGGTGTATAGTGCTTTCTTAATCTGAATTTGAGTTTTTAAAATACTAGTGATATCAAGTCGTCTGCGGATTGAGTGAAATGTTGCGCATCAGTTTGATTTGAAGTTTGTGACATCATATCAAGTTTTGAATGGAACGCAAGTTGAAAAAATCTGTTACAGTGACATTGTTGCATGCAAGTTGAAGGTGCAGAATTTGTACCAATTCCAAAGGTGAGTTTTTTAAAAAATATTCTATTAAAAGTATGAAGCGATCCGTATAAAAAGCATCATGAAAGGACAATTTTTGAAAAAGTAAGATCACTTAGTAATCATGCTAGTCCTAATGTTAAGTAGATACAGACAGGGTATGGTCAGACACCGAGAGATAGAGTTTCACAAGATTCAAAGTGGTTCACTGCCTTTGGTAAAGAACGTAAAATTGGTGTTATCTCCTCTAAGATTTTATTGGTGGATTGGAGTCCAATTAAATTTTTTAAGAATATTACGGAAATATTGTTATGAAAGGCAAAGTTGAACGAAAATTGAAGGTATTCAGTACTGTAAATTTAGTATGGTATCCTTCGTAATTTATAGGAGATTTGACTAATAAGCATAGACAATTCTACATTTTCAAATTCCCCGTATGGAGACAAGCTTTTGCATACATGCAAGGGTTGATTGGCTCAAATTTTATTCAAAACCACAACCTTGAATTTTTTTACTCGCTCACAGGTATATTGAAGCCTTTGACTTCGTTTTGTTGAATCAAATTTCTGCAATCCAACTCGAATGATTGTGCGTAAGAAAGTGTTGATATTATCCTGAATGTAATTATTTCGTAGTTTGTACTTTTTGATACATTAGAAGAAGAATTTTTTTTCGTAGATCATTTTCTATGTAAACTTCAAAAAAAGTATACCTCAAGTAACACGTTTACTGCGACGGGACCAACTGGTGGGTCTCAACGCGCTTGTGCTCCTCTGTGAGCTGAAGATTTTTTTTCTATGGAATTGAACATTTCGCGATCTTCGGACCCGAAACAAACGAGATAATTAAAATCTGAGAATTCTTTTCAATCAACTGCCCCGCTGTACTAAGCGAAAAGGATAGTAATATCGAAACGATATTTTTCAAGAGAAGTTGGACCATTCTTCTGGATTTCCACCCTCTCTAATATGAGAACTTCTGCAAAATTCTTGAAAAGTTTTGAATCAAATGACGTGTAATGTTTTCCATCGATTGAGAAAACTCAGATGAACCCTCACTAATTGGCTATGAGTCCCTCAAAAGTATATTCAAAATTCTTGCTTTGAAAGAACAACAAAATTAGTAAATAATTATCTTTAGTCATCAATGGTATTATAATAATCATATTAGATCATCACTGGCATTTAGTTTATAAAATATGATTAGCATCGAAATTCTTCGATACCAACAAGACTCCAATTTCTTTTTTGGGTCGTAATAGGAATGCTCAAGCACCAATTTGATTGCCGAACGAATTAAATAATAACATCAAGTTGACAAATAACACCATTTGGTGTTCTCATTCGTCTACTCCCCAGCATTTATCTGACCTCTTGGAATCGAAAGCATCAATCGAAAATTGATGAAAAAATGCATGAGTACCAAATCAGGCTCATGCATTTTTTCAGGAGAATTTTCCGATAATGTAAAATTTTTTCTACAAAAATCACTGATCCAACAGAATACCAACTATCAATAAATTGTATTTTCAGCTAGGATGAAAGCCGTTCAGGGCAAATGCCCAATTTTACTGCTTCTGTCATTATTACTTATCTCGGTGAGGGCTCACCACGTTCCGGGTCATCGAGGCGAACATCAGCTACACGAGCCACCACCAGAAGTTATAACTTTTCAACGATCGGCAGTCGAAAGGCCACCAGCTCGGATACTCGAAAATCTTGATTACGGCGCTGAAGGTCTCCCTCTACGTTCAGCTGTAGAGTCAATTCCAGAGCATGATGTGACTCAGCATCTGAATTTGCCATTGGACCATTTGCCATTTACAGAAGCTTTTGGACCACTAGCTTCGCTCAAACTGTGAGTATCGAATTTTTAAAAAAAGGCTGTAGAGGTGATGGACATGCACTGTTTGATGCTGATTTATTTAGATTTACACTGCCGGTCAAAAGTTTCAGGACACCCAGACATTTTTTTTCATAACTTTGTAAATTAAACTACTATAGGCTCTGATTGACCAAATACATTTTATCGAGGCTCATTTCGAAGGTCTTTCCACGTACTCAAAGATAGTATTGATCATTTTTATCTGACGAATCGGGATCTTCCCAATCTTAACCCGAGAGAGTTGGATTTTTGGGAGAATCTTCTGGCTTCTGCACATCAGAGATACAAAAAATTTGGCCTGGAACTTGTGAGATGTAAAAGTACAAATCTAGAACTTGAAGGTCCGTCTACGTTACTTCTAGTTTGAACTATATCATTTTCACAGAGGAAAGTTTTTTCGCACAAATAGAAACCTTATTCAAAGATGACGAAAAAATTCACTTTTTTAGGCACGTTTCAAAAGTTTTTCTGACTCTTGACTAATATATGCAAGACAGATACCAAAAACGATGGTCAAATCCCCAATGCGAAAGGTATTCTTCCGTCTTTCGTGAATCAAAGTGCTATTTTTGCGAATCCTCTCTATTGGAGAAAATGTTATAGCTCGGATTGGAAGCCGCACAGAGAGACTTTCGAAAACGAATTTTGAAGCCTTAGACTTGTACTGTGAAGTCTCATGAGTAATATACCAAATCATCAGTATAAGTATCTGTGATGTGTAGGAGTCCGAGAGTTCTCTCAGAAATCGTCGAAATTGACACTCTGAAAGACACGCTTGAGAAGTAGACATTGAAAAATTCCCAATCCGTGCAAATACAAATAAAAATTGCCATCTTGAAGGAAGTGAGAAGACCTTTAAAATGAGCCCGGATGAGGTCCAAACCCGGTGGTCTAAATTGAAACGGGAAACACAAATTTTGGGTGTATAAAAACTTTTGACCGACAGTAAGTATATTTTGGTTGCGAGTTCAGAATTATTTGCACTCGATTGATTTTGGTTTTACACTTTATATAATTATAGCTTCCTCACATAGCATTGATCAATAGATTCATGGAAAAAATAAGTACGCTCTTTTCGTTCTTGGGTCAGTCTTTGAAAGATATTTTTAAAATTGTCTCTGAACCACAAATCACGGGTAAAATGCAACAAAGTAGAAACTTGTCCCAACTCTCATTTGAAATTTTCTATCACCATTGGTATGAGTCAGTGCTTTCAGACAAATTCTACTAACAATAAGTATCACAATAAATCTGCGAAAACTACTTAGACTGTTGTATTTCATAGTATTAAGAATTTTCAATTCGAGAATCGCTTTGCCATTTCACCAAATGCAAGTCTTTTACATTATCCTGTGAAATTATCATCGAATTATAGCATACAAAACTTTGGTAGAACTCGATCAACTAATGCGTATAAACGATTTTCGTATTATTGTCAGGATAAAATTTGCCATCAGAGATACAGGAAACTTTCTGACCGAGATCAGAGAGCCAGTTCACATTCAGATAACGGTAAAGAACCAGTAAATTATGCACTGATTCTGATTAAAAAATCCCGAAGAGTGCGTAAAAGTATTTCATTTTGCGAACATGAGATTAAACCCAATAATGAATTTGGAAAAACTTTTTGCAGATTAAAATTAATTTCACGCATTTGTCAGTGCAATGTGGTTTCATTAACTAACATAAGAAGTAAAATACCTACAAAGTTTGACAGATTCAATCAAAAATAAAAATTATCATGTGTTTTCACGTATCCATTTCTATCAAGCTTTCATACGATCAATGCCAGAATCTCAGATCTATTATGTGCAAATTTAAGCATAAGGTCAATGGACGCCAAACGTCCTGAATATCGATTAGTAAAATTTAAAATACGCATACATCAAGATTTCAATTGATTATCACTATTTCTTGCGGTTTACCACTCCATAAAAAAGATCATAAATCATTCATATCTTTATATTATACCGAATGAAGTATTATCGAGTCGTCTCTCTCTTACGCACTTATATATTTGGTAAGGCACGGTAATATTTTACATAATCATTCGGACCTTAAATTAATGTCCAAAATCACTCATGAACTTATCCCGTTTCGTGGAACTTGTCGAAAACATGCTATATAGCGTTAAGATTAAGAAGAAAAAACCAGTTCCCAAATCGACTTTTCAGACTGCACTCGAGGAAGTGAGATCGCTGACCCCTTAACGGCACCTTCTCGACTGCTAACAACGATTTTTTATTCTTCGTTTCATATATATTGATATTCGAATCTCGCACAGTCGATTTCGCATCTTCCTTAATCGTATTCTGATCGTATCAACTTATATATACCTATACATATTTCTGTCGCATACTTTTGCATGTGTGCAAATCTCGAGAGTAGTCTTGTTTTTTTTTTGTTCGCCAAAAGTAAAACAAAATAAATGAATAAGGAAAAAAATGGTAGGAATGTAGATATGTTTGTTTGACAGAAGAAATTAAATAGATTGATTGGAAAAAATGCAATTACAGTTTCAAGTGAAGCAAGCTGAAGTGTAATCATCACGAGATCAATGAGTCTATCTGATCGAATATCATCTCACCATACATGTATTACAATCTCAAGACACATTATAAACGATTCGTTCTGAGTGGTAGCCAGATGTAATGGATGATTTCTTATCAGGAATTGAGTCGATGAAACGATCCATACCTGCAAACAAGCTTCTTATTACTTCCATAGCTTATGTTCAATGTTTGATACGAGAATAGCTTCAGCAAATTAAGCTATAATCAAATGGAATTTGGTGACAGCGATTCAGTTGTACCGATGGAGGCTATCTTGTAATCAATTTAAAAAATCTTGTTTGCATGCCAATTTTTCAACGTGTATTATTTCATATCTTGTTGTCAATCGTTTGGACAAGAATATTAAGATGCGATGTAATAGAGGTCGGTTGCGGAAATTCCACGACAATCTCTTTTGTCTGATATAGGCCATCGAGAATCAAACTGGAATTCTTTATTACTTTTGAGCATCGCAATTAAAGAGTATCTAAAGATTATATGTTAAGATCTGTACAATCAAATTGAGACTGTATAAGTTATACAAGTATTTATAGAGTCAGGGCTGTTGGAAATATATTATGGGCTAAATGCGGAAAAAAGATTAAGGGAATATCAATTTGGAGAGATTTTACCAGAATGTAAGAATGTATGAAACAAAACGCGAATATGAATGTTATTTGATTTTTATGGACGAAACCCCGATAATCTAATGCTATTTGAATTGTTTAACTCTACTCATTGAAAAACGCGCATGATATTCCTAAAATATCTAGATGCTCACATGGTTTTCTTCACAAAAAGTCTCTGAATTCAGGCATACTTATGAAAATGAATCATAATAGTATACAATCCGAAAGGCTTGACGAAGTGACAGTAGTTTTATTTTCATCATCTCGTAGATGATTAATTCTTATCGTTTTGTTCCTCAAAATCATTTTGAGTATAGACCACGTTGGATCGGAAGGAAGGGTGGGAAAGTTGAAGGTTCATGAAAAAAATTTTCTGTGAAGCTGTATTTCTACAATACATCCAGGATCATTCTCGAAAAAGAATCCGAATCTCCACCGTTACATTTCAAAATGATGCCGATTTTCGATTTTTATTTTATAAATATTTATATTATATTTATATTATAAATAAATGATGAGTCAAGAACTGTCTGTATCACAGATTTTTCTCTCTTTCGTGTGTTTTCCGCAATTAGTCGAAAGGGATGAAATTCATCGAAGAATAGATGTAATAGTTATTTGTAGAATTATTCAAAATTCTACATGATAGATGCTCTCTTTTATTCAGGAATGAAGAACAGCCAGTGCGAGATTCTCAGATAAGAGGAAAATACCCGAGGAGCTTCTTAAACTCAGTTCACTTTTTCCTTAACTTCTTCGATTACCCACAGTAGATCCAATTCTTTCATATATGTGAGAGTAAAATTTTGTAGATCTCCAAAAAATCTGCAAAAAGCTATCCAACACATTTTCCGATAAAACTCATCCCTTCCAACTTATCACGGTAAAACCACGAAAAAGACGAAAAACCGCGAAAGAGACACTATCTTACCCATATTTTACAATGGAAAAATTCATTTACAAAGAATCTCAATACTATTTGAAAAATGATCCTGGAGGTACCTAGAATCACACCTCAAAGGAATTTCCTCGGGAATTTCTTTCTTCCCCCGAACCTTAAACTTTCTCGCCATTCCGACCCACCGTGGACTATGATTGTCGCAATTATCAAATCTTTCAAGTATCGCAAATGGTTTCAATAGTTTGAAAAATTTCAGTAATTTCCTGACAACGTAACTCATCCTATCAAAATGAGTTCTAAACATTCTTCGAGCTGAAAGAATTCACAAATCTTTTCAACTGAGTAGTTCTGATGTAAAAACTTTAAAATAATGTGTGCGTGCTTGTACGAACCCTTACAGTGTTTAAGGGAAATTCGTACAGGCCGTTTCCCACGTATATTCTGGTGCTCTTCATGGCGCAATCGTTAGTTTTCCGATTCCAGGTTTCCCAAAAAAATTATGATCGAAAAAGGGGTCAAAATCCCAGGTCCGTGCCCTGTCGTTTTTCATTTTTTCGACTCTTGTGAGTGTGGAGCGTCGCGATGGGGCTCGTTTGAGATTCGGACGAGCAAATACATCAAATATCATGGTATTAAGCACCAAATTCCATTGCTATAACAGCCCAAAGACCATTTTTTGCATTGCGCGGAGCACATAAATTTTGTGGCGCAGTTTTGCTTGAAATTTTACTCCCTCAGTTTTCCTCGATAAAAGTGAATTTGCCTCATTTCAGGCCTTTCCCCACCAATTTTTTCTTGTAGTAGATCGTCAGGCGCAACTTTTCTATGCCCCAAAGTATCGAAAAAAATTGATATTCACACTTTGGCGAGTACTTTTTCGCAAAAATCTACTTTTGCTACATATTTTGGTCAGTTCCGTGCCCCACTAGTGCAACCTTTAAACGCGAGACTTTAGGGGGTCTCATTCAACTTTTACAAAGTATTTGGTGACCAAATGAAGACTCTACTTAAAACCTAATAGAGACCGCAACTCGAACCGTTTATCCGTGGGATTGATTATAGTGCCAAATGTCAGGTTCCGTGCCGGCTACCGTATTATCTATGTTATCCATATGGTACCGAGGAGTAGAAAAATTTACATCGGTTCACGCGAGTTAATTATCACTTTATAAACTTCGAAATATCGAAAAATACATTTTAGAGCCCTGGAAAGTGAGATTTGGAGTTGGCACATTCTCGAACTTCGAATATCAGAGTTTTCCGTGTAACTACTCAACTGTGATCTCGAAAAGCATCATTACCTTTCGTTCCTTGATGAGATAAAAAGCGTCTTGGATCTAGAAAAAAAAGATTACCATTATTCAAGCACATGAAATCCTCGAGGAATGGCTTTTATAACATGATGATTTATTTTAAACAAATAATGTGCAGGCCCTCGTCACCACAAAATCTTGTAAAACAGCCAAAAGATGAGCCAAGACAACAGATGCTGCGTGATGCAGTTGAATACAGGCCAGCACCAAACAAAGGCATCAAATCAAACAATTACGTTGAACCTGACGCATTTTGGCTGGAGCAATTAACAGCGCCCGCGGTGCGCCGAATGGTAGCTCCACCAAACGTTGTATGTCATCTCGAAGCCGAATCCGTCTATCGCGAGGAACCTTTTGTACTACTTCCTAGAGCTTTGCCAGCCCACAAGTGTACCCATCTCGTCTACAGTGCTGCTACCATAGGTATTGTATATGTCTAGAACTTTTTTTGCCATCTATAGAAAATTCAGGCTGACATTTTAAATTGAGTATAAACAAGAATGAGACATGAATATTTTAATGTGCGGTTTTTTTTAATGGTGTTTCAGATGCAACTGATCTTGTAGCGATAGCCCGAGATCCAGAGTATGACATCGTCAAGGGTGAGTTAGACAAAACGATTCCTCACAAGGTCTTAATTTCTAAGCTATATGCAATAATTTATTCGACTATTTTCATCCTGCATTCACTGTCACAGTTTTCAAATTTATTGTACATGAGTAACATTTGCTTTCAGTACTGAGATGTATTTTCTGGAGAAGTCCTACCTGGATACATCTCTGTTCGTTTAAGATTCTGAAAAATCAGTAATTTCGATTCTAAACCTTCTAATACGAGTAAAACGACTTCCCTTGACGTAATCTCAATGGTCAATCCAAAGCATTGAGTAAAGGATAATGCCCGATTGTACAAATTTGCCTTGTTGAGAGTATAGTTTCAATGATTTAAATTTCTCTACGAATAATGTCAGTTTCCTGAAAGATCTGCAAAAATTGTACGAAAGCTCTTCGATAATTAGTGGTGGCTGAAATTTTATTGTGCTTTCCTCGCTCCACTAACCCAAGTTTTGCCGAATTTTTGGCGCATCCTTTTCGACATAATCTTCTCAACACTTTGGTTGAAATACTCAAAATAAACTTGAATAATCCGCAAAATTCTTCAGGTGGTTACAAGGCAGCCGTTGGTCAACGTCGTCGTGATCCAGCTCTTCGAGTTCTCCTATCGATCTCTTCACCAGAACACGGACGTCTCTTCCGGGATCTACTCTCAGCTGGTGAAGATGTCACACTCAGATTTGCTAATTCTCTCACAAATCTTCTTCTTGAATACGATTTTGACGGTGTCGAAATTGACTGGGATCGCGCTACCGTATCCGAATTAAAACGTCTCATGAGAGTCGTAACTTCGGAACTTCGGGAGCGTGAATTTCTTGTAACTCTTGCACTAAGACCGGAACAAGTAGCCGATTTTGAATTGGCTTCGATGGTTGATTTGCTGATTTTGAGAGCTTGGCATTCTCGACGAGTTCCTGGTTTGGCAAATAGCCCAGCACCATTGAAGCTTGTGACAGAGATTGTTGAAAGTTTGAATAGGAAGAGTGTACCTTTGGAAAAGATTGTTATGGGTCTACCGATGTTTGGCTGGTCTTATAAATTGGCACCTGGTTCCGGTCAGGGTGAAAAAGAAGCTGCACATGCTATTGGATTGGGCACTCATGGGCCCTATACTAAACACAAGGGCGAGCTTGCATATTTCGAGGTGAGAGAATCAATTCTTATACTTGCATTATCGCCTGTCTCGCTACCGTTCGGTCCGGCTCATAAAAGTTTATTTTTTTTTTCATGGTCCTATGTGTTCCGACTGTTTTAATTGACTACAATTAAGCTTCTTGAATTTCAGGGGTCTATAAAAATAATTTATTTCATGGAAGTGAGTCTTTTCGAGAAAAGGTTGACGGAAAATAACTCAAGTTCTATTGCCAACTCCTATTGCATCCTGATGAAAATCTCACAAATAGCACATTTTCCACACTTTTCTTTTAATTGATTCTCAGTACTACAACCGATACTCACAGTTGAAATGCTTATAGAATTTCACCAAATTTACGTGAAAAATATCAACGTATTAATTAACAAAATCAACGCGAAATTTTCCTCTTTACATTATTACAATTTAGAGTGCAAATAACCTGACTCACTGCATAAAGTATCGATGTATATTATATCCACCGTGACGTCAATACATTCTTGCACTCAATAGTCGAATATATTTCACATCGCTCTGCTCAAGCCAAGATACTTGAATTGCGCGCATGAAAGAACAAAATTCCACAATTAATCAGTTTGAATCAGAATTTTCATCAATCTTCCAACTCAACAATAATTTATGTACTTAATTGAATATGCCGCAATAACTTGTGAACTGAATATCATCTTTCTCATTTAAAAGATATTATACCTCGATTACACATATCTCAACAAACTTATTACATTCTCATCACATTCCAGATTTGCGAAAAACAAGAGGAGCAATGGCAATACAGGCGTCATGAAAAAAATGGTTCATATCTGGTTCTTGGTGATCAATGGATCGGTTACGATGACCCTTTAAGTGCAAAAATCAAAACAGCCTACGTGAAATCTGTTGGCCTTGCTGGAGTATCTCTGTACACTCTTGATCTTGATGATTTTCAGGTACACATTTTATACATTCTTACATCCGTTATCGTGAATAACGAGTCTCATTATATCCTTAATGAGAGTCCATGTACAGATTTAATCTTTAATTAAAATCAATTTGAACGGAACACAGGGTATTTGCGGTGAACCATGGCCAATGTTAACGTCAGTTACTAAAACGCTTGGAATTTTTGATGGCCCAGAGGAGGAGTGTGATAAAAATGGATTGTACAGCGATCCTGATAACTGTTCCGGATTTATATCGTGTTATGATGGTGAGTTGAGTCCTGTACTTTCACACTTTGACGATAATGAGAAAAAAATTTGAGTGTATATTATACAGTGTGTGCATCGACGCTCTGAATTATCGATGATTGAATATTATGAATTGTGCTTTGTGAAACGTGGCGGGATTATAAGTATAAACTATGCGTGAAGTGATGGTATTATCTGATACTATTAATCAATGACCCATCGCGGACATGTGAATTACAAATAGAGTAAGTAATCCGCTTACACCGGATCGAGATATTCTCGTGCCGTATAGTATCATCTTCTCTGCAAAATAAATTTCATTCGAGTAGTATTAGTGCGTTTAATACTGAAGCATCATCAATAATTGATGCTCGAGTTTTTCTTTAATGAGCTGTCGATCTTTTCTTTTGATGCAGACGTTGCGCGTCGCGTGATTCAAGTTCAAGTTGTTTCTTTTACTTTTTCATTGATGATTCACACGTCAATAGCAAGTTTATCGTACGAAACTGCGAGATCGGTATTCAACGGATTGAGGATCATTGCCCGATTACTACACTCATATCGCTTGGCATGTTTTTTTTTCTTCATTTCTCAGTAGGTCCGTTTTGACTCTTATGGAGGAATCTTTCATGAGTATCTTTTTACTTAATGAATCTACGCCGTAATTTGAATGTGAGTAGTCCCGCGCAAAAGTGATATGCAAAAAAATGTCATGTCTCAAATCTTTTTCTTGGCATTTTCATATGAGTCCGTGGCTAGAAATATAAATTTTTAAGGAACTCTGGAGTCCCAAAATAATTTCTCCCGGTCGTGGCGCGCATAATGCGCATGGCGAGCCAAAATATCTCTGACAAAAATTTGACAATTTTTTTTATCTAAAACGCGAATATTTCAAGTTTGGCACTGAATACGTCAACGAGATCCCTCATCGCCAATTCTGGTGGCTCCGACGCCCCTTTTATAGTTATCGAGAATCAGTAACCATTCCGATCGTTGTAGATCTGGTTCACACGCATGAAGTTGACTTCGTCAAGTGGTCTTTTTGAAGGAAATTTTTTCGGTTTTCCGATAGGACTAAAACTCAAAAAAAGATATAGGGACTATCTCTTTCTGAAAGAGCACAAAATTATACACCAAATATTTGATTTTCAGAGATCAAAAAATAATACATCATTGCCTTTGCAGCGTACGCTCAGTTCGGGCGTTGGGATGTTATAATTCCCGAGCGGAGCGAGGGAAGGAAGTCCTCCGCCGCCCAAAATGAGCCTGCGAGCAAGGACAGTGGTGGTTTTTCATCGTGAGAACCCTAAGACCGTGTTTAAAATTGGTACTTTTTGGTTAGAACGATGAACAAAAAGGTTTTTGAATAAATAACATTTCTGTATTTTTCATATTTTTGCTCGTACAAGCCGTCCATGACCTCAAAACGGAATTTTTTATAATGATTTCGATAGATTTTTTCAAGAGTTTCCCAAAGTAACCAAGTACGTTGATTAATACAGTATCAAACTTAATATATTTGCGTAAAGATTGTCCAATTTTTGTCAGAGATATTTCGATTCGCCGAGCGCATATGCGTGCCACTTCCGGGAAAGATTTTTTCGAGAAGACTTCTGATAAAATATGGCGATTTACTGTTCGAGCAAATTTCAATGTCCCTCAAACAACAAGACCTGCTTTCATGAAATCCTGAGGGAACGTGTCCAATTTATCGAACTATCCACGATATATTTTCGACATTTTGTGATGGAAAATTAGCATAATCGAAAAACCAAAAAATCTTCATACAATCGAAAAATGCCAAACACGCTGAGCGTGCAAAGAATGGAAAACTTCGCGAGGGGTGTTCTCCACTTCCAATTTTTTTATTATCCATATCGACGAAATTTTCATAAACCATCCTCTCACACGAAATTCTAACTTTATAGCATAAATAAACTGATTTCTGCTCATTGATTTTTGTAGGTATGTTATACAGGGGTCAATGTGGCATGGGCCGTTTCTACGATGCCTCAAGAGGGAGATGCGTTCTGGCTCGACCTGAATTATGTGATCCAGGACACAGTAACAAATACACACAAGTGAGCAAGAGACAAAGGATGGAGAAGCTTGAGCTTGCAGAACCTCAGGTCACCGGTCCCCGAGTTGTTTGCTACATCACCTCATGGGCCATGTATCGAAAAGCTGAGGCCAAATTCGTTCCCGAGCATCTAGATTCGAGACTCTGTACCGAGGTCGTATACGCATTTGCCGGACTTACACCTGATACTTTGATGATCAGCTCGTTTGATCCATGGGCTGACATCGACAACAGTTAGTATCTAAAACATGGATTTACTCGATGATGATGCAGGTTTGATTGGGTGATTGATCGAGAAGTGATTATGGCGGCCTTAAAAATTTGGCTTTTTTTATATTGAAAGTCGTTATGAAGCTAGTGTATGAGAAATTTTTAATGGCCGATTTGTTAATCAATTCAAGTATAAATCCCGTCATGGTCAGTTTCAAAAAAATTCATTCAAGTTTGGTTTCAGCACGTTATACACAAAGTTTCATGAAAATCGTTCATAATTTCCAAAATTCGTGGTCATCCGAGGCCCTAGCAAAGGAGACCTGTCTGTTGTAGTACAAAGTTGAGTTCACATTCATCTTGGTCGTAGAATGAGAAGATAACATTTTCATCCAATTACACTTTCGGTCATGAAATTTTACTCATTTTTAGTGAAATTTTACTGTGAATTAGTGAGAATACACTGTACGGGATCAATTTTTACTGATTCGTGCGGAGAGAGAAAGTTTTAAGAAAGAAAGGTTTCATATCTTAAAATTATGTGCTCATTTCGTCGTACCATACATGTACTCACAAACCTATATTTTCCCTTATCTTTTTCAGACCTATACGAGAGGGTGACTTCAATATCGAATAGCCGAGTACTTTTAGGCCTCGGTGGCTGGACGGATAGTTCGGGTGACAAATATTCCCGTTTAGCGAGCAGTCCCTCGTCTCGTCGACGTTTTGCCTCCAGTGCCGTTCAATTTTTACGTAAACACGGATTTCAGGGCCTGAGTCTCGAGTGGAATTATCCAGGCTGTTGGCAAAGTGACTGCAGAAGAGGTCCCGAATCGGACAAGTCTGATTTTGTCGAACTGCTGGCGGAGCTGAGACGTGAATTCGATAATCAGAGCGGGCCAAGAATGAATTTGGCTGTGGCACTGTCGGGATACAAGGAGGTCATCGACAAGGGTTACAATGTCAAAGCCATATCCGATCTAGTAGACTTTATGACTGTGATGACGTACGACTATCATGGAGCTTGGGAAGGACACACTTCGCATCTGGCTCCTCTTTTTGCCATACCTGGTGACTCTAGTCCTTATTACAATATGGTGAGAGATTCACTCTTATTTCGATCTCCTTTATTCAGAGTTTATTTGCGAGATTTTTTAGGGAAATTATCCCTGAGTTGTGCTGAACTCATAGCTAATTTTTCAACTCCCTGTTTTGAGATGGAACCCTTTGTGTTGGATTTGGACGGAACCACTGCATTCCACAGTTCTAAAATCATCAGTAATTTTCTGGAAATTAACGATGCTTGGGAACATTTGAGAATAACGACATTCGTACAGTGTAGCAATAATTTGTAAACTTCAGCCAAACTCGTAAGCTCATGTAGATCTGTCTGACTAGTTTCAGTAGAAATGGACCGGTTGGAACTGAATGAGACCTGGTTTGAATTTTTTTTTTAAACATTTGAGATGATTTTCAAATTCGATACAAGAATAGGCGCTAGTAAAGAGCATACTAATACCTCAGACTTCTAAAGATTTATGGCGTTCGTGATATCGCTTACCTTGACGCAATTGCTTTCAGAATTTCACTTTAAACTATCTGATAAGTAAAGGAGCCGATCGTTCAAAAATCGTCGCAGACATACCCATGTACGGTCAAAGCTACAGATTAACAAGTTCAGAAAAATCCGGTTTGGGAGATCCCGCTGCAGGCCCTGGTGCAGCAGGCGAATTCACCAAGCAGCCTGGCATGTTAGCTTACTACGAAATCTGTGACCGTATTGAAAAACATGGATGGCAACTTGGACCAGGTAGAAATTAGTCTATTCTAGCTTTTTATTCTCACTCCTGTTGATTATATTCATTCTACATCTTAATCAATATCTAATATGCAGGTCCAAGTGCTCATTATAAGGACCAATTTGTGAGTTTTGAGACACCGATGAGTATCGCTTACAAAGGCCAGTACGTTTTGAACAACAAGCTTGGAGGCGCAGCAGCCTGGACTGTAGATCTTGATGATTTCACTAATCGCTGCTGTCAGGAGCCATTCCCTCTACTCCGAAGCATTAACCGGGCACTAGGTAATACCATCTTGTTCCAAGTGCAGTATTATCGACCTATACAGTTCGATTATAATCAGTGTCGAATCACAATAATTTTATTTGATGCTCAGAATAGGATCCCACGATATACCTTCATTATATTTTTTATGTAAATTAAAATCTTTTAATTTCAAAGTCTCACTCCATTCGACCATATCAATTGCAATTCCATACTAAGAATACGACACTGATTTGTAACTTCATCATATTATAAACCAGGATCTCCATAATTTGGGCTGCCATTCATAATCAGAATAAAGTACTGATAATGAAATCGAACACAGTTGAAAGATCAAAAAGACCCGATCAAGGTTGACCATTAATAACTAAATACAAAATTTGAAATAGGTCGCTTACTTACCCCGGCTCCAACTCACAAGGACTGCAAAAAACCCGATGAGCCCATCACGCCGACACCTCCGACAATGACCCCACACTCGGACGCTAACGATGGACATCCATTGCCAACGAGGCCGATGAAACCGACGACCTGGCCTACATGGACCGATAAGCCTAGTACGCCATGGAACCAAGGTGGTGGAATGACAAGCACATGGTGGTCGACAACACCCTCGACAACGCTTCAACAGACCTGGTGGCCTACAACTTCGAGCAGCCAAAGTACCTGGTGGCCAACTTCACCGAGTACTACATCAACGACTACTTCCACGACGACTGAGAGGTATATTTTGAGATTTATTCTGATGGTTTTTGGAAAATGATTTTGGTAGATTCTCAAGACGAGGCCCGAAAATGGTGATGATAGTAGAAATGTTGCCAATAACACAATCCTACGAAAAAAACCAAAACTTTCCTAATCAGCAAAGGTAATCGCACGGGGGTCTCTGAGTCCCGGAGCGTGGCAACCTCTGACCCCAGTTGTTGGAACACCGTACTCAGGCTTCGAACCAAATCCGGTGGGGAGGAGCCTGATCCCGAAACTGGTACTATGCGTGGACGAAAATGGTGTTTGGATAGATCAAAACCAATGACGGGATCTAATTCTACGTGATACTTTACACGCGCAAAGTAATTTTTGGGAAGTTTTAGGAACCAGAGGTGAAAAGCAGAGCGAAAACCACCGAGAAATTCACTGAAATTACACATCATCTGTGTGTTGATACGGAGCGATACGTATTATCTTTTGCTCGCCTTTCAGCTTCCCAGCATCACTCAACACTCAAAAAAATACAGTACCAATGTAGAATTTGACTAAAAATTTGATCCCGTCCTTAGTTTTGATCTATCTAGTCACCAGTTTGGTCCAGGACGAAAATATCCCGCCTTGGAGTTTTCAGCACATCTAAGGATATTTTTAGCGTTCTAGGAGGTGAAAAATTCTGAAAAAATACGTTCTTGACTTGAAGGACGACAAGAATGATCGCGACCTCAGATTTGCTGTGAAACATCTCGATTTTTCTCTAAAAAGCAAAAACTCATCCCCGGGTGTTTTTGTGACCCAAGCATACGGCCATGATTCGAGAGCAATCAGGAAAAGGCGCTGCTCTGAGTTTAGATAAGTGTTCATCAGCTCAAGATACGTCAGAAATATCTTCTACCTTTTCTGATCAGAAAACTTTTGCTTTTTGTGGGCCTGTGTACTTTTTTCAGTCTACTGTGCGTGAAGTACTACTCTACGCCGGCGGTCGATTCACGTTCATTTCATAATCAGTTGGTTGGAATAGTTTTTTTTCGCAATTTTCAAATGTTTAAGTGCTTACAAAATTGCGAAAAATAACTTTCGCGCCCCACTCATCTCGCTTCCGAGCAAATATTTCGACTCTCGCCTGTGGCTCGGGCCGAAAACGAATCGCTCGGAAACTAGCTACAATCTCATAAACATGGCGCGGAATATACTATTTCGATACGACCGGGCGGAAGTGTGGTTGTGCTTTTCGAGCGACTGTTTCGAGCCCTGGCGAGGGTTGACATTGACACGAGTGGAGCTGAAAACTTTCGTCTCGAGTGTCGAAATACGTTTTTCGATCGGCTGGGAGTGAAGTGAACGAAAATTGCTAAGGCAGTGCTTCGCGCACGGCAGGGTTCGCCAGGGTTTAGGCCAAGATTAGTCACTCGAATACCAAAACCAAACTTCCCACCCGTGAATGGAAAATACTGTTACATTACTGTAACCGTAAATTCCGCATTTCAATGCAATCTCACTTCAGGGTTCTCGTAATGAAAATATATCGGCAGATCGCCTGCAAGCCCATTCCGGTGGCCTATGCTTTACTCGACAAACAAATTGTCCCAGTGCCATAAAATGAGCTAACGCGCTAACAAGGAGAGGTCATGGTCTGTGGGTCGTGGATTTGGCTGAAACTCTGGGAATCATCTCCTTTTGGCACCAAAAGATGATAACCAAAACGGCTTACTTGAATGCTAAAGCGTTTTAGAGCTACAGCTATAGAGATTATCATTGTCAGTATATCTATATATGCGACTTTTCAACATGGGCCTATATGGGCAATGCTAATGTCATGGGTTGTAGCTCCAAAACGCTTCAGCATTCAAGTAAGCGGTTTTGGATATCATCTTTTGGTGCCAAAAGGAGATGATTCCCAGAGTTCCAGCCGAATCCCCGACCCACAGACCATGACCTCCACTTGTAAGTACGAAAATACACTATTTTGAACCTACATCGTTCCGTTGATTTGAGGAGCTTTGTTAAATCAAATTCGGATAGAAGTCAAATTTAATTCCTCGAAGGGAAGATTTGAACATTTTCCATCAGTGTTTTAGAATACTCTAGACTAGAGTAGAAAATCTCGATTCGTAACTCCTCCCGAGCTAAACTAATGGAAATTTATTTTCAAGAATATGCCTCTACCAGTGCATTTTTGATTTTTGCTGTATGTCACACTTTGTGAGATGTTCAACTTTTTTCTATCTTTGACTGAAGCCTCTATCCAGATTTACATTCGTCTGTCTATGTCCATGATAAAAGAGGTGACACCAAGAGTCCCGAGGAACGTAATTTTTTTAATCGGCTAGATCACAGATCATTTTCCATTTTATTTTTCCTGAATTTTTTACCGAAGGTTTATCAAAAACAATTCATGAATAAGACCTCAAATATGTGCATTAGGGTGTGCGTTATTCCCCAACTTTTGGTTTTCCACGATACCATCGTGGATTTTCGGTCTTTGATATAAAAAAATAGTCAAAAACTTCCGCCGTGCCCTGTACGTCATTTTCTGCTTCGCCGCTCGAACATTATTTTAACATTGAAAAGCCTATGCTAGAAATTTTGCCCTCCCAACCCTTCGTGTCTCTGGGATCGCTGTGATTTTTCAGCTTTGAAAAGAGCCATGAAAAGTCACAGCGATCTCAGAGACACGAAGCGTTGGGAGGGCAAAATTCTCGGCATAGGTTTTTCAATGCTAAAAATGATATTCGAGCGGCAAAGCAGAATACGTCATACACGGCGCGGCAAAAGTTTTTCCTAATCTTTTTCATACGAAAGATCGAAAATCCACCATGGTGTCGTGAAAAATCGAAAGGTGTGAAATAACGCACACCCTCATGTGCATAGATAGAGAAAAATGTCGTTCAGTAAACAAGGCGTATGACAGACATCTTTACACAAATTATGAGCAAGCTAATAAACTCGAGTTTACTCTGATAACAATCAGGTAAATATATGCTCAATATTCAGTTGAGTACACTATCCAATAAAAGTATGGGATAATTCATACGCGAATCAGTTGACGCCTTGAATAGCCGAATTTGATGACCTCCAGCGTGTTTGATCTCTATGATTTGATTATAAGCTTTTGTTAGAAAAATTCTTTGTCTGTTCGATCGTATCACTGAAAAGGTTAGATTCACCAGACTTTCTCCAGCTACACTTCTTTTCAGACTATTTTTCCAGATTCTATCGGGACTCCAAGAGCGGTAGCGATAGTCCAGGGAAAAGTCTATTTAAAATGCAAGACTTCGAGCCAGACTTTTGTCAAACAGTTTCTTTTCCACGAGGGTTTCCTCTCTGTGTACTCTTCCAATTCCAATCAATCAAATCTGATCCAATAAAAATGACACAATCCTGTTTTTTCGAGGCACCGCTTTAAATATCGAAAAAATGACCAAAATATTATGTCTTTCATAACAATAGGAGTTTGCCGTGATGGAGACTTCTATCAACCCCCAGCTTCAACTATTGATTAATCTACTAAAATCATTCGATGTTCAAAATATAGATGGCCATCAGTTATCCAGGGTGGTCCTACACCATCACCTGGATCGCTTTTAGCGGGTTCTGTTTGCGATGGAGGCGAGCACAAACCCGATCCGGACAATTGCGGTACCTATTACAGATGCGTTCTTGGTGAATTGAGACGCGAATATTGTGCTCCTGGTCTTCACTGGGATGCCACACGAATGCTTTGCGACTGGCCCACTGCAGCCAAGTGTCAAAAACAGACTGGTGAGTTTTGAAATATTGTTTCTTAATCTTAAAGAAATTGAAGAATATTAATCCTATGACTCTACTTTTTAAATGATCCACAAATCACAATTTATGCATCTAAAGATGTTGTCAAATAATTTGAGTAAATATCTGTTAACGAGGCAATTAAGGTAGTGAAATAAAATTTAGAAGGATTAGAAACTTGAAGCTATACTTGGTCTTACACAATTAGAAAAGTAATGAAAAGTTGAGAAAATATTAAGAAAGAATAGGTATCTGAGAGCTTGTGATTCAACCTGATGGAAATAGAAAATTCTTTGTCTTGTGGAATCAGGCAGTATGATACCTAGTTAAATTAGGGTGACACGTGATGGAAAATTCGGAGGTTTTCTTTTTGTGTACAGAAATACTTAAACGAAGTCTCATTATTCAGTTGACGCACGTATGGGGAGCTATTGTCATCCGTGGAGCTCTACTGAAAGTTTTTCTATACCTAGATTCATTTTACTTTCATGAAAATCGTATTAAATTACTAGATATGGTGATAATGTAAATTTTGCACTCATTAACGAAAAATAGAGATCAATAAAAAGGGTTAAGATCAATCGAATCTCATAATATAATCCTCAAATACATTTTTGGCATTAATCAATACTTGCCAAAACATTTGAAAATGCATGCATCACTGGCTTCGAAATGCATGGTGGGATTCGTGCGTTTATACGCATGCAAGTCTAGATACTTTGGACAGTCACTCTCTTGACCTTCTCCCAGTGAAACCCATTTCTGGACACTAAAATGACATTCTAACGTTTTGAATATTATTGAGCCCCGGGATACAAATAGCGAAAAACACCAATTCGAAAAATCCTTCGATTCCCATTTCTTTTTCTTAGAACAAATGCTTATTTTCATGAGAATATTTGTCAACATACTTATTTTTTGAGTATTCTTTAATTTTTTTCCGATGCTTCGTTCAAAAGTGATCACGAAATTTTGTAAAATATTAATCATCATACTGTACTTGATACCCGCAGTCAATGGCACTTCATATTCGTAAAAATCAAGTTTTCTCACACTTACTTTTCATTAACACGTTCACTGCGAAGGCGAAATCGCGATCCCGGTCTGGATTGCGAGAGAGTAATATGTATGTACAAATGCGCATTTCAGCAGTTACGGAAGCCAAACCTTTCGGAAAATCATCAGTTGATAACATCTATTTACGGTATTTACATGAATTTTAGTAGCGCCCACCGGTGGGGCCATCGCACACAGAGCTGGCAGCCATCTTTCTGTGCGGTGGGACCAACCGGTGGGGCCCAAAAAATTTTCTATAACGCTGAGAATATCCATCAGGGTGATAAGGGGTACCAACCAAATCGTCAAAGTCAATGTTTGCAGCCTCAAGAAGGACCTGTGCTTTGATATCTGCTCGAGAGATACAATAATCGTGACCATATTTTTGCCGCTCTTGCAACTCACATGCATGATTAATCCTGCTCTTAGGCTGGGGTTCATTGACGTAATTCAAATGTTTGTAGCATTTGGAACCAGATACTCAAGTAGAACAATCTCTTCTTTAGTTTGAATTCCGAGAGTTACAGTGCATGATAGTACAGATAAGATGGAGCAAAAGCTGCGCTTGGAAGAATCCAACGATTTTCGATTTACCCCATGCTTTTTTTGTGTAAACTGAAAAAATTACTCGAGTCACGATCCATAGTCGCTGGAATCAAAGAGTTCTTGAATAGTTTATTTTTAATGTCAAATGAGGGCAAAATTTGACGATTGTTGAATCATGTCGATGTAACTCTATCGAGAAAATGAGAAGCATTGACAGTGTATTTTAATTTTTTTTTCATGAACGATTTGTTTTGAGCTGATCTCTCGGTTCAAAAATTTCATTCCACTTTTCAATAAGAAAGTTGATAATTTAAATTTGGGCCACTGTTATAACTATGATGTCATGTAAATTTGAACAAACTTGTTACATCGTAAGGTGGTATAATCGAGTGAGTAAGCCCCGAAAATACGCTTCCTTTGAGGAGTAACCGGCTAAACTCTTCCAAACCCTCCAAATTCGGGCTCAAATGATAGGTGGCACATCCAATAATCAATGTTGATAAGAATTATTGTGCAAAAATTGGGGCAAGGCATAAATAAACAATAAAAACATGCATTTTCCCGTCCTTTTTTCGGGTTTTTTATTATAAGTCGGAAAATATTGGTTTTTCGAGAAAACTTGTTTAGAGGTAATTTGTAGATCTCTAAACGATCTACAAGATTGGTTCATACACTTTTTCCCGTAAAATGCGTATTTTTGGAGTTATTCTTGATTTAAGTTATAGTCGAATTTGTTTAAATAAATTTGCCAAAATTGTTTATAACGGGTTCAAATTATTTTTCGTAGGTGATTGAGTCAATTTTGGAAAGAAAAGGTCTCTTGGTATTTTTTCCTAAGTTTGATCGTTTTCGAGTAATGAGAAAAGCAAATTTCGCGGCTTCTAACCCTCAATGCGGTGCTTTCATGACAGCACTTTGGCTTGGAAGTTGCGAAATCTGCTTTTTCTCATTACTCGAAAACGACCAAACTCAAGAAAATATACCAAGAGACCTTTTCTTTCCAAAATTGACTCAATTATCTAGAAAAAATAACTTGAACCCGTTATAAACAATTTTAGCTAATTTATTCAAACAAATTCGATTATAACTTAGATCAAGAATAACTCTAAAAGTATGCATTTTACGGAAAAAAGTGTATGAACCAATCTTGTAGATCGTTTAGAGATCTACAAATTACCTCTGAACAAGTTTTCTCGAAAAACCAATATTTTCCGACTTATAATGAAAAAACCGAGAAAAGAACGGAAAAATGCATGTTTTCATTGTTTATTTATGCCTTCCCTCAATTTCTGAACAATAATTCTTATTAATATTGATTGTTGGATGTGCCACCTATGATTTGAGCCCAAATTCGGAGGGTTTGGAAGAGTTTAGCCGGTTAGTGAACGAATTCAGGAGCTTACTCACTTGACTAGTAGAATCTTATTGAGGACTGGTTCAGAAGCTCTTGATGATTCATATTTTGATACCGAAGGTAGTCTCTTCCTGGATCTTATTCGTATAATCTAGTTCGAAATAATATAGTCAACAGGACTTGAAAAACGAGAAATTCAGGATGCTTATCACAGGATATATCCCACCACAGGAATCTTGAACATATGAGACCGTGTTTTTGTAGACTCGATGATGCGATCGGGTGATATCAATCTTATGAATCTGCGGACAGGATTCGATGGCGTATTATACTGCGATTTTGAACTGAGACTCATTTATTTTCATTCTCGAGTAAGGTATTGAATATATAGAATCATCGGAATCATATTCATTTTTCATATTTTTAGTTTAACACGTTCGCTGCGGAAGCTGAAATTGATGATCTTTCCCCAGGTGCGGCGGGGCCCACCGGGGGGCCCCGTTTAATGTTATTTTCCATAAGGCCAAATTTCTCAGCAATGGGGGAAAGACACGCGGGGCCCACCGGTGGGTTCCACCGCAGCGAACGTGTTGATAATGACACATATCTCTGATGGGAGTACTGATTGCGGTAGAATCGGGCCAATGACTGCGTGGCGGGAAATTTGAAAATTTGAGAACGCTATCTAATTTTTCAATAGAATTTTATGGAATTTGAAGTTCAAAAAGCGCATTATATCAGGAAGTATTCATAACCAAATAAAATTCTATCATTATATCCAGTTCAGTGTCTACTACAATCTTCATTGTATCGAGGTATCCTGTCAAGGATTCAGGATCCGGCTATATCTTGGATGTACACAAAACGAGACTCTTCGAACTCCTTCCTTCTTTTTTACTCGTCACACATGATAATATGCATCTGATCAGAAGGTGGACTCTTCTCTCTCTCTATCTTATATATTCTTCTCAAACAAAATGCCTCAGGTAGATATATCCATCGTATCATCTATGAATATATACAGGTATGCAGCAGGTACTACACTCATCATTGTGATGGCACTTCCTCCTATATACCTACCTTTCTTGCACTAATACCTCCGTTATACAGCCGCCACCACCACCACTTTTGTTGCGTAATCTTTATACATGACACACTACAGGTGAATCGTTTGGATATATGATGGTATTATATATATATCTTATCGGATGAGTATGGTTGTGTGCTTTGACGACTACTAACTACTACTAGTAGTAGTAGATAGATAGTATATCGTTGGATTAAATAAAAGAGCAGTCTCAAAAGCGGCTGATCCCTTTGTATCATAGCTCGTACAGCAACGAGCCAGAGTGCAGTGCGGTTAACGCGCTCCTCTTCTTAAATTTTTTTATTTCATTCATTTTATAGTTAATTGATTACTTAGTTTGTGATAACTAACAAGTTATTTTGTAAAGTGTAACAATTTTGAAAAAAAAAAAAAAATTAATAAATCAAAAAATGATTTCATTGGAGAAGAAGAGGATAAAATGCACCCTGGCTCTGGTGCACGTACTGTTGCTGTTATTTTTTTTAGTGTTTATTGTGGGGGTGGTAAAGGCAAATGAGACCGGATCTTGTGGAAAGCAGTGCCCGAATGATGGTGCTAAAGGTATACATACGAACCACGCGTTTATTTAAAATACCGTTAGATTTAGGGTGTGTAATTCTGGTTTTGAATGAGTGGAATTTTTTATTTTTATTTTTCAAATTTCGAGCTCGGCGTTTTGGCTGTCAGTGATAACATTCTTCATTGCTACATCGATGCCGATGAACCATTACCTTGTTATGGGTGTTTGATACGTTGATTTAATTTGATGGAAGACTGGTGTTAGAGTGATTGGAAAAATAGAGATAAGTACAGCTTGACTCGTTCTATCGTTTTATCATTGTACACACATTCAAGTTTACCGCCCGTATTTTTGCGTTGTGAAAGTAAATGTACCCAACGTTACCCTATCCGCCAATCTCAGTAATGGGCCCTCGTTCAACTTCCAATGATTTTTTCTTCATTTGTTTATGTTAGAATATGAGAAAATAAGTGATTTAGACCTACTTCGAATTTTTTCTGCGTCCCCTATAGAGACTGGGTTTGACACGAAACGGAATTATAGTTTCGTATCGGAGGGTTAATATTTTTGTAATAATTTTGGAGATGCATCCGATTGATTGATACTCTGAATTCAAGATGAACGGAAACCAATTCCAAAATTATTACAGAATTTTGACCCCCCGATACGAAATGAACCGAAATTCAATTCCGTGTGAAACCCTGCCTAGAAAATATGAAGTCTATTTTGAATTTTATATGTTTGCAAACTCAAGAAATTGACAACAAAATCGTGTTTAGTGAAACCAGTGCGAAAAATGTTTGTTCCGCAACCAATTTCAATTTCCTTCAGCGCCGCATTCGATTTCTTTTCTCAAGTCCTTCAAAATCCACGTTCTTGGTAGTTGTTTAACTTGGATTTGGAGCGATTTTATGAGCAAAATACGGAGATCACTCGCAAAAATGGAGGCTAAAATTAATGTGTACCCAAAATGCCCCCCCATGTGATTATCTCGAAAGGGAGTGCAGTACGACTTTTTTCATCACCCAGAACGTGTTTATACGTCAAAGTACATCGACAATTTGTGATTCGGACCGGCGAAACGCTCCAAATGTGGTTGCAAGCCGATAAAAAGCATTTTATTTACTCTACCGACAATTTACATAGTTTTTTTTCTGGAAATCTAAGAAAACTTGACTCTAGTTGATCGAAATCAGACGTCATCTAACTTATCTTGAAGGTCTTAGAATAAGCTTTGAAATGAGCTGAAGTACATACAAAAATGTTGAGATAAACCAGAGTTATTGATAAATCGCCCAATGAGGACATGTCGGGTACACACGTTCGCAAATTCGCAAAAAAATCACTTTTTGGAAAAATCATGACATTTCAACTCTGACTGTTTGATACTGAACTCACGTTAATTCATTTTAAAAGTCTTGGAACAAGCATTGAAATGCAGTAAAGTATACGTTGAGAAATATTTGAGTATTCTATCAAAACTATTGGCAAAATGGCTTATAGGGAGGGGCATATTAGGTACTCTTACTTTATTTCTGATAACACTGCACAACCCAAATCGACAGTTCATAATTTTTGATGTTGATGAATCGGTAAATTACTCAATCAGACCAAAAAGCATGTTACTTAGTGATAGATTGCAAAACTCTGGCAATCTCATTACAGCAACCCAGTCGAAGGTGTTTGATCAAGATTTCGATGGAATCGGTCTCTGAGAACTCCATTCGTTAGATTCCTCAATATTGAGAAAGCACTAGTATCTACGATTATTAAATCATCCAAATTCGAAAATTTTAAGGTGTATATATAGATTGTGATATGAGTAATTTATTGACATTTTTAAATATCTAGGCTTTCGTCCTCATTTTCAACAGTGAAATTCTCAATAGTTGGAATTTATAGCTCCATATTTTTGCATGATGACACAACCAACTATTTTACGACAGTTATACAAACTAACGATAATCAGTGACCCAAAAATGCCTTGTAGAATCTGAATTTTTTGAGGATCATTCCATTTTATTCATGAGTAATAGGTACATAACCTACATATTTAAAAATTACAGTAGATTACCCCCTGATCAAAAAAGTAAACACTATATACAATTCTCAAATCAGGATGACCTAAAAATTTTATCGCTATAATGCCTCCTCAGCTGTAAAAAAACCAAAGAATTTCAATTCCATCTAAAGATTCACCCTCAGACATAAGTTTGTTGATGTCTGACTCGAAAATTTTCTTGGAAATTCACAAGCAAACTCATGACTTCAAAGATTAGGTATATGTTCGAATTTCGTGTCATACGGAATTTAAACACCCACCTTATTTTACATTACATTATTATAAAATTTTCTTACTTCCAAATTAACCTTCCGGAAGTGCAATGTCCCAAACCTCTAGGAACTAATCACGACTTGTGTTGTTTGACACTTGTAACATAATTATAAAGGTTACGGAATTCTGCCTGCTGATTATAGTGTTCGTACTCGAATATAACACTTAAATTACGCGGTCGCGCTACCGAGCATTAAGTGCAAATGAGTGCCTCACATATCCTACCTTAGAATTCAACAAGTTCGTATTGTAAGAACTTTTCCGAACCTTGAGCATAGTACTAAAGTATTTCTCAAAAACGAATAAAAAAGTAGAAGGGAAACTGATAAAGAAACAGACATAGAGCAAAGTGCACTCAGACTTCCCGACAAAATTCGTTTTTTTTTTTTTTTTTTCAGTAAACATCCTTGTGGATACCATGCATATGAATTCAAATTTCAAGAGTCTCGTGCATTGAATGAATGTCATACTTTGAGAATTTCTTACATAGTGGAAGCAATGCATGGGTGGAACTGTATAATGTTGAAATTTATGCGCAATCCGTATAGCTCTAACATTGCAAATTCATTGATTTTTAACAGCCTCCTGACGCGCAGAAGATTCCTCTATTCAAGCGCACAATAGGACGCACTTCCATTCGAGCTATTCCGTAATCAAACAAGCTGTATTGCCATTACTACTTCTGTGTCTACAGATGCTATTTAACACATTGCTGCAAATTGGTTTTCTTACGCGAGCATTTAAACAGACATGCATCGTGTTTTTTTTCAGAATTGCATTTTGACGATTTACCAAGTTATATGAACTATTTTTGAAAGCTCAAAATCTTATCAAATTCTACAGATATCGATAGCATTGGAATTTTTATACCTGTCATCGATATAGTTAGACGAACACCGTCGTCTATCGGCATGTTATTCTCATAGATTAGCCTCGTGCCTCATTTTCGAATATGGGGGTCAGAACCTCGAGATTTCTTGGAAAAACAAGATTCAAAAGTTCATTATCTCACGATAGATCCAAAATTTCCAAAAACAGCCTTAGACACAGATCAAGTTCATGCTGCCAAAGACCTTCACACCTTAAAATATTTTAGTTTGTAGAATTTTTGAAGGAAGGTCATCATTTCTGCTCACAGGTAACACATCGAAAAAACCAATTCAAGCAACGCCAAAACCTACCCAAAGACCAACTACAACAACGAGTACCACTACAGTATCTTTTAATGAGATAGACACTGGTATTTCGAGTAAAGAATGTCAACACGGACAGTATTCGGCAAGTCCAAATTCGTGTGGACACTTTTTGCTATGTGTCAATGGCAACATGGTTGAGAGAGAATGTGGTCCAGGTCTTAATTGGAACAGTGGAAAGAAAATGTGTGATTGGGCATTCAACAGTCCTTGCAAAAATAATGATGAGGGCAAGAAGGTTAATCCGTCAAGCAATGTAAGGCCACCTTCAAAAAATCAGGTTTGTTTTCTACTATTACAGAAATGAATGTCTCCTGTGCAGTGGAAACGTTCTAATTTAATACCTTACAGTCATCTAAAAAATGTTTTCAACAATCTATTGTTGAGTGGTTTAGTGTTATTACGCCCAATGCGAGTTTCGATTATTTTGATGAACGGGATAGTTCTTCTTCGTGCCTCAGAACAACCTGTCGAGCCAGGGGTACTTATGCTATTTTTCTCGTATTTTTAACATCAGGAAGAATGAATACCAATTTTCGGTTTGCAGCCGGGGCTAAAAGTACTTCTTTAGTCACCTTATGCTCAAAAAACTACCAAGTTTTCTCTAACATATATAACAATATTTTTTTTCTTATGAAATATATAACAATATGATGAATCATATTGAATACGAGCATGAGTCATATTTTTACAATTCGATCTTCAAAGGTAACACGCGGTCATGATATTTGATGAGAAAGAATCTCTCACGGTACCTAAAATGATAATAGAATCACTTGATCACGTAAATGTATAAATTTTCAACTATCACAGAACAAATATCCGGGTGGAAATCCAATAAACAAACCCAATGGTCAGCACAAGGAGATTGGCACAACACCAGCACATGGGCAGCCCTGTTCCGAGGGAAGCAAAACCAGTGTACCAGGAAATTGTGAATCATATTATGGGTGCCTGTGGGGCAAGTACGAGATATTTGACTGCGCACCGGGTCTTCATTTTAGCGCACAAAGTGGTATCTGCGACTGGCCTGTTCGTGCTCATTGCGATGTCTCAGCTACAGCAGGTTCCGATTCTCAACAGCAATCACCTTCTGGAGTATCATCGGGTGGACTGAATCCTGTGGTTCCCAGCACAACTGCATTACCGCCCGCTGAAATTGACCCAGCTAAGCCATCGCCACTTTCAGGACATTACAAGGTGAGTTATCCGAATTTGGAATTAAAAATCGAGCTCTGACCACCTTGAATCATCAATAATTTTCAGAAATAGTATCTGACCTCATTATTCACACCGTCGATGAAATCATTTTGTTCTGATGAGTCAAATCTCTAAATAAGACTGTCGAATAATTTTTTCTTAGTGTCATTAAGCTACGAAATCGAATGCAGTTGTTGAATTGAGATGATTCAGAGCTAAGTTATCGATTTGCATGGTCTTCAGAAATCTCAGATTCCAGACCAGCGACAATAAGACTTATCTTCTTCTGTACCACTAAAAAACTTCATGATAGAGGATTTTACATTGGCTATGATAACGTTGATGATAAGGCTGGTATGAGTGTGGAAATAATGGTAAAAGAACTATTAGTCGACAAATGGTGAGCATTGGGATTTTTTATTTGCAGATCGTATGCTACTTTACGAACTGGGCCTGGTACCGTCGAGGAATAGGTCGCTATCTACCCGAGCACATTGATCACACTCTCTGCACTCACATCATCTACGGATTCGCTGTCTTAGACACCTCAAACCTTATCATCAAGGCTCACGATGACTGGGCAGATTATGATAATCGTAAGTTTATCCTCACCACCTCATTTCCAACCAATCACAGTCATTCTCTTAACTCGTCCAATCACATTTTTCAATTTTATGTAACAGATTTCTACGAAAGGGTCGTAGCTTACAAGAAACGTGGAGTCAAAGTTAGTTTGGCTTTAGGTGGTTGGAATGATTCTGAAGGTAGTAAATATAGCAAGCTTGTGAATAACCCAGAATCGAGAAAGAAGTTTGTCGCTCAAGCTCTTCAATTCGTTGAGAAATATGGCTTCGATGGATTGGACCTTGATTGGGAATATCCAGTTTGTTGGCAAACGGACTGTACCAAGGGTCCTAGTTCTGATAAGCAAAGTTTTGCTTTGCTCCTAAAGGAGTTGAGCGCAGTATTCAAACCGAAGGGTTTGCTTTTGTCATCGGCTGTGTCACCGAGCAAGAAGATCATTGATGTCGGATACGATGTTCCAGCGCTGGCCAAGTATTTGGATTGGATCGCTGTTATGACTTATGATTATCATGGACAGTGGGATAAAAAGACAGGACACGTTGCACCCTTGTATTATCATGATGATGACGATTATTACTACTTCAATGCAAATTACACCATTAACTACTGGATTTCTAAGGGAGCACCACCCAGGAGTATCGTTATGGGTGAGTTAAATCACTTTTTCTTGCACGCGTCACTGAACTGAAGCTATAAATTCAGGCGCATGATCAACATTTTATGTAACTTATCCGTGAGGATAGCCTACCATGATCGCGAAGTTCGAGGAGCGAGATTATAACGATTGATTGAAGCAATTGAATTTTATGATTCTATAGTATTACTAATCTCATAAACTGTGCCTTGAAAAGAAATCGAGCTCAATCTTAAAATACACCAAAAAGTCTTCGATATGATCGAAAGGCTCGATTGGTTGTTCTATGAGTATTTGTACGAAGTAGTCTCGCATCGATATATAGAAAGAATCCGTCCTTGATCATCTATTAACAATGATTACATATTCATATCTCAAAGTATTTTACGACTTCCTGCTCACCTATTGATATCAATTCACCGGAAAACCCTTAGATATTTGTCTCTAAAATAATGGAATAAGAGGGAATCGATTATTTTATGAACTTGATATATGATAACGTATTCCACAAATAATTTCCCCTCACCATTGACAGCCCAAAAGATTTCAAAATCATTCCTGCTACAATCAAAGCCTTCTAAATTAATCCACTAGCCGAAACTAATAATGGAGTTCTCAAGTCTCCAAGCCAATTCATTCTATAATATCTTTAACAATAAGCTTACCATAACTAACCCACTGAAAAGCCTCGAAACCTACAAACTCGTCTAATTATTTCACACAGGTATGCCACTATACGGTCAAGCATTTACCCTAAATGATCCCAAAGCTAGTACTGGCTTAAACTCACCAGCGAGTGCTGGTACAAAGGGAGAATTCACCAATCAAGCTGGTTTCCTCGCGTATTATGAAATATGCAACAGAATTCAAAACAAGGGCTGGCAAGTGGTACAAGACCCACAGAGACGTATGGGACCCTATGCTTTCAAGGGAAATCAATGGGTATCATTTGATGATGCAGACATGATTAGGCAGAAGGCGCAGTACGTAAGAGATATGGGACTCGGTGGAGGAATGGTTTGGGCCTTGGATCTAGATGATTTTAGAGGTCATTGTGGAAAAGGCCCTCATCCACTCATGCACACTCTGCAGAAGGTGCTTGCAGAGCCGCCTACTAGGCACGATAGACGTTAGTATTTTTGATAAGTTACATTGTTCTTATAAAAAATCTGTATCTCTGAGAAATTTACCAGATTCAATACTTGACGACCTAAAGGGTGACTGCGATTTTATACAAAACTACAACTCGAGATACCGTCAAATTGGGTAATTTTGGTACGTTTTCGGTGCTTTTCATTTTGTTTGGCTCCGCATTCCAAAATGCATTGACAAAATCCAAATTAATCAATATAAATCGAAAGCTTACAGTCTCAGCTTTCGATTGATGGGCTACAAAGTTCAATTTGATGCGTCTGAACTGGAACTATTAGCAGTTTTATAAGTGTACCAAAGTTAGACCCCGATGGGGCAACTTTGGTACACTTACAGAATATCTCAATTTTGCCCACCACCATGCGAGAGAATTAATTTTAATCGTTCAGACGTCTCATTCTAAGCCTTTTGAAACATTTTAAAACCTCATAGACCATCACTCGACTCAAGATCAGTTGAAGAGAAGCTGTCATAGGAAGAGGTTCTGAAGTTACCCTATCCTCATGCTTCTTACCTAGAGTGGGGTAACTTTGGTACGTTTTTTTATGGTATTTTCCCCTGTTTTTCATTCATTAAAATTCCAAATGCTTCAAATACCCCAATGTAACGATGGTTTCTTCAATATGGTGATATATGTGATGGAAATGTAGCACTATACACCCGTAGTTCGTTCCGGAACACTTTTTGCCAGGTACACTAACTGGACCACTCGCGTATCGCTGCTAAATCAGCCTTTTCGGAAAAAATGAACGAGTAAAATCGTTCACGTGGGATCTACGGTGGCTCAACACATCGTTTATGTGTGTGCCATGAAGGGAGGATAGGTTTCAGAGCGATAGAATCATTCACCTCGCCGAATGCAGCTCTGAAAGTCATTTTTCAGGGGTGTACCAAAGTTGCACCCACTGTACCACAGTTACCCAATTTGACGGTATTCATTACCCATGTGAATTCACGCGTGGAATTTTGTTTTGATTTATGAAAATCAGGAGGCTGGATAAAAATAATTTTAAATATTTTTTTCAAAATTCTGTGAAAGTCTGATAACGCTCAGAAATTTTATGACATGTTTAGTGGCATTATTTGGGCTTCTTTTTTCGCATCAATCACGATCAGAATTCATTTTTGGCGATTAATTTCTCAGAAGTTTTGCCTCATAAAGCATCCTGGGACATTCTCGAATACTCCATCATCAAGAATCTTTAAAAGATGAGCAAATTTCAGAAACTATCTTGAGATTAGCGGAGTGATTATTTCTACTTCCCATACATCCTGGGCGATTGTCTAAACAGTAAAAAAAAACATGTCACAATTTAAAAAATTCTATGCTTCAGCTATCGAGCCACCAAGATTCGGTCAAGAGATCGAATGGGAACCACCAAAGGCACCACAGGAAGCATTACACGATCCTGTGAGTGAAGATTCGAAAAAGCCATCAAACATTGAGGATGAGTACAAAGTTGTATGTTATTTCACCAACTGGGCTTGGTACAGACAAGGCGAGGGTAAATTCTTACCCGAAGATATAGATGCCAATCTATGTTCTCACATCATTTACGGTTTTGCTGTTCTCGACGGCGACAGCTTGACTATCAAACCACACGATTCTTGGGCTGACCTGGACAACAGTAGGTTTATCATATAGTTCCTTTGCTTTCTGGCATCCACAGTAGTCTATGAAAGGAAAGCTCAACATTTTTTGATAAATTTCAGAATTTTACGAAAGGGTAGCTGCGTACAAAGCAAAAGGTATAAAGGTGCTGATTGCCATTGGAGGATGGAACGATTCAGCTGGTGACAAATACAGCAAACTTGTGAATAATAAAGAAGCAAGACGTCGTTTTATCGTGCACGTCATAAAGTTCATCGAGAAATATGGTTTTCAAGGTCTTGACCTTGATTGGGAGTACCCGGTCTGTTGGCAGGTAAAACTTGGTGAACTTCTTGGTTACAATTATTTTCTAATATATTCAACAAGCTAAACAATCTCATTCCACGTACTGAAATATTTGTAGACGGACTGCAACAAGGGTCCAAAATCTGATAAGGAAGGATTCACCAAACTCGTCACCGAATTGAGCGCTGAATTCAAGCCAAAAGATCTCCTTCTATCAACAGCGGTTTCTCCAAATCATAGAATAGTTGACGAAGGTTACGATGTACCTGTGCTTGCTCAACACTTTGATTGGATTTCTGTCATGACATATGATTTTCACGGACAGTGGGACAAGAAAACCGGTCATAATGCACCCTTCTATGTGAGACCAGATGACTGGGAGCCTACCTTCAACGCTGTGAGTTAACAAATTATTTTATTTGCATTCAGGAATGATCCATTCGCCAAAGATATCATTCTAAATCATACATCATAATTGAATATTAAGGCAATTGTAGAACACAATTGTGTCTAAAAAAGTTTCAACTATGCAAAAAATTGTTTCCCGAATCAATAATTCTTAACAGAGTCAGTCCTTATGATATCTGTGATGTAAACTTCCGCTATTATGCTGATCTTTGATTCATTCAACTTGCGCACAGAACTACTCGATTCACCACTGGATCAAAAGAGGAGCACCACCGAAAAAACTTGTGATGGGAGTTCCTCTATATGGTCAAAGCTTCTCTTTAGCCGAACGCAGTGTTCATGGACTCAACTCACCGACTTATGGAGGTGGTGAGGCTGGTGACGCTACCAGAGCTCGTGGTTTCCTCTCATATTTTGAGGTACGTACTCTCAAACTATTCAAAAAATATTCTATAAAATGTAGTTGAGAGCAGATTCGGATGACTGAACGATATATACATTTCAGATCTGCCAGAGGACTTTGACAAAGGGTTGGACTGTGGTTCAAGATCCGGAGAGGAGGATTGGTCCATATGCTTACCAAGGTGATCAATGGGTCAGTTTTGATGATGCGGAACAGGTCAGGCGCAAATCCGAGTACATCAAACAGATGGGCTTGGGTGGTGGTATGGTCTGGGCTCTTGATCTCGATGATTTTAAAAACTACTGCAATTGCGAGCCAAGCCCGTTGCTTCGTACAATGAACAGAGTGCTTAGGAAGTACCCAGATGGGCCTCTCTGCTCAGTTTCTAGTAAGTCCCTTCTATGATTAATGCTCCAATAAAGTCTAGTTTGACTACTGAAAATAATTCCCATGAATCTTGCTCAACTTGCTTACTTCTTTTTGAGCTGGTTCGCATAACTACTTCACAGGAATTCCTCAATCTAACTTGTCAATACTGAAAATGAAACAAAGATAGCATCTTCACCTTCTGAGGAAAATTAAATACGAGCCGCCGACCCAGTAACTCAATCTGGGAAGGATCAAATTTGTGTAATCATTTAGACCAAATCTCTTGTCATCCCAATGACGCCCTATTCATTTTTATCTTATAATAGCTCGGGTTTTCAAAATTTTTACTCTTCCGGAAATAATCAACTTGGGTAGTCAAGTAGAAAAATATAATATACTACAATAACGTTGCTATTCAATTTGCAGAATCAGTCGTGACAGAATCTGAACCAAGCAGTGTAGCTCCTACTGTAACCAGCAGCACAACAACGAGACGTCCATCATATGATCCACCATCAAAGCCATCAACAGCCGAACCCGATGTAATAGATATGGATGTGTTCCCAGTCGTGGAAGATGCCGTGGAAGACATCGATGCAATAGAAATTGAAGCTGGAATTCGACCTCCATCAAATGTTGTGCCAATGGTCAGCTGCGAAGGCAAAATGTTTGTTCCACACGAGTACGACTGCCACAAATATTATCTTTGCAATTACGGCAAGTTGAACGAGTTGAGCTGTCCTAATGGTCTTTACTGGAATGAAAATCATTGCGACTGGCCCGAAAATACCAAATGCAAATCCAAACCAGAATCTACGAAGTAAGTTTCATTGTAGGCGATCAATAATGTATTAATATTTCAAACCGCCCTAACTATGACGTAACACCAATACTCTAGTATTTAATGGTTGTAGTTGATATTGTATGGAACATTTGTTGTAATCGTGGGACCAGGCAGAAATTTTTTCATTTTATCCTTCGAGAATTAGCTCACTATCCATGGTTCCTTCATTTCAGAATGGTAGTTGTTGATTTAAACTGACTATTTCTTTCTTATGCAGACAGACTAAAGATTCAGTCATTGCACTGACGCACAAAATCCTCACACCCAATTCATGTATTTTGCTGACCACCGGTTCTAAGAGGGAGGCATTCCCAAAATTCTGATGGAAATTTTGTAAAAATAGACGCGCACAATCTGAATTAGCAGTTTCCACATTCATGCTTCAAGTCTCGTGACATTCGTCGATCACAGAAATTTTTTCGTTTTCATGTGAAGATCTTCGTGTGTGTGTGTGTATATATATATATATATATATATAAATCCAATATGTCAAATAAAATATCGTATATAAATATTCATGACAATACGTGTTTCACTCTGGTCCACAGCCCCAGTTCGGGAAGTTCAACCTTAGCTCCAGGCCAATGGGAAGTCAAACCATCTACAAGCCCCGCGACAACCAGCACAACCCAATGGACATGGAATCCTTCAAGTACAACTCAATGGTCTTGGAACCCATCGAGTACAACCGAATGGTCTTGGACAACGGCGGCAACTACACCAGAAGATTTAGGCCCACAGTTACCAGAAAAGGAAATTGGTGGTCGCAAAATGGTGTGCTATTTCACAAATTGGGCTTGGTACAGGCCTAACGAGGGTCGATTTTTACCCGAAGATATTGACCCATCGCTCTGTACCCACGTTATTTATGGTTTTGCTGTACTCGGTTGGGATGGACTTATAAAATCACACGATTCGTGGGCCGATATAGATAACAAATTTTACCAAAAGGTAACGGCACTAAAGAAGAAGGGTATTAGGGTGCTTATTGGACTTGGAGGATGGAACGATTCACTTGGTGATAAGTACAGTCGACTGGTGAATAATCCTGAAGCCAGGAGGAGATTTATTGAAGATGTCCTTCGGTTCATTGAGAAGAACAGATTCGATGGTCTGGATCTTGATTGGGAGTATCCGGTTTGTTGGCAGGTACGTTAGAGTTTGCTTATTGGCGCAAAATTATAGATCAACGGTTGTATTCAATAATTTGCGATTTTTCAATCTTGTACTCGAGCTGAATTTCTTAAATCCTTATATTCACGAGATAAAATGAGTGATAGCTTCATTGATTACTTTTTTAGCACCAGTTTTATCTAACATAGAATAGGATACCCAAGGTATCAAACCTTGATTTTCCTGCTTGGTTGCAAGTAGATACAGCCGGACATGTTCAGACACAAGCTGAAGAGTCATCCATGCGCTCATTTTTCATTTGATCCACTTGTCTCAATGGGACATAAGATTAATGACTATAAAATCCTAAATTTTACAGACTGAGTGCAAGGATGATCGAAAATCCGATAAGGAGGGATTCACTGCATGGGTGCGCGAGTTGAGCGCCGAATTTAAAAAACGAGGATACCTTCTTTCGGCTGCTGTATCTCCAAGCAAGCGTATTATCGATGCAGGATACGATGTACCTGTGATTTCAAAACTATTTGACTGGATCGCTGTGATGACTTATGATTATCACGGACAATGGGACAAGAAAACTGGACACTTGGCGCCGCTCTATTATTACCCTGGCGATGACTACGACTATTTTAACGCCAATTTCTC
This sequence comes from Eretmocerus hayati, assembly GCA_029851415.1. Classification (NCBI taxonomy): domain Eukaryota; kingdom Metazoa; phylum Arthropoda; class Insecta; order Hymenoptera; family Aphelinidae; genus Eretmocerus; species Eretmocerus hayati. Next base: position 29,631,070 of record CM056741.1, on the reverse strand, counting down.
GATGCGATACTGGATCGAAAAAGGTGCACCGTCAAGAAAGCTCGTTATGGGAGTGCCGATGTACGGACAGGCTTTCAGTCTAACTCAGTCGACGAATAACGGGTTGAATGCACCGGCTCCATCACCTGGACAGGCAGGAGAATATACAAGGGCTGCTGGATTCTTATCCTTCTATGAGGTGAGCTCGAAATTCATTTTGGCTTTAATCAAAATTTTTTATAGCCTTTGATGAATATCTAGAATATTTTAGAACAAAACTTGTTATTCACCAAGATTCTTCTCATCAATAGCCATCTTCCTCTTTTTCAACCCCTCCCTCAAAGAAGTTTGGCAGGTTCGAGCAATTCGAGAAAAGTATTGTCCAATTGACAAGAAAATTCCCCAAGTTTATCTCACGCAAATGGTTTGAAAGTCAGACGACTGCAACCCTGTGACGTCACACGGTAAAAGTTGTCTGACTCTCAAACAATTGGCGCAAGATAAAATTTTTGGGAATTTTTTAGTCAATTGGACAATAAGTACTTATCTTGATTTGCTCGAATTCTCTAAACAATTCTCTGGGAGGGTCGAAAACAATGCAAGACGCCCACTGTTCGATCAATCAACTTCTGAGGGTCAAATTTTCATAAAAAATATTTTCGAAAAGTAGGATTTCAAGGAAAGTAATTATTTATCAGTCATCCAAATTTTGAGATCCATGGCGATTGATACACCCATCCAGTACAGTATTCAGAACATAATTTACTACGGATATAATATTGTGCTTTTTCCAAGAAGCAGCAAAATACATCGAGTCGTCCAGAAATTCAAGCCCCTGAAATCTCAATTGCTCATACTTGTCTGATTTACTCGAAATATGTCTATCTTTGATGAGCTGATTATGGTTTACATTTCACAAGACCCTACTCTTTGACAAAAATGTGATACGATATGATCATCCACGTCTTATGAATATTTCCATCGTCGATAATATTTCTTCACGACATGAATTGAGCTATATATTAATATTCAATCATCCGGTATTGCAGATTTGCAGTAGAGTAAAGAAAGGTGGATGGAAAGTCAATAGAGATCCGCAAGGAAGAATCGGACCATACGCTGTTAGTGATAATCAATGGGTCGGTTACGATGATGTATCCGATGTTGTTAGGAAGGTCAGTATAATCAATCTTACAGGATCTCAATTATTCTCACACTTGTAACGCCAATAATGCGATTGAACTGATGTTTTCTATTTGACAACAAGATTGATGCGCGCCGGAGATAATGTGCCGATATTTATCACATGCGCAAGCATTCGTCGTCAGTTGAACAAATTGATACACTAATTATCCTTTCATGCAGAAAATCTACCGTCTTACTCCGCGTAATTGAGTACTTGAGATAAATATCTAATGAACCGTGATTATACGTTGCGTTTCCGCTTGAGAAACGGCGACCTGTGCAACATCCACTTTTATTCAGAAGTATTTCGTTTCATCTCTTTCCTGTCCTATATAGAAAAATTTTGTTTTGTTCAAAAAAATTTGAATTTGATTAGGACTAAACTAAATACTCAAGGTGTGAGACTGTCGTATCTGATAATGAAAATTTTCAATGGAATTTTGCTTCTGAATTGCAGGCAAACTTCATCAAAGAGTTGGATCTTGGTGGGGGTATGATTTGGGCGCTAGATTTGGATGACTTCAGGAATACTTGTGGATGTGGAAAGTATCCTTTGCTGACTGCTCTGACAAACGGTCTCAAGAACGATATTCGCAATGTTCAAGACTGCACATAAGCTGAACGTGATTCGGATACGCTCCGATTAGCGACTTTCGCTAAGCAACAATTTTCGATCTCGGACTTGATAAGTACTTGATTTAAGCCTTACATTATCAGAAAATCTGAGTGAAACGTGTCTAACCTGTCAGTATTTGTACCAATCACTTTGAGATTCTATCACTTGAAATTTGAGAGTTAATATTCGAACACATCCACTGTGAATAATTTCAAACTATGGATGAATTTAATGCAACTGAATCATTGGTTGAACCTTGTAAAATTTCATGAAAATATGATTTTCATAACGCCCGAAGACTGCAAAGCTAATGTAAGGATTGAATTGTGATTATTGCTCCCTTTCTTACACCTAAGAAGGACGATGGTGTTTGGAAGATTGCATGTTAAATCCATAGCATACTCCTAAGGATATTCTTAAGACTTAGAATGTACTCATCATTTGTAGCCATGACGTAACACAAGTTCATGTAATTTTAAGCTCATCAAACATGTATATTTTCATCTAATATCAAAAATAAATCCTTGATCACCTAATTATCGGAGGGTTTGCGCAATGAAAATGGCCTGAATCATACTGTTTCATGCATGGAACAAAATTCTTTCGGTTGATACGGGCCGATTTTTTCTATTCCTGGAAGTATCTCATGGGGCTTCGTGGATAATAAGAAAATTGTAATTTGCACTACAATAGAATAGAAGTACATACTAGAAAGAAAAACTCTATTACGGACATTTTTGGGAAGGCTGTTTTGCATGCAATTGCTCAATTGTAAATCCTTGCTTGAAATAATCAATTTTCTGATAAACTTCTTCTTCCAACACAGTTTCTGACTTCATTATATTTCAGTCTCGTTCTCCCACGATAACGAAAATTGTTTTGGCGATGCGGTCACTACACTGTAAAAAATTTTTCCGAAAAAATTCGACTCCCTGGTTGAATGGAAACTTCAACCAGTTGGTTGAAAATTCAACCAAGTGGTTGAATATTCGACGGCCGTGGATATGGTCATAAATACGCGGCTCGTGGGGAAAACACGGATGTATTTATAGTTAATTCGACCCCCTCCCCCCAATTTCTGAATAATAATCATGATTAATATTAATCATCGGAGGTGCCACCTGTTATTCGAGGTTTAGTCAATTATACGTTTCTACGTATAATTGAATAAGAAGGAAGCGTCTTTTCGAGGTTTACCTGCTGTACTGTAATGAAGATGTAGTTTGTGAGCCATACTTCTTGCACATGTAACGAAATTTCAAGGGTCCATTGAATCCCACTTTCTGACACGTCTCAGTATTAGTAAAATTCGACGTTAGATTGTGTAAAATATCTGGTTAAGCATTTGATAATGATCAAGGTGTTTGTTAGAAGCAACAGAGTTTAATTTTGAAAGATTTGGTTATGAAATCATTCCCGACACGCACCACTACAATTTCACTATCATTTTTACAGACTGAAGATGTACCTACGCTCATGAGAATTTCATACTTGCCAGAATATTTCTCAAATCACAGACAATAGGCACGAGGTATCGTCCAGGCATCCAATTCACAACATAGTTTTACTCCAACAGTGAATAAAAAGAAAGAAGTGATTGTAGACCATGTATAAGGATCCCTTACCAGTTGCCTCAATAAACAATCAACGGAGCAGGTACAAAATTTTTCGAAATAACTCAATTTTCGGTTAATTTCCCTCAGTCTCCTTTGCTCTTCACAAGGATCTGAAAGGACACTTCTGCTAAACACCTCAATCAAGAGTTTCTGCTAAATAGAGTCAATCAAGGTCGATTTTCTGGGAAACTTACCCATCTTATTGCGAGGTTAGAGGATGTCGATTTCAATTTGGTCTTCTTACAGTCGGGATGAAAAGATTTTCCAGGTGAGTCACGTAAAAACACTTCAATTTAGTACTCAACCCAATCAGAGGTTGACGAATCCCAACTAACCCGTGTACTACTCAAGATCAACAAGTTGATGTTTATATTATCTTTTTGTCGCGTGGCAACTGCAAGGGAAAAGGGGTCAGCTCAAATCGGGAAAGAAAAGCCTCGACCCCAATAAACCTTTGGCAACTTGGAATTTGAATGTAACTACCGATAAATCAATCAGCATAATCGTGTTCAGGGAGTCGGAAAAAGTAGAGTATTTAATATGTTATCAGTAATTTTTTGACGATTAAGAGGCTGCGCCCTTCAGATCGTAGGTTTTGGAAAATGAAAACAAAGAACTGAACAAACAAGGGCGTTTGAAACCGCTGTTATAAAGTTCAAGAGAAAGCCTGTCGTGTCGGAAGGAAACATGGGTTGTGAATCCGACATTTACGTCGAAACGTATTTGAGAAAATCGCATTTTTTCCCCGCAGCATCCTGACAGAAAGACGTTTGTAGGCTACTGGTACCACCACACCACATTCGAGGAGAAAATCGAGGAATCTCGAGTAAACGCACAATCGCCCCTATTTTAAATAGCGAAATCTCAGATTATGAATAATATAAAGATAATTATGAAATGAGCATCGTGAAGATCAGAAACGCTAACTGTCTGAGTGTTGTGATGATTGACATCGATATTTTGACAGTCCTATAATTACTTGTGATATCCTGGAAGTTTTTTGAAATTTTTGAAATTCTTACTGTAGTTTTACCCCAAACAAGAAACTAGGGATGGTAGAGAGTCCTCCCTACAAGAAACGAGATTTCTGTCTACGCGGCATCTTGTAGTATAGGATAAAAAGGTAGTAGAATTGTGGCACTAGAAGTCACTTCTTCTCAGTAGCCACCCACTCAAACTTTTATGTCGCGATAACTCAAGTATTTGAATAAAGCACTGATGTTATAAGTGCAAGGGATCACTTCGACTTACTTTTCTCTTAGCCTCTGCAAATAGAAAAACCCTCGGTGGGTCTCGTTTAGGATTTGTAAGTCCAAACTCATCAAATATAATGGTAATGTATCTGTATCTGTATGTGTAGATGTAGCTCAATACGAGCATCGAATTCTACAGCTACAACAATAGAGCACTTTTTGGATGCTCGCTGAACACGTATCCATTGTGGCTCAATTTTGCGCAATCAGTTTCCCCCAATGAAACTGTATTTGCATCATTGCAGGCTTTCTCGCACAAATTTTTTCTCAAAGTTCATCGCCAGGCGCATTCTCTACATACCCCAAAATATCGATGAAATTCATTTTTGCACTGAAGAGAGTACTTTCTCGACAAAATCAGCCTTTGCTAAATTTTTTGTTAAGGTCCGTGCCGTACTGGTGTGGCCTCTTGGACGCGAAACTTGTACATAATCTTGCATCAAAAGCGAATTGTACCTGTAGCCAATCGAAAGCTCACAGTTACAGATTTCGATTGTAGTGCCTGTAAGGTCTATTTGGACATCGCTGGTTGGAGCAATGAGCGCTGAAAGCCGTGTTCCAAAGTTAGACACAGACTGGGGTAACTTTGGAACAGAAGTTGTTATCATCATTTATTCGTCAATTTATTCATAAACTAGGTCACGCAATCGATTTCCACTATCGGTAATCAAAAGCTAAGTGTCTCAGCTTTCCATTAACCTATTGTAAAAGTCCATTTGGTTGAATTTAACTTCTATAGTTGAGCACAGACACCTTCAGCATACCTCTTGCCCGCGTCACGGCTAACTCTCGAGGAGGAAAATACCTTCACAGTCGGTTTCTGACAAAAACTGCCATAACTCGGCTTCCGTGGGTCGAAATGAGACGTTCTTTGGCTCGTTTTGAAGCTCTCATCAACGATTACTCAAGTAAGTAGGATTTCATGATGACACCGATCTTGGGAAACGATTGAGAGTACATGAAGAAGTGTTCCAAAGTTACTCCAGTTTCTAAAAAAATACATACTTGTCAGTTTTTACTCTATAAAATTGAAACTTCGTGGAAATACTCCAGTGTAACAATGGATTCGCCCATATATGCGTACAGAAAAGAGAAATCTAGCTCAGCTACATTAAATTCGATCTACTAAAGTCGGAACCACATCCATTTTTCCGAGAGACAGTTTGTTGGGTTGAAAATGCACTTCTGAAGAAGTCAGTTTATAAACGGATTAATAAGCGATGGAGGCCCTCGCGCCAATGCAAAACATTGTTTATGCTTGTCCCAAGATCATCTGCCTATAGCCAATGTGCGTGATAATCACTCTTTCATGAGTTGTTCTCAAGTTGCCCCCCCCCCCCCCGTTCCAAAGTTACCCCGGTTGACGGTATTCACTACGCCATTCAGAAATTTCAATACAACCTTAGAGGGTCACGTGGCGAGATATTTTCAATAATTCCATATTCAATATTCAATATAATTTCTGAAATTTCAAAGGGAAATATTTGAAAAATTTTTCAGTCAGGTCTCGGAAACGTAGCTTCAGAACGACGTTGTTGAAATTTTTGCTAGAAATTTTTTACAGTGTTGATAGGTGCAAAATCACGCGTTTGTACTCTCTCGCACTCTGGGACGGAATGCTGATTTTCACCGCCACAGTTAAACGTGCACTGTAAAAAAATTTATGTAAATTCACCATGCTGAGCACAGGAAATCTGGGGACACCATGCTCAGCATTGTAAATTTACAAGCCCGGATGGGAAATTTTCGAGCGGGCTTGTAAATTTCCTTACCGGCGGATGGCAAATTCCCGCTTGGAAGCCGCTGTGCCGTGCCTTTGTGACAGATCCTTATCAGTGTCTCTATTAAAATGTCGAGTTGTCGTTGATTTTACATCTAGCCATCTTTTCTAGCATAGTAGTGAGATATTGAGATGTGTTGATTCTTACGGTAGATGGAATTTTTTGGACAAAAATGCATCGATTTTGTTGTGGAGCGGTCATAACCTAATACTGTGTGGCCTCGTTAAAGAAATTGATCGCGCTTGAATAATTCTATAAAAAGAAATCCGTGGATGAAAATGTTTTCTATAATCGAACGTCGAACTCTTTTCTCGCTGCCAGCATCACACACAATCACACATGCACGTTCACGAGCAAGTTCACAGAGAGCAACATCCCTTTATTTACATCGTTTATTTACGTATACAGACGTTGACGGATGACCATATTGCCCATGCACTTTCGATTTTCGAGTCTGCTGTCATCTGCTCCACTCCCACATATATACAGTTGTTCGCTTTGAACGGCCGATTCAAAAATTTTCAGATTGCAACTCGCGCACGCGTACTCAAATGAAATTTACGAGCCTGGAACGGGAAATTTACAAGCTCCGGAACGTAAACTCACCATGCTCAGCATGGTGCCCCAGGATTTCCTGTGCTGAGCATGGTAAATTTACAAGCCGCTCGTAGGTTTCCTCACTTTCTGGTAAATTCACCATGTTCAACACTGTGAATCTACAACCCCACCAGGTATGTTTACCTCGAAAATTTTTTACAGTGTGTTTAGTGCCCCCAAGCGCGGGGCGAATTTGGACAGAATTTTACTTTTCAAACTTCATGAAAAAGTGTGAAAGCTGAGACCCATCAGTAGGGATCTGAAAAATTTTCTACAATCTATTCAATAGTTGAACTTCGCAACGTGAGCGATCACGAGCTTAAACTATCATGTCCAGTTATTATAATATATTATAAAAAAACATATCTACTTCTACTAAATGCACGTGTATCATCAAAGTATAAAATTTATCGAATTCTCAAAGCGCAGCATCCCATAGAACCGTTTTAATTAAATCATCCAGTGATCGCGGCGCTCACAAGAGAAGCCTAATCCATCGTATTATATACTTTCTCCAACGTCCTATAACGGTACCGGATAGGAATTTCCATTTTTCTATCAATTCGGAGACCTCCAACATTCCTCTCTCCTAGAGCCTTATAGAGCACGTCTCTCGGGCACACCAATACCTCTATATAATAAAATTCAATCGCGTTAATCTTGTCTCATCATATTATCTTTCGCACCAATTAATTGAAAACAATATCAAAATACTACTCCTCATATCAATTTGCACCGAACCCTCGAGGGTGCAGTGGTGATCACTGCCCATTTCCATCCATCCGCATATCTGCTTTGATGACCAAATTATAGGCTCAACATTCACTCTATCACTCTCGCTATCACTGCGGGGCCTCACATATAGGCCCATCCAGAATCATCTCCCAGTCTTCGGTGTATGCGCGGCGAGTGTGAAGCTCGATATTATTATTATATATAGGTCTCAAGTATGTGATTGGACCTGTCCGAAATTTTCTCACTATGTACTACTGCAAGTGATTGAAATATATCCGTCTCAAGGAAAAAATGGGGACTGTTGGGAAGGAAGGTGGCTTCACCGCGACGGGCCGCTAACGGAGAAATAATCATCGAAAAATAATTTCGTCAAGAAAAATGGTTACCTCGACCACTTTGCCTACAACTTACAACGTATAGAATAATATCGTGGAAGATGGGATCCATTATCCATTAACGCTCCGAAATTTTAGCTCTGCAGATAAGGTTGAGGCTGGTGCATAACGTGACGATTTTTCTTGACGAAATTATTTTCGATGATTATTTCTCCGTTAGCGGCCCGTCGCGGTGAAGCCACCTTCCTTCCCAACAGTCCCCATTTTTTCCTTGAGACGGATATATTTCAATCACTTGCAGTAGTACATAGTGAGAAAATTTCGGACAGGTCCAATCACATACTTGAGACCCATCTTGGATTTCACCGCGTTCTTTGCTCGGAGTTTGACAATTACGATTGCATCAAATCACGATAAGCGACCACATGGATCCATTCCATGCTTGAAAACTTTTTTGGATATCAATTCTTTCTTTGCCATGAATTCGCTACAGTATGCACATCGTTTTCACCAAATCTAAAATACACAACACTAATTCAAATTTGTGAGAGGGTCTCATCCATACTTTCAAAAGTTTTACCTCTTTGAGGTGTATTTCTAAGGTATGAAATTTGACCGAGGCTAAATGAAAGAAAACACTCAAAATGTGTATTCTTCCTTTTTCTCAATATACCACTTAGAGAGAAGAACTATTGAGTGAATGTATTCAAAATCAGCAAGATGATGAAATCTTCTTTTCCAGAGATTTTCTGGTGAGAACATATTCATCAATATTCGTTGGCTCAGAATCAGGAGTGAATTCTTCAAAACGTAAGAGTGGCAAGAAAATCTGTAAGAGTTTTAGCTTCAAATCAACTTTCCATGAACCTCTAGTATGGAAGAATTTTCTAAAAATTCGCGGTAAATGGATCGATACTAGAATTCTCATAATCGAACAAATATCAACTATTTATCTATAACCAAATATTTTCGGACACTTTTCTCACGCAAAATAATTTTGGACGTTTCTTATTAAGCCAAAATAATTTGGGTAGTGTCTTCACACCAGAAATCTCAAACATTAGAAAATTCAAGGATTTTCGGTTAAAAGAAACTATCCAGAAACTTCTGGCGCATGAAAAAAAACTTTCGAAAAATTTTCACTAAATCGAACGATCTACGATTTCTCGTAGATTCTGGCAAATATCTACAAACTATCCATATCCAAAATTTTTTAGATAGCTCTTTTCACGTAATGTGATTTTGAATGGTTCCTAAAATAATTTGGATAGTGTCTTTGAAACCAAAAATTTTGAGCGATTTTTTCCACCCGAAAATTTGAGGACGGTTCTATTGGTGCCAAAAATTTTTGGATGGTTCCCTCTACAAATATCCATTCTTGGGGAGTTCCTTCTTACAGAGAACCTCGGGCATACCTCTCTCAAAGTTCCAAGAGGAATGTGTTGATGATAATATGAAAAAACTATTATTTTACTGCAAGTGAGTCTTGTTATTATCTCTTATCTTCTGAATTTTCGATGGCTCAAAGTGAGGATTAACCATTTCCATTCGTGATAACCCCAAGAAAATGCCCAAAAGTTTTTGGTTAAAAAGAATTATTTGGAGGCTTTCCGCAAGGGAAGAATTATCCGGAAATAACTGTTGGAAGGAGTAATCCACGAATCTCATTAATGTATCCTTCCGAGTACTTTCGACCAAACATTTTGAGAAACCGTTCTGCTGAAATCTTGGAATAAAAATGTTCTCGTCTTCATTTTTTGGTCATTATTCTGTGAATTATCAATTTCAATTCACAAGAATGGGAGGTGCTTCTGCACTGGTTATTCGTACCTGCTAATTTTCATTAGGCAACTATAAAAAGCGGCCATCGTGCGGAGCGCATCATCATATTGTAGCAGTTATGCCCCGTGGAAGCGCCATTCTTGATGAATTTGAGGATTGAATGTAAAGAACTAGGAATGATATGATGGAAATGATAAAGAAATAGAAATGATATGATAGCAATGATAAATACAAATGACGTATATCTGAACTAAAGAATAATTCTTTCAAATTCATTTCCATTTGATCATCTCAAATTTTTTTCTTATGAGATGTACAAAAAAGCTCTACAACACTTGCAAGCATTCAAAATTGCGCGCCATTCTCACTAATGTGTGCTTCTCCGTTGGTGGGGGAACGGGGTGTTTGCGCATGGTCGCGGGCCCGCGGTCCGCGAGGGGCGATTGCAGTGATTGCGCAACATTGGGTCATCCCAGAGGCTCATCGAGAGATTGCGGTGCGGTGCATAGCAATTCGTAAATAAGCAGAATCAGCTCAATTATTAGGCTTTGTTTATCATTCTTGAAGTATTGAAATACCAAATACATGCAACCGAGTTGATAAATTCGGTTTTTGAAATTTGTGGTAAGATTGAACATGGTCAACTTCAAACGACATTCAAAAAAGACCCGCGCGTGATGGCGAGTTCCGTCATGCATCACCGCTGATGCGATGCGATTACAGAAGAAACGACGACGCGAAAAATTTTCGATTTCAGATATTTCAATGAAAGTGCGTCTAATCCAAGGTATTAAGGTTGCGAATGAAAGGTATTCAGAATCTACACAATTTCAATACGGCAAGTGCATAGCTGCGATGCCGATTCAGTGACGAAAAGTATGATCGGAAAAAAAGAGGAGGTTGGAATCCTCGATCTAGCCGTATATGTTAGTTAGGTGTGCTGGAAAGGCTTCGCCATACTTTCAAGCACACCTACCGCTGTGCACAATAGAGGTAGGTGGATAGTGGATAGTGGAATGTCCATCCGCGTATAATCGGTGAATGTTGAAGAGGGAGAGGTGCAGTACACTGCGAATGCGGGGTCAGTCTGAACCAGTCTGAACTCGTGTAGCGTTCTGGAACGTGGTGAAGTGTCCGCCGTCCGGCTAGAGATGCCCGACGTGATCGAGGATGAAATTCGACAAGTGCTCGCCGGACACGGTACCAGGGTCGCCGATCACCTTTGCGACTACACACTCGAGCAACAAAATCAAACTTATGGTAAGTTTTTTTTCTTATAAGTAGCTCTCAAAAAAGTTGGGCGCCAGCGCGTGCATTGCATGATGTTTATTTTGTGTAATGTTCGTCTGCTCTGTGTTGTCATCTATCACTTGCTTTGCCGCATGAGTGATGATGCATCGTTGATTGCATATACATTACTCTGATATGGGCATGGAAATTTAATGGATAGAATTTTCACGTGGGTTTGAAAGACGCCCGCGCTCATCCTGGTTGCAAAATATACGCAATTTTTGCTCACCGCCAGGTTACTTATGATGATGTGGGTTAATTGCTTCTGGCCGCTCTACGCTCGAGAGCTTAGAAAGTTATGATTCTACTCGCCTCTTCTCATCTCATTTTGTGCATGTTGTTACTTTTTATTTACCAAAAGTCAATCAACACAGGATTTCTGGAATGAATTACTTTACTATCTCGGATGATTATAGACCTGTGCATTTTGCATTACAAATATTGCAATGGATTATTTCGTTTGGTGGCAGGCGCCAGTGCTGCAGATATGTGTCTATTGAGCGATGTTTTGCACTAAAAAGCGCGATAATAATGATTGAGCGTTATGGTTTTGCTCATTCTCGATGCGTTATGATTGTTGGGCACACGCGCGTATCTCTTGCTTGCCAAAAGAGGACATTGAGGCAGTATCATAGTTTCCCGTTATCATTTAGACTCTATCCTAAAAAATAGTTGATAGAAAGAGTTTTTTACTCAGTAAATTATTTTTCACAAGGCCTAGAATTTTTTTACATACACTTTCGGAAGTATTTTTATTATCCAGCTTCTGGATCCCCTCATTATTACAGATTTGATTTATTCTTTACAGAGGCGAATGGGATTAAGCCTGCTGTCAGTTCCTCTTATGTCCCTGTTTGTCAGAAGACTGTTTCGTATATCGTAGCTGCAGTTCTTATCAATGACGAAGATGAAGTTTTGATGATGCAGGAAGCTAAATCGTCGTGTTTGGGAAAATGGTATCTACCAGCTGGTCGAGTAGAGCCTCATGAAAATCTAATTGATGCTGTGAAACGAGAAGTTGTTGAAGAAACTGGACTCTTGATGGAACCGGAGTCTCTTATAATGGTAGAATGCGCAAGTGGATCCTGGTTCAGATTTGTCATGACTGGAAGAGTCATTGGAGGGAGCTTGAAAACTCCTGATCAATCGGATGAAGAATCTTTGCAAGCTTGCTGGGTGCGAGAGGTTACAAGTTTACCTCTGAGATCGAGTGACATTTTGACTCTTATTCAGAAAGGCAAAGATTACCTAAACAAGATAAATGGGCCATGGCATCCACAAATTTTGCCTGTTGAGAAAGCACGAAACAAATTATATTTGCGCCTAATTGTATGCATCAAGAAAAAAGCAACGTAAGTTTTAGATGATGTGTTTATCCTAGAATCATCTTAATCTGTTTTATGAATGAAAACATTGCTCTCCTCAGGAATAGGCTGCATGTCCTCATGTCTGAAAAGACCTCTCTACATCTGCCCGTGTGTGAAATCAATCCATCAAAAAATCTCCATTCCACGCTTCACAGATTCATGGTGGTGAGTTTGTTTTGGAAATTCTATCAAGACACATGTTATCAATGGTCATGAATTATTGTGCGGATGTTGTTTCCTTCTTTTTAAAATCAATCCATTTGATTCTTAGGAAATATTTGGAGAAGGAATACCTCAACACAAACCACATGGATTGTTATCGGTGGAATTTAGTGGAACTGGAGAAGGAGATGGTTTGTGTCTAACATTACTCATATCGTTTAGACCACCTTTGGAAGAAGTTTCAATAAGTGGAAAATATATATGGCACGAGTTGCCTCTTTCTCTCGCGGACACAGTAGCAACTCGGCTACCTCGAAACATGACAGTCTGTCTGAACGTCGTCCGTTGATGTCGGCAGTAAATCTAAATATTGAAGATCGTTTAAAAAATGACCATGCAGGAGCATCTGTCTGTTATCTATTTTGGCCTTGTCATGCAGAGTGAGAACTAGACAAACTTTTTGCCTTTTTCACTGTGTAATTGAGCAAGAATTGCATATTGTACATAGTATTTACAAATTATTCGAGTAAGTTCTCTGTTGCAAAACCATTGATTTCGAAATTGTAAATGTACTGGAGGAAATCAGTTTTAACGATGGAGTTGAAATTAACAGGTTGAAAGTTGTTGTGGCAATCAAGCCTAATAACTATGTGCTATGCTCAAAATTCAACTATCTGCACTCGTTTCATTGTGATGTGAATAGCAATAATGAATCCTGATCGACTGTCACTATAGTTGATCATATTTTAGGAAGTTTGAATCACATCATTAATGATGTAAATGCTCGTACTATTGATGAGAGGAAATAAGGGGATGCAATGGGTAATATTGCAATAATGACTATAGAGAAAAGCTCATCATTTTTGTATGCAACAAGTTTCAAAATTATTGAAAAAACAATTCCGAAAGTGACGATGTTTACAGTACTATATGAGAAAAATACTGCATTTTTCAATGCTTTCTGTTTATTTAATCAAAATGGACGTTGGAAAACATATCTGTTACGTTTATCTACGGTCTTTTTATAACATATTTTGTTAATAAAATATTCTACATTAGACGTAGCAACACTTTCATTGTCACCATTACAACCATTGCAAAGTAATAACATGAAAAATATCACTCATTTTCTGATCGCTTTCAGTTCTGCGATCAAAGGCACATCTGTTATTATGGGCCTATCACAATTATTCCAGGTCATCAAGTTCAAACGGAGTATGCAATAAGCTGGTAAAATTGACATACCCATAACCCATGAGGTGACAATCACTAGAAAAGTATCGAAACTTCACCTCTGTGACACGCGCATGAGGATCGTTACTACTCTTGGACTTCAGAATGCGCTTGATCAAAAAAATTGTTATTAGCAATAAATTTTATGCACTGAAAAATTGCATTCCGCTCATGTTGGATAGACCGTGCGAGTAACTTATTCAATAATCTCAAACGTTTATTACTAATTTTTGGGTTGACTGGATTGGAAGGTCGTGTGTTTTTGTCTTGTGTTTTCTCACTTGGATGGGATTTTTTTCCGTTCTTGAATCTGGATCTCGTCTTTGACTTGTTGAAGGGGCGTTTTTTCTCACTCTTTGAATTCTCGTTCTTCATTAGGACATTTGACTCCTGTTTTGTGGTTTCCACTTCGATTGCTTCCTCTGCACTTGGTCTTGAAACTTTGCACGGTAGTTCATCAGGTGGTTCATCTGCATCGAAAGAAGAAGTTATTCAAGAAATTCATTCATCTCGAACGGGCAATGGGAAACGTTTCTGACTCACCCGAATCACTACCATAATCAGCAACTAAACTCAATCCTGGGTTAGCAATAGATATGTCTTTCGTTTCTATAGGAGGTACTTCTTGAGCGGTTGGCACTTCTTCATCGTCTGATACGTTAAAATCTAGCTGTTCCACGGGACATTCTTTATCGTCTACGTGTGTATCTGAGTTATCATCGGTTATACCAGTAACTATTTTTGAAATCTCTACCACTGGTTCCGTGCAAGATTCTTCTCTGTCCACAGAGGCTATAAGTAATACTCATAGTTTACACATTTTTCAAATTTTCATTTCCTTCCAAAAGCTCTGATTTACCTGTGCCTCCAAATGGCAGTAAGCCTCGGTACGTTTCTATAAGGAGCGTTTTCGGCAAATGAGTTTTAGCCTGTTTATTATTATGTTTCCTTTTACGATTTCTCTTGACAAATTCTTGCTTCCGTGGGATATTTTGAGTTTTTTTGGACTGGCTTTCAATTACCTCCCCTCGCTCAACTTTTTCCTGTTGCGCAGCTTCTTGACGAGAAATATTAGCGGCAGTTGGATACCGCCTGAAAAGAACGATCAGGGTGAGCATCTCTAAAACACTCGAATTTCAAACTGTAAACTCAATTAGTTGCCATATTACAAATTCTTCCTAGCTGGAATGATCAAATTGAAGGAACACATTGGAACTATAAATTCTTCATCCTCTGACCTCGTTATGGGATAGGAATGACATTGCTTCACCTTATTGTGTGACATTCTGAGAAAATACAGGATTTTTTTGGATGACACAGGAATAATAATGTAATTGTTTGTAGACAAGAACTTTTGAAGATATTTTCAATTATTGCCCACAGATCTAATTGTGATTTGAAATTCTGGATTATTCTTCAGAAGAATCTTTTGTACCATGTTACCCTGCTAAGAGAAGAGATTTCGGGGAAGTGCACTGATCATGAGCTGATTGATAATTACTCATCCATAACTTGCTTCCACCAAAGATTGAGAAATGAATCACACAAGATGCAAAAAGTCAACATCTCAACCAAATGCGTGTACGTGATAGCGAGGTATATAAGAAAGTAAATGTTATTTTTCGCTAAGGGTGGTGGTAAGTGATAAAAAATGAAATGCTCTGAGAGAGAAAAGAAAGCGAGATCTGAGCGAAGAGGGTATCGAACTAGCCCAGCGCGTATATGTTTGGGCGCAAAATTCAAAGCGGTAAGATGGACGTGGTAATTTTAAAACAGTCACTGAAATCGATTTCGTCCATGACTTGGCCTTCATCTTCCAATCATAATCGTAATATTCACTCATTCACATCGATGCCGTCAGGAAGTACCCACGGCTTTCAAATATTCATAATTGAAAATGACATCTTGAATTACCTTTTCCTTTCAGCTATCCATTTCTCAATATCTTCTTCATTCATACAATTTTTCATTCTTTGGTATAAGCCAGTGTAGTGCTGCATACTGATGTGCTTCTCCACAATTTTCGGATGTGCGGTAAATGTGCATCCATCAACATTACACACTTCATGTTCTTGGATATGCTGTTCTAATTTCTCTTCAGAAATGAATTCTCTATCACACATTTCACAGTACAGATTATTGGTTTCATCATCTGAATCCAAAAGGAGTTCATCAAAATCTTCATCATTGAACTCCACCAGTTCCTCATCGTTTTCATACAGATGAGCCTAAAAATGTATAAATGTAGCTAGAGGAGGAAAATTAGTTTTTTGCAATGCATCAGACCATTTTACAATGAGAATGTACTGAGGGACCAAGTGATGATTCTGTAATCTTTGAGATGACATCTTTTAATTTCTCTGATGAAAGATTCCAGGGCACCGAGATTTGCAAAATTCAAACTAGTCTATAGATTGTAGGCAGAGGATGAAAAACTAAAATGAGATCAATTTATGGTAAAAAGCTTGGTGATCTGAGAAGGAAGTCTTGAACAAGAAATTACAGTCAACATAAGAATGATAATTGCTTCAGTACACAACAGAGGATGTCGGATACCGACATTATCAAGTTGACAAACCATTCAATGAATTTTTGAGATATTGCAATTACAACAAGTGACGCCGATTATTTTTGGCCCAGAAAATCGGTTTTACTATAAGAATTGCGAAATTTCAAAAATTCATCGAATGGTTTGTGAACTCGACAATTTCGATAAATATGCAGACAAGATAAAACTCCGACATCCCCGCCACCAAATCACGCCTTGCTATAGAATTGAAAATTGAAGCAAGCAATTCTTGTAGAGAGATCGGAACCGCATTTTTAATGTACGAATTCGAGATTAAAAAAGAAACAGATGATAATCGATTGGACAAATATTTATTACAGTAAGATAATGACTTGAGTACAAGAACAATCTTGAAACACCTAATTCAACTTATAAAATGATTTTACAAAATAAATCGTTTACGTAGTAGTTTACAACCATGACAAACAAGAAAAATCTACACGTGACACTATTTGGGCATCATCAGGCCTGAGTGACACACATTGTTTAATGATCAATTTGAGGCATAATAATGTAAATCAAATTCATTAAGAGATAATTTCATAATTTTTTTCAACTACAACTGAAATCAAGTGCAAAAATAATAATCAAATCACTTTGAGCACTGCATGACTGGCCAAAGAGCAATTAGGGAGCCTGTGAATGTCTCTCATCTATTATTCACAAACCAAACATGACAAAACTTTTCACAACGTTTATCATTTTTTCAAGATGAAATCAAAGTTCATTGATTGGAATGACTACTGTAAGAGCTTAAGAATGTGCTGGTAAAGCTTACTTAAATTATTACTCCTTAATGGGCAAACAGTTTACAACTGAGCACCACTGCTCTCAAATACATTATTCAATATGAACATTCTACTAGAATATGACCGAGACATTTGGCTTTGATAGACGAAAACAAATAACTCAGATGCATGATTATCCTGCAAGTTCCATATGATGAATAGGATCATAGGATTGGATACTTAGCCATGACATTGTTGCTGTATTTCAGCTGCTCCACCGATTATCTTACAACGAGTTGACCATAAAGAAATGGAATAACAGATACACATGAATTGAGAAGTCTTAATAATCCTCAAGAGTTCCCATTTTATAAAGAATTGAATATGAATATTATACTGAGAAGATCTCAATAATGACAAAGAAAGGGATGATGAAATTCTCATCTGTCTGGAACCAAAAAGTGGCATTCTAACTTCATCACTCAATCATGGGGAGTAGACTGGGAAACTTGAGACTGAGTCTATTCGCTGGAAGGCTTGTCCCCCTCATTTAGCTCCATTTGCTCTGTATGTTCAGTTTGCTCGCTAGTGTTCTCAGTACTCTGAGCACTGTCTTTTTCAACAGTGCTCTTATCAGCAGTTTTTTTAGCAACCTGCAACCAAATGACTTCTTAGAACAACTGGTTTTAAGCAAAAGGAAAACTATTGACAATGGTTGTGCTGAGTGTTGTTGAAATAAATATGAGATCCTAAAGATAAATTGAGGTCCATTAAAACGATAAGTAAAATCAGCTGCACCACCTGCAATGGTGAACACATTAATTATTGTTTTGCTGGACCTGGGAAATGATTGATGCAGCTATTCTCTTAGTTTTCAGGTATAGCAGATATCAAGAGCTCCGCCGATCCGTTGAGGCTTGCTCAATAGACAGTGCTTTGAATGTGTATGTTACATCTCAAAAATCCATTGGAAAATCTCGATAGTCAATAATATTGGTAACTATGCAGCAGGGATACGACTCCAACATCCCCTCAACTCCAAGTGCCAGGACCATAGAGTCCATGCAGTATTTTAAAAAGATATAAGGGTAAATATTCAAATCAGAAATGAAAGATTTCCCAGAGCCCCACGAGAGATTAAAGGAAGATGTATCAAGCAAGTTAATGGAAAAATCATCACTAAACAAGAAGAAGTTCATTTAGAAATAGTTGAAGGAGAAATCAACCCTTCATTTCAACTCAAAATATCTATCAAAGATACCATGGTCTGACACGACTACTAGGACAGAGGAAATCATAAAAAATACCTGATCTGGGTTTTTTGCCAAATACTCATTCTTTGCATCTCTTATCATACGGGTAACTTTATTTCTCAAATCCTTGAATTCTTCCCATTCCTTGGCATCTTTGTTCTTCTTGGCTTTTGCATAGAGTCTATTCTTCTTTTGAATTTCAGTTCGAATCTCATCAGTCATCCAAGGTTTCTTCAGTTCTATTTCCTATAGGATGGATAGACAGCTCATGAGATGGAGCCTCAAAGAGGAGAAAATCCCTGCTTTTGGACTACAGTAGAGATGGCACCTTATTGATTAATGGAAGTCATTGCACTTGCGATGTTGCAATGCTTCTAAGACGATACATACACATGGTTATCACTTGATCTCCAAGAATATTTATATTCCTATCTCTGTTGGTGAATAAGTTAGCTACTGAGTGCGACTGAGATAGACTACTAAACATTCCCCGAGATCAAAAGATGACCAAATGTACTATTCCTCTCAAAAACACTTCATTGAAATGATATGGGTTGGATAACATGGATGATCATTAGGTATAATCATAGTGAACTTGAAACGACAGCCATTTTCTTGAAATTTTGGAGGAACAATCTGACCCCTGCAATATTAGTTCTCAAGACCAATGCTCCCAAATTCATTAATGATCATGATGTAGGGAAGACGCACAGCTGATCAACATTCTGTCAAGCAGTTTATCAACTCACCTCCAGTTTGGTGGCTTTCTTGACAGTTGAAACTTTGCCTTTGTTGTTGCCATTGTGAGGTGGAAATCTTGGCCTCATGTGTCCAGGAAGAGCATGAGGTGGAAGCATACCTCTTGGTCCTGGCCTCATCATAACACCTCTTGGTGGGCACATAGAACCTGCCATGTGGGGCATCAGAGGCATCGGTGGCATGGGCCTGCCCCTGTGTGGGAACATTGGAGGACAGGGTGGACCTGGTGGTCCAGGCCTGGCCATGTGTAAACCAAGTCCTGGAGGTCCCGGTGGCCCAGGTCGACGTCTGGGACCATACATTTGATCGACCAGAGGAGGTGGAAGTGGTGGTCCAGGTCTACCCATTGGTCCTGGTGGTGGTGGCAAAGGACCTCCTGGTGGAGCACGTCCGTATCTCGGCATTGGTGGTCTCATAACCGCTCCCCCAGGTGGTATTCTTGCACGCAAAAGAGGACCTCTATTCAGTGGGCTCATATGCCCTTGATCCAGTCAAAAATATCTTTCGCAAACTCTAATCACATACACTAAGGCACAAAACACTAGAAATTCAAGCACTGATTGATTTTTACACGTCGAACGCAGAACTTATCACAATGTGCGCAATAAACTGTGATAAACTGGGCGAAATTCCGATGGCTTTTGAGGTTACGTCGTCGCGGCGTCACGATAAACGCGTGCACGCCGCAACGAGACGATTACGTTCTGTTTTCTTTCGATCCTCCACCTGTTCACTTTCAGATCCACCAATTTTTTACAAATCGGACGTCAAGTGAACCTACTTTTATTAAATAATTACTTACGTACTACCTGAACTATCTCGTGGCTTATCGCAATCGGTTTTCTTCGACTATCAGTTTCTGCCAAAGCAGTGCCCCACGAGAGTCAAGTCAGTCACTCAACAATCGATGGATTTAAAAAATCGAATGATCGATTAGTAATTAAGAGCGGGCAGCAAATATTAGTTTAAATCATTTTAAATGAAATCCAGACTTACTCGGGAGCTCAGCTAAAAAAAATTTGAAAATTTTTTCCATCGCCCTTCGATTGAACATTTTTTCAACAATTCGTGAACAATCTTGCTTACTGCGAGCTTTACACTTTTCAAAATCAAAAACCGACAGTCAAAGCTTTGATCGTTGCCCGAGAGCCTTCGAATTGTCTTACTCAAGTATTTAATATTAAATAGATTTTTCCAAAAAATTGAAATTGAAGAAAGTGGTGGTGTGCTCTCTTACGTTGCGATATTTTTGATAAGAGAAAAAGAATGATGAATACGTCTGGGGTAAGGATTATGATTTATACATCGTTATTCATTTTTTCAATTTTTTTGTCTCATTTATTTCGCTTTAATGCACATGTTTCGTGAAAAAATTAAATATCGCGTTATGAAATTAGCTCAAGAGCCTCGCGAGTTTAATCTCAACATCTTACATTCTTCAAAATTTTTGTCGACGGTACAAAATTCACTGGGTACGCTATGGCCCAACATGACACTCACGTGAAAGCCATTTTCGTATCACAAACAAAAAGCTGTCACACGTGTGAAATTCTTAATTTAATCATATTTTTTTAAACATTTTCTTATTTAGATAATATGAGAAATTTTGCATAAAAAATTGTACACACACGCTCAACAATCTTTGTATTCATCTTACGCTCGAGCTGCTTTCCTTAAAAAAATTTTTTTTCAAGCTTTGCCGCTCTATTCAAGTTGAATATCTCTTGAGAATTTTCAACTTGACCACCTTCCTCTTTTAAAAAGCTGTATTCTCGACCGATGATGAAACAAGCGAAAGAAGGTGGTGCGCGCTTTTTCTTGCATTTTACTCTTTTTTTAAAAAGATACTAAGCTTTCATAAACAGCTTATAGATCGCTTGATCATTTAAAAAATGACCCTGTTTGACGGAAACACTACGTGATTCCGATCGAATTGTGTAAACTGGACTCCGATGTTATTTTCAAAAAATTGGGATGGATTGAAGTTATGGTCTCGAATTCTGATAATTTTTCGACCACTCTCTCCCCTTGATTTTTTTTTTGCTCTATGTTATAGTAACTATACTTGACTTTGAAAATTCACTCAACACATGCATCGTACGTATTTTCTTCATAGATTATTATTTTCATAGTCAGACACGATATTTTCCCTTCACAGATGAATCTAACATCTGACCTCTCCGTCTTCAATCAACGCACATGGATTGTTTCATCTCTATGATTGTATTACCAAGAGCAACTCAAACCGTGCAATCTTCACCTCTCCTTCGGATTTAAGTAAGTCTTTGTTTATTTCACTTCAACAAGCCGCACAGAGATCACATCGAGAATTGTAGAATCATTTCGAAGTTTCAAGTTGCACGACACAAGATTTTACAATAATGTGATTACTCATGGTGAGACAATTTTGCATTTCTCATCAAGATTTATTTTACTCAACCGGTAAGATCATTTTACATACAAATGAGAAAAGAATAGCGAGGTTGTGTTGAATCTTTTAGAAAATTAGACGGAAAGGGTAAGTCGAAATTCAACGACGAACAAGGGCAAATGAGTATTAATGTTTATCGGATCACACATAGCGTCGATGGAGCTTCATGTAAGCTAGAGCAATGGGTTGTGGTGCGAGTGCAAGGGTAAGATTTTTCAATTTCAACCTACTCTGGGTAACGAGACAAAAGTACGGATGGAAACCCTCACTTCTGAGTATAAGAAATTATGAGTGATCATTCCAATATTCATTAAATAGAAAAATGTTCACTTTATTACTGCGGATTATGCTACAAATTTTCTTAGTCTCTTAGAAAAAGTCATGCAAAAATTTTCAATACAAAATTATTTGTATTTAATTGATATCTTATAAAATTACGAATGACACGAATAATTTCCAAGCCATTAGGAGATATTGATAAACCAAAAATTTTGCTGGGAAATCGATGATGTGGAGCAAGAACAGCCAGTAATAACTTTCTTGCGTTTCGATTCCGGCAAAACGCAGAAGCTCATTTTCAAAGTATACCCATCAGAAAATTCAGATGTTATGGTGATGTCTTAACACAAACAGGGATAGTGTTAATCGATTATTTAATATCAAAGCTTAATTTGGAAAGATGCACAAAAAGTGTGCAACAGTTTGCAAATTATATTTTCGTTCCAATTAAGAACGCAGAAAGCCCATAGCCCGCCAGGGGTCATGCGTAAAAAACTAAGGAATGCCTCTCCATTGGTGATTGAATAGATCATTCTTTTGTTCTTCGTCGCTCACAATAGTTACAATAATACTTGCGTTAGTAACTGGTCCAGAAATTCATTGGTTACATTCGTAAAATTTTCAAGATTCATGATTATTCTGTTGTCAGATCTAGTACAAATCCAAACAGACAATGTAGAGGAAACAATCTCCAGAAAAATGCGTATATGCTCTAAACTTTGAAAAACAATCAACTCCTGTAAAACATACAGAATACAACATATTTTAGAAGAGGAAAAAACATTGGAACGATAAAGAACGAGAACAAAAAAACGTTCAATCTTCAGATTTGGATGCTTACTCTTCTTATTCTCTTGTTGAATCATCCAATACAAGTGTAATTTCATTCATGGTACTTTTAGATCGCAGAAATGGACTGATTGAAATATATCGCCATAACGCGAAAACTTCTCGAAACGAGAACCTATCTGCATCAATGGAGATATAATTCAATTATCGTGAAAAAGTTTCCTTCCTTAAGTTCATTTTTTTTCTCATTTTACATGTGACTATTCCACCGATTAAATTGTCTCGCTCTCACACCACGGAGTCACAACCAAGGTTATGATGTAAGTTATCAGATAATATTACTGAATTGATGTAAATCTCAACACTTATTGAATTAATCCAAATTCAATTGCTTCAGAACCAAGAGCCAAGATTACGTTTAATGAGCTTACAGAAAGTAGGAAAAATTGAGAAACAATACTTAACAATGACCTTGATGAAAAAAGCCTTGATGGGAACATTTTACATTCATGTGTAAGACCTTTCGGTTCAAGAAGTTATCAAGTTGATTCACCTTTCTTATCCATCTCATACTCATTCCTACATCAATTCACTTGATAGATTCTGGAAAAGATTATTCAAATTCCTTCTATAATCGCTCATAGTACTATATAGAACTGCTTGATATCGTACTGCAAATTCAGCTTTTCTCTAAACCTTCAATCTGATTCTTGTGGGGAGACTGTGGAGTAGTATTTGCTGGTTTCTCTTCGCTTTTCACTCTTTTTTTGGATTTTTCTAATTTTTTTTTTTTTCGTTAATAAATGTTGCTGTTGCTTAAAGTCGTTGATGACTGCTAGCTGAACTTTTCTTCATTATTGTATAAAAGCCGTCGCCGTTTCATAACAGATAGAAATGTTATATAGAGGAGAATGATGATACTACTAGGGCGACAGATGAAGTTGCTTAAGCAGTGCCTTCGGATGCGTTATTCTGCGCTGACTGACCATCCTAAAGAAAAAAAAAATGAAGAGGTTTATAAATCAACTTAACAAACGCTATATAATCTGTGATCATTCAAGATCTCGATAGTCGATGTAGATTGATAAGTATCTATAAAATCAAATTCTTTGATAATTATGCGAAATAAATGATGAGCAAATGATTCTTCAGTCTTGATAATTTCGTTCTAAGAAAATGAGTCATTCAAGTTCAAGTATCCATCGCGATTTTCACCTCGTACATTCTAGACCAACCTTGAGAGAAAGAGAAAACTTGCGGAAGTATCGCGACACAATGAAAACAAAAATACTCAAAAGCATGCATATTCAAAACGGAAGAGGAAGCGAAGACTTGTTGATCATGATACGCAAAATTTGAGACGAATTTTAATGAAGTGTCGTTTCACCTAAATTGAAACAAATAGAGTAGGTCTAGCCTAATAATGCTACAATTAATTATCTATGCAAGCGATAGTGAGCGTGAGAGCGGAAGTGACAGGGAGTGGGTGCAGAGACAGAGATTTTACCTGTGAAGCAGAGGCAACGTCGGCTACATTGTTTTCTACAGGTGCATCAGACTTCTGCTCTGATGGAGACTGAAAATATTACAAGAAATACGTGCAACGGCATTCGCTACGCTCTATCAGGAACTAGCGTTGATCTAAATCAACTCATTCATTGCAGAAACCAGACATTATAATCAGCTTATCACATGGAAAGCATCGGCAATATTATAAAAACGTTTGAGAAAAACATTCATTTGATGAAAGAACTCGATACTCAAAAGAACTGAAATGGCGAGGGAAGTGCCACTACAATCTATTAGGCGGAAATGAGCAATATCAAGGTTTGATCTTTCAACCGTCACTCAATCGGTTCAAATTTCAAGGCAGTATTGGCATTCACTAGACTATGTTCAAGATTCTATAATCTGAAAATGGAACCATAGAATTGAGTAAATTGTCGGAGCTGAAACTATATCACTCAAGAAGAAATTTTGAACATGCATGCATTCTAGGAGTGAAAAGATATGCAAATCAAGAAGGGTGGCATATACAGCTGAAAAAGCAAGCGCAAGCATCTAACAATACGCATCTATAAAAACAGATTTTGTATAAACTTGTAGCTTACTTGGCCATCCTGACTACGAGGACGACGACCTGGTCCGCCACCACGTCCGCCACGGAAATTGCGTCGGAAGAATCGTCTTGAGGGTCCACCTCGGCCTCGACCAGGCTGCCTTTGACCATTGTCGCCACCCTGGTCACCACCTTGGTCACCTTGGCCTACATCTCCACCATTTTCAGATTGTTGTGGAGGACCGCGTCCACTCCTTCCGCGATTGGTGTAATAGCCATCGTACTGGCGACGTGGTCTGTAACGACGTTGTTGCTGATTTTGGCCTTGAGGACCGCTTCCTTCGCCGCCACTTTGTTCGTCACCGGTTTTACCACCCTCGCCTGCAATACGTTAATTGATTAACGATAAATAGAGCCGGATACAATTTAATATAATTTTTATGAGATCAATGTAAATTTCGTGAGCAATGTCGATTGAAACAGCTGACACAAATTCGAAAAACCACTTCTGACTGTAAAAATTATAGACAGCGTTGATCAATGGTTTGGATTCCATGAACAGATTTGATGGAAAGCATTACCCACAGAGGCAATTTTTGCACGCATCAGTCGTTATGAATGGAAATAATTTTCTGTCCAATAAGTAGTTATGATACATACCAGATTCATATCCTTCCTGACCTCCACGAGGTGGTCCGCCTCCCATGCGTCGACCGCCACCTCGTCTATTGTAGTACTGGCGGTAGTTTTTACGCTTTTCGGCAGCGTAAGGCGAACCCTTCACGGCATTACCCTCGGGACCGGTGACATTGGCAGCTTCGTTGCCCTTTTCGCCAATGACCACGTCGAATTCGACGACCTCTCCATCTCCGACGCTTCTCACGGCTTTTTTCGGGTTGTTTTTAACGATAGCCGACTGAAAAATACGAAAATCTTAATTAGTGCTGACCGAGAATTGAGCAGATAGAACGTCTGAGCAAAAAAATATGGATCACAGAAAGAGTCTTAACTGATGCGCTTTTTGGACGAAAGTTATATCAAGACCAACAATTACAATTTTGTATTTGGCGTGAATGTAGGTATAAAGATAAAAGTAACACTTGGGATAGATGGGTTTGAATGAAAATTGTTGGCTTTCAGGACATCTTAGCAATACCAATAATCATGTCGGATGAGCTGACAAATTATTCATTTTAATAAGAAGCTGGTGCTGAGCTTATAGGAAAGATACCTCGTCAACAGATCCAGTTTTTAATAATAAAATCCAACTTACTTGGTGGACAAACACATCTTCTTTTGTGTCATTCCTGTGAAAAAAGAAAACATAAATTAAAAATTGATTATTTGATCTGAGAGAGTACTTAGATCATCGATTTCTGGCGTTCGCCGTATTTTATTTGTGAACGGGCGTGTTCTGTTAATTTCTACCAATATATTAGAACGTCTATAGAAAAATATGATCCGTGTGTTCTGAACGTGCAAGACATACTGACTTCCAATCGATTCCGCGCGAGGTTTGAGGGTGATGCGATTCAAGATCATAAAACCTTTCTTCTTCTTACTCATTACGGAGAATGTTTTTGCGTAAGTAAAATCTAATGAATTGAAATATTCATGTATTTTCATTTTACTGAAGATCTCAAGAATGTAAGAAAACTTTTCCAACTGAGCCTATTGTAATCACAAGATCAAATGTTGCTGATGGTGAAAAAACATAAATTCGAAATTTTGATCATTAACAGATGTAAGGGTTGCATTATCAACGAATTCTCAAGTGTCAATACTGGAGAGGGTATTAATTGTTAGGGAACCTCCAGTATACTCCATCTATACGAAACTTGTCATTATGGATTCTTTCTTCTCTTCAGTTTTTTCAAGCTAATCGTTATATATTGTTTCTATAAATGAAGAATCCATATCTTTTGCCCTTGTTATTTTTGACAGTGTTTGAAAATAAGCTTGCAATCCGAACGAGATTTCCAAATATTCCTTCGAAAATTTCAAGAAATAATAACATTGACCAACATCAACAAGTGTATCAAGTCTCAAATGCTCGACACATTTCAGTGATCTGTTCACTTCCATCTGTGGAAAAAGTTCTAATTCATATGGATGAACTTATGGATTTACAGTACTTCTTAAACAAAAATTGAAAATGCGAGTATGAATAAAACACATGTGTTCACTTCTTCCAAAACAAAGCATGCCGAGTGAATTTAGAGTAAGATCTTGATTCGCCGCAAATTTTCGGGCGGATCAAAGAATTATCTCCGAATAAAAATGGCAACAATCACCTCAATATTCTCTCAAACCCCGTAAACGAGATCGAAGCAACTCGCAAAATAATGGCCAGGCAGAATGTTTGGAAGAGAAAATTTTACAATCTCTTGGGGAATGTTCGCGTTAACTTGCGGTCATACGATACCTATATTGGTCTAACGAAATTAGCTGACCAAAGCACCGTTTTTGCTTGAAAGAAACGAGTCACCGAACGACAACAACCCCTCCATAATACAAAACAAGCAAGTTTGTATATTGAAGATCGAGTCGAGTATATATATAATCGCAAAAGCAGAAACATCTATATATAAGGCTCTGCAAACGCGTCCCTAATTTCAAGACCCATGTCCGCATGGGATATGTTCAAACGTTATAAGATGGAAGGCTGCTTGGCTTTGTGCCAAGGGAAAACTTGCTCCTAGAAATAGACGAGCGCAAACTCGTGAAGTATAAAGCCAAGTAAACGATGAAGACCGAGGGGGAGAGATAGAAAAAAAAGAGATGGCGAGTGTATGCTGCACCAAGTACTTATACTTATGTGACCGTCCTCCCTCCCTAGCGATTTTTGTACGCACCTTATTATATTATTCTAATATGTACACATGCATGCAATGTATGGTACAGACCCTCACGAAAATACGGTGGTATAGAATGTAATGAAAATTCACCGTTGGGTCGAGGATTAAATTTTTGGACGATTGCTTATTGGCAAAAGCAATTTTTTTTCATACAACCATGCTAGTGCGAATGTAATGTATAGTTATATAGCAATACTTGGTTTGGCAGTAAAAAATTGCATTCAGCAGTTTATTGTTGCAAGAATACTGTTATCATATCGACTCGAGCTGACATTGCCCGTGAGCTTATCGTTTACGATCTATTTTGCAAAATGTTGCTCTATAATCTGAACACGTGTTCTCGACAGCGACAGTATCTTATCGTTTTGAGGAATGAGATGCGATATTAATAATGATGACAACTCGAAAAATCTAGACAGCATTGGAAAATGTTAGATCGTGTCATTTCATTTTATGTGCGTGTAAAAATTTGATCAATTTTGTCACTATCGAAGAAACGTAAAATAAAATGTTTCTATTGGACATCATCGGGAAATCACACGAACGATCGTGTGGTGTGGTGTAGATGCATTTGAAGAACGAAGTTGTGCGAAAGACATATTTTGGTCAATTTTTCTATTGAATGATGAATAATTGTCACGACCACGAAATCCACCGTTGTATGTACTGGACGGGTGAATCGGAAATTGACATTTTTATTTGTTCATCTGTCACCAAATATTAACAAAACTTCGTGACTAATGATAACTCGACTACTACTCACAACGATGAAAAAGGATTTGCCTAATCGATCAGTGCAGTCTCTCAATATTTACGAAATTGGCAAAAAGTTTTCGAAAATTAGATTAACTGAATTTAATTGCAACGACTTACCTATTGATGAACCCATACCCACTTTTTACGTTGAACCACTTCACAGTTCCAGAAACTTTATTGGCTGAAATTGAAAAATGAAAATTTAATCAATTACATGGACCAAACATCAATTATTGGATTATCAATTTTATGAAATTCATAAAATGGAAGAGAGAAACGATAATCGACTGAAGATTGATTTATTCTATGTTTCAATTCTTATTCATTATTTGAAACAGCTCGTGACAAGTGCGAGTACGGATATAGTAACTTCGGTCGGTGTAAACGCAAAGCATCGATTCAAAAGTAAACAAAGTATGGCCAATCACATGAAACTGCAAATTAATTCTAATTGATTATTCTCGTGGCACAAGTCGATATAACCTCAATATTCCGGTATCATCAATCTATATCCGTAGAAAGAGAAGATATATATCGAGCATTGTCGCGATCATGCGATCTGAAGGTACCATTTAAATATTTATGATTACGAGGTAGTAGGTATGAGTAATGTTATTGAAATATATATGGGCGGATTCGAATAAAGTATACGAGATCGTCATTTGTATAACTTGAAATATTTCTGAGCACCATTTTGGTTAGATTCATCCATGAGAATTCAGAGGTGAATCGCGGTGATTTGTAATCAATAATGTCGTAGCAAGTGACGCATATAAGAGATTTAGATAAAAGATGATATCAGGTTAGAACTATAGGGAATTCGATTGAAAAACACTGTAAAGGATTGTCAACGTTGGAAAAATGTAAAAAGCCCGAATGCTTTCGTCTTTTTATGAGATTTAGTTTCAAGTTAGATTATAGATATTTATGAAGAGGCTACGACGAACGTTAACTTAGAAGATGATTTCATCATGATACAAAATACTCCCGAAAAAATTGCGAGCACATGGCACGCAGTAAAGAGCGTGATGATGACGATGATGTTGAGAAAAGTCTATGTCTCGCGCTCGTATGGTTTCTGTCTGCTGCGGAGTTTTCGGAGCACACGTCTGCACGTGGAATTCTATCACACATTTTTATCTAAAGTGAGCGGCCATTCTCGTACAATTCTTTGCCGAAATCCAGCACATCTTATTTAATGCATACCGCCAAAAACAACGTGTCGAGCACGCTGTCGAGATGAAATAAATTGCACGCTGCTGCCGGCAGCTTACGTAATATAACCGCAAAAACACGCGTCGCACGATACGAAAAAAAAAAAAACAACACCGGAGCAGAAAGCTCTCACAATCGAGCGTCGCAAGCTCTCATCTGTTCTCCCTTGACTTTTTTTTCTACATAAACACCCTCATAATACATAATATCGTGTACACCTGGCGTGTACCATTATCCCCGTGCAGGCTTTTGCGAGGTAATTTCGCGGCTTCCTTCCGGGTGACGCTTATACAGATATTCTTTTGCAGCCGGCACGCGCAAGCGCGACTATAAAGACAGCCATTACGGCGTGGCCCGCGCGGGCACCACGCTGTACCCTCATTGAAAAAAAAAAAAAAGAAAAGAAAAGAAAATTCATCCTAATAATAATGAGGATGATCGGTTAAAGAAAACAACAATGGCTTACCAATGACCGTCTTCTGCTGTTGCTGTTGTCCAGCTTTAGCATCACCCGCGGGCGCCGCATTCTGGGCATTTGCGCCGGTGGATGCGGGGCTCGCGGCACCTCCGCTGGATTGAGTCGCCATAGCCGGACCGCTATTAGCCGGTGAAGAAGATTGTCCGGATGATTCCTGGGCCGGCTTTTTTTCAGCAGCGTCGGCCATTGATGTTTATAATCTTGTTATAATAGTTTTTTTTTGTTGATGTTGATGGATTAATTTAAAGCTCCGGATGGTGATGGGGCTTTATTCAGCCAATTATTATTTGATGTTTATAATGGGCAGATTCGGGGATGATGTTGTTGATGGTATGGTGCTCCACGAGAGCCGCTCCGCGCTCGGGTTGTTGTGTAGCCGAGATGGTGGTGTCGCTGGCACTGCGCGATTATTGTTTTACTTCACCGCGCATGCATCAAGTATTAGAGCGCCACCGCCGCGCTCTGAAGACGGCCGCGATTTTTGCGATGTTCAGAGTGTCACGGAATTTTCAAAATTTTTACGGGGGTAATGTTACGTGGCTTTGAAAGTAACTATTATGAATTCATATTTGTGTAATTTTCATTGCTACCTTCTGCTCGTTTATTATTATATCTAGAAATTTTTAAATTTCAAAAATCGATTTCCAGAACATTTCAAAGTTTAATTGTTCACTGCTGCCTCTGGAAACTTAATGGATGGATACTCTGTCTGGAAAATTTTGTCGAATGTTTTTTACTCCTGTTATAAATGTGCTAATGAGGTATTACTGCACGCGATGCGCCCATAGCGGACCCGCGCAAAGCTCGCTTGGTTCGATGAAAGATAGAAAAAATCTGCGCATTTAGTGTTTTCGAAAAGGTTTACCGTCATGGAGAGACAATCTTTTTGAATCAAAATTGTATCAATCCGTTATTGAGATGTGAAATTTTTGATCTTTAGCGTGGGAAAATACATGGAATGATTTCCAAGAAGCTTATTATTATTTAGATACCAGAGAATTCGCCGTGTGTCGTAGAAGCTGACGAAAAATGCCGTGTGAAATGTCGTCAAAATTGTCAAAACGTGCAGTAGAAATGATCAAAATATGCAACTACGATTGACTCATTTTTGCTCAAAATTATGGAGAGTTCTATTGATGCATTGATTGAATCTCCTCTAAAACTTGCGATGAAATACAAACGATTCACATCTGATCTGCTGTCCTTGGTAAGAAAAACCGTAAGTGTATAAAGTTAAAACTGAGATATCGATGGAAACGTGCAAGTATTTCTGTGGTTTTCTTACGGAATTTGACAATTTTTTCAATTTATTAAAAAGAAACTATGACTGATAACGCGATTGTTCGAGCACCACTGGATAGGTCGCGCTGAGATCTATGACGTAATATTTTTATCTCATTTTCGAAAAAAGGTCACTTACGGTTTTTCTTACAAAGAACACAGCAGAGCTGGAGATAAACCAAGAGATGACTGGTTGTAGGGATGGCGGCATGTTGATTACACATCCCTCTATTCGACAAAGAGCCTTCAAAAACAATCACCTCCCACAACCATGTATGAGATCACCGACTTAGAAATATATTTTACATAATCAAACACAGTGTTTGTGATGTAAAAATGAGTTTGTTATTGAATTTCCCTTTTTTTTGACGGTTTGATAGATACAATGAAGATTGTAAAACAAATTTCCGATATAAAAACGGTATTTTGTACTCTGGAAGGTTCTGCGAGAGAGAAGTATAATAAAATGAGTATAATGAAATATGGGATTGGATTTAGAAGAGATGAGGATGTCAATAAAATGGAACAAAAGTTTGAGTAAGGCTTTCCGCAGATCTTTTCATTTTAGATGATGCATCTTGGTTTCCTTTCTAAAATGTTCATTTCCAACAATTCCACTGGCACTGTTAATATTGAGAAAATTTGCTTATGAATCTGCTCACAAGACATAAAAAATTGCCATGTATTCCCATGCTTTATAGTGCTAGAATACATGAGATTTTAGTTCGGAAAGACATCTTTGAAAAATTGCTGAGAAATCTTGTGGGGAGTTCTCAAAAAAATCAAACATCTCTCAAATCCTGCTCAAGCATCTTCCAAAGCAAGATTGCTGAAGAATTTTATCTATAAAATATTACAGAAATATTTGAAATTTATTTCTCAATGTGTGAAACTGTAATCATTCTGGAAATTCTAAGGATCCTCTCAGAATTTTTAAGCGTGAGGTTACTGACAAACTGTCAATGGAATATAGATTGTATATGAAAGTCATACTTTCGGGATCCTCAAGGACACACTCCGCATGTGGCTCCTCTTTTTGCCGTGCCTCATGGTGACTCTAGGTCCTTATTGCAATACGTCGAGTGGTATACTTTTATTTTGATCATCTTCATTCAGAATTTATTTGCGAGAATTTTGAGGGTATCATTCCTGAGTTGTGCTGAACTCATAGCTTATTTTTCAACTCTCTGTTTTGAGATGTGAACTTTTGGAAATTCGTGTTGGATTTGGAAGAAACCACTGCATTTCACGGTTTTAGGATCATCAATAGTTTTCTCGAATTTAACGATGCATGGGAACATTTGAGAATAACGACATTCGTACAGTATGCAAATTATATCGATAAGGTAGATCTCATCGATATTTTGACTCTATCGCTCGATTTGATGAAATATATTTAATGAATGAATTTATCGTTCTTTCGAGCCACTTATAATCGTCGCGCTCAGGCGGCGATCACAGTTTGACAAATGTCAAACTGCGACCTTCGAGGCTCCACTTTCATAGTGGCTGCATCACGAAGGGATTTTTTATTTTTTTGGATTTTTTTTTAATTTTTTGTTGAAAGATTCGTACAGTCTAGCAAGTGTTTGCAAAAATTAGCCAAACTCGTAAGCTCATGCATGCGGATATGTCTGACTAGTTTTAGTAGAAATGGACCGCTTAAAAATGAACGAGACCTATCATGCTACTAAATTAGCTCTTGAGACAATATCGTTTTAGAGAACAGGCAAGTAAGCTGGTAAAATGAATTCAAGTTAGTTAGGTAAGTTGGAGTGACTTGGTGGGTTCTATGTGATTAGAAAAGAACCACTAAAGTCGAGAAAATATTAAAAATTAATGGCTGAGTTTGTAATTCAGCACAGCGAAAATCAAATTGCGTCTCGTGAAATCAGACAGGAATGATGAAATAAGCAGACGCAGGATGGAAAAGTGGAAGGTTTTTCTTTTGGTTTTGGAGAGAATGCAAGTGTAAAAATATATGATTTCGTCCCTCTGGCCATTTTGTGATTTCTTCATAATCAAATACTTCTCCGAAATTTTTTTAGAACTTTTTGCTGTTCAATCCGATGCATATGAAAGTTCTATATAAGTTGTGGCAAAAAGAACCCATTATATCCCCGAGTATTAATCAACACTCAAATGATTTGTCCACAGATTTCGTGCTTCGCTCCCTGCTGAAAATAATTCTAATAATAAATAATAAATGCTAAAAAATGGGGTCAGTTCCCATGAGGTGCCATGGGGTCCCATGGGGCTTTGTGGGAACTGGCCCTGGGAAAATTTTCAATCTTAATATTTGCACAATTTGGTATCGGAGGCGTGTAGCATACAATTTCGACCAAATTTTATACTTTTTGGAGGTATAATGGCCGAAATTCATGTGGTGCACGTCTCAAATGCCAAATTTCGCAAATTTCAAGATTGAAAATTTCCCCAGGGCCAGGTCACACGAAGCCCCATGGGTCCCCATGGGACTCTGTGGTACCCTGGTACCCCATGGCACCCCATTATTTTCAGCAGGACCGTTGATGAAAAAGTTGGTATTCCTGAGTAGTGCCGTGTATTTTGATTCGTGATACATAGTATGATCCTTCCACAATACGCATGGCCATCAGACTTCAATATCACTTCCGGAAGACCCGGTGAGGTATCATCATGCAAATTAATTTTGATGAAATCTATCAAAAGAAGATTCCTCGCTAAACTTTCTATAAATTGATGTAGGATAGGTAGTTTGTAAAATGTCTGCGGGATTGGATTATCAGCAAATCTTGGCTGAAGTTCGTGAAGATATTCTCTTCTATATGGAGTTCATCTGAAAGATATCAACCTTCGGAGGGCGGGAATAGTCATTACGCGATAGAATTCATCATACAGTCGACACACATCAAAATTTCCATGAAAATCGGAGGTCATTTGATAGGAAAAATTCCCGCCCTCTAAGTGTTAAATCGTTCATCTTTTTCGATATTTATAATGGTTCAGCAGCTCGGAGATCCTTCTAGAGTCCAAAATATTGGTTCAGAGAAAGTCAGCAACCAATCAACAAAGTCATACTTATTCATTTTTTCTAAGATCATGCCTCAAATACATAAGTATTAATTTTCCACAAGATGCCGTTCTACAAGATGCCTTTCGCAGAATTGACGTATCTTT
This sequence comes from Eretmocerus hayati, assembly GCA_029851415.1. Taxonomy (NCBI): domain Eukaryota; kingdom Metazoa; phylum Arthropoda; class Insecta; order Hymenoptera; family Aphelinidae; genus Eretmocerus; species Eretmocerus hayati. The sequence goes on along the minus strand of CM056741.1, from coordinate 29,596,525 downwards.
GAAACAAGGCTTCTCAAAGAAATCATATCTCAAAGATCAGCTGCTCGCCTTATCTCACAACATGCACATACAAACTTATATCTTCCCTTATCTTTTTCAGACCTGTACAAGCTAGAGGGTGACTTCAATATCGAATAGCAGAGTACTTTTAGGCCTCGGTGGGTGGACGGATAGTTCTGGTGACAAATATTCCCGTTTAGCGAGCAGTCCCTCGTCTCGTCGACGTTTTGCCTCCAGTGCCGTTCAATTTTTACGTAAACACGGATTTCAGGGCCTGAGTCTCGAATGGAATTATCCAGGCTGTTGGCAAAGTGACTGCAAAAGAGGACCCGAATCGAACAAGTCTGACTCTGTCGAGCTGCTGGCAGAGCTGGGACGTGAATTCGATAATCAGAGCGGGCCAAGAATGAATTTGGCTGTGGCACTGTCAGGGTACAAGGAGGTCATCGACAAGGGCTACAATGTCAAAGCCATATCTGATCTAGTAGACTTTATGACTGTGATGACTGTAGGACTATCATGGAGCTTGGGAATTCCCAAAATGTATTTCCTTGTTATTTCCCTTGTGGGCAGCATGCTGCCCTTTGATGCCAAATTTCGCAAATATCAAGATTAAACATTTTCCCAGGGTCAGGTCCCACGTAGTCCCATGGGGTCCCACGGATGGTTAGACCCCATCTTTATTATTTAATTAGAGTTAGACGGAATGTTATATAGTGAAAGTCATTTTGTGCATCGGTGAAGGGAAAAACTTATCGAAGACGCCTCTGGAAATTTCGCTTCCATCTCTAGTTGACAAAATTGGATCTTGCAAGTAACTAGTTCGGAGGAAATTGTCAAAAAAATTGGTTCTAGGAGCCCAAATCTCTTTCCATGCACAGCAAATGAAGGCCTCTGATTGAAACGACGTGCTGAACGATCTTGTAAAGCGTAATAGCAATTGACTAGGAATCTAAGAACAATTGATAGAACTGTATTTTCCTCAAAAAATACACGATTTCACCACGGATTTGACTCGACCTAGCGGATAAATCTGTTGTATCGCACAAAGAACCCAAAGAGTTTTTGAAATACTTGGATAAAGTGACAAAGAGAGCTAGACTGAGGTCATCTCAAAGCAAAGATAATGAGGCTGTTGGATTTCTTATAGCAAACTTTTTATCTCTAGGTCGACAAAAATGTTGATCAGTACTGGTATGCTTCTCATATAATACGCGTCCGGTATGAAAAGTCAATAAGCAGGAGCGCGTGAGATAAATTCCAAATATTCGCAAATACCTGTTCGCATTTCTTACGATACGGAAAAGTTGAATCGTGGAAAGCGTAATTTTACTAATGGCGATGAGAGTTGTATCGGCACACTTTGCTTCAAAGAAGCGATATGGGTCGTAAAAATATTTCCGAAATCCCCGTACAAGATGTTTTTCAGGAGCTCAAACATAGTAAAGATCTATTTCAATCGAAAGCATATCGATTTGTCAGAGGGGTGAGTAAAGTGATTCCTACCGAGTATAAGTAGAGTGAGCCCCATGTCGGAAAAGTGTCAATTCTGATGTGCAATTAATCTTCCAATAACTTCGAAAGCATCAATTTTGTTCGAGAATGTGCGGAGTCGCTCCTTGTAGGAATTGTCAAGATTCACAAAAGTGGATTCCTGACAATTGTTCCAATGACGCGCCTATTCCAAGTTGTGAGGCTTCCTTCTTCCAAATGCCCTGAATTTCATTATATTCCCAGAGAAACATAATATTTCATATTCAGTGTTGTCAGTATTTTTCAGAGTGTCGGAAGATTATCAGGACCACTTCATCTAGATCTACAACTAATTTACGAAGGAATACTCTGAAACATTCATCGATGCCCAGAAATATGGTGGAAATAGGAAATATGAAATAGAGTGTTTCATGAAGATGTAACAAAATCCAGGAAATTTGAAACAAAGTAGCCTTCTCAAGTTGAAATAGACGCACTTTCCGAAAAACTATTGGGACACACTGTAAAAAATTTTCGAGGTAAAGATACCTGGTGGGATTGTAGATTCACAGTGTTGAGCATGGTGAATTTATCAGAAAGTGAGGAAACCTACGAGTGGCTTGTAAATTTACCATGCTCGGCACAGGAAATCCTGGGACACCATGCTGAGCATGGTGAGTTTACGTTCCGGAGCTTGTAAATTTCCCGTCCCAGGCTTGTAAATTTCATTTGAGTGCGCGTGCGCGAGTTGATCTGATCTGTCATCTGAAAATGTTTGAATCGGCCGTTCAAAGAGAACAACTGTATATATGTATGTGGGAGTGGAGCAGACATCATAGACTCGAAAGTCGAAAGTGGGCATCTGTCAACGTCTATACGTAAATAAAGGTGTAAATAAACGATGTAAATAAAGGGTGCTGATCTCCGTGAACGTGCTCGTGAAACGTGTGTGATTGTGTGTGTGATGCCGGCAGCGAGAAAAGAGCTCGACGTGACTCTCGATATTAGAAAACATTTTCATCCACTCGTTCATCCACGGATTTCTTCCTATAGAATGATTCAAGCGCGATCAAACGAGGCTACACAGTATTAGGTTACGACCGGTCCAAAATGATGCATTTTTGTCCAAATCGATGCATTTTTGTCCAAAAAATTCCATTCACCGTAAGAAATTAACACATCTCAATATTTCACTACTATGCTAGAAATGACGTCTAGATGTAAAATCAACAACTCGGCATTTAACAGAAACTTTGATAAGGATCTGTTAGGCACGGCGGCTCCAGTCTCGAGCGGGAATTTGCCATCCGGATCCGTCGGTTAAGGAAATTTACAAGCCCGCTCGAAAATTCCCCATCCGGGCTTGTAAATTTACAATGCTGAGCATGGTGTCCCCAGATTTCCTGTGCTGAGCATGGTGAATTTACATAAATTTTTTTACAGTGCATCTTTCTGGTAAATCTTGGTACATTTTGCGAGAAATCATTCCAATATATTGTCATAGAATGGATACTTCCGGAGTTTGTGGAAGACTACCAAAAAAATAGCATGGCAAAGAAAGAACTCTCCCGATTTGGGGCTCAACTTTTACTGGTGAAAAATCATTTTACTCGCCACGTTGACGGATGAACCGATAAGATTCTGAGAATTGATATGGTAATCGATCGATACCTTCTTGCGCCCGGGAGTTTCAAAAAGTAATTTCAAAAAGAATTTAAAAAAAAAATTTCATTTCGATAAGATTCTGGTCGAAACAGTTCCTTTGTGTGTAGGGTCTCCCAAAGAGCCACGCGTGTATAGGCGAATTTTGGAGACATTTCACGATACCTATCGCATCTTGAAGCGAGGTATGCTCGGAACTATGTGTGGGAGACTTCGCTCAGAGCGTCATATGATCTGATGCCTTTCGCCGTACAGATTAAAAAAAATTCCAGCACAAACTTGAAGTGGCAACATATTCCACGAAAAATTCATCAATTCCCTGAAAATTCTAGTTTTTCCATCTCTGGAAACCCTGTATCGAATATCTTTTACCCATAGGCATGTTCGTGAATTTTGAGAGCGATCAGACTTGATTTTGGAATTTGATATTAAACTTTTTGTAAAGCAGGTGCACCGGAAATCTGATCGTGATTCGGGAAAAAGGCATTATTACGAAGTTTGAATTGGCTGTAATATCCATGAAATTGATCATAATCCTCCAACTCTTTATTTGCAGATATTTCAAGAGTACTGTCCTGTTTAAAATGAGCCAGGCTGTTCCCCCTAATCATGGATCTGGGGACTTTGGTCAAGTTTTTAACCATTTTCGCAAAACGACACTTCGCCCTTCGATCCACACACCCCCTTACTTTTTAAATGAGAAATAGTTTCCTTTGCCAGGCAAATGTTTTATTAAATGAAAATACGAACACTGACATCCACCTTTCCACACATGGTACGATTTTCACATCAAATTTTTGTTCATGATTCATATCTTAGTAATTCGAGTCGTTCAATGGTTTGGGATATCAACGCAAATTTTTTTCGTCATTTTTATTAGATAACGCACGGGAGAGCAGTATTCTACTACATTTCTTAGTTCTCAAGGCATATTCACGGTTTAGTAAATCCAATGAATTGTCAAAAGATGGTAGCAAAATATGATGAACTCTGTTGAAACTAGTCAGAATCAACTTTCTCTGAGGGTAGTCAAAAATTTCTTGGAAAGAAAAAGTTGGGTGCAACAAATTCCATGTCAACTGTAGTACGATAATAAAATTTATTTGAAAAACATTTTAGCCAAGCATGGTAGATAGTAATATGTATGGTATATTACTGCATTTCACCTCTTTCGTGACGGTTGAGAAGTCTAAGCTCTTTGCAATGCTTACGAATTACATTGGAACCGTACCGGCTATTGATTTAATACTAAATTTCACGGTTTAAGTGGCATATAGCGTTATTGAGCTTATCCATGCTAATTTCTTAATGCATGTCTCTTCTCCTAATTATTAGGATATGAATCCAGAAACGCTAACCAGAAGATCGAACAAAGGCGAATTATATATCCACCTTATATCGATTAGAATTGCATCAAATCCGACGAATCATTCCTCCTACTCTCACTATTTTGCACTTCGATATTACTCATTTAGTTATAATCACAATATGATATCCAACAATTCAATGACAATCTCAAATTGTCTTTGAAATTTAAAGCTTCAAGCTTATTCGGATTGAAAAAGAAACAACAATTTATACAAAATAACTGACAGCACAACGTTTTCACCGTTGACTTTTTTTACAGGAAGAATCATTCATTCAGTTGATTTTGGTTGATTACAAGTTAATCTTACATTATGAGTAATGATTCCCATTCTCAATTAATTCTATGTACAATACGCCCGAGCTTGATCACAGGGTGAAGCGAGAAGGAAATTAAAACGAGCAACAACTAATTCATTTCTGTACATAAACGGTAGTATCCTTCTCGCTTCGAGGAACACAAAATACAAGTTGCGACTTTATTTTCGTTGACAACTTGATTTTTAGATGCAATTATTTATATGTGCGTGTGGCATTATGACTTTTCATTTTGATTTCTGAGCTTGACTCAATCATTCTTGGACAATTCGCAAGGGCAGAGTGTGCGTTCTCTATTAATCTCACTCGAATGATTCCGTTCCGACGGAATATCATTTTTGTTCAGCACAAATACGCTTTTAAAAAAATGGGAATGAATCTCGGCAACTTCTTTTGTTCCCTCTGCTGCACCACGTATTTTTCTTCTTTGGCAAGCCTAACTCTTCAATCTAGACAATGCATACTTTCTGAGAAGAGTGAGACTCGCGCGGTATGGCTTATTTCATAAAAAAGTTATCTTAAAAAATGTAAGTAAATGTATATTAGAGTACTTCTGCTTTACGATCTCCATCACCGTGGCCGTCTTGATCGGCTAGTACGTGATCGAGACCCTGATGATCCCGAGCCCATACTAAACAAATTTCCTGGAGGTGGTGCGTTGAAAGGTGTTTGTGCAGATCCGGTGAAATTGATCGAAGGAGCTCCGGTTGGCGCATTAAAGTTGAATCCAGCTAGAAAGAAGGGAGATCAGCATCAGTAAACTATTAATACTGTTGGTGTGATGAGCTTTTCGAATTCAAGTCTCATAGAAAATTGGTACACAAGGGAGTTTGACCGTATAAGAGCGTAACGATTTGATGATGCATACTCAGATTTTTACATTCTGAACCACTGGATTCCCAATTCTACTCAGGAGAATGTTTTAATACGAATTACATTTTTGGCTGGATGTACAGGAATGTTTCTCCTAGGCACCAATGATAGATGATATTTATAACGATAGGATATGTTGGACAAGGGTTGTCGAGCTACAATCCATGACATTGATAAGTAGGTACATTTTGTACATACAGTACCCGCCGAAATGAATATAACGCGGATACCCTCTCTGTTACGGCAAATACTGCGATCCTTATGGGTTTACGGCAATTATTCAACAAGCATTTGAAAGATGAGGAAGAAAACTATCAATTTGTATCTTCCAAAAACTTTTTGATTACAGAATTCATAGTTTCAGATGGATTAGAAGAGTGAAAATTTTTTGATCCCAATTAATCATCGATCATTTATCGGGGAATCACGATAGCGCAGAAATTCTTGCGGAATCTTGTAGCTTCTTTCAAGACCTTCAAAATCGTTTTTCAAACATTGCTCTACGATTCTTTACACCTGAGTTACGTGCGATCAAGTATAGAGAAATTGGTGCAAGTCGAGGGTAGTGGTGATATACATGTATAAGGTTCTTATCACGCTGAAAGTTATTCGCACTTTTGTCCGATACGCTTGCGATTTGGAATAAACGAAGAGAAGATGAATATTTGTTATCATCCAACTTGAATTCGTCTTCTCGTCGTTTGGCTCAAGTCGCAAAAGAATTGGAGAAAAGTGCGAATAACTTGAGCGCAGGCACTTCCTAATCTATATGTATTATAGACACTTTGTAATTCGCACTTTTGCTGATTCTCTTGCGATTTGGGCGAAGCGATGAGAAGACGAACTCGAGTTAGATGATAATCAACACTCGTCTTCTCGTCGTTTCGCCCAAATCGCAAGGGATTGGATTGGATAAAAGTGCAAATAACTTTTAGCGTGCACGGTGACCGCATCGCCTTAAAGCTGTCTGAGGACGTTGCGAGTGCATCTCAAACAAAACTGACTCGTATTTTCTGTAATTTGGAAGGTTTTACGTCAAAATCGTGGATAACGCATTCTTTTATAATTATTTCCGCCACCCCAAATACGTACAAATCTGCTCTCACTTGATCGCTTGTAAATCAAGTGTAAACAATCGCAGAGCAATGTGTAAAAAACGATACTGAAGATTTTGAAAGAAGCTGCAAGATGCCTGGAAAGTTTCCGAGCTATCGTGATTTCCTGGTAAATGATCGATGATTGATCAAAATGGAAATTTTTCCACTTTTCGAAGCTAATCAAAAGTATGAATTCTGTGTTGAAAGAATTTTTGGAAGACATAAATTGATAACTTTCTCCGCATCTTTCCAATATTTTTTCGGAAAATTGCCGTAGACCCGAGGGCGTTGGAGTAATTACTGTATTAGTGAAGGTACTCGTGTTTCACTCATTTCAGCGGGTACTGTATCATTCTTCTAACATGGCGCTGATGGCATAACCTGGCGTTTGAAAAATAAGGTCTACAATTTTGGCTATCGTATTTGGTCACTAAACTCAGGCCATTTCCATAGTCTCAACCACATTTATAGTCTGGATGAAATTCAACAATTCCGTTTCAGTAGATTTCTCGTAACCGTCACTGAGAAAATGAGTGTTGTACCTTTGACGTAATAGGTATGCTCAAAGCCATAAAAAACACAAAAACTTGCTGATTCTCCGTCATCTAACGGGTGAAGAACAGAGTGAGAGGGGATCAGATAGTGGCAAGTGCAAATTTGTGTATCGGGAAAGATCACTCAATCGCGGTAATAAAAATATTCAACGACTCGTCAAGATAATCAATAGTAATAAGAAAAATATGATACTTGCTTTGTTTAGGAGCTGCTGAGGATGCGCCAAACTGAAAGACACCGCTAGGGGCAGCTGAAGAAGCAGGTGCTGCACCACCAAATGAGAAAGAAGCGGCCGGTTGCTGTAGTTGTTGGGGCTGCTGATTTGAAGCTCCGCCAAAACTGAACGAACTCGATCCAACTGTAGATGTTGCAGGAGCAGAGTTACCAAATAGTGTTGGAGTCGATGTCGTAGTTTGCGTGGATCCAAAAGGAGAGCTACCACTTGCAGGTGTGCCAAAAGCAGATCCACCGAAACCCGTTGTTGCAGTGGTTGCACTACCTCCAAAGGTCGAACTGCTCGTGCCTGAACCAAAAGCCGGCGGAGCAGTGGAGCCACCAAAGCTACCAAATGCTGAGCCTCCACTTGAGCCAAAAGCCGTATTACTAGTTGAGGCGCCGAAAATTGAACCGCTGCTGGTAGTCGACTGTTGTGTCGTAGCGGCGCCAAACTGCGTCGATGGCTTGATTGTCCCAAACGAAGGCAGCCCACCTGAGGTAGACGCTGCTGGCGCAGATGCGCCACCCATTTGAAAAGCAGATGTACCACTACTAGATGCCGGAGTCGAGAAGCTTGAGTTTAGGTTCGAAGAGCTACCAAAAGGTGAATTGCTCGCACCAAATGCTAGAGTTGGTGAGTTGGTCTGGCCGAAAATATTAGGGCTTTGGGTGGTGTTGGCTGCAGATCCCTGGAATCAGTAAATGACACAGTGAGGTCTAAATTACCAATGGCTGGATTAGACTGAACGAGACTGACGAAGTAAGATTTAATGGGTCTCATTCATTAGGTAGAGCCTTAACGAGTACATGAACATTGAATATCAATTAGCGCGTATCTAAATCGATCGTAAGTTGCTATGGAAGTGCTTTGATTTCTATCAACAAAATCAAAGACAACGATTTGCATACAACGATCAAGATCAAGGACACTTTGCTCAATGATTGGAGAGCAAGAGCAAGAATTTCGGAAAAGATATTCGATAGTCCAGAATATATTTTACCAACGAATATAGACGCTTATAGAAGCCCAGTTCTTCAGTAAAACTGGAGCCCGGAGCTTGGATAACAGGGGGGTTGGTTATGTTAGCCAACCGCTTGGTGGCGCTCCTACTGGATAACACGTGTGTGAGCTGACGTGTTGCGTGTGTGCGTGCACAAACAACACAAAGCAATACGGCGATAACCAAACCTGCAAATTTTACATCAGCGATGCATTGCTTAAATTATCTCGATTTATTTTTTCAAATCGGACCAACTTTGGAAGTTGGACGAGAAATTTAAACTGTTCATCAATAAATAAACATCCGTTGCCTGTACATGAAAACCCATCTTGGGGGCGAATGGTTTATAAATGAAGTTTGGTCTTATAAACTGAATAGCGTCATAGCTCAGTCGATAGCGTCCTTGGGCGTTAATGTCCGCATGTGATGGTGCTACGGGGCGGGGTTCGAATCCCCCCAATTTCTTTTTTTTTTTCAATCATAGCCAATATTTTTTTTACGGACAACTTCATCAATATTTCGTTCACGAATTATCCAATTCGAAAATATTTATTTCAATCAGGAAAGCTTGATATATACTTTTTTCGTTTACAACAAATTAACTGATTAATGAAAAAAAAACATCAAAATTCTATGGTAAAAATTATAACGTAAGTGGAAAAATTGGAGATTCAAAAATCGAATCAATTTTCAATATTGTTTCGTGATTGATGTTCTTCGGATTGCAAAATAATTTAGAAACCCGTGAATGGATTTTTGAAAAAATGGCTTTAATTATCGAGTAAAGTTCAAGTATCTACTGTTTCCAAACAAAAATTACCCAAATTGCAGATTCAAAGAAATCAAACCCCCTCTCTGATGTTAAAATCATATTAGATTTCGTCATTGACCTTCTTCATATTGCAAAACAATTTTTGAAGCCCCAGAAATGAGTTTTCGCGAGATGAGCGACTGTAACCATACCTTTCTAATTGAACAATTTTTGCAACAGAGGTTGTTCATTGTTCGCATTAAAATAAACTACTAATTTAGATGAAAAAAAAAAAAAAAAAAAAAAGTACGATCTTGAGGGGATTTGAACCCGGAGCCAAAAGATTACAGGGCAGGAACACTGTCGCCTACGCCATTGACGATGTACATCAGTGTAGCATGAAACTTGTATATAAAGTTGTTGCCCTCCAGTCAACTTGACATGCTTGTAAATTTACTACCTCTTTTTAGACTCAGATTAAAATCTTAATTTCATGTTTTGAAGAAATGATGATCGCTGAACGATATTGCATTGAAACAACGCTATATCACGAATAATCTAATTAAATGCCGATGTTTGTGACCATCTATACTGCGAGTAACTCCGTCTCTCATAAGCATAAATTGACAGGGGAAACATAAATCACAGAAAATCATTCAAAATTGCGAGTCTGTTTAGCGGTCCAGTAATTTTTTACTGAAAGAAAGAGATTGATTTGGTCGAAGGATAAAATGCATCAGATTCTGTGCGGATTTGAGCTGCCGCCTCCGTGGCTTGCAAGCTCCTCGATAGTGCCGCCATCCTACAGTCGCTTCATCAACTAACGATTTCGGGCATCGGGTCGCCCATAAGCAATAATCTTCTATAAGCGTCTATATTCGTTGATTTTACTCACCATACTCGATTGAGCGGTATTTCCAGTAGGAAATCCGACTGGTGCATTAGAAGCCGATCCAAATATAGGAGAAGCAGCACTCGACGGCGAACTCAAACCTGAGAATATATTCCCTTGTGATGTCTGTTGCTGCTGAGAACTCGAGGCACCAAATGCTATCGGCACTGAACTTGCTGTCGATGGACCCGCAGTATTTCCAAAAACATTGGGAAGGCCGGATCCACCGGATACGGACGTATTTGCCGAGGTGTTACCAAATATACTTTGTGTCGTTGAGCTCGGACTGGATGCGCTATTGCCGAATAGACTCGAACTGTTTGAGCTCGTTGTTGTTACCGGATTGTTATTACCGAACAAACTCGGAGTGGACGTTGACGGGGTTCCAAAGGACGACGAATTGGTTTGCGAACCGAATACCGGTGGTGTAGCAGTCGCAGCAGCAGTTGTGATCCCCTTGAACATCGGTGATGCTGAAGAATTGTTGAACAAATTCGGTGAATTTGTTGTAGCGCCAAAGAGTGGTGACGATGCTGTAAAAAGATGCGTTGTGTAATGAAGATAAGTTTGTCTCACTGAAATTATATGGGAGAAAGTAATGGACAATTACGTTCCTAGTTGATTTTGATCATCACAATAAAATCACAAATGGATAATTTATACAAGTTGCATACGAGAAATCGTTATAACAGACTACAAGAAATATGGGGAGACAAAGTCATGATCAGAAATCAATCCGTAGAAAAGTTACCTTTGGCGGCAAAGCTACTGTTGGAACTAGCACTGGTCGGCAACGCAAAGGCGTTTGATCCACTGTTTGAGCTATTAGCTGCAGTTGTCTGGCCAAAAGTTGGTGTGGAAGTGGCGGTACTTGATGTTGCCGTATTTGTATTGCCAAAAGAGAAGGTATTGCTTGGCGATGGTGCTGTTTTGTTGGGAGCTCCAAAAGAGAATGAAGCCGGCCCCAAGGATTCTTTACCGGTCGGTATTGGAGTACCAGTAGATAGCGTTGGACGTGGTGATGGTGCATTGAAAGCTGTACTTGGCTGTAGATTGTTAGTCGTACTGGTTGTAGAGGGTACAGATGATCCAAAGTGGAAACCTGGACTTTTCTCTCTGTTCTGGGTAGTTGGCGCATTCGACACAGCTACAAATCAAAGAGCATATGTTTCAATAAGTTGAGTGTTATAAAAATGTCAAGGGAGGCGGATTTCTTGTACATTATTAAAGAGGGTCAAAAAATATACTATCAATTTTCAATAAATGAAGAAGATATTCAATACAAAAGTATTACTATTTAAAAATCCTGGACTCTGAGACTTACCGGTTACTGAAGTGGTGACTGGACTTTTAGACGAAGCATTTCCAAAATTGATGCTGAAAGCTGGTGCAGTACTCAATGAACTGGTGGAAGCTTGCGAATTGCTGGAAACAAGCGGTGTCGCAGGCGTAGACGATGTAGATGTCAACGTCGGTGATACTGAGGTATTTGTGTTCCCAAATGAGAAACTGGGCGTGCTCATAACGGATGGCATGCCAGCATTTCCAGCTGTGGATTTCGGGGCAAGGAAGTTTACAGATGCTGTTGCTGCTGGCTCAGTAGTTCTACTCGCTGACCAGGTACTAGCAATAGCACTTGTAGACAACTTAAGACCGCTCGTGCTTGTCGTATTAGGAGCGCTGACGCTGCTTGAGATATTGAATGTAGGTATCGAGGCAGTACTAGATGCAGAAAGACTGGGAACTGTAGAACTAGATGATGCACTAGTGAGCTGTTTCAGACTTCCATCTGGTACAGAAACGGATGTTATACTACTCGATGAAGTCGTACTACTGAAAGATGAAGTACCACTAGGAAGGTCGAAGGTGACGTGCTTTTTAACGGGCGATTTTCCAGCATCTTGGTTTTTAAGAATCGGTACGATCGTCGTGGTAATTGGTGATGCGTTTACGGTGGTTGTCGTGGTCAAAGAATTAAGAGTAGCAAAGCCTGAAGTTTTTGGTGTGTTGACTTCTTCAGCTTGAATAACAACATCAGGATCGATTTTGCTGGCTGCTAAAAGTTGAAAGTATCAAGATTAACAGAAATCTAAGTCATTAACAAATCAAACGTTTTTTAATCTGATCATAGAAGATCATTCAAGATTCAAAATAAGCAGAACACTTACATTTCCCAGATATAGCATCAAACATGTTTTGAAGCCTCAGGCGCATGCTGTTTTGTCTCATGTTCATAATGTCTTCTTTCTTAATCTCATCTTTGCCCTCACTGGTAAATACAGTATCAGCACTCTCTTGCTCTTGAAGCATGTTTTTCAATTTTTCATTGGTTTCCGGCTCAGCTTTCATAAATAACTTGTCAGTTAATTTCTCTGGTTTCATAGGGAGTTTGGGAAGATTAGATATTTCCTTATGAACTTTTGGTGTGGGCTGGTCCAACACTTTAGGAGATACAGGTTTTTCTTCACTAGAAGCCACTTTGACTGTGTCAGGAGTTTGATTCTCTACAACTGCCTGTTTGGGTTCCTTATTCACAACAGGCACTATGACGTTCAACTGCTCTTTTGACTTGTTTGTATCTTTTGAATCCTCAAATAGTGACGACGAGCTTTGTGAAGATGATGATTTGAAATGTTTGTCAGCTTCAGGAGTATTGCATCGAGACGTGTCGACTGTAAAGAAGATTGGTGTAATTAGCTTCACAATAAAAGGGGTAGTGCAGAAACTGATTGAGATCTTCAAAATGAAAGCGGTAGTACGAAAATTGTTTGAGATTGTAGATCTGACTTCTCAAAGATTTGAATTATTTGTTAAATCAATTTGTCAGACAGGATAATGAACTCACCAGCTTTTCTCTTGACACCTGAAAGTACATGTATGCTAGAACTGAGAGAACTCAGAACATCGTGACAAGAAGAAGCTTTTGATCTTTTTGATGGACGTTGAGTTCTTGACTGAGGTGAGAGATCTTCATCAGATGTTCCTGAATCATCTCTGGCTCTCTTTTGCATCATTTCCTCAAGATTTTCTAACTGATCTTCAGACCTAGAATACTGAAGGAAAAATTGATCATCAGTTCTTTGTTTCTTGACCATTTCTGTCATTAAGTCTTCTCTGGATGCATGGCGCTTCAAGGATATTTCTTTCAGCACTTGAGCAACACTAGGACATGACTTGGTTTCTTTCAGGTCAGATGTATGAACCAAAACATTAGGTCTCTCAGGTATGCACTGACTGTCTGGTGGAGTGTAGTTCATCATTTCAGGTGGTGCAACCCTTACAGTCACAGGCATTCTAGCTCTTGCAACTCTAGGACTCAACACTGGAGCAGAGCCAGCATTCAAATTAACCTTTGGAAACTGTCCTGGAGCATACTGAGGCTGATGAGTGAGCCTGGTATTTGTTTCTGATGCATACTTGGTGATGCGTGATGCTAACCCAGGAGAGTTGATATCTGAATATATTCTGAAATTGACAATCAGAAGATGTAAGTAAAAGAGTTACCTCCATCACAAAGAATAGTTATGGATCATTGTATCTACTCACTTTGGATCTATGTTATACCTAGTAGAAGCCAGCAAAGGACCAGCAATATTTTGCACAGCTCTATTTGATACATGACCTTCTCTCATTTTAGGGCTCATGCCACCACTCCATGATTGAGTTCTATGAACGTATACTGTTGGGTCGTTGCGCATTTGTGGACTAGAAGGATGTTTATTTTCGTTATGCAAGAGAGGCTTTCTAAGTGGTGTACTTGCAATTGGCCCAGATAATCCAAAACCACCATTCTGATGGACTTCTTTTCTTAAATTTGAGCTTCTTGGAATTGGAGTTGAGGTTCGTGCAACATTGCAGGCCCCATTCATTGCAAGAAAATGATATGGGTTAGTGCCACCAGGTGTCGGGTTCTCACCCAGGTCCTGTAACACAAGTTCATGAAAATGTGAAAACACTAAGCTGAGGAATTTTTCACCATTATTTGGCTATAATTAGATACTTCATTAGTCTTTTAAACAGCACGATCACATTCAATTTCACGTTAAGGCATTCAGGGAGCTTGAAAATTATTGTGGATGGAACTGAGGTGGAAATTTGGAGCTTTCTACCCTCTGAAACTTTGAATGACAGCATCAAGACAGGACACCACAACTACATCTCAATAAATCAAGAAACTTTAAATAAAGAGCATCAGTTTTTACTTTTAGAATGATCACTGTAGGAGTTGCAATGCATACTGCAATTAGATGATGAAATTTCCGATGCAATTGTAACTCGTAGAAGGAAAGTAAAAATACTATAAGAAAAGTAGATACTTACGGGAGTGCTGAGCCTGTAGACGTTACTACGTCTATTACTCATTTCGTCAAAGCTGAATTTCTTCTTGTAATAGTGATTCCACAAGTAGCCAGCAAGCTGACTCAAGCTCCTGATACCAAGAACTGTGAGGAAGCGAACGGTGCGGAGTATCTCGATACCAAGTAATCCAGCGTATCGCAAAAGGTGTAAAGTGCGAGGATCGAAAAAGCTATCATTGACGACGAGCGAGTAGCAAAAGTGTATAACGATGACAAGGGCACAGCTTATGAATAGAAGGGGTCCCCAAGCCTGGTAGAGGAGAAAGCACAAACTGAGCGTGCTCACGAGCAGAAGGATGCCCCGGTTGCTGTTGTCCGTGCCTGCCTCCTGCCACATTATCCACCGCCCGAAAACGAGCTCTCCCCCGCCGAAGCGGAGTAGCTGCTACAGCAGCAGCCGTTTTTCACCAATATCACCTTTGTCTCCAGCCTGATGCAGACAATAATCCTCCACGTCGTACACCCTCCACGTGACGCTGGAGGTCCGACGAGCTGCTACTAATAATAATATTACTGTGCTGATGCCGCGACGACGACAATGACGAACTAACCTCGCAGAGCATGAAGTCGAATGCCGCGGAATCGCGACAATTAGCACTTACGATTCGCGTTTTGTATTATATACAAGACGCAGATAAGTCATCCGCGTGCAGAATTTACACACTTCGCGGAGGTCTTTGTGTGTTGCGCGAATCGAAAAAATTGCGAATATCGTTTACGGAATGTGCATAGCGCGCGAGCGCGCGAGGCCGACTCAAGTGCGGAATTGATGTGAAGTTGCTCTCGGTATAAACGAGATACTATCGATCTATCGAATCATTTATCGACCTATCGAGAGTCGAAATGGAGTCCGCCAACGTTCGAATTTGAAAAATGTTCAAGCTGTTTTATTTCCCGATTCGAAGAAAAATTTTGCGTGGTTTGTTATTCTTTCTCTCAATTATGACATATATACCGAATAGTATCATTTAAAACCCAATCCACTAAATATATCTCATCAGAATTCAACGTTGACCGAGAGGATGTATAAACGTGTGCCGATCAAAAGAGTTACAAATTGAGATTTCAGTTTACTTAAACCGCATGAATAGAATCCCAAAATATCAGTTCTCACTCGCGGAAAACTACGAAGTTATTGATTAAAGATTATTGAAGAAACTTGCAACGTGTAATTGTTAGTATGCGGCCGTGATAGCGATATGTGACTTTGCACTTGCTTGAGGAGAGGTAGGGATGAGCCATCAGGGGCGTATATATATACACCATATAGCTATATGGCACCTCTTCATCACGAGCAGACCGACCCCGACATGTCAGTATGTGGAAGTATGTGGGTGTACTTATAGTCTAGAATCATCCGTGAAACATTTGCGACGACGGTCTCGGAATCGGTATACATAAACAAAACGTGCGCACGATGAGAACGAAAAGTACCGTATGGAGAAATCAAATCATCTTAACAATCAACAAGTGTCAATGCACGATGGGGATTATTCGAGATACGCCCTTTGCGTTGAGTATCTACAATGTCGGCCAGCACTTTGGCTCTTGTATTTGGTGAAAAACAGTGTGCTTTTGGCAAAATGACGCAACGCGCGCATCAACTTGGCTTTATCATCATCGAGTTTCACGTTTGCGCGATAATTCGCTTACGGAGTGATAATCCAGACGAATTCTCCTTGCTTATTGATAAACTTTGAGAAACCGAAAGTGAGTGTGTGACGCTTAGGGAATTACCCGGGTGAATTTTCTTTAGTGATTAAGGGTATACATAACCATACATCATTGACGGAATCAACGTATCCTGGAGCAGACGCTCCAGAGCCTGCAAAATGAACAGGCTTCTGTATCAGACATTCATCTCTCTCATTTGTTGTACTCTTGGCCAGCAGACATCTGAGGTTTGTTTACATTGTGCAACGTAGGCTGTCAAAGTGACACTGATCTTTCGCTGACTTATGGGTATGATCTGTTTGATTTTCTTTAGAGCTCGAGTACAGGTTTGATTCCTGATCAAGATGATTCATTGCTCATGATTTCTACTCTTGATGGATCTTTAATCGCTGTCGAACAAAAAACTGGGGAGATCAGATGGCACCGTAATGATGGTAACAACTCTTTTCAATCTTGCTCACTATCCTTGAAGTAACAACGTTTATTCCTCTTTATTTCTGAAAACTGATGTGCTCTTGTCTAATACAGCAAAAGTTGATGACCCACTTTAATTTCCTTGAAAAATCTCATGATTGAACTTTTACAGAACCAGCAGTTAAAGTTCCTGTGGACTCATCAGAGAAGTCAATGTGAGTCTTAGCTAAACCAACTCAAGAAAGATTTTTCTCATTTTCATATCAACTTTTGATATTTTTCAGGCCCATATTTTTACCAGACCCAAAGGATGGTTCTCTTTATTTGTTTGGTCCTGAAACAGAGGCTCTTAAAAAACTGCCATTCACAATACCACAATTGGTGGCTAGTAGTCCATGTCGCAGTAGCGATGGAATTTTGTACACAGGACGTAAAATTGACACATGGTTCAATGTGGATCCTCAGACTGGGGAAAGAGAACAACTTCTTGGCTTCACTAAAGCAGAAAATACTTGCCCTATAGATGTCCAAAACCCTATCTTTGTGGGACGAACTGAATACAATATCATAATGATAGATAGCAAGCAAAAAGATAGAAAGTGGAATGTCACTTTCTATGATTATTCAGCTGCCAAGATGGATCCCGAACTTGTAGAAGATTACGATTTAGCTCATTTTGCAGCAAGCTCTACAGGTCAAGTTGTCACCATAGATCGGTATGGAAACATTCTTTGGGACATTGATCTTGGAAGTCCAGCTATAGCAGTTTTTTCTATTCGGAACGGCGGACTGGTAACTGTACCCTTCAATAGTGTTGCTGACAATACTCTGAAGAATCTTTTGAAAAAGATATCTGTCAAGCCCAGCGAATTTCAGTTTTTGTAAGTATCTTTACATCAAGTATACATAACTTTGTTCACAGTCGATTTGCACTGTTCAGCCTTGGTTGCAATAGAAGTAGATTCTATGTTCATTAAATAAGATGCTCTTCCAGCCCTACATTGTACATTGGAGAGCACCAGCATGGTTTATATGCACTACCAGCTCTAGTGGATTCATCCACGCCCACAATAACCAGCAAAGCAGGTCAGCTGCTACTGGAAGGTCCAAATATTATTTCACAACTACAGAAAAATAGTTCTCCACCCCCGCCATTCGACCGCAACAGTGAAGGATCTGAGGAAAATGAGACCCAAACAATTGGTGATGAGGAAAAAGATGTAATAATTCTTGGTGAGTCTACATTCTTCGAGTGCTTAGCATTGTACCTATTCTGGAATAAAATTTGCACATCTCACTCTCCAGGCCACTATGAAGTTCCGTCAGAGTACAAACCTCATAATCAACCTCTACAAATTACCGGACGTTCGGATCCTATCATTAACCTAAAAGAGACGTCCATTAATACTACCAAGCCAAGTGAAATGAGAATTGATGATACAAGGTTGAACAACTCTAAATACAAAAATGATCAAGGATGGCGCAAGGCTGTTGCAGTATCCTATTATGCAAGTAAAAACTGGCTGAATCAGCAAGAAAACAAAGGACTGAAACTAGCTTTGATAATTCTATCTGGGTGTATCATCACCATGTTCTGGTATTTGAATGCCCAGTTCAAGGAATTCCAACATTTATCTCAGGTAAATCTATTCGAATTCTCTTTAAAAATCTTGAACATTTTCTAATCACAATCCGATGAACGGATTCTGAGCAATAGTCATTCATCTCTGATATTAGCATTTTGATCAGACCTCGCGAGAGAACAGCCGAACTGGCAGTAATGGCAGTAACGGTGTCATGTACGCCCCCGAGGAAATCGGTCAAGGCAAAGTACGCGTTGGAAAAATTACTTTTGACTCCGAGGAGTTGCTTGGGAAAGGCTGTGATGGAACTTTTGTATACAAGTAAGATATTACTTTCTGTCCGTAATGCCTCCATATTTCATGTTCCACTTCGTGATCACTAAATTTGACTTCACCCTCCCATTCATTGCGTGAATTTTTTTCTACTACAGGGGAGAATTCGATGGAAGATCAGTAGCAGTTAAGAGGCTCTTGCCAGAATGCTTTACGTTTGCGGATAGAGAAGTGTCTCTGTTACGAGAGTCAGATGCTCACGCAAATGTTGTTCGATACTTTTGTACCGAGCAGGACCGGCTTTTCCGGTACATTGCTCTCGAATTAGCTGAGGCTACGTTACAAGACTACGTTGCTGGTAGATACGATAGAAATAAGATATCTGCAAAAAATATTTTGAGACAAGCTACTTGTGGTTTAGCGCATTTACATTCCTTAGACATAGGTAAGCAAATAATCATGTTTATTTTATTACTTTACTTACCTTCAATGTGGCAACGAAACGCAATAAGTAAAGAGTGAAGTCATGAATAATATTTGTCTGTATCTATCCAGATTGTTTTGATTCGTTTCACAAAAAATCGGATAAAAATTGTGAAGAATCGGCAAAATTGATTCATTCAAGTTTATTGTATGAAATAAGTTTATTACCTCGTAAATATACTTATCCAGTGCGTATTGATCCAAAGTATGGCTAGCATAATCTACTTGACAAATGATTGTTGTTCAAGGATACAATGCCATCAAAGTTTTATGTTTGGTTGTCCATCCAATTACATAGAAGTTGGCAATTGTCTGTTTATTCAATTCCATAAATGGTGACGTCTCGTATTGACTTATCTCTTTGTTCATCAAGATTAATTTAAATTTAAAAAAAAAATTAATTTACAATAACATCGATGCTAATTCCATTCTATTTCATCCAGAATAGATTTATTGACACTGCTCTATCATGAATAGAATATTCAAAATGACCCTTTTCATTGACAGTTCATAGAGATATAAAGCCGCACAACGTGCTGCTATCGATGCCTGGGCCGCGTGGCGAAGTGCGTGCAATGATCTCAGATTTTGGCTTATGCAAGAAATTGCAACTCGGACGAATGTCGTTCTCCAGCCGATCCGGCGTTACCGGCACCGACGGCTGGATCGCTCCCGAGATGCTCAACGGCGAAAGGACCACTTGCGCTGTCGATATATTCTCACTTGGATGCGTTTTCTATTACGTGCTATCAAACGGCAAGCATCCCTTTGGTGACCCTTTAAGACGACAAGCCAACATCTTGAGTAAGTTTAATAAATCATCAACTTTTTTTGTTTCATCGTTAGTTTAGCTTAATTTCAGCGTTATGTCAATTTGAGTTTCACGATGATATCATGACCGTCTAGACAATTACTTTTAACGTATTTGCATGGAATTCCAAGTTATTTAAACTGTTACGCTTGAACTAGGTAGAAAGAAAATTGATCTAACATAAAATTTCAATTTGGGACACCACGAAAGTTCTGGAGCCATTGATCGCCGGAGTCTTATCAAAATTCACGCCCCTAAAAATACTAACCACGTGTGCACCTCCTGAACATATATTCTTACATAATCTGCGTGGCTAAAGCGATATCTTTTCTCAAAACTATAGAGTTTTCTACCCAGAGTTACATGCAAGATTGTAGGCAATAGTATATTATGTACCCGAGTGCCGCAATCGCGGAATTTCCATGACGAGGGCTGCAAACTTGTTTGCAGCCCGAGTCATGGAAAGCCGCGATTGCGGTACGAGGTACATACATTTTTTTATAGTCGTCCAGCTACAATCTAGCACGTTGCGAGCCGTTTACGCGGCCGTCAAGGCCGCGTAGACGGCCGCAATGTGCTAGATTGTAGCTGGGCGACTATAAAAATCAATATTATTATGAATGTGATTTTTATTATTCAAGGCCCGTAAAATTGAGTTTACAAATCTGATTGAAACAGTCTAGAAACTTCAAAATATATTGCTGAGCACGTCCTTATCATAAATCGTGGGTCATGTCTCTTACCACCTGTTTCAACTACCCACGTTCACTCGTGGCTGAACGTTAATCTTATCTTTCCTGCGTATCAATGAAAAATGACTGTTTCTTACACGCGCCGAACGGCATATTTATTTCGGCAATATATTCGAAATTTTTTTTCGCTGTTGACCCAGATGGTTATTTAAATTGACTCTCCGTCGATAATTCAAATTGATATCGAAGCGATCAATTATGAATTAATATTTTAACTTCATATTGACGTTCCCATTACTTTGACGAGTATGTCAACATTCGAAGGAATTTTTTTTAATTATTGAGTCCTTTGAATTTGCTAAACGAATCGTGAGTAATTCTCACCGCTTTTTTGGCTATCACGAAAGTCTGTGACTCTCTAAACGATTCTCTTATTAATCCAGCGTGTTTTGGAAAACTATGAAAATATTTTGATGAGATCAATCGTCGTTCAAACACTTGCACGTTTGAACGTAGCCGATGGTGTTTGCCTGGGCTCACACTTTTGAATAAAACAAGAAAATTTCCGAAGCAGAAAAAGGTGATAACAGACGCGCAGTAACCTTGGGTTTTAGCTACCAGACCTTCACATGCAACACATCAAAATCTACTCCATAATTGATTCCACCTTATATGATTCATCAACCCCTAATAATTCAAGCGTATTATGCCTCTGAAGAGAGCCGCGTTATAAAGGCCTCGCTATACTGTTTCGGTGACCTTTCAGTCCAACTCTTACACTAGATTTTTTTCCTTGAAAATTTTTGTGTTTTGCGTAATAAATCTTAGAAATCATGAACGAAGAAGATTTAACTGAAAGGGAATGATTCTTGATAACATCTCCAAAATTGATGATACTTTGTGAAGACTTGGATTGAGAACCAGAGAAGCTCAAAAAATTGTCTAGGCGCCAAGGATGTCGGATATCAATATTATTGACTTCTTTAGATATCGTATGAAATGGAAGTAACTTAATTCTGAAAAACGCGTAGAATCAGCGTTACTAACTAGATTCTCGAGCTCTCACAACTTCATTGAAAGATATCAAAATCTAGCAATTTTAATGAATGTGCGCCCGATGGGACTCTTACATCTTCTCAAGAAGATCGAAAAGTCGATTCTACAAATGAGCAAATTGTTTCCAAAAACTTAATTTCTTTCATGCGACTACATATCAAAGAGCCTGAAATTGGCCTTTTAAAAATGTTCGTACTAGCTGCTCCAAGGTTACTAAAAATTCACTCATGATCTTTTACGTCAAACAATGGTGGTGAAACTGAATAGCTGGACCAGATTTCAGCGAGAACGCGTTGTTATCTCTCTATCGGCTGAACTTCTTCAATTTTTGGAAAATAACTTTTTTCCAAGCGAGGTCTTAATTAAACATTCATGACGATCACAAATATTTTTAGGTGGAGAAATCGACCTGTCGTACCTGCAAAACATATCCGAGAATGACAAACAGATAGCCTTGGTATTGATAAAGGCAATGATCTCAAGCGATCCGGTGGATAGGCCACCTGCGCAAGCGGTTTACGAGCACCCCATGTTCTGGGAAGCCGCACAAGTACTCACATTTTTCCAGGTAAGCTATATCTCAATAATCTACGCATTCCGTCTGTATCAATTTATATTGATCTCGGATTCATGACACTAAGTATCGATTGACTTTTGGCAGGATGTCAGTGACCGCGTGGAAAAAGATGGCCCCGAAAGTCCGGCGCTGCAGGCGCTGGAACGGGGTAATCGAAGCGTCGTCCAGGGTGATTGGAGGGCTCACATTGACGTTGAAGTCGCCGCGGATCTTCGCAAATACAGAAGTTATCGTGGCGAAAGTGTCAGAGACCTCCTTCGGGCCCTTCGAAATAAGGTGAATAATTCAAACACTTTTCTTTTTTGAAGTATTATTCGATTTACCCCTCTCTTATGAATGAATTCTTATTCGATCCCCGATAGAACGTAGGAGATTATTCAATAGTTTGAGTAATTCTATTCATGTTTTTGGTTGACCAAATATGACGATCGGTTTTCAAAGAACTCAGATTTCTGGTTCGGACTTTTTTCAACGATAGAAGTGTTTTTTGTTGTTGCAATACTTGATACAAATGAAATTTACATCATATGAATCATCTGCTGTCCTGATTCTTACGTCCGACGTTATGTAACTATTTCGATACAGTTAATATTCTTGAAATTCTGCTCGGTTTTACTCTCTCAACTTCATTCTGATACACAGTTTTTCGGATAGAAAAGTGTAAGCCACTACTTTACCTTAAAAAGTGAAGTTCTCAAGTGAAGTTCTGCTTTCAAAACACAGTTGAATGTATTCGCTAAGCGGAAAACACTTTGAAAAATGTAATTAATACTTTTTCAAGGCCCATTCATCTTATTTACCCATGATTTAGCATGAGAGAAAATTCAAATGACCATGAAACAGCTTAGAACGAGAGTAAAACTGAAAATTTTTTCCAGAAACATCATTATCGAGAGCTGACGACCGAGGCTCAACAAAGCCTGGGTGAGATACCAACAAAATTCACGCACTACTGGCTGTCGCGTTTTCCAAGATTGCTTATACATTCTTGGTGCGCCATGCAAGATTTTCGCGCAGAGCCAACTCTCAGGTGCTACTATGATTCCGATTATGAGTTCAAAGTTGAGAGTCAACAGCCCGAACCCGTAGAGGAAGTAATTCCAACCTTCATTCCAAATGAGGAAAAAATTATACCGTCCTGGCGATGTCAGGACAACGTAAACTCAATTGATTGGAGTCCAAATAGAGGAAGATTTCGAGGACAAAAAAAGAAGAGGTTGGACCAGGAAAAGAAAAAGATTGAGGTACCGTCTGTTTGGAGTTTGCCCCCTGCGAGCTAGAATATTTCTCTACTCCATTTTTCTTGTTGACGGTGAGGGTTTAGGGTAATGGTACTGCGTTGAACTTACTTTTGAGCTGTTGGGTAGGTTTTCTACCGTTATCCACACATAAGTCCGTTCTAGTTTTGACAACGTGGGTGCAATCGACGATAGTTTTTTATTCTTACTGAAGAAAGTGACACTAGAATTTGTTACTCTGAAGTCATTTGATGTGAGACGTGTGAATATTGCACGATTGAATTGACTATTCTATAAAA
Organism: Eretmocerus hayati; assembly: GCA_029851415.1. Classification (NCBI taxonomy): domain Eukaryota; kingdom Metazoa; phylum Arthropoda; class Insecta; order Hymenoptera; family Aphelinidae; genus Eretmocerus; species Eretmocerus hayati. The sequence goes on along the minus strand of CM056741.1, from coordinate 29,572,864 downwards.
CAGAACTGCGTTTGACTGAACTCGTTAAAAATGTAAATAATTATTTTATTTTAATTGAATTCACAATTAGTCATGTAGGAAATAAACTTTATGGCTTCGTTCTTCACGATTGTGTAAAATCTATCCATCACTTTCACGTGAATTTTTTAGTAAGTCTTTTGAAAATTCTTTCTATAGACAAAGGATAAATATTGATCAGAAAGATTTTTTCCCAGATAAAATGAATGTATATCTGAAAGTGTATTCGAACCACGACATGCTGAGAATTAGTGATATTTTACACAAGCAATCGTCGTTATTTTTGAGTCGTTCCTTTTCGATGTTCTTTTAAACGTTTCCTACAATCATGAATGGTTTTCGTGCAGATGATGAATATTCGACTTTCATTGCCAGTTGTTTCTCACGTTTTAGCAATTCTTTTTTGTCAAAAGATTCTCAAAAAAATCAAGTTATCTTGTGATTCTGATGAGCTGGTTTTAGAAGTTTCCAGCTTTATTATAAGTACAGAACTTGATTAGTGCCAAAAAGGTTCTCTTAGTTGAAGCACAATTTTTTCTCAATCATCTCTTTATCAGTATCGCAAGATTAGTCGGAAGAGTTTCATCTGATTCTGCATTGTGTTGGTGTAAAACGTAATTCTTGGAATTGCAGCGATCTGTGTTTCTCAATTTTTCTTCCAGTGAATCATGCTATATTGAAACATCTGATACGATTGCAATCTGTTTTACACTCACACGGAGAAACCAAAACGCACTCGCGGGGACGTTGCGCGACCCCGCGTCTGGCTTTGCATGATCGCGTCGGGCAGCGCACGAGTTCGGAGCGTCTAACCCGCCTCGGTGAAGTTGTGCACGTTACCGTGGTGACGCGCAGGACAGCGATGTGACCGGCTGCTCGAGACTGTTTTAAGAGCCGCAATGATGTCTTGACTTCATTGTTCTCGTGCCAATATTATGAAAATGGAACCGCGTGTCTTCATCTCGATAATTGATCCCTTATTAGTTTCAGCGCTTCTCACGAGCGGAGAGGATAAATTGGTTTGATGGCACTCCAGTGGGACTATTGTTTATATATGACATTCAGAATCGTTTTCGTAACTTGTTAATTAGCTCAATGGCACAACACAAGCCTCGTATTCTGAAGATCGTGGGTTCGAGACCCACCAATGATAATTTTTTTTTTTTTTTTTCAATGTAAGGTTTACAAGTTTGCCCTGAATTCCTAAATTTTCCATTTTTTTTAGAATGAAAATACAGTACTCTAGAGCCTGTTACAATTTTTGGGTATATACTCTTCCAACAAAAAAACTTAGATACCATTCCACGATGGTTAGATCATGCATTGAATCTCCTCAGTCCTGCAAAATTTATTATATACTCCTCTGACCACTGTGTTTAAAGATTCGTTTGAAAAACCAATTTTTCAAATTGCGTGAAGAGTATTGTCCGACGCAGATCAATTCCAAAGCCTTACGGATAGTCATCTGGGCTTGACTCATCTCGCTTAAAGTCAAGAGGTCGATAAAATTCCTCATAGTTAACGTAAGCTAATTCCATATACGGCACTAACATTGAATAACGAAAAATTCGATGCTTGATATATTTATAGTGGAGTGATCTCTACGTTTTTCTTGGATAGAGAATATATCACCGAATGATAAAAAAATGGAAGATTTAGAAATTCAGGGCATACTTGTAAACCTTACATTAGAAAAAAAAAAAAAAAATTCATCGTGAGTGGATCTCGAACCCAAGATCTTCGGATTACGAAGCTTGTGTTGTACCATTAAGCTGATTGACAGGTTGCAAAAATGATTTTGAATGTCAAACATAAACAATAGTCCCACTGGAGTACCATCAAACCGATTTATTCTCTCCGCTCGTGAGGAGCGCTGAAACTAATAAGGGATCAATTATCGAGATAAAGACACGCGGTCCCATTTTCATAATATTGGCACGAGAACAAGGCAGTCAAAACATCATTGCGGCTCTCAAAACAGTCTCGAGCAGCCGGTCACATCGCTGTCCTGCGCGTCACCACGGTAACGTGCACAACATCACCGAGGCGGGTTGGACGCTCCGATCTCGTGCGCTGCCCGACGCGATCATGCAAAGCCCAGACGCGGGGTCGCGCGACGTCCCCGCGAGTGCGTTTTGGTTTCTCCGTGCACGAGTATCAATAAATCGTATGTACACTTGTGATACTTGCGTGTAGGTTGTTATTCATAAAATTTATAGACATCTTCAGAGAAAATAATCATCTACTGTTGATTATTCGAATTGCTCATTTTGAGTGAAGATTTGAAGAAAACGTATTTGTTGATTTAAACAATTTTATTGTGAAAGTGATGATTGAATATGCCTATTTCAAATGAGTGAAAAGAGTGTTAGGATTAATGCGGAATGATTTCTAGATTTTGTAAATATTTCTCATTTCTTTCTCACATGGATTATATTTGATGCGCACATCGAAAGCGATTTTGTATCCGTTCAGAAATCGGAGGTACCATTGTAAATAAGTAATCAGGAGAAATTTGTATGTATATTTTATCCAAATGGTATGATAGTAGATCGTACAACACGAATGATTGTTTGATTTTTTGATATTGCACTCAGTACAGAATTACGAAATACGACATGTAATTTATATATCGTTAAACTTATTCTAAGCTGATGCGGAAATGCAAAATTCGTACAATAAATGCTATCACAATTTTTTGGTCTTGTTATAATTCTATGCTGAAAATTCTATCAACAATTCCATTGAAAACAAATAATTTGATCTATACTATATTCTCAAATGCGTGCAAAGAATCCCGAAAATGACTCAGCGGGTAACGTTTCGGTACTGACATACTTTCAGGTGACCAACATCATAAAATTTGACTTTTGGCTCAAAATTTGATATGAAAATATTTTGATCTTACGTTATCATCGCAGAGCACTGATGAGGGCTGAGGCTCTGGGACTGTTTTGTTTGAATCAAAGACTAGTTTTACCCTGCAAACTACTGACTTTTCATAACATTAACAATTGAATAACCACGATTGATCAATGTCATCGCTATGATTAAAATGCTTAGAACGGCAGTATACATAGTCTATCATTTCCTAGCTATCACTCAACAATATATTTTGAATGAATACACTGTCATCGAGCAACATGCTTCATAACCCTCGAAATATTCAAGGAATATTATATTTTTCTCTACTCTATAAAAATGTAAATTCACGATCACGTTTAGTAATAAACATCGTCATTTATACTGCTCAACAGACTCAACTCCAGTAACAATCCACGAGAGTAAAAAGCACAGCTTCCTGTTGATTGATTCGTTGTATCTTATATCGTGGGTGTCTTCAGCAGATTTTTATACAACTACGAACTAAACATGTGAACAAATGGAGTCTCTTTCGCTCGAGTCATGGGTCATCGCACACTGCTTTCCAGTTGCAGATTATTCCTTTTGTTAATTATACTTCTTATCACCCTAAGCGAAACAGAGTTCTACACGGAACGGAATTAAAATATCGGATCGTGAGTTTGATATATTCGTAAAATTCTTGGAAATTCATCCAATTGCCTGGATAATATGAAATGAAAACCCTCAATTATCGCAAGAGTCTGAACTCTTGGCTCGAAATGACATGAATTCATATGCAATTTCGTGTGGAACTCTGATGCAAAATAACAAATAATACCCTATACAGATGAATATTGGCACTACAAGAAAGGGTTTATAGCGCAAAACGTACTCTGAGGCACCTCGAAGGCACCTGTGATACCTATTTGGGCGGTTCGAGGCATATTCTAGGCTCTGGTGGCGGTCCTCCGGCTGCTACACTTTTGAGTATTTTGGCAATATTTGTGAGTGCAAGATTGGTAAAAATGTCATGGCTACTGATAGCTTCAACCTCGTCCAACGGTGTAGCTCCATTCAGGTTTCGTATCCGCGGATTTGCACCATGCCGTACAAGCATCTCGACGATTCGCACATTGGCAGCCCGACTGGCTAAATGAAGAGGGGTATCTCGTGCATTATCCTTGGCATCAGGATTACACGAACCGCAATTTAAAAGCATTTTTGCTGCAGCGACTCGATCGTTAGCGCAGGCTAAGTGCAGAGGCGCCCTGCCCTCTGACCGCGTCACTAAGTTTACCTTTGCACCAGCATCGAGAAGAAGCTGCAAAGAAACGAAAAGATAAACTTCAAATCGCTATGTGTTAAAAGAGATAAAAAATGAGGGTTTGAAAACCGAACTTTCGTCCTCAATTCCTGCACAGATAAAAAGCACCCCCTGGAGTTAGCACATATTTGCATTATTTTTCAACTCTTCGGGTGAATTATCGATCAACGAATCAAGCTCTACACATTACCTGACAGATTACTATCGAGTCTAGATTGACGTTTGTCTTTGCAAGAATTTCTACCAAGGAACACGATCAAGAACAATTAAAGGTGAATTGGGGATTTGGAATAGTTGAAACTCTTAGAACCTGAATAATTTCCGTGCATCCAACTGCACTGGCAATGTGAAGGGCCGTCTCACCCTTGCTGTTGACTGCATTTATGGCAATGGGTGGTTTCGTATCCCGTTCGTAAGACAATTCTTCAATCGACACGCATTTTTCGCAGTTGCAGAGTGGATGACAAAATTTTAGCTCGTCTCGCTCGGAAGAATAGGCCTTGCTGCATGGACCCTCGAGTCCAAGATAGTACGAAGCCAGACGGATGTCACCCTCGGCAACGGCAGCGAACAGTCGATCGATTTTGTGCATACCGTCAGTTAGGGTAGCTCGATAGCTGCAATCATTGAAGGAACTTTCGTCATGATACTATTCAAACATCTCATTCAAACAGTTCAATGTGGCAGGAAAAGAATCAAATTACAATTATTCCTCAAATATGTATTAAATTTAAAAAACTGAAGTAGAACACTGTTCCGCAAACGATTCCAATGGATCGGTAAGCAATATCGACATTCAACAGGTATAACAAAATTGAAAGAGGAATATCTCAAGACTCATTGGAATTGACTAAATGAAACTTCTGTCTTTTGAAAATTTCAGATGATAACGAGAAAGCGAGACAGTAATAGTTACCCAAATCTATTATGCGTTGATATAGCTGAGCCATTCCTGGTTGAATTGTGATCGCCAGAGACATCAGAACTGGAGTGATTCGTGCCATAAACAGACGAGCCATTTGGAATGCCATTTCTCTGGCCCTCGAGAAGCCTGGCAATGTGGTTATTGTGAGCGAGACTATGAACTGTCTGTCCGCGCTTATTTTTGCAGTTTGGATCGGCACCGTACTCCATCAGAATTTCTACAATTGCTCGGTAGCCCCATTTGCTCGCAAAGTGCAGCGCTGTGTCCCCTTGCAGATTTTGCGCACTAGATCAAGTTGAAACAATAGAAATAAATTATAGATCGCCGTGAGTTTATAGCAAAAAAGTTCACAAGTAATCGACTTAGAAACGATTCAATATGGCTGGAAAATTTCCACGATATTGCGGTAAATCGCATGCCCTGGTATACATCCAATTTTACTGGAAGAAAAATGTTCAATCTTTTTCATTTGAAATCTCAATCTCTCATTATATAATCTCATGATGTGAGATCAAAAATCACAGAGCTCGCGCGGGAAGAGGGTCAAACATTCAAAATTGTACAACGCTACGCTATTACTCACTTGACATTCAGCATGAGCCTAGTTTGATCGGCAAAGTATAGGATAGCTCGAACGCAAGTATCGTGACCGTGATCGGCAGCCAAGTGCAAAGCTGTGTTACCCCTAGAATCAACGGCATTCGGATTGCCATTAGAGTGCAAAAGAAGTAACAAAGCGTTTTGATGGCCTCGAGCAGCGGCGCAGTGGATTGCGGTAGAGCCGTCCGAATCGGTATCGTTGGGATCGGCACCTCTCTGCAGAAGAAAGTCCACAACAGTCAGTTGGTTGTGAAGACACGCCACATGAAGACAGCTTAGTCCTCGATCGTCCCTCCAGCACATTCCTGATTCTACGGTCGATGTAGAACGAGATCGGCCCAGGCTGCGCTCGCAGGCATCGCACATGCACAAAGGGTGACAGAGTTTGCTCCCGCTGGTGCCATTCGTGTCTTCCGATGCTGGTGGTTCTGTAGACATTTATTGATAATCAATGTAAAATAGATGTTCTGATCATAGAATCAAAAATTACTTATAATCATAATCGAAGGACATAATGAGGCAGGTGATTTCACATTTCAAACTTGAAAATTTTCTTCAATCGGGTCGATTAATTGACACGAAATTCCTTTTTCTCACTGTGGAGGGATTACTTTTCATCCAAAGCTGCTAATCTTGGTTAATCTCAAACGAATTGATGATAAATATGAGAAAGGCTTTAATTTCGTTGACATCACTTTTATTTTAGACAGACACGTTTGAAAATTCTCGTATCTGTGCTTGCAAGCTTAGAAGGACCACAATATTCCTCCAAATAATTCTAAATGAACCAGTCTGAATATTCTTTCACAAAAATGATAGAGATAATGACTTCCTCTTACCTTGAGCTTTCTCTGTGATAATCCTCTGCAACTCAGCCAGATTACCCTTGCTAGCATGTTCGAAAAGTTCGCTCGTCATGACATCGGCCAAAGTCGGGATATTCTCGTATTGACCAGCACCAGCACTACCAGAATCTGACGATGTCATTCCGTTGTGATGATTTGTGTTTTTTGCAATACTCGGTTGAGGCTGATGATGCTGAGGCGTTGGGGGTGCAAGCTTTACAAGTGACCCTGATTTGACGTGCTCGACGGCAGCCTCGAGCGATGTAACGAGAAAACCGGCTTCGTCTGCCTCAAAAGGTGACCCAGCCGAAAATCTGAATTGTTTCATGAAAACAAGCTGAGCGCACCAGCTTGCTAATCCTGATTTGACCACAAGATAAACCAGCACCGGTAAAAGTTCATCCGAGGAGACGCTCGATTCGCCTTGAGATACTACCTTAGCCGCTCGTTTCAAGCATCCGATTTTGCCTAGCACCGTGAAGTAGCCTTCCAAACGGGACATTTCTGAAAATAATCAAAGGATCGAGTATAAATCACTATCTCAGGGAAAAAATAGCAGTGGAGAAAAATACTTATTGAATGGTACGACGAGATCGGTTAAGTTCACGCACATTTTCGATAAATTCAAACATTTGGAGCTCACGTCAAATCTAACGATAACGAATACGATAAGGTTATCTTCATCTGTCATCTTCTCGTTTTCCTTGACTTGTCGCATAGCCGCTCTATCGCAATAGAGCATGAATGCGACTGTCACAAGACTTCCATCGTCAGATACATTTTGATAAAGATTAAGATATGAAAAGCATTGTCCATACATACTTTGTCATATTTTTAACCAAAATTTTGGATATACGAAAAAGTATCTTGATTTTGATGTATCTCACCTGATTTCCCTCTTGACACACCTTCATAAAGATCTGGTCGAATCCCAAAATCTCGCAATTCAAGATCATGAAGATTTTTTATAACTTTGTTGAGATTCGCATCTTCACTGGCGGTGCATGACGACACTGCTCGGGGTAATATTTTTCGTAATCCATGCAAAACAAACGTTTCCGTAGCCACTTTAATCGTTTGCAAGAAATATCGGCTCTCGATTGTTCTATCTCGAAGTTTTGTGTCTTTCATCAGAATTTTCAAACTCTTGGCATACACCATATTGACAAGATCTCGTTGCATTTGGAGGCACTCATTCTCAAGATTTTTATGAGTTCTTGCAAACTCTTCCACTGATGATTCCAATTCCTTGAGTATATTTTTATCATACACCTCAGACCATATCAAGTCTATGCATTCTTTTAGAGAAGTAACAGTTGGCACATCATCTAAAGAAGCTTTTGTTTCTTGCTCAAGCAAGCCTTCTATGCACCTGAAGTAGAAAATATTGATGATATATTCAGAAAATTGATATTAGAAAGTAAATTCTCAAATTTCATGACTTACCACACACAATATTTACTCAGATCATCTGTGTAAAAAGTTTCTTCGAATAACAAATCCAGAGTTCTAGGTTTTCCAACATCATACTCTATCGTCAAAGTTTTGTTGCACAATCTAACTTCTCGGTCAGTCAATGTATGGAAATGAGTGCCTGCAAGTAAGATAAAAAAACAATGAATAAACAATCCATTGGTACTGTAGTAAAGTATGAGAGAGTTGGTATACCAGGTAATTCATCATCAGGAATGAGAATGTGCCCTAAAATATCCTCTTCAGTCAAAGCACCCTTTGTAAAGCTTCCACAGCGAGGAATACAAATAATCCAACCTTCTGCAATGGCTCGGTCAAAGATTGGCTGATGCTCCTGTTGCAGAGTTTGGAAAAAAGCATTTTGAGATACATCCTCGTCGTAGCCAGCCTCCATGATGCTGCTGAGCCATGTATCTTGTCGATAGCTAGTTTCAAGCCGTCTGATCCTGCAATCATAAATTCACAGCCCAAAATGAATATACTCATCTCATCACATCACTCATTCTTTTCCAAATAAGGTAAAAACCAAAAAATTTCCATATAACACAGAACTTGCTCAGACTGAATGAGACTTCAACTACACAAGTGTGAGAGCCAGACAGCAATTCAAGCCTTCAAATCCCTTTGATAAATTAGGCATAAAGGTAGAAAGCAGTGGGTCTCAGCTGACAATTAGACAGTCTGGGAGGAAAACAAAGGGCTTTGGCTGAAGTGAAGGCACTCGTTAGAAAAGAGATATAAAGGGGATATTGTATACCAAGGGTTGTTGTTAAAGGCGGGTGGCCTCCTGGGTCGTAACCGGCCCGCGTAGAGGGTACAGGCTGCCGGTCCGAGCAGGCAGGCGAGAAACGAACAGGCGGCATTACGGCACATGAGAAATTTGTCCGATGAAGCGGCTGCTGGACGTAGAGCGCGGTAAGACGCTATCGCGTGCACTGAACCACCGAGAATTCATCATCTTAACGGCCTCGTGATAAGTAACGTCATTTATCTCGTATTATCAGTATATAGCTTGACTCGAGGGGCTGCGATGAGACCGTTGACGCGCAACCGATCATCGGACCGATCGTCCCTGAACAAAACATAACCTTCCGTACACGACTAGCGCGCTCGTATCACTGCCACAGCTGATGCAAGCTGATGATGATAAGAGCTCGGCTCGCGCATTATGTTCTTGATGAATCTACGCCGTGAATATGTGAATGACTTATTTGCTAAGCTCCAGAGCTTCCATAATGCCAAGGTTGCAAGATGTGAAGTCTCTCAACCTTTGATGTGCTTGGAAATCTAGAGATAGCTTCCTTTTCCAAGTACACTAGAGCTATCGTCAATTAGAGATGGAGATGGGGAAGCGCTTATTGGTATGCAATTCCAATTAATTGTGTGAGAAGATGCTCATTGAGTTCTACGTACATTCAAGATTTCGGTTGTTATCTTAGGTATATTTTCAAATTTCACTACCGATCATTCATAAATTAGGAGAGCTTTGCATACACGAAACGAAGTTGCCAAGTTACGTAGTTGCCAAGTTAGATTCTACGCGTTCAATTTTGGCGTTTGTGCGTGGCTTATGGACCTAGTGATCCTCTCGCCTCGCTACCAGCATCCGCGGGTATCTACCTGATTAATCGATGTACGAGAATGAAAATAAATTTTTCACGTGACTAACAACCTGCATTCACTGAATTTCAAGAATTAGAAATGGTCTGTTCTAACGTTCAAGAGTATTTTTGGCCCTGAAAAGGGCCGATTGGTTTAGATCTCAAATTTTTGCGAACGCTCTACTTGGAGCTGGTGTACTTAGTCACTGCCTTGGTGCCCTCACTGACAGCATGCTTGGCAAGTTCACCAGGAAGCAGAAGGCGGACAGCAGTCTGAATTTCCCGGGAGGTGATGGTTGCCCTCTTGTTATAATGGGCGAGACGAGAAGCTTCTGCAGCGATGCGCTCGAAGATGTCGTTGACGAAGCTATTCATTATGCTCATCGCTTTGCTCGAGACGCCGGTGTCTGGATGCACCTGCTTCAGCACCTTGTAAATGTAACTGGCATAGCTCTGCTTCCTTTTCTTATTGCGCTTCTTCCTGTCACCCTTGGGTACATTCTTGGCGGTCTTGGAGATCTTGCTTCCTTTGCCGGGGGCCTTGGGACTCGCGACAGACTTGGGGCTCTTTGGTGCCATCTCAAACGATTGTAACCGATTCGTATTCAATCGAAAAATTGTGCGGCGGTTCGTGGCGTCACTATTATGATTGAGAAACGAGGGTTGCGCCGATCCAATGAGAGCAGTGACAATTGCCGCCGACCATCGTGTCCATGGCAACTCCGCTTCGTTGCCCTGGCGACCGGCAAACGATGCCCGATTCTCGCCGGCGACCGCGTTGTCCTTAGCAACGCCACTCGGTTGCTTAGCAACGGCTAGAGGTCGGTCACTGATTGGCTCGGCACGACTTCCAAAAAAAGTACTAATATGTTCACATCGACTGGCAACGGGGCACTTTCAGTTTAATCGCTGAACCTATATATGTGTTACCACAATTCTTAAATCACGTTTACTCAAAGATTCGATCGAAGATGTCTGGACGAGGAAAAGCTGGCAAATCCACCAAGGGCAAACAGAAGACCAGGTCGACCCGTGCCGGTCTCCAGTTCCCGGTTGGACGGATCCATCGTCTGCTCCGTAAGGGCAACTACGCCGAACGAGTTGGTGCCGGGGCCCCGGTCTACCTCGCCGCTGTGATGGAGTATCTGACGGCCGAAGTCCTGGAGCTGGCAGGCAATGCCGCTCGTGACAACAAGAAGGCCAGGATCATTCCCCGTCACCTCCAGCTTGCTATTCGCAATGACGAAGAGTTGAACAAGTTGCTTTCTCACGTGACTATCTCCCAGGGTGGCGTACTTCCCAACATCCAAGCTGTTTTGCTGCCCAAAAAGACCCAAAACAAAGAAGTTTGAGTCCTTGAAACCGCTTATCAATCGGCCCTTTTCAGGGCCACTACATACTTGTAACGTTTTGGAACTACCATTCGAGCCTTTTCTGAATTTATCATTTCATTGACACCTAGGTTTTTATATTCTATTATGGTCGGCGGGCCACAATGTAGCACATTGCGGGCCGTCAAGGCCGCGTAGACGCGCGCATTGTGCTAGAGTAGCCCGGCGACCATAGGATATCTTAAATTAGTTCATGACACTTTCGTATTTATCTTCGCATCTTTATTCAGACCGCCAAGTGACAATTATGTTTTATTTACGCGTGTTGTGTGTCACGTCTTACTGATTGATGATTTTGGATATACAGGAACCCTTCGTGGTATGATTTGATTTTCGCACAGTTATACGTTCCAATATGTGGCTAATATTTCAGAGAAGAGAACCGTTTGCCGTTTGCCGTGAACTGCATGTTGAATCTATTGGATGCGTATACTTATAGCCCGAAAGATCAACATCTAAGAAAACGGCGTGAAGTGGATGATGTATGAAATGAAAGATTTGCTCCACTGTCGCGAAAAAATTCTTGTAGAATTCATTCGTCAGCCGTCGATTTATGCAAATCATCAATTCTCGTACACGAGTCCGTTGGAGACAATTTCATGCATGGTCGCGTCGGAATTGTATGGGATAAAATTGGAATGATCTAGAATTTTCACTGACCCAATATCGCTTCAGAGCAGGGTTTCACACGAAATTGATTTAGAATCACGTTTCATTTCGCATCGAGTGATCAAACTTCTGTGATAACCATGGTATTGATTCCCATTCTTCTTGAATCTACAGTGTACCAAACGATCGGATGCGTCTTCAATCAAAGTTATTGCGAAAATCTCAACTATCCGATACGAAACTATAATTCTGTTTCGCAACAAACCCTGATTTGAAGTGAGATCCATATCGTCAGTGACGAAGAGGATTGGGAGACTCCCGATCATATTAACTCCTCTGAAATACATGAACTTACAGAGTAATGGTCGTAATGAAATCGACTTCCCCTTGAAGACAAATCTTACTGAAAATGAATTCGGGAAGTTTTTCTTATGCAAAACTGATGAAAAGGGAACGCTTGTCAGAGTGGAACGCATAATTATTCTTAGATCTTCCAAGGATCTGGAAATTTTAATGACTCAGAGTCAGTTTCATTTTCATTGAGAAAAAGACAAATTTCACTGCAAATTTCAAATGCATTGTCCCGAATCTACTTTCAATTCTGTCAGGGTTACGATCGCTCTTCGAATAAGCTTTATATTATTTAGTACTGCACAAAATTGCGAAAAAAGTTAAATGGCTAATAGTGATGTCATCTATTATTGCAGGACACCTGAGAAGGTGAAGAGTTTTATATTCATATAATCATCGATGTGGATGTTCCCGTTCACGAGCAGATCGTTGAACTACTTGGGTACGAGAAATTCTAAATGGATCAAAATTCATGGGATGCAGTATCAAGTAATAGGATAACAAGGCAAATCTGTCAGCCGAAAATAGAATACTTGGCTACCAGATCATGGGGCCTGACTCGAAATGAAATCCGTCATGTTGATGTCAAAAAATCAAAACATCTGGGGAACTGTAAGTTGTACGTTGGAAATTTATGGTGGCCCTGAAAAGGGCCGATTGATTTCCGATTCCGACTCAACTCTCAACTCTTCATCCTCCAAATCCGTACAAAGTACGTCCTTGCCTCTTCAAAGCGTAGACAACATCCATAGCTGTAACGGTCTTCCTCTTAGCGTGCTCGGTGTAGGTCACGGCATCCCTGATGACGTTCTCCAGGAAGACCTTGAGGACGCCACGAGTCTCCTCGTAGATGAGCCCGGAAATGCGCTTGACACCTCCACGACGAGCCAATCGACGGATTGCCGGTTTGGTGATGCCTTGGATGTTGTCGCGAAGGACCTTGCGATGACGTTTGGCTCCTCCCTTTCCAAGTCCCTTGCCTCCTTTGCCGCGTCCAGTCATCTTGATGAGGCGATTTGGTATATGGTATTCTTAGCTGGTAATCAACCTTCTACGGAAGCGTGTAGAGACCAAAAGTTCCGCCAGGTGGCGAAGCTGCGGAGTGCATGTTTTGCATTTCTCCGCGCCCGCTTGTGGCGGAGATTCGTCTCCGCGCCCGCCGATCGCGGGATTTTTGTCATAAAAAAAAAAGTTGTCAAAATCAACAGAGCAGTTGAGGGTGCGCTATTTTAGGCTGCTGGTGCCATTGCAGACCGGGCCAGGTAGATCCAGGTCGCAATTTATGGGAGAGGAGAGAGTCGAGGAGAGCGTCGTCACCGTCGTCGTGTGCAGCACCAGGACATCAACAGGACGACGACGGCGTACCCGGGTCGTCTGCTTCGATGGTGCACCTGGATTCTGTGGCAGTGGTTTGGGGTTAGGTGTCGGTTCTACGTGCATCCTCGACTCTCGACCTCGACTTCTAGGTGGCGAGGACCCTGGAACACCAGGAGTCCGCAGTTGGTCCTCTTGATGATTCATGTGTTTCAGGAATCAAGATGCCATCGACCTGGCCTCCGTCATCTCATGCACGACTTTATGTCATGTGAAAAGATGAATTTTTTTCATATCTCTGTTATTTTTGTGTATTGTGTGAGAATACTCAATTTCTATTCTTTGAGTAGAGGAATATGAGCTTAGAATGATGAATGACATGTTTTCAAGTTCTAATCCTCTGCTCGATATCAATTGAGTATGCCCTAGTTGAGTAGAGCTCAAGTCGTGGATGAAAAAGATCTCACAGAGTGAATCATGTTCCTTACGGTCCAGTGCCTATGGCTTTATTCTATACTTCTTCATTTTCTCCTCCATTAATTTACTCCATCACCAAAAATTTTCAACAGCAATTTCCAATTATATCATGACTCTATCATCACAGCGTTATGTTTTATATGAGTTGAATAAGTTGTGGCGCTGAGCTCAGCATTCATTTCGCCATTTGTAAGCTGCACTGGATAGATTTAATCAGAAGCTTATAATTATTCATGATTATAAGCTTCCATGCGTCATGCATAACAGAATGGTTCTGGCAACAGAGCTTTTGAGAACTAATTTGGTAATATTTTGTTACTCCATACAGAATAATCAGAGTGGTTGACTTGGCAATAGGAATCATGCCTGATTATTCGTAGCTAATTGGTTTGTTTCTTACAATTATTATGTATTCACATTCTGCTATACTTCCTACATGTCAATATTAGATTAGGAATAGGAACATCTCTTGCCTTGAATTAGCTGCAAAGGAATCTTATCAGATGGTAACCAGAACGAAGATCAATAACATATCAGCTGGATCTCGGAGAGTAATGAAATAAGCTGGAGTTTGAAAACTATAAATCCTATGTATTCATATCTTTTCTCCTGTCAATGTGTGAGGGAAGTCTCCTGAAAAACCGGTGAAGTTAAGCAAGCCCCTGAATCCCCTGATTATTCTGTATGGAGTAACAAAATATTACCAAATTAGTTCTCAAAAGCTCTGTTGCCAGAACCATTCTGTTATGCATGACGCATGGAAGCTTATAATCATGAATAATTATAAGCTTCTGATTAAATCTATCCAGTGCAGCTTACAAATGGCGAAATGAATGCTGAGCTCAACGCCACAACTTATTCAACTCATATAAAACATAACGCTGTGATGATAGAGTCATGATATAATTGGAAATTGCTGTTGAAAATTTTTGGTGATGGAGTAAATTAATGGAGGAGAAAATGAAGAAGTATAGAATAAAGCCATAGGCACTGGACCGTAAGGAACATGATTCACTCTGTGAGATCTTTTTCATCCACGACTTGAGCTCTACTCAACTAGGGCATACTCAATTGATATCGAGCAGAGGATTAGAACTTGAAAACATGTCATTCATCATTCTAAGCTCATATTCCTCTACTCAAAGAATAGAAATTGAGTATTCTCACACAATACACAAAAATAACAGAGATATGAAAAAAATTCATCTTTTCACATGACATAAAGTCGTGCATGAGATGACGGAGGCCAGGTCGATGGCATCTTGATTCCTGAAACACATGAATCATCAAGAGGACCAACTGCGGACTCCTGGTGTTCCAGGGTCCTCGCCACCTAGAAGTCGAGGTCGAGAGTCGAGGATGCACGTAGAACCGACACCTAACCCCAAACCACTGCCACAGAATCCAGGTGCACCATCGAAGCAGACGACCCGGGTACGCCGTCGTCGTCCTGTTGATGTCCTGGTGCTGCACACGACGACGGTGACGACGCTCTCCTCGACTCTCTCCTCTCCCATAAATTGCGACCTGGATCTACCTGGCCCGGTCTGCAATGGCACCAGCAGCCTAAAATAGCGCACCCTCAACTGCTCTGTTGATTTTGACAACTTTTTTTTTTATGACAAAAATCCCGCGATCGGCGGGCGCGGAGACGAATCTCCGCCAAAAGCGGGCGCGGAGAAATGCAAAACATGCACTCCGCAGCTTCGCCACCTGGCGGAACTTTTGGTCTCTACACGCTTCCGTACTTCTGAATAAAAAATTTGCCCCGGAAATAGGGGTTTATATACTTTTTGCGACCGAGTCTCCCACTCGTGATCGAGCGCTGAATTGCCATAGCAACGGCCGTCATCACCGTGGCAACGACTGCCGTCACCATAGCAACGTGCTGGTAACCATAGCAACACTCAAGTCACCCCTGATGCTCGGCTATATATACTTGTGTTTCGGGGTGAAAATTTTTTAATTTCGATTGGATATTCAGACCATCCGTCCAATAACCATTATGGCTCGTACCAAGCAAACTGCTCGCAAGTCCACCGGAGGAAAAGCTCCCCGGAAGCAACTTGCTACCAAGGCCGCAAGGAAGAGTGCACCGGCCACCGGAGGTGTGAAGAAGCCTCATCGCTACAGGCCCGGAACAGTCGCTCTTCGTGAGATCAGGAAATACCAGAAAAGCACGGAGTTGCTGCTGCGCAAGATGCCCTTCCAGCGTCTCGTCCGCGAGATTGCCCAGGACTTCAAGACAGATTTACGCTTCCAAACATCGTCAATCATGGCTCTTCAGGAGGCGAGCGAAGCCTACCTCGTGGGACTCTTCGAGGACACCAACCTTTGCGCCATCCATGCCAAGCGTGTGACAATCATGCCCAAGGACATCCAGCTTGCAAGGCGTGTGCGCGGTGAACGCACTTGAATCATCTGAAACCTGCACTACATCAATCGGCCCTTTTTAGGGCCACCAAATTTTCAAACGTATAGCAACTATTTGAATCCCGATTCTAAGCTTGTATGCAGCAATCTGTATATTGAGATTATCGTTGGAAGGTGATAGGTTCACGCACATAGGTACTCAATCGTACGAGAATCAGCTTGATTGATAAAAAGTATAAGCGTGTGTATTTACAGCAAACTTATCTGAGCCGTCGACTGTGTTTTTTTGATCCATTCGCATCTTTGATGCAGGGTCGCGCTTGAGTTGAACACGAGTAGATAAATAATCGTTCCTTAATTTGATATCACCGATTAATTTTATACTGAACGCGAATCGAGATATTTAATCGCGTCAAGATTTAAAGCATGCTTCATATGCCTGTCCTTCATAGACATAATGGCCTCTGATCTTTGAAAGCTGACTGCCCAATGGCACTAGTGGCATATACCACAACCCGAATCATGTCGGCATGAACTCGACCAACCAAGTCTTGGAAGAGTTGGTTGAATTTATAAAAGTGATAGAGACTCTGCTAATGATCTCATACTATCTATAATTTATACCATTTGATACCAGTCTCAGATGTAATAAGCGAATTTGGAACGACTATCTTGTTGGATTTCGCCTGTGGTATACCTCTCTGCGTCACGTGAGACTTGAAGATAGAATCAACTGTTGTTCAGGCAGGTATTCTACATACAACAATGATGATGCAACATCCTATAACTCGTCTTTTCTCAGAGTCCACACGATTCGGAGATCAAGGGAGTAGATTCAACCTGCAGCATCGTCTATGGACATGTTAGTTATCACGAATCATTCGACTAAATACTCGTTCTTTTCAAAGTATTCGCCGGAAGTTCACTCAGACCGTCGTTTTTTCGTGCTCATCAATCCAAAGGCAACGAACTGTGAATAAGTACATTATAATCCAACATATTTTGTGCAAACGGTCGAGAAGTAACCCGAATTTTTTCAGACTATTTAATTGGATTCACAGCACTTGATTATGGCAGATGCTAGAACTGGATATCAGCGAGAATTTTGTCGTAACGTAAGTCTGTCCATCGTTCAAATGATATGGTGGCCCTGAAAAGGGCCGATTGAGGGTTAGGAGTAGGGTGATTTTACTTCTTAGCTGCCTTTGTTGAAGCGGTTGACTATGCAGCCGAGGATGTTTTAGGCTTGGCAGCAGACTTCTTGGACTTGGGTGATTTCGGAGACTTTACGGTCTTGGCAGGTTTGGGCTTGGGGGCCTTCTTCGGGGCCGCAGCTTTCTTGGCCTTGGCAACTGGTTTCTTCTTGGCTGCAGCCTCCTTCTTGGCAGCAGGTTTCTTGGCGACCTTGGGCTCGTCAGCCTTGCCTGGGAGCCTGAATCTTCCAGAAGCACCGGTACCTTTAGTCTGAACGATCGTCTTCTTCTCGACGGCGGCCTTGAGAGCGCGTCTGATGAAGCTGGCCTGCTTCTCGATGTCAAGGTTGTACGTGCCGACGATGTACTTCTTGATCGCTGCCAAGGACGATCCCTTCTTCTCGGCCAGGTTGGTTATGGCTGCGAAAACCATTTCGCTCGTTGTAGGATGAGCGCGAGGCTTGGTGGGCCTCTTCTCCTTGGTCTTCTCAGCAGCCTTGCCGGTCTTGACGGGAGCAGCAGTCGAAACTTCAGCCATAGTGTAAGATAATATTGAACGATGTGAACCCTGCGGAGTTCTATCAGAGAATAAAAAATTGCGGACAGAGTGGGTCAATATACATCCGAAGCGCGGACCTCGGAGAGAAGCTGGCGTAAAAAGTTCATGAAGGCGTTTTGGAGGCAGTTTTTTATCTAACTCTTGAAAGGTGCTTAAAAGGCTTTAATCGATGAAAATCCTTCGCACAGGTTATTCATTGCTTGTAACAAGAATAGCCGTGCAGAGTTGCTGTTAACACACCGAAAAATTGAAGTGTTACTCGATAAATCCATACGATTGATAAGCAGTAGTTTGAGAAATCTCTCCTGCTCGCTCGCCGTGATCCAAAAGTTTGACATGAATTGAGGAATTCAAGCAAGTCGTTACGTCAATCTCGATGGCTAACGCATTAAAAACACCGATGCGCTGCTGCATTTAGTTTTCTACGATTTTTTTTTATGAACGAAGTTCTCATGTGACCGATGGTAAATTAGAAAATCAAGTGAAACGAAACCTCGTGGCGGAGAGCAAAATGCAGACAAGTCAGAACCTAAATCGGGTTGAATGTCATCAATGAACACTCCATATCATCAGTAAGCAGTCACTACAATAAATAATAATGTATGTTTGATGACTAGTGGCTTAGCAAATCCTTTTCAACTGGAAAAAAAAAATCGTTCATCCTATTGGGGCATCTCTAACCTCTAAATTGTCGATATACTCGACCCTTCGAAAAATATTTGATGGTTCCTTTCGCCAATTACGTATAAAAGTAAAAATTAGTTACCAAAAAAATATTCCTATCTGTCTATGCAACAAACGTGGAAGAAAAATTCAAAATCTTGAATTGTTCCAGTAGATAAAGTCGAGCAAGGTCAGACTAGTGTAAATCTCAAAAAGTGTTCTAATGCAATTTTTATAAACCAGTTATATCCCTAGTAAGTTTCCTCTCGCACACACAGACTATAAATGAAAAAGGAAGAAATCAAGTGAGTACTTGGAAGAATCACACACCTAGCACGCGGGAATTAGAGGGCTCTTTCGTGAATTTATATCGCGAGAACGCGATCATCAGTAAGGTTTCACCCGTAGAGTGTACGTTTAGCTCGGTTACCTGATACCACCGGGTGGTATACATATATACGTAGTTGTATCTGCGGTCGTCTACCCACTTGTACTGTCATATCATGATATACAACATCCAATGCACAAGTTTAATGCTTGATGTTGAAATTGATGACGCATGACGCATTCTAGACATCAGTTGATATGCATTTTTTGGATCCCCTTATGTTTACCCGTTCTGAAAATCTTTTTAGTCCAAATAATGTGCCAATCCCAAGCTCCAAGAGTTCAAAGATTCTCAGAATTGGGTAATTAATCCATAGGAACCGAGACTATCTAAAAACAGGTAGACATTTGTTTTTTGACTATTCACTTCCTTGGGGGCTTCGATTAGTCGCAATGCATATGGAATCATACAAAACATTCAAAAACGTCATGCACTTGTGCTATTTACACCACTGAGAACTACCGTAGGTTCAAACCCGATTAAAAACTCAGGAAACGTAAATTAGTGTTTATACAGTGACGAGTCATTTTTACAAATTTGAAAATTTGGCCGAAAAATATTTTTAAAGTGGTCGGGAACGTCGGAGACTGTTGATAGACCTCAATAACCATAACAAAAATAGTTAGGTGTATGGCTTAAATTAAGATGATGGAACCTTGAGAGGCATCAAAGATTGATTCAGGTGTACGAAATTCAACATATTATTAATGGGTTCTGCAAGACCCACCAGGCGCCTACCTATTGGTTGAAAAATCTAAATGATTAAGGTAATAGAAATTTGCAGGTCTATCAAGATATTCCATTTTATGTCGAATGTCTATAGACTCCAAACACTTACAAGACGAGTACTACAACATACATCTATGTCAAATATGCCACTCAAAGTCTGCGGTACTGCAGCAAGCCTTTTAGCTAACTCTACATCGCCAAAAAAAGAGCTATCATCAAAGGGCTAAAAAGCTCGACCCCGACATCACAAGTTTGTCACCTCATTTTTAGCTGACTCGTCGAATTTTCAACCAAGCGATGTAGTCTGGAGAACGTCTACTCATTAGATGCACTGATCAATGACCTCAGCTTGCAAATCGAGGTCATACATATCTACCTATAAGTATCTATATATCTCATACCACTTCATTACGCATGACGAGTCAAAAGTAAAAGAAGATTATTATTCGTTTGAGTTGCAACGTCAGAATAGCGAGATTCTATACCCCTCGAAGCTTATTGGATCAACCAATTAGGTTTGAATTTGAAATTCAAACAGGAGCGAGAATCCCGCATAACTGTATGTTGGCTATATATACACACTTATAGTTCCGTTGTAAAGGCGGAAGTCGTGCGAAGCGTAATGCGAGCTTGCGGAATTTTCTACAAAAGATCTGAGATTCGCTGTATACGCTCTCGATGCCATTCTATTGCATTCGCGTATCATTCCGTTTAAAACGATTTGAACGTTATAGAATACTTCTAATTAGAAGCTTAATTAATTAGTCTGTCGAATATATTTCCAGCTGATGATGATTGATTAAGGGATAAGTATTTTTTTCTTCAGGATACATTTCACCATGCAATATCATTTCAAACGGGAACTTTGGCAATTTTAACAATATTAAATCACCCGTACCATGAAATTTACTTTGATATCAAACCCAATACTGGTGTACACGAAAGAAAAATATCCGCAAAATAAAAAGATGTATGGTATGAAACGAATACGTTCACAGATGAAATGAAGAAAAGGGTGCAAAGGGGAAACAAAATAAATGAACAGAAATGGGGCTAACGAACCCGATAGAACATGACGGAGGTTTTCACTATACACTAGAATCAGAACTCGGGTAACATATCAAAGAGCAAAGAGACACGATGTTAGAATGATTCAATTTTTTACTCTCTCATTCTGTATGTATGGCTTCAAAGTTTCTTGTTCAAACTCCGTGAGGGTTTGAATGACCCATTTCCTTATTTGCCATTCAAACGATCCATATTCTTAGAATTTCAGAATTCCATTTTGTGCAAAGTTAGCTTGGCCCAGTTTAGATTCGATAGTTTTTAAGAAACAAGATGTATGAGTAATAATTGTTCAGAAATCATTGAGAGCAGATTAAATTTGTTCGCATGATTCTGATGTCGAACTAGTGACTAATGATTAATAGTTCGATTGTGAAATTCACAGGAAGAGAATCAGTTCCAATTGAAAAATTATTATCGACACGCTGTGCGGAAAAGTGTCTTTTTCGCAATGATTTTCCACTTTCTCGCACAGTTTGTCGAAAAATCCAGTCCGAAACACGGGTGTAAAACCTATTTTTCGCATCCTCGTGTTGATTCCGACCTTCGCCTACGGCTCAGGCCGGAAACCCATCACCCGGACGCGAAAACAGTACATCTCGATACAAGGGTGGAAAAACAGGTTTTACACCCGTGTATCAAACTGTGTTTTTCGACAAACTGTGCGAAAAAGTAGAATATCAGTGCGAAAAAGGTACTTTACCGCACAGCGTGTTGGAAAAAGTTTATTCCACCCTTGTATCGAAATGTACTAATTTGAATGCCTAGGGCAAATTTTCAATTTGTATCTGCAGAGAACTCAGGCGCGAGGAGCAGAATTTATATCTCTGGTCAAACTGAGTTGTCTGGCAATCTCCAAAGATCAAGTTATAGTTTTCGACACCGTGAAAGTGCTTTTTGCATGGATTTGTACTGTCACGTACAGTTTGTCAACAATCATTGTACGACACGTGGTCACGGAACCTGGATTTTGCACCCTCCTGAAAATCCGAAAAAGTTACTCGAGATGCGAAATCAAACTCTAGCGCTTAATTTTAATTATCCGTATAAACAGAAGATGGATTACACGATTTCGAAATGTGGATCGCACGAGATGCACTTATTCTTATCGCGGACTAGATCACAAGGAATTTTTCGATAATTAAGAATGACGTTTCCACTTTTAACCTATATTCATGTAACTAAACAGGTATACATCCACCGGGCATAGGTCTGAGCTGATGAGCCGAAAGATTTTTCGACCTTGATTTGTTACTTGAGCTCCTGAAACTACATAATTGAGTTCTGGAAAGATGCTGATTACGATTACCAAGACGGCATAAATCTGACGGCATGAGTCTGATGGTATAGAATGGAGGAGCAGTCTATTTACGAAAAGCTTTTCAAAATTCATTCGGAATTTGTATCCACCAAATTTCCATTTGGCAACTAAGTCCTGGGTTATCAGCACTTCCGTTTCCTCATTTTCATGAGAGTAATATTGATTACACATGTAAAATACGATGCCGTTCTGCAATACTGAATTTTGGGGCACTGTATGAAAAAAAAGTTATCGAGTTCTGATTTATGTCAACTAATTCGTCATGAAGTAGAGCATAGCTTTTTTGGTGATTCGTGTGGAGTACTGATACGAAATGATTGCGATACTGGATTCGGCGAAATGCCGGCTCGCGCATTAAAAGCTGAAAATGAATCATCTCATTGTGCCGGATGTTGAATTTTACATTTGAGTTAGACCTGCTAAGTGACCGTGAACACTGCAAAAGATCGAAAAGCAATCTAGAATACTGCTCATGAATGTAACGGTGGCATACATATATCTATTAATCAGTCTGCGTAATAAAATTGACGTTACATCAAGATTTGTACACTCAACGTATAGTTTCAATCGTGGCATAAGAATCTGCATAATTGCGAAAATCCACTGCAACTCTTATAAGTAATCCATTAGCTACCGATCTCTCTCACAACAAGTAAATCACTTACATCACACAAAAATTGAAAACCACGACCAGCAATCAGCCACCTAAATAATTATCAATCCTCCCCAACCATCAGAAAAAGAAGATAGGAAAAACAATAAGGTACTCACCCCTTTAAAAATCATCCTTTGACCTTCATAAAATCCAAATTCCAAAAATCACTTGAAAAATCGTCTCTGCATCTGCACTGCACACTTGATGATGATTATGATGATGATGATGATGATGATGGAACAGCATACCAAAGACGACTGACGTGATCTTCAAAGGGGTTTGCAACTTGCAACATGCAGCTGCTGCACTCGCGCGCAGACTGGCGCCGATTTTTGAACACAATACAAGTCTGGGGTGCAGACGTTATGCTCACGGGATGTAAGTTATAAGGGGGTAGCTTTCTGACATAGGATATCCAATCCCAGAGCAGCTGTACAGTGCGCGCGCGCAAAATTTACGAAGAAAAAGAGGTAGGGAGTGCAAAAACTAAAAAAGAAAAAGAAAAAGAAGAAGAAGAAGAAGAGTAAGTATAGCAAAAAAAGGGTGTACACTAACTGGAGGGCCTCTACCTAAGTATATATAGAGCCAGACGACGACGAGACGGGTTTATCGATGCAAAAGCATGCGGGGGTGGCGGCACTATGAGACACACAGAAGAAGAATGAGCCCAAGTGTAGACTTGAAGAGTTCTGAGGCCCCTCTGCTATGAGTTACCTGAGACTCTATAACCTTATACTTATGAAGACCAGACGAGACCTAACCGCGTGAGTCCAGAAAGAAGCACGTTCACGCGTATTATACAGCGACTTCAAGACTAACGGGTTGTACTTACGCACACCTGGCTTATACACACATACCTTGTTTCTAAAGCTTGAGAGATTTCTGACACACTACTCTGAAACTTTTACTTACATAATAATTCCCCACCATATATAACATGAGAACTCAAGAAACTGAGTATAGACTATATACACTCTCGTCAAGTGTGTAAAAGTAAGAGAGAGGCTTACCGGTCACATAGTCTATAAGAACTCGTATTTATGTATGTATAAATTCTATATAGTGGTATACCGTTTGATATTGCAATTAGTTGAAGATGTTGGTAGGTATATATTATGTATGTATGTACGTGACTATATCTTTGACAAGAAGGTGCCGGTGAATCGCGAGAAATGCGAACGTGACGTAAAGTGTGATGATGTGCGGTCGCACCGCACCACTCCAAGGTATACAGCTTGACCTGTTTTTCGAAATGCGATATAGGAATGACTTGATTCATTCATCGTTTTGTGATGGAAAAGGATTTTTGAGATGGGAAAAGATAGGTAAAACGTTGGAGATCGTTAGACGTTTGATCGACAGATGATCGTGTGTCATCTCTGCGGGTGGCTGACGAGCTTGTTAGATTTCTAAGTTACCCGTTATAACTGTTTCATAGAATAGGTATGTACGCACTTTTTTTTGACACTAGTGATGATTAAACTGTGGTTTGGGGTTGGCTGATTTGAAATAATGCAAATATTACTTTAAATATCTTGAATTTCGAAATTTTAAGATGAGATTGATCGTAGAGATTTTTGATAATCGTGGAACGCTATTTTAACCAATGGTGGGTATTCAACCCCCTCCACCTGTCTCCCGCTCATCCTGATTGGTCGATTATTTCACCAGCTCGATTCACTTTCTAAAACGAAAATTTGACGAAGATTTCAGTGGTACTTAATTATGATAATTTCTCTTGAACCTCGTTCCCATTTTCAACAAGAAATTTGAATAATTGGCGCTTTTAAGAAGAAAAATTCTATACAGCAATTTGAGCCTCGTGAGAAAATTATCGATGGTATATTCCAGATCCAGGGAAATTTCCGGTACACGTCTCCCAAGAGTGTGTTTCTAGAAATTATCACAATAGTCGTTCCTCGCGGATGGAAATTTGGAAAGGAAAAAATGGATCAAATAGATGAAGTATGAAACGTTACATAAGTATAAAACGGTGTCTCTGAGGTATGCGCAAAACAAAACGAGCTCGAAAGCTCCTCATCCGAAAGATTTACTGCTTCACGTCTATGGATCATTGTGCGGAAGCTTAGGCTGCAGACGAGATAATTGATATCCCCGCGAGTCTCTCAATCCGGTACAAGAGTTTTTTAGAGCGAAAAGCTCGTCGAAATCGCGCGAGAGAGACGAGCTAGCGTCTTTCAAAGTAGATGCGGGATGAGTTTGGCGAGACAATGCATTCGCTCGTCGTTGTCTTCGCTGCTGTCGTCTCAATTTTTCTAATGGGGTTGTTCCGCACTTTGCTTTTTTGCACTACATCTGCAGACACATTTAACATTTACAGCTTCTCAGTCTCAAGGGTTTTCATTCGAACGAGTTCTTCGCCACTATTTCGGGGTAAAATTTTAGACAATCGCGTTTGGGATGATAGTTGGAAATTTTTTCTACAGATGTACAGTATTTTTTGAGGATCATAAAAAGAAAATGAGGGGACTTGAAGTTCAAGTTTACTTCAGCATTTTGTCGAGTATCAAGTCAGAGATTTTTTTCAAATTTGAAATATCTCTTTGGAAAGTTTTTGAATTTTCTAAGTTTGGATTAAGGCTTATTCAGCATAGAATACAATTGCATGGTCCTGATGTACATTGATGAAAATTATAATCTTTCATTACGAATGCTTGCGTGCATCTATCATTATGGATGAGTTATACATGAGGTGACAAGATCTCGCGCTATAATTCATGAGAATATTCAAGGAAACGTACAAAACTTCATCATAATTACAATTTATTAGACTTCCGCTCGTACAGTCTCATGAGCGCATAATTGATTTTTATAATTGCTACCTGTCTATAACTTGGGTAAGAAAACGATCGTCTTGACTATTACACTCGTGCAAAAATGTATTATACATCTTAGATTCAACAAGTACTTAATGCAATCAATTCAGAAAGTTTTTTGAAAAAAAAACTCCAAATCCCTTGCAAAGATTTCTTCTACTCTCCACGCATCTATATCTCAAATCTTGGAAATTTTCCAGAACGCATAAGGCTTAAATGCAATAAACACTTAACGATATCATTCAATTGATAGACTCGGCTCAAACTAGTACGGTTATAAAGTTTTACTTCCTGCGCTTGAATCTTATCGCAATGAGAATATTCTCGACATAGTAACCTGGAATCGAATTAAATTATTAGCTAAGATTCCCGAAAGATTTGCTCTTTAGCAGAGCTTTCCTTTATCTCAGCCTTCATTTAGATACAGATTTTTCCAAGGCTCGACGTTAATAATCCACATCATGTCTATTATTCAACTATTAATTTTGCTGATCCGGGAAAATTTTTGTTCTCAAGATTCTGAAATAAAATGTATGGCAATAAATTTGAGTGAGCGCATATTTAGCCTCCCTATATGTACATATAAAATATTCTTATTTACACATTTCCTAAAATGATCTGACAGAATATCCTTTACAAGGATCGTCTTGACTAAACTCTTTCACCTACATAACTTGACACACTCATTCACAAAATGAACTCATTCAAAAAATTCATTTCACAAGTAGAAACTCATTCAAAGGTCTAATTAATAACAGTATCACATACGAATCATTTGGAATACTTTTCATTTGGTCGATGTTCATCTAGAACAACAACATCGATCCAAAGTATATGCATCAGAATATTTAAGAGCATCGAATAATTTTCGATCAACCTGGAGCTCCAACAGCCTCGAACGAAATCATCGCGAACCGCAGAAATATGATCTCCGGATGCAACTCGCGTATGATTTTTCGTCCGTGTACTACATGTACAGGATCGAGTATCATTTTGGCCCAAGCCTATGTACATACGCCCGATATAGGCCCTATTACATACATATCCCGTCTCGCCGACGTCACCTTGCAGTTTTTCGGCGACCACCTGCTGATCATATGTCTCATCTCATGTATGTACATTAGGGTGGGCCGAAAAATGACTTTTTTTGAGAATCGATACGGGCTAGTGCGCAAAAGTTAGGTTTCTATATGTAGATGTGAAAAAAATTTTGCTGGGCGCTGAGAAATGAGATTTTAAGTTCGAGCAAGAGCCATCAAGCTTTTATCAAAATTAACGTAGATTTAAATAGGAATGTGCCTAATTCGGCACTTTTTTCTTCCTAACTTTGCTTGTATTTCTGGTGCATCTGAACATTTTTGAACGTACTTTAGGTCATTTTAAAGCTTGTTTTAAAACCTACAAAATGAGCTTAAGTACGTCCAATTTCAACTAATCCAAGCCAATCTATCTCAACTTTCCCAAAAAGTGATCATGATTAAAAATCCCAAAAATGGGGCGATTCTCCCTTCAAACTTTGCTTGTATTTCTGGTGCATCTGAACATTTTTCAACGTACTTTAGTTCATTTTGAAGCTTGTTCCAAAACCTACAAAATGAGCTAAAGTACGTCCAATTTCGATCAACCCGAGCCAATCTATCTCAATTTTTCTAAAAAGTGATTAGTTTTGAAAAATCCGAAAATAAGCGACTTCCCCCTCCCGCCTCACTCCTTTCAAAACTCGAAATGGAAAAGTTGAGATAGATTGGCTCGGGTTGATCGAAATTGGACGTACTTTAGCTCATTTTGTAGGTTTTGGAACAAGCTTCAAAATGAACTAAAGTACGTTGAAAAATGTTCAGATGCACCAGAAATACAAGCAAAGTTTGAAGGGAGAATCGCCCCATTTTTGGGATTTTTAATAATGATCACTTTTTGGGAAAGTTGAGATAGATTGGCTTGAATTAGTCGGAATTGGACGTACTTTAGCTCATTTTGTAGGTTTTGAAACAAGCTTTAAAATGACCTACAGTACGTTCAAAAATGTTCAGATGCACCAGAAATACAAGCAAAGTTAGGAAGAAAAAAGTGCCGAATTAGGCACATTCCTATTTAAATCTACGTTAATTTTGATAAAAGCTTGATGGCTCTTGCTCGAACCTAAAATCTCATTTCTCAGCGCCCAGCAAAATTTTTTTCACATCTACATATAGAAACCTAACTTTTGCGCACTAGCCCGTATCGATTCTCAAAAAAAGTCATTTTTCGGCCCACCCTAATGTACATACATTAGGCACAAAACCATCAGATTAATTCATGGCTCTAATATCTCATCAAAGAAATCAAACTTTGATGAAAATTTATATAATCAGACACCATTCTGATATCCTCCATTGGCATAACCATTGCTTGGCGTAGTAGATGCTGCAGCACTAGCTTTTCTATCAATTTTTTGTTGAGCCTTAACAAATTCTGGATCATTCCAGGGCTGCATTTCACCACTACCCCAGATAACAAATATTGCATTTGTAACAATGAATACGGCAAATACAATCCAGAATACAAGCTGCCATTCACCGAGAGTTTGATTTGGTGCGAGTTTTCCAACAATCCATGGCGTTATCATGCCTGTGAATGCACCTATTCCATTCGTCATTGCCATTAGAGTCCCACTGTAGTTGCCACTCAGATCTAGAGCATTTACTTTCATTCCTGAAAATTGAGATTATAATAATAAGATAACAGAGATTTCAGTCTTCACAATCCCTATTTCTACGCAAAGAGGAAAATTAGGCCCGAAACATGTTAGGGCGATAATACGGTAAGTATCAAAAGATCGTCTAGAATGCAAGAATTTCAAATTTCAACTCTTTTAGCAAGGATGTGTATAATTATGGATTTGCAAGGAAACTATAAATTAGCGGTATTCCCCTATTGAAGGAAGAAAACTTGGGCCAATGAAAATCGAAATTCGAAAAGAAGTAAGGTACCCATAACATGCCCTCATACGTCGATGCCAGGAATGGATACTTGTTGACCTTACCGAAAATATATTTTACGTTTCTTACGTAAATGTAATACTGGCCCCATATAACTTTGCGAATCGGGCTGTAAACATTCTTGGGGAGACTTTTCCATGATTTTAAACTGTTATACCGTATAGATTTTGCGATCAGAGAGCGGTCAATACGATAAATTATTTTCAAATTGTCAAAAATATTCTACAAACAGAGTCAAAATAGGGGTAATAATCGTAAAGTAGTCTGATTTGGGGGAGGGGGGGGGGAATAAGACGAACTGGAATGAGAGGGGAACGGCTATGAAGACTGAAATTTAGTTCAATGCGAGAAGTGATTTGATGCGGTTGTTCTAGAAATTTGTGTCATTCGCCTATCATCATCGAATTCGGTAATCTTGTTGTGTTTTGATGTTATTTAATCGAAGATGAAAGTGCCTGCGGGCTTTACACATATAGAATATAGGTATCTCGCCTTTGTCTTCGTAACAGATAAGAACAAATTCAATCAAAGCAAGATTGTTAGTTATCTTCTCCGTTCTTTGGAAAATCTTTTATCAGTGGATTTTGGTATTCAAAATTGACAATTCTGATATCGGTCAACCAGTAGATGATTCTGTAAAGTCGATTGTTATATCAATGGTATAACTCGATATCGCACAATACTTCTCACAAATGAGATTATGTGTGAATATGTATTTGACTTGATGTGATGATAGCTCAAAATTTTCTCGCAGTAACAGAATCGAACAAATAAAAAGATCGAAATAAGAATCAAATTTAAAGTCGTATCACAGTCTCAATTAGAGGATATTTAAGAGAATTATGCCTAATTACCTAATTAATCAGAAAACGATGAGACGATTCACTTTACGTATGTATCACTAAGTATAACTAGCGTTATCAAAAGATTCATGAATGACGTTATGACACATAATCTCTCAGAAAATTTTCCGAACATAATGCACTAATTCTTTCAGTTTTTCTTAAATTAGTTTTCCCAGCTTGATGTGGTCTAAGCATTGAAAAATCCTCAACACTTTCGCTTCGATGGCACAAATAGCAGTTCTTTTCCTTGTGTGCGCGGAGACCACCGATTAATCCGGCACAATGTCAAATCCCGCAAGACAAAATTTTCAGCATACGGAGAAGGTCCAGTAAGACCCACCGGTGAATCCTATCACAACAAACGTGTTAAATATTCCTCGAAATATCGATCAAGAATTGAATTTGACGCTGAATAAAGCAAAAATCGTAAAGTGGACTGGTATGATTTTGAATATCAATGATATTTCCCTTTCTACATGAATGCCAGAAAAATTTATAGAAATTTCGTGTACCTGGGTAAAAGGTGCCCATGAGAGTCATTCCAATAGTGAAGCAGGCAACGACGAGCATCCTGTCGCATCCGGCATAAGATGCAAAAATGATGAAAAGTCCAGGCCCGATTGAGGCTATACTCGTTCCCAATTTTCTTACATTTGTAGTCGACATGTATCCTTTGACTATCGCCCAATCTGCAAGCCACGAAGTGAACAAACTGCAGAACCACATGCATAGGTATGGCAATGATGAGTAGTAACCGTTATCCTTGATCGAAAATTTGAGCACGTCGCTCATATACCTGCGGATAAATATCTCAATGAAGCATTTTTTTCAAAATTCTTGAACAAAATTATGAATCAAATCTTCAAAAATTCAATCGAAACCATCAAGACATCATTCGTAGGATGTATTGGCAGTTTTAAGGGCGACATTCAAGAGAACAATGACACACTGGAAAATATGTCGGACTATCTGAACAAATATTCAGTGATTACAGCCAGACACTCTAGATAATCCGTATTTAATAATTCAGAGGTGCGTAATTTTTTATCTGATTCACAGGAATACTCTCCAAAGGTCATTCGCCTTAACTTTTAGCCGAATTTTTCAATTTATGACTCCCGAAAAGTCACAAAGAGTCTTTAGCATGTCACCGATGAGTCTTTCAAAAATGCATTTGGAACATTATCAAAAATATTATCCATACTATCCAATAAAATTTCTGATGCATAAAGATAGATACGAAGGATGGAAATAGAATCACTGAACTATAATTGATCAATCTCAAAGAGTTAGGCAGAGGCAATATTAGGTTAAACATACTTGGGAAGATCGGTTATCATAGTGAAGATACCCCAATCGTGTCCAACTTGTGCAGCTACAAGTGCCCACACTGGCGCCGATGTTAAAATGTATTTCCAGGGTATAGGACCAACTCCTTTATCTGACGTGTAAGCGCCCATTCGTTCGTGTAGATATTTTGCTTCTCGTTCACTAATAAATGGATGTTCCCGTGGATTGTTATAGCAAAGTACGACCCATGCAAGGAACCATAAAACGCCTATTCCACCCCAAACATAAAAAACTGTTGGCCAGCCCGATTCCGAGTAATGTAGAATTAAGCCCGAGATCATTGTTGAGAATACCGTACCTGTGAAAAAATTGATTTAGAAATTGAGAGAAGTTGGGTTGTCGAGAATTATCTGATAAGGGTCAAAATAGATACGCGATCACACGCTTATTACATTCATAATGCATGGAATACTCGATGGAATATCTCGATATAAAATGAAGATTAATCGATAAACTGTACTCACTCCGCCGGAATCAGAGAAAATCGCTCCCAATGACTGATTTGCAGTGCATTTCAACTGATTACGGCGAAATTCGTATGATTGAAAGAATAGGTTTTAGATTGTGAGAATCGATCTCAAATACGGCTGGAACAAAACTTGAAACCAACAATATGTAACGAATGAAGAAGCTCACGCTGATAATTTTCAAAATCTCAACCATCGACAGTATTAATCGTTTGAAAGATTGAAAAATGGAAGCCGGATGTGTAGGGACTTGGATAGCTGCATTTCAATCCGATGAGACCGTTTGCATCAATTAAATATGAATCAGGGTTTTTAACGAAATTCATTTCGAATTTTGTTGAATTTCGTTGAGTCTTATTTGATGACCCATTCCATAACGAGATCCCACTCTAAAGACCATAACCCTCATATTATGACGATCGGTAATAGGATAGAATTCAACGAAATTCAACGAAATCGAAAATGGATTTCGTTAAAAATTCTGAATATGAGTCAGGATTGAGTTACATACTCATTTGAATTTACAAAGATTTTATTGAGAGACAGAACATTTAGAGCTACAATTTTTATACTCCGATGAAAATTGAGCTCGAAATTGAGTATACGAAATGGAATGGAATCAGGATCGAGGAATGAAGCTTATCAATCACTCGGGCTAACAAGGAGAGCCGCAACCATTGCGGGTCCTGGATTCGTCTCAAACTCCGGTAATCATCTTGTTTTGGTGAGAAATGAAGGTATCTCAAAGGATAAAGTCCAATGGGACCGCTATCCTGAGATATAGCTGTGGAGATTAGCATCGGCCATATATTAGACCTACGTTGAAAAGTCTCACATATGGATGTATTACCAATGCTAATCTCCATAGCTATATCTCCAGGATAGCGAGCCCATCGGACTAAATCCTTGAAGACACCTTCATTTCTCACCAAAACAAGATGATTCCCAAAAGTTTGGGACGAATCCAGGACCCGCAAGGTTGGCCCTGCCCTCGTAAGTACGTCAGATTTAAAGAGGGCCAAAGACTTTGTGCGCGTCGAATTGCCAGAACCTTGGTAACTAGAATGCTAAGGACGAAATTAGTTCAAAATCTAATAGTGTGAACTACGATTTCGAAAATTCTCTTTCGGCCAGCAAAAGTTAACAGGTTTAATATTCATCAAATCGAGTGTTCACTATCATATTCATTTTGCTAAAAAAAGAAAGAAAAAAAGAAAGAGACATAATTGGTCAAGAGTAAAGATTATACAAACTTACCAAGTTGGGCCCCCGCAAAAACTAATGAACCGATTCGTGATCTTTCCTCGGGTGGTGTCCATTGCGCTAGAAGAGCATTGAGAGCCGGAAAAGTTGTACCTTCGCCAAGACCCATTAGTACCCTGAGCACAATCAGAGCTTTTGCATCACCCCATAAAACAGCCCAGGGAGTCAGCAGTGTAAAAATTGCAGTTGAGAGGATACCCAAGC
Organism: Eretmocerus hayati; assembly: GCA_029851415.1. Lineage (NCBI taxonomy): Eukaryota > Metazoa > Arthropoda > Insecta > Hymenoptera > Aphelinidae > Eretmocerus > Eretmocerus hayati. The sequence goes on along the minus strand of CM056741.1, from coordinate 29,540,202 downwards.
CTAGTGAATACTTGCCACCGTATCTTTCAGCAAGTATTCCACCAGGTAGATGCGTTACCACGTAGCCCCAGTAGAAAGATGACAGAATATATCCCTGTCATGAATTAAAAAAGGTACCATTAAAAAATTTAGAATCGGATTATTAAATTCATTTTTTTCATACGAGGCCATCAATTAGGGTAACTTTGGGGAATCCCATAAAAGAATTCTCATCATTACGTGTGGTCCGCGAGGCAAATCAACTTATTACTGTAATACCTAGGTATTACTGTCCTAAATGGGAAAAACAGCTGTTCTCTCCACTTATGACATGTATGGACAATTTTTTGCACCGGCAAGAGTGTATCTATCGGCTGTGTGTTCTTTTATGTCGACATTTACGAAAGTATGTTTTTGATCCAACAAAAAATCTCTCCGAGAAGATAGTGTAATTCTAATCTTAGTAAGACGACTCCAAGGTAGCTATAATCTGAATTTAAATTGTCTGTACAGATATCTCAAGGAATCCATCGACACATTAGTGTATTTTTGCCTTGATTCCATTTTGTAAGGACAAAACCGAGGACAAAACTGAAAATTCTCCGTTTTTTTGCGGAAAAGTGGGGTAAATTTGGAACACAACTTCAATAAAGGGGTTATAGCTCCAACCAGAAATATTCAAATGAGCTTTATCACCCACGTAATCAAAAGTTGAAACTTTGAGATTTCGGTTTACTGTGGACCGAGTGCAATTCTGATGCGAGGTGTAATAGTTACACAAGTTTTGAGATCAGAAGAAAAAATATACGATTTTTGTCCTAAAGTTACCTCAAACCGGTTCAAGTCTGGGACGAGACTCCGAGCTCCCATATCTCCAACCAGAGACGTACACAAATGGACTTCATGAACCCCGCAATCGAAAGATGAAACTGCAAGCTTTTGATTGACTATACAGACACAATGCGGTTCTGATGCGATATGTATGAGTTACACGAGTTTCGAAGAAAAAATGCGAATTTTGTTCCAAAGTTACCCTAATTGGCATTATTTCAAATTTGATGCGGTAATTGTGGTTTGCTGTGGTTAATTGTGTGAAAAATTCATATTCTATAGGCTTTCAGACAATTTTGCTTTCTCTAAAGAGAAAGCTTTGTTTTCACCCCAACGAAAATTTGATCAAATTTTTCATTAAAACCAACACATTATTCAGCAAAATTCCTTTTATCTAAAAAAGCCAAAGACCATTCTCTTCCTCGCGCCAAAATCTATCAAATGTAGGTAACACTTTTCCTCCCAATTCCCTTCCAAACCCGTCAGAGACTCATCTTTGCACCCCTTTTTCCGTGTATGTGTGTGTGTGTGTGTGTGTGTGTTGTTTTCTATCGGACACGCTTTCTCTTTTTCTGTTCACCATATCAACTTTTGGCTTTCTACAAAGTTGTGAAGAATCCAATTTCTGAGAGCCCAGTGATTTGGCAGCTTTCGGCTCCCAGTCAAATTTGATCCATGGGCTTTTTGAACAAAAAGTGCTCAAATTTCAACTTTTAATACATAAATATCTTTTTCCCACACACTCTCACAACAAATTGAGTCACCTAAACTATGATTTTTTCTGCGAGATCTATCGATTGGTTAATACCGAAATTTCATTTGATCTCTATAGATCTCAAATTTTCAAAAAAATCAAAATTTTCACCAAAAATTTTTTTTTGAGCCTTTTTAAACCTACCGCATCCAAATTCTGTCTCAACCAACTAATAGATATCATCGAAAAAACCTAAGACTAGATGGCTCAAATCCTTCTAAAAAGCTCCCTCCAAAAAATAATTCAAAAAATAAAGGAAAATTTCCCTTAATATTCAATTTTTCCTCCTACCTTCCTTCATGACTCATTTATCTCAATCTTGATGACCTAAACTATGATTTTTTCTGCGAGATCTATCGATTGGTTAATACCGAAATTCCATTTAATCTCTACAGATCTCAAATTTTCAAAAAAATCAAAATTTTCACCAAAAATTTTTTTTTGAGCCTTTTTAAACCTACCGCATCCAAATTCTGTCTCAACCAACTAATAGATATCATCGAAAAAACCTAAGACTAGATGGCTCAAATCCTTCTAAAAAGCTCCCTCCAAAAAATAATTCAAAAAATAAAGGAAAATTTCCCTTAATATTCAATTTTTCCTCCTACCTTCCTTCATGACTCATTTATCTCAATCTTGATGACCTAAACTATGATTTTTTCTGCGAGATCTATCGATTGGTTAATACCGAAATTCCATTTAATCTCTACAGATCTCAAATTTTCAAAAAAATCAAAATTTTCACCAAAAATTTTTTTTTGAGCCTTTTTAAACCTACCGCATCCAAATTCTGTCTCAACCAACTAATAGATATCATCGAAAAAACCTAAGACTAGATGGCTCAAATCCTTCTAAAAAGCTCCCTCCAAAAAATAATTCAAAAAATAAAGGAAAATTTCCCTTAATATTCAATTTTTCCTCCTACCTTCCTTCATGACTCATTTATCTCAATCTTAATGACCTAAACTATGATTTTTTCTGCGAGATCTATCGAATGATGATGGTCTGGTTATTCTAATTATCATCATATGACGCTTGGAGAAAGCTTTCTGCTAATCACTTTTAGCAGCGTATTTTCACACTACAACTGAGAGTTTTCGTCGTCAAGGAGAATAAGGAGCGTGGTTTGAAATAAGCAGACTCATAGGCAGATATTATACGGACTTAACCAGGATTTGATTCGTCGATGGTACTGATTTTTGGATTAATGTCAATGTTTTTAATGTCATTGTTCTCGCTGGGACGGGGAGAGCGAAATGTTCCACGACTCGTGGATCTCAAACAAAAATTAGGGGTACTTGATTCAGTACGAGCGTATCATGTGTTTACGAGAGTTGAGTATGAATGGCTTGAAAAATCACACTGAAAAAGATTACATATAAACCTATTGCTACTAATCCAAAATGTTGAATCAAGTGTTGTGTTTACTCGAATGAGAAAGGCTTTCTATCCCGAGTATTATTTTGTTTGCTTGAGGTTTTAGAGCAAGCATAAAAAACGTTGAGATTGTAGAGTTGAATGACAACCATATCACTGATTCTTGCGATTCTTGTGAATGGGCATATTTTGACTATTTTGGGAAATCAACAGCTCTTTTATCTGCACGTTAGAATACGACATAAGTAGATACCTTATTCAAACAAAGAAAGTTACACAAACTACTTTCATTCCATCACATTCTGTCACGCTGTAATATTTTTTACAAATATTGCTCAAATCAAACCTTCTGAGTGCTGTATTACTGCCCAGAGCTTTTTTGTAACAATATTTACAAGCAGATAAAGAATACATATGTCTCTGCACTCTCATGATGATTCTTGCAATGCTATTATCAAATCGAAAAAATCATGCTACAATTGAGGATTCCTTTTGGTCCAAACAATAAGACTTGATTTTAGATTTTGAAGAGTGGAAAATATGGATCACAAGTTCAAAAAATACTGGAAGATTTTTGAATTCTGATCAGGTTTGATTTGTAGAAAATTTCAAAGTGGATTTCATACGAAATCGGTCTGGAGCCATCTATACCATATCAGCGTTATCTTCTACATGAAGCATTTGAATTTGTGATAATAGTGTGTACGAACGGATATAGGGGCATCTCGCCAAACTTTTACAGCGATATCGCGATCGTAAGATCTAATAATCTTTAATCTTTTATCAAACTCTCAGTTGAAAAATGTTAATCTGCATCATTCTTTTGAAAAAGTGATAATCTCATCGATATATGAACAATTGCTTATCTGTTTGTAATTAATAAACTCATATCTTCAACGAATTTGTAAGAAAAACCTAGTGGAAAATACCTAATTACATCGTAAATATGCATTTTTTCTCATAAGTTAATGAGTGGTTAATATAGAAAATAATTCTAAAAAGTTTATGTCAAGAAAACTTTGTTGTTTCATTTGTTTCTGTATCCGTTTCATCAGAAAGTTTATAACACGAAGTTTATAAATGAAAAATCTTTTCATTTAATCTCGAAAAACTTGTTGATTGATTATCGCTATTGAAGAAAATTATTTTGGTTGCAGTACTGTGTTACAATCTCTACAATACGGAATTAATCACGTTATATTTATTTATGGGCAGATATGCTATCTATAATATATAAGATGGAAAAAAATTCGAATTTACCTGCGTTTCCTCGTCCCATTGAAATGTACCATTTCCAGATACTTTTCCACCAGATTTGTCAGATGGCTGTACTGGACAAGTGTTATCTAGGTGCTCTGACTTGTTCAGAGGGGCCGTCATCTCGGTGATGGTGATCGAAAGGCAGACTCGCATTGCATATGCGTTTACCAAGGCTAAAAAGCCCATTATCGCGAAAACCCATCTTTGCGGTATGTACGCACCTGTCACAAAAATTCCAATATCGTTACTTAAATAATCTCAAAATCTTCTTGGCAATCTAACGTGATAGATTCACTAGAATTTTGAAAATTTTATGCCCAAGAGTCATAATTCTCCAAAAACGGAGGGTTTTATGAGATTTCTGTCAATTAACTTGCTCATACTAGTCTGATTTTCCTGTCACGGGAAAATTTTCTGACACGAGAAAAGCTCATTAATAAGTTGCAAAATAACAAAAAATGTAAAAGTTACGTAATTAAAATTTTTCGTTCACTCCACTTTCCTTCAAAATATCAATGGATAAAGGCCTTATCTCCCCATCATCGTGTATTTTTATGGCCCTTATAAATCTCAGATTTTTTTCCAATTTCCTTGAGTATTAATCGAAAGTTAACACAAATATTGGAAATCTGGTTCTTCCACAGTAGAGAACAGAACAGTGTTGTTAAAAGGGTTAATAAATGGTAACCACATCTCAAATCATTTGGGTTATAGACATCGATTATCGCACCTTTGTTTCTCAACTGTACCTACATTTTTATTTGAATTTATTTTCGAAATAATTCTCGCAGTCATTCAATTAAAAATTTGAACAATTAGTATGGCTTTTTTGGATCATCATCATCATCATCACCTTTGATTCAAAATCCCTTTGACAAGACCAACAGACATCCAAGAAATAGTTCAATTAAGAAAAAAAAGAATTAGAAGAAGTTTTCCACAATCTGACCATGCTGGTATTAGGTAACGAGTCGATGTGTTGAGAATCTAGAGTGTGTTGAACCTTCAATCCAAAAGTATCACACCCGCTCATAAATGTAATCTAAATTTTATCGTCCCACACAAGATTTTGGGCATTCGTGTTCGGGCAGTGCCCTCAATTTTGTCATGTGAGTGTGTGTATACAATAAGTTAATGAGAGAATTAATAAGCCATGCGTATGAGGTCAAGTTGAGTACGTGTCGTATCATATCATCCATGAGTAATTTGACGACCAATAAAATAATTAGGTGCCGGATGTCACGTGTGTGTGTGTGTTTGTGTGTGTATTACACGTGATGTACGTTTGTTGCATTCATAACTCAATTATGTCGCAAAGTTCAATGAATAAAATTTGCGATTCTCAAAAGGGCCTTACGCTCGAGGCTAAATTGTTTTGAAGGACTTGAAATCCTCGGTTGACGCTTTTTCCTAGTTTGAGTGTCTCGAGGCCGGCTAGAGCCAACTGTTACTACTTGAAATCCAAACCGACACTAAACCCATTAGGTATCTTACGCTGCAAGTGCGAGTATATTGTGACGAAATTTCGTGGGTACTTACGACCTCTATGTACAAATAAATTGAGCAATCTAGTCGTGAGATGCAATAAAAATCACTTTGGCAACGCCTTTCGAATTGTTGATTATGGCAAGATAATAGAACCTATAGTTAGCCGCGGTACCGTATAGATTCAAGGATTTTTGTTGACTATCTTATCCTTGATTTTATTGCATCTTTAAAATGGGTACACGGTTAATGGGAGCCCAATTCAAACTCACCAAGACCATTTCTATGATTGCCGCAATGAGATAATTTTGTAAAGAATGCATGAAGTGTTACATGGTTTTAGACCAATCTATTTATGGAATTGATGAGGATTTTCAAATCGTACTATTTTCTCGAGAAATTCTGAAGATCCAAGGTCACTACACTACCGGTCAAAAGTTTAAGATCATCCAGAATTTTCTTCTCCTTTGTGAATTGAACCAATTCGTTTCACTCAAACTGTCGAGAACTTTTCCTCGGGTCGTTCTGAAGGTTTTCTTGCATACTTTAAAATGGCATCATTCATTTTCATCCCCTCGAATCGAGATCTTTTCAATATGAGCTCTAAAAAGTCTCAATTCCGACGATTTTTGAGAGAATCTTTGGGCTCGTGCAAGTTTGGGCCACATTAATGTTTTGATATGAGAGTTGTGAGGCTCTAAAGTATGTACAAGTCTTGCCTCAGCATGGGATTCAATAATGATTTCCATATCTTCCATCTAAATATTGACCAAGAAAATGAAAAAATCTTGGAGACATGCCCCTAAAGTGAATTTTTTCGTCACTTTTGAATACAGGTGCTAGTTTTTGCGAAAAATCTTCCATCAGAGAAAATGCCATAGCTCGGACTGGAAGTGGCCTAGAGGGACGTTCAAAAACGGATTTTGAAGCTCTCGATTTGTACTTTTGTATCTCACAACTTCTATATTGGAACATTCATGTGGCTCAAATTGGCGCGAACCAAAAGATTTTCTCTCAAAAATCGTCGAAATTTACACTTTTTCATGCTCAAATTGGAAAGATCCCGATCCGTGCGGATAAAAATGAATAATGCCATCTCAAAGTACGTGAAGAAATCTTCAAAATTACCTCCTTAAGAGCCCTCCACGGTTGAATAGAGCTCACCAGTCCAACTCACAAAATTAAAAAAAAACTTTTGGGTGAGCTGAAACTTTTGACCGGTACTGTATGAAGAGTAAATCTTGACACTGCTCACGTGATCGTAAGCTGAGAGAATTTTGAGGATTGACAGAAAAGATTGGATATCTTATATCTATATAACAGCTGACAAAGATGTAAAATTGTTACTGACGGATCTTGAAGTGTACCGATCATGCAGTGAGGTCTGCGCGTATCTGAGTCAGATTGTGAATATGTGTGACAACTTGACAATTATTGGTTTTTAACAAAATGTTAACAGGATGTTCACTGTCTCATTACAGCAATTTTGATTTTGACGATATTAATGAATGATATTAGAATGAATGCAGGCTTAAAAAGTGTTGAGCAACTAAATAATTTGATCGGTTTTTGCAAAAACAGAGTTCATAACCTTCGCGGAAATGAATGTCAAGCAAAACGTCGAAAATTAATGTATGCAGACTTGATTAACAGCTACAATGAAAATTGAAATCTCAAATACAAATCTTGTGCATGCACACAAAACGCTTACAATGCATAATCTACACTCTATATGGGTGATTCCGACAAAACTGTTGAGGGTCAAATTTGTCCATTTAGCACATTTCTACATTATTGATAGTTTGATTTCGATCCATTCCTCGGTCACCTTGCAATCAAAATGCCGAGTAGTATCTGTTGGTATATTTTTATAACACTTGATCTCGAGCCCAAAAATGCGTCTATCATCCATGCGAACGGCTCCAGATTAATATTAGGTTTTTTTTCGAGGCTCACGGAATGTGACAAATCGATCTTCAAACTCATCTCATAAGCTCGGTAGCTCGGAATGAAACTAACCAAACTACAGTAGAGGAAAACCAAATAAACTGATTCGCAAGTCACTGATGGTGCGCTTCAATTCGTATGTCACGGATGTATCGACAATTTTGTTTTTGTATCCTTCGAAAAAATCAGCAGATCTTGGCTCCGCTCATCGAATCACTTCGAATTAACGACCACTTTTACAAAACCATTATAGGTAGCCTGAATTCAATGAAACAAGACTGCGAAAAGCTTGAAAGAGCGTTGTTATGGGGTGGCACGGAATGAAACAGTTTTGAAGACAGAATGTTCGTACTAGTTACACCACGAAGAACTCGAGTGGAAGCTTGCATTTTTGCATGAAATTACTCCTTGAAGATAAAATTTCGAGTAATGTGTTGCGGAACTGCATCATCTCCCTTTACTTGTTTGAATTATGAACTTGTAGAGGTGGTTTTGAAAAAAAAGGCCAAGCGAAAAGCCTCATTTTGTGTATAAATTGGCGTCTAGTGCATGAATAACAGCAAATATCTTCAGTTTTTAGATTGGATCTATCTCACATCATTTGCGAACGTTGTCTGGCCTGATCAGGGCATTAAATTGTACAGTTTCCGCGAAATTGCCCATACATCATTTCATTCAAGTAAAGTCCAACTCTGAGATTTCCTAGTGACAGAATGCGCAAATCATTCGTCATCTTCGCTCATTCACAGAAACTTAGAATGATTTCTCGGGCAATAGCGAATTTTTTCTATACACAACAATTAAAAATCACTACCCGTGAAATATACTTTTACAGTAATGTGGCCCTGGATGTAGTACAGACGTATAAAACTGCATACGCGTCTCGTGCGGAAACATTTTTCCTTCGGGAAAACCAAGCTGGACTTTGCCTTCGCCCACGTCCAGCCCGGTTTCCCGAAGGAAAAAATGTTTCCAGCACTCCACGCGTAATGTGCTATTGTGTGTTTCAGCACTCAGATGATCGTTTTGTATTTATCACCCTTATAATTATCCACTAAATGGCTAATGTTGTTTTGGTGACTCTTGAACAGCGAAAAGCTCGCGCCTTCAGGAGCGATTTGAATTTTAAAGTTGATCCTTTTGTAATCTGTACTTATCAATTTTTTTTTTTTTTTTTTTTTTTTCAATCTTTGATGCAATAATTACTGAGGTGCCTATCTTTTCTTGACTCTTCACATGGATTAATTATAAAGATTTAAATCTACTCGGCAAAGTGTCCAATGAGACCGGCAAAGATATCAATCGGAAACAAATTTTTGAAGATAATGGTCGACTTCAACTCATTAGTAGAGATTGCAACGTGAGATTATTTGCTTGTAGATTGAAAAAAATGGGCGTTAATGAATGAACAGCTCATAAAAATAATATGAGAAATTACAGTGTATAACACTTGAGAATGCAGATGATAATCTTTTATCGTAGCAATCGCAAAGTAATAAGTAAAATGAGAACATTTCAAATACTTGATGTCAAACTCGATCCCCCAAAACCAGCCGTGGTTCACGAAAACCTATGAATCAAAGTGAGAGATTTTAGAGATCAACTTCTTTTTCAACTTGGGAGTCAAACAATGAATATTATACCAGAGGTTGATCAATAAGTCGAAATTTACCCTTGTTATGGCCATTAAAATGATTTAATATCCCAAAAACTTCAATCCAGAACAAATCTGTCCAAAATTATCACCAACATTTTGGACATTTTGGTGATAATTTTCTAAATCATTTGGTGATAATTTTAAATTGGTAATCATTTTGAGTTTAGAAAAAGGTAACCCAAATGAGACAAAATAACTTCTCTATACGGTAATATAAAAGTTACTGAAAAACACAATTCATACAACATGCGTATTGTTGATTCAATGCCATATCACCTCAAACGTGACAATTCATTGATGCACAAATATTTCAATAACATTTTTGTAACTCGGACAACAACTTGATATAGTTAATCATCGATTAAATAGCATTCCAAGTTCAATACAGTGTTAACATTGAATTCCGTGTCATCTTCTTGTTTAAGGAATGTGCATAATCAGATACCTATTACGACCAAATCTTGTAGATAATATGAACTTCCGATGCGCAATTATATATTGGATAATCACTCGTGAGTATACGGCTTAGGTGTGTTAAATGGAGCTGTTTTGTACAAGGCAAGAGAAAAAAAAAGTGTTTTATCGTAAGAGATTATATTCGCAGTATAAACGCGGAGGTAATCTCGGACACAATGGTTATAGGTATGTAACATTGATTGTAGCAAAATATTTTATTGTACGTGAATTATATCAGCAGAAATCTTCCAATTACTTATTTTTAAGCGAATAAAATTCTGCATAGATGATTTTTAAAACCATTTTTTAGGCAAACTATAATTATTTGTAACTTGTTACTCCTTAACGTAAAACTTCAAATTAAAAATTCAAGGATTTTTCAAATTTGTAAGTAGGTCCCGGCCATTGAACGAACGTTACTGATTGAATTTAAGAATTGTAATCATTTATATTTGATCAAGTGATGCAGATGAAATACTGCATGCTCATCGTCATTTGGTTGATCATGATCATATTATGATGTAAGGAAAATCTTTGCATGTCTGTAAGGATACCAGACGTACATTTGTGGACTCACGCTATATTTTCAGACTACGAATTTGGGTGCCGATTTTGAAAGATTCGAAGAATTTGTTAATTTCAACGCTATAGTTCAATATTTTCTACCACAAAGAAATAGAATGAAATCGCCCGTAATTGTCCAAGTATATAAGATTCTATTTTCTGGAACAGGACAAATTTCAGGACAAAAATTCGGCATTGTTCGCGAAAGGAGAAGTATCTTGACCCGTGTGATAATCAATAGCGAATCAATATTGATCTGGTATATTGATTCATCAAAATGTGTCGACTAAAGATTGATTTAGAGCCAAATTCAGTGCGGCAATTCGTAAATTCCCAAAGTTTCTCGTCATAACTTCACTTTACGAGTACAATTTGAATCAGAGCTACTGCTTCAGAGATTACGAGTTTATTGCTGCTATGTGAATAACACTCAATTGTAAATATAATTTTTTTGAGTACATTCATGAAACGATTCAGTAGATATTTAAATTTCTCTGTATCATTAGCAACTTTAATCGAATCGGATGCCATTAAAATTGATTCCTTCTATTCGACGTCGAACGATGAATTTAGAAGCCAGTTTCACTTGGAAAAATCTGCAATATGAGTTACTTATACAAAAACACCTACATATTGAGAGGCTGAACGTGATTGGAACAACTGAGGATCGATTAATTTGATTTAATATAGGAACTGGCTACGCTAAAAAATGTTGCAAAATGCGAAATTAAATTCGAAATCTTTTTTTGTGTGGAACTGATCTCATAATACATAGAATTAACTTCATTGACATTAGTTCTATATTGAATTCCACAACCTACCAAAAATGATTTTTAAATTAAGCACGTAAAACACTAAATCAATTGGCGTACATCAAAAGTACAATGTCAATATTCTCCATAATATTTCCACGTCGGAATTAAACAATTTCATTCTACTCCCTTATTCTACGTCAAAATTAAAAAAAAAAAACAACTTACAACAAGATCTGCAACTCGACATCATTTCAAATTAGGCACATCAACTTTGTAAACACTACCACAGTTCACACAAGCCAATCAAATGGCTAAATTTTCATTTTCACAATCTTCATTAAACTGCATTTAAACTACACAGGATACACTTTCCTAACTCCACTTTCATGAAAAATTCAAATTGGCCGTCGTCCCGCGCCAAACTGACGAATACCCAAATTCTAATCGTCTTTCAGATTGTATCCAGAATAAATGAGCTTTGTCAAAATTGTAAAAAAATTCACAACTCAGAAAAAAAATAGCAAAAATATCTAAACACGGAGAGAGAGAAAGAGCTTTATTGAATTGCGCGGGACGACGACGATATAAGTCGCACTCCGTCAATTCTCTCTCAAAGACTGGACGCTTGTCGGTAACAATTTTGCCTTTTATCCTTGTTTGATGATGATGTTCTTGCCGGTGCAACCGCAACGCCGATAATACCCCGAAAGTATTATATATATTGTACAGAGCCCGATAAGCTATTTTACACGTAAAAAATCGTTCGCGACAGGTGTGCAATTACAAGAACAGTGAGAGTACCAGAGAGATATAAGTAATTGGACGATGACATATCTCCCCTGTCTCTTAACTCCTCCTCCTCCTCCTCCTCTTTATACAATAATTATAATGAATTATGTGATGTGTGTACCTGTATTTTGTAATAGAATTTTTATAATGAGCGATAAGAGAGTGATTTAATTATTTTAGTTTTTTATCGCCGTATAAAGTCTGATAAGGACCCCGATCGAGTTCGGAATTGTTTGGGTGGTGAGGAGGAAAGAGAGGGAGTCGATCGCGCTAATTAGGTATATGTGGACGCCCGCTCATGTTTTACGAGTTATACAAGTGTGAATTTTATTCGTTAAGAAAGTTCGAGAAATTTTTTTGATTGATCGATTTTTAATTTGATGAATTTTTGCAATTTTAGATTTGAATTTAGCGTTGTTGAGTTGAGGAAAAAAGGTAGGGGGTCGTGTTAAATTTGGCTAATTTTATCGTGTTTAAGTAGATGGAAACTGATGGCACAGGAAATATATATGTATTTATTCCTGTTGAAGAAGGAGATATCACTTTTGCATCTTTTCCGTGCATTTATTCAGTGCATAAGATGTATGGTAAATTAACAAAACGATCCTTTGATTTGCAGATAAACAAATTTCCCGTTCAATTTTGACAGGATTTTCTCATTATGTAGAAACAACAAGATTGGAAAATAAATTTTCATCGAATCATGCATATTTCAAGTACTGAATTATGATCAAATTATTCGGTTATGCTTTTAAATTTTGATTGCATAGAAAATTAAGGAAACACTTACACTCCGTTGCAATGTGTTTCTCATCATAGCGGGCAAAAATTTTAATGAAAACAATTTTGTGATTTGAAGATAACTAACACGCAATGATAGGATGATTCATAGAGAATAGTCGGTTCAGTTTGTCCAGAACTAAACAAAAATTTAACTCTTGACGGCAAGATTGACAAGAATTATGAAAAAGACTTTTTGGGGCTAAAATAATGCATCCAGATTTTTGAAAGCTTGAACTGAAAAATATCTTACAAGACATGCTTTCTCTCTCAGCACCTCTAACAAGCTCACCGTTCATTATTATCACGTCTCATTACTTTTGCTTTCAACTGCTCGTTTTACTTATTTTACTAAAAAAGCGGATTCACCTGAATTAAATGCGAATCTATAAACAAAAAATGCATACTGGCAATGACTATCAGCAAAATTTCTATTGCAGTATTTTACCGAGAAATATTATATTATAGCAAAATACAAATCTTGGCTTGATGATAGGTATGACTAATCCAAGTTCTGAGCTCTTTGTTCCTCAACTATCACTCAATGCAACATTCAAAAGCTTGAAGCACTACCCCATATTAGTCGTCCCCGTTTTGCCTCGTCATCTTCGAATAAATCCCCTCTATTTTACCGATTATCCTTTCAACGCAAATTTGACATAACATGCGTCTCCTTTCGATGAGACCTCGGCAGATTGAGATTACTCACGTGTACTCTTTTGAGACTTCCCTATAGAGCTCACAATGGCAACCTCTCAACCTCTTGGAGAAATCGAAGGGGTTGAGTTTAGTTTGTTTTTTCAAATACCGTCAACCGGGGTAACTTTGAAACAAAAGTCGCATTTTTTTCCTTAAACCTCGCGAAACTTGTACGTTTTACATCGAAAGTGCATTGTATGTGTAGTCAATAGGAAGCTTATAGTTTCAGCTTTCGATTGCGGTATTCATAATAAGGTCCATTTGGACATCCTCTGGTTGGAGCAATGAGCGCTGAAAGCTGTGTCCCAGAGATAGATGTCGACTGGGGTAACTTTGGAACAGAAATTGCTATCATCATTTATTCGTCAATTAATTCATAAACTAGATCATGCAATCGAATTTCACTATTTCCATTTTACCTAACTAAACTGACAAATACCTCTGACAAAAACTGCCATACTCGGCTTCAGTGGGTCGAAATGAGACGTTCTTCGACTCATTTGAAGCTCTCATCGACGACTACTCAAGTGCGCGTGGAATTTGATGATGATATAGAAATTGGGAGATAATTTAGAGTACATGAACAAATGTACCAAAGTTACCTCGGTTGCTGAAAAAACACACGTACATGTCAGTTTTTACTCTACAAAATTGAAACTTCGTGAAAGTACTCCAATTTATCAATGGATTCGTCCAGATATGTGTACAGACAAGTGAAATCTATCTCAGCTACCTCGAATTCGACCTACTAAAGTCGGAACCACACCACTTTTTCTGAGAGACTGTTTTTATGATTATTAAAAACATACTCTCGAAGGAGTCTGTTTATAAATGAACTCACAACTGATGGAGGACCTTGTGCAGGATGCAAAACATTGCTCATGCGTGGCCCGAGTAGGAGGAATCGGTAAGTATTAAAGTCTCAGGATCATCTGACTAGCCAACTGTGCGTGATAACCACTCTTTTATGGATTGTTCTAAAGTTACCCCCCCCCCCCCGCGTTCCAAAGTTACCCCGGTTGACGGTACCCTACGATTCTCCGACAATAATGTGCTTCTCGTATTTAAATTTAAAATAAAGTCTATTGAACTATATATCTTTGCGGAAACGTACTTTTTCATACTGATTGCTGAAAATGAAATTTTCGAACGAATAATTATTCGGCCGGGATAATGGTGGGGAAAAACATTTTTTCGGACGCCCAGTCAATCAATATGTATTTCGCATAGATTTCTCATTTTCTTGATACATTTTTCTCAATTGCGCGTGAGCCATCAGATAATGGAAAATGAACAAGTAACCTAATTTTTATATTTCATGTGTAATGCAAGCTTTTAGTGATCGTAAGCTAAGTCTCTTATGATTTACCATCACGTAGATCCGGGACGAGGATGTACGAGTAATAGTCCAAGAACATTTTCACGCGCAGGGATTCATTATGAGCGAGTGCACAGAACATTTTTCTTTTTTTATGACTCAAGTAGCGTCCTTGTTTGAACTCATGCTCAAGTATTGTATATTACAGTCCGTTACAATATTGAGCTGATTATTGAGGCACATAGTTTTCAATGTCGAAGTTGCTCAACTAAGTATTCATCTTACCTTCATTTATCTTTTAATTCGAGGGAAAAATTTTTGGAGCCAAATAATTCCCGATTACGATGACCTTAAGACCTTGTTAAAACTGGTACAAGTATTCTCATGCGTGGGTTAGGCAATTTTCTCACACCAAATACCGTTAGGATGATTCGAAGATCTCAAATCATTTACCACGTAAGGATTCAAAAATCAGGTATTCCTCTGATTTTTTTTTCTTTTTTTAGAGTACTGCTGTTTCTAGATTTTGATTTTTCAACTTTTTATTTAGTTTGCATATCTAAAGAAGAGACCCACACAAAATTGAGCACTTTTATGAAGAATACCTGATAAGAGATTAGAATTCGTGGTCCAGTCGTGCAACCTGTATCAAAATTTCAAATTCTTCCATTGCATATACTGAGCAAATTTCTAAATGACACTATCATGTGACGCTGCAATTGATTAACCTGGATGAGCATTGATAAGAAACGACGTAGGAAGAATTATGATTAAGTTTGACGCGTCAATTTCTTACTCATCTCAATCATTTGCATTCTTTATGTTTCAGTCGGATACAAAGGTAATTTTCTTGGTAAATCCCCTGAGATTCACCAATTTATCTTGGATTTTACGACGAGTAAAATTCATTCATTATATACACTCCTTGACTGAGATTACCCGGTATTCTATCAGACTAATTCGTGAGGGGAAAACACATCTTTGAGATGACAATATACATGCCAGAATACATTAGTGAATTTAATTCTGCCCAAAGCTTATCGGTTTCTTTGACTTTCAAAACTGTCTGATGACGCTTCGAAAGTTTAGATCTGGGTCGAAGGGCTCATTCTTTCCTTCATTTGCACAAGTCTCAGAAATTATACCATACCGTTTATGCGACATCAGAACATATCCGCAATAAGAGTAATCATTATAAAAATCACATTAGGAAAAAAAATGCAGGTTAAAAATCGCATCACTTCATCGATCTGTATGGTTTTTTTTCTTCTCTTCTTTAGTTCTATCGATTAGATTTACAAAATGTGTATGTAATGGTTGAGCAAGATCAGATTCGATTCAGGATTTGATAATGAGTTGCAGAATAGATTTTCTTATTACACATGTATTCTGTTGAATTGAACTTTGTCGATACCACTGGTATTTCCCATTGAAAGTCTCGTGTACGAGAAATTAGTTTTGTATGGAATCATTTATAACGACGGAAAATTTAAAAAAAACCGCCTGAAATGACGGAGACTTAGGAAATTTTCTGAAACAGCCGAGGATCGTCTCGAATTTTTTAATTCATTTTCAAAGGATTACCAAAGTTGATCAAACCTCAAGTCGGTAAGAATTCATTTTCAACTCTTCAGACAGAAAGGCTATTGGTAAATATAATCCTCATGAGCTATTATGCGAAAGGATTTTCCGAGATCTTCGCGAAAAGCTCTTCCAAATGAAATTACTAACTACATCGAGCATCCCAAAGCTGATCTGTACCAGAATCGTTCCAGAAAGATGCTGGACAGAATCAAAGTGTTTGTTGGTGTTGATTGATACTACGACCACTGATGGAACAATTTATTGGAATTGTGAAAATAAAGTTCATTATGAAAAGCAAATTCTTTGAGTAAATTTCAATTGTAATGAATCGTGTTCACTCTCACTATCTAATTGCAACTGGTTTGAAGTACCATTGCACCCATTTCTCACTGATTTGTCATGATTTTATTCTAATGCACACATAATAATCGTCTTACCATCATATTGGCATTTAAATAAGTTGTCAATTCAACGCACTCTACGGAAAGAAAATATTCTCATCTTCGTGGCATTGACAAAGCATGATACTTTGACCAAGATTGATTACAAATGCCGTTATCAGTAGATTCGTTAGAGGAAGTGGAAAAATTGCATTGAACCCAAGTACAAAGATTTTAAACAACTTATTGAATGATTCGATGTCTCATATTTTTCTTGAATCATAGACCTCAATTTGCAAGCTATCAA
Organism: Eretmocerus hayati; assembly: GCA_029851415.1. NCBI lineage: Eukaryota > Metazoa > Arthropoda > Insecta > Hymenoptera > Aphelinidae > Eretmocerus > Eretmocerus hayati. The sequence goes on along the minus strand of CM056741.1, from coordinate 29,523,280 downwards.
ACTACGCCTATAATAATTATCATACATAACAAATCTAGTATTTAATCAGTGACAACTACGATTTGTTATCCTTATTCAAACAAAAACGTGAGACATACACATCAATGTATAATCCATATGGTTGTCGACTAATCGCGTGAGCTGCAAACATGAAAAGACAAGGAAAAAGACCGCAAAAAAAGAATGCATTTAATAAACATACGTGCGTCAACCAAAAACGCACTCGATCCAAGCAAGACTTGAAACGACAATCGGTACAAATCGGTTGTGCAAATAAGAGTTTCTCGACACGCAAAAATTCGTAAAATCTTCCAGGAAGACAACAAACCACGGGCACGTTCAAAGAAAACAAAAATCGTGAGGAAAAAAATATTTCTATCAAATATGAAAAACTATCTCAGAGAGCCGATATATCGATGCATGGACTATATATCCACAAGTTTCGCAAACCGTTATCTTTCGTAACTTATTACTTATATATAGCCAACTTACAGTGTCTTCTCCAACGATGTCCCCGTCGTCGTCGACGACTTATGTATCCAACACCCGACGACGTGTTATTCGCCCAATTTTGAAGCAGAGGTAGACTCTCATCCATCTGGGGCGGCAAGTTCTTTCACCCCGTCGCCGTTTCGTGGATCGATTTTGCGAGACGGCGGCGTACCTAGGTGGTATATACCTATTGTATATAACGTCTGTTTCATCCACGAGACCTGAGGCACTTGTTGCACGCTCTTGTTTTTGTTTTGCATACAGACTCCGTCTGTTCCGTATATATGTATGCACTTTGTCAGTGGCCGGGTGCAATTGGAGTACTCTGGGCGCGCTAATTATCCGGTCGTTGAAATAGAGACACAGAGAGAGAAGCCTCCTTTTCAAACTGATGCAAAACAACTCTCAAAAAAATCGGATGAATTGAAAAAGTAAGGATACTTTCATTACACGTGGAAATTGAACTTATACTTGAGAGACAAGGCAGTGCTGGAACAGATGTACACGTGGAGAGTTTGGACTGTTTGCGATAACAATTTTGTTGTGTGTGACTTATTATTATGATGTATCGCTCGCGTGCTTCGGTTACGACAGCCATCGCAGAAGCGAGATACCTATAACGATTTTGTTGCGCGCCGGACGCGACCGTTATCTAGCTCAACGAAGCGAATTCTTTTTTTTTTTTATGTAAGTATTGGTGAATTCCGATATGTGGGTGGTACATACATAAGATACACTTATTTACTTGGCTTTTTTGGCAAGAGCTGCTCGATGCTAGTTGAGTCTGTTCGTCAGTTCGCTATCGCGATGAAAATGTAGAATAGACGAGTAGGCACATACCTGATAACCGAATTCTTGACTAGCATTATTCTCGATTCTTCGAATTGCTGCCCATGAAATATTTGAACACTGTAATTACGAGTTCTCTTACGGCTGCTTATGGAATTTGCTTTTGATTTCATGACCTGGTTACCGAGAAATAACGATAGCGGAAAAAATTCTTCAGTCACATTTGTGAAAAACGGCTGTGTTTACACCTATTACAATCATCCACAAAATGGTTGAGGACAACGGGTTCTACAGTCGTGCCCTGAATTAAGTAAAACCTTCAGATGGATAAAATGGAACATTATAATCAAAATGATTGTTGAAGAAACAAAAAGAATTAGAATGAAATTTTTGATAGATTTATAATTATTTCTAAATTAATTACGATTTAATCTCTAAAAATGACTGAAGAAATTCTACAAATTGAAAGTGAATGTTTCTCTGAACTGGGAAAGAACTGAACAGTCTAAGTAAAAATACATTCGTTGTTGTAACAGAAAACTATACAAAAATTTATTTTACACACTAAAATATCTTGTCCCTTTCGAGAAGACCAGTAAAATTTGATAAATATCACTAAAATCTAGGTCAGCTCTGTTGACATGCTATGATGACATTGTTGACATAATTCAATAAAAAAAAAGAAACTTACGCCATGACGACCTTGATAAAAATTATTCCAAATCCAAACTCATAAAAATCTTCAGCAAATGTTACATCCCTTCATTGCTCATCATCGAAGAATCACTAAAGTATCCATAGTTATAAACACTAACAAGCACTTACACTTTACCATAGTTTGTATGAGCTTGAATTAATCTGTACATGGGTATAGACATATCAAAATTGAATGAAGAATTTGATACTAGTTCAGACTCTTTTTACTCTTCTTTATGTTCTCATATATTTGTGGGATACTGTTGGTAGCCTCTTCCACATTTTTTTTGACCTCTTCTAAAGCTTTCTCATACTCTTGTCGCTAGAAAGAAAATATGAGGAGAATGTAAAGATAAAAATTCATATCTACTGAGGTTGAGCATGTGTATATCGGCCTTGCATGAGTCATGATTCATGTACTCACTTTTTTTTGAAGAGAATAAGTAGCTATCAGTTGAAACAGCTCCTTAACTGTCATTGAGCCCTCATTCTTTTTCCCAAGTGAAATAAAAGGACAGTTGCTCTGATGTTTCTTGTGCTCTTGCCTTCCCAAAACCAAAAAGAAGATTGTTACTTGCATTCATTGATGAATTCAATTCAATCTCAATAACACAGGGGACCAATATTTTAGAAAGCATTCCGCTCGTGAGTAAATCATTTGAATCAGATCAGATGATACACATGAGGTTCCCTGACTCGTTTCGTACAATACCAAGTTCTAACTAGGAAATCATGAGAGAAAAAGAATGACCAAGATAATAGAGTTAAGATTGTTTCGAAATAAATTAGATCCACAGTGTCTACTTGTGCCGTGTCTTGGGAACAACAATTATACCAGAGAATTGAATAATCCTTATTAATTTGAGTGGCATGATCAATGCTTTGTAGATCAAAAGATTAAGGATTAGTTGTCTCACCAGGGGTCATCATCTGGCTCCCATCCATCAAGCTGCTTACCACACATGAAACACTCGGCTAGATCAGGCTCATCTTTACCTCCAATAGCGTAAAAACCTGCGGCTGCCATGCTATCTGGATTACATTGGACATCTGAGCTAAAGGGCCAGTGCTCAAAAGTTTGAAGTCTTCCCTTTTTCCAGAATATTGGACTAACATTGCTGTCACAACAAAAAAGAACACAACAGAAGAGGTTATTAAAACGATCTTTGCGCACTTCACTCATTAATAAATTTTACATCACTGATTAGAAAAATTGCACTAACTCGAATATGTTAGTCGGATCAAGTATTTCATGAGACATTCTTGCTGCAAAATGACTTTGTAATCCTAAACAATAACAATACCACTGGGACCGCACACTTGGCGGGCTAGTCGTGTTATACCCGCTTTTGAAATTCAAATATGGCCACGACCGTTCTACTAACCACTTAAATCAAATACGCAACGCAAAATTGCAATTTTGATTTGCAAAATCTGAAGAATGGATATAAGTGGAATTAAACAACGCTAGATGAAGCTTACATGAACTATATATGTATAAAAATTATGAAAAACGAGGACAGAGGTCTAAAACTCTTTCAAAAATGGCAAGTCTTAAATTTTGAGCACCACCTTGACTAACGTTGCCATAGCAACGCGCCTTCACGGAACGCTGTTTGAACCGCATCTACTTTGTGGTTCTGCTGCACTGATCTTTCGATAGATTTATTATCAATTTCAGGACAACAATAAACAACAATGGAAATCCAAGATATCCAAGATCTCCAATTACATGGAATAATAGCTTTTGATGGTACGTATTCTATAATAATTACGAATAACACAACAAATGTTAAGAGTCTTCATGAGCAGAGGCTGAAACAGAATGAATTATTTCTTCGAAGTATAAACAATAACTTATGAAGCAGTTTTTTCATGTTCAAATATTCGATGTCGATATGAGCAAGATAAAAGCTAAAATCTATACTAATAGGTTTAACGAAAAATGGCTTACAATTACATCCGGATCAGCAAAATCTCATTTATCCCATGGGTAACAAGGTTACAATTAAGAACATTGAGTCAGGACTGCAGACTTTCTTGACAGGACACACGAATTTGATATCTGCTATGTGTATTTCACCGTGTGGCAAATATATTGCTTCTGGACAAGTGAATCATATGGGATTCAAGGTCAGTCAAATTTTACCCTCAATAATTATAAGAATTCAAGTTCTTTCAGCATTGTTTAATAGTTATTATAACTTTGATCAATCTTTATTAGACAATCGTGATTATATGGGATTATCATGCGCGCCAAAGAAAGACGAGCCACGAGATTCACAAAGTAAGAGTGGAAGATCTTTCTTTTTCATGCGATAGCAACTTTCTTATAAGTCTTGGAGGTAGAGATGATGGAAATGTTGTAATTTGGGATGTCAACAAGAACGATGCCATATGCGGTAAATTGTTTTGTCTTATCACTTGTTGAAAGTTAATGAATTTTAATAATATTTCTCTCTTGCTCGACTAATTTTTACTCAATGGATGAGTTCTGATCTAACTAATCACGATAAGGGCCTCGACAGAAAGTGCGCATTTGCTCTTTTTCCCGTCTTTTACCTCTCATTTTTCCCCACGCGAAGTTGACTTCAGACGTTGAGGCAAGGGGAAAAATGAGAGAAAAAGAGCAAATTCGCACTTTCCGCCGAGACCCTAACAGATCACTAGACTCATCACAAATCACTTATGTACTTCTTTTTCCTTCTTTTTCTCGGTCTATCTTGCTACTGAGTATGCAGATCTGACTTTACCTTCATCTAATTTCGTATTGTGGCGTAAAAAAGCGACGAAACTACTTGAGCGTGTTAAATTTCTATTTTTAAATATGGAAAAAATTCAGGTTGCTTCGCCAGTACTGAAATTGCGGGAAACGCCTACGCAATTCATCGGATGAATGTGCGAGATTTATGCTTCATGACTGGTGGCGATCGAACTCTAAAGGTATGGCGAATAAATGTTGAGACTCGTAAGGTTTACGGGGTTGATGTAAAAATGGGAAAACTAAGGAGATCGATTAACTGCGTCGTCGTAGATGCCAGAGATGAACTAGCTTATTGCGGTACTACCTCTGGTGACATCATCAAAGCCAGGTATGGATAACAATTGTGTAACATAGAGTTCTGTTGTCACACTTCTAAATTATTACCGACTTTTTTCAACTTTTAAAGTCTGAGAGGTCAAGTTTTATCAGTTTGTCAAGTTTTACGCGGTAGGAATCGATTTGCACGATGTCACAGTTGAAGGCATGTAGAGACTGATAAATTTTCTTTCATTTTCATGTTAAAGATTGAACTATCATCATAGTTTGGAACAAATGGAACCAGTACAGCCACCAGTTATGGTCGGATGTTACTCAAAAATATCAAAAGATGCAAAAAATCGAAAGAATGGCATAGGCGATCTTTATTGCGGAGGTGTAAGTTCTCTGCTTCTGTACAAGACAGACAATCTGATAGTCGGCACTGGGGATGGTAGTTTGGAGTTGATTAAGATCGTTGAGATGAATGAAAAGAGTAACAGAAAGGTCAAGTCGCCAAGTACACCTCAAATCAAAACGGTAGGCAAACGTTTCAAAATTGCTGATTATATTTTGAGGATTATTAGAATTCTATACTATTTGAGTTTGACAGTAAAATAAGGAATCTATTATTTTAGATTATGTCTGAAAATGTACGAAGTGCCGTCACATCAATGATTCTGTTGAATGATCAGTTCTTGATGGTTGGAACATCTCTAAGCGAAATTTATCAAGTGAAAATATCGGATTTTGACATGCGGCTTCTTGTAACTTGTCATACCGATACAATTTATGATATCGCTTTTCCTCGGTAAGTCCTGACGTGGATGAAAAGAAAAATCGATTTCGTCGGATACCTTTACAGTCACAACCGTGGCTCTGTCGCACCAATGAAAATATTCAATTCAATGTCTAAGACAGAAAATCAAACTTTTAAATTCCAGAAATTATTCGGAAATATTTGCGACTGGTAGCAAGAATGATATTAGATTGTGGAGATTAGAAACGCAAAGAGAGTTGTTGAGAATAACTGTTCCGAACTTCGTCTGCACAAGTATTCATTTTTCTGATGACGGACGTATGTTGATATCAGGTATGAGAAGATATCAGTTTTCTAATTTGAGCTTCAATCACGATTTAGCAAAGCTTCGCTCTCAACAGAGTCATTATTGAGACTGAGTGAATAGTTTTTGTGGAAACAATTGAAGATTTAGTCTAAAATTAAGACTAAAGAATCATCAAAACCGATTTTTATTTCAGGTAAATGTTCAACGAAAACGTATTCAATTAAAGCAATAATATTCTTCAAAATTGATCGATTTTCTTTCCGAGCAAGCATGGAATGATGGAATCATTCGAGCATTCACACCCCAGACTGGTCGTCTAATTTTTGCGATCCTTCACGCACACGTCAAGGCCGTTTCCGCGATTACATGCACCAAGGATGGAAAGAGAATCATCAGTGGTGGTTGTGATGGACAGGTATTTGATTTTATGATTCACGCGACATTTGGTCGTTAGGCGAAGAAAAGATATGGAAGTTCAAATTTTCAATCATAGCATTCATATAATCATGATACTCGAATTAAAAAGAGCAGGAGATGCTGTATTTTTCATAGAATCATCTCTTCTGATTGAAGTAGTTTTATGAAACGAATGTAACAATCGCCATAATTTTCAAGCAATCCTTTATTTTAGGTGAGAATCTGGGAAATTTTACCAGAAAAGCAAAGATTGGCCAGTGTGATGAAAGAGCACAAAGGATCAGTGACATCATTACGCATCAACTATGACAGCACAGAAGTAATAAGTTCCAGTACAGACGGCACTTGCATTGTCTGGGATCTTGAGTGAGTAATTGAAATTACTTCCTGGGAATATTTTACTATATTCATTTTGCACCCAAACTATTTCATGGCTAAATTGCATTATTCAATTGTCGCAGGCGTTATGTGAGGAAGCAAGTACTGATGGGAAATACCATGTACATGTCAGCGTGTTTTAGTCCAAATGGAATTCAAATACTTACTTGTGGCACAGATCGTAAAATAACTTATTGGGAAACTTTAGATGGATCTATGATTCGTGAACTTGAAGGTTCAGGAGCTGGAGCTCTCAATACGATTGACATTAGCCCTGATGGACAATATTTTGTCACTGGTGGTAATGACAGTGTTATTAAATTGTGGATTTATGAAACTGGAGAAACGACCCACGTGGGAATGGGACATGCAGCAATTATTACAGCTTGCAAATTTAGTCCAGATGGAAAATATATTGTCACAGTCAGTGCTGATGGGGCAATCATGATTTGGAAATGTCCATTTGAAATCAAATCTTCTAAGAGCACAGTCAAGTCTCGTGCTGGTAGCTTGAGTACAAGATCTACTTGTAGTTTGAGAGAGGAAGAATTGAAGAAAAGTCTCAATTTAGATTTAGGAAATGAAAATGTTGCTGAATTTTCGCCTAAATCCGATAAAGCTGAGAGTGTGAAAGCACTTCACAAGGGTAAGCTGAAAATAATTTTACGTCGTAAATTGGAAGCGAACAATTTCAGGTCAATATATGATTTTTGATGCTATTAACGCTTGTAGGAAATTCGGATACAGCCTTATGCGGATGTGATCCCGTGCAACCATTACCAAACAGCTGTACTAGATGCAATGAAGACGAATCGAAATCTCCTATCATTGAAACTACAAGATCGTCTGAATCTTGCAAAACTGAAAAATCTTCTCATAGTCGAGCAACTCCGAATAGTGGCAAATGTAGTGAGAAAAGTCATAAATCTTGTAGTGTCCAACGAAAGTCTTTGGTATAAACATATTATGACGGAGTATAAAACCATACACGGCTCAAACAAATTGAGAGCATAGGTAATTTGTCAGAATCATTATTATGCACGGTGAATATGATTAGCATTAGGTACGTTAGTTCATACTTCAAGTCATTTATATACAAATAAGAAGATTTTTATTAATCCTCTGAAAAATAGCAAACGTAATTTTCTATTGTGTAATTCGTGAAAATACATTGGAACGCAGCATACTCATTCAGAACCAGAAAAAAAATATTTTTGTCATCTGCCCTCCGAAAATAAGGTTCCTTTACTTTATGAAAATTTTTTCGAAGATCAGGCGATCGAAAAGTAGCTTTTAGAAATATCTCGAAGTGATTTACGTTCCCGAAAAATGATTCTAACCATAGCTTCCGGTCTGCACTAAGAAAAAACTTTTCAGGTCGAATATACTTCCCGTTTTTGGGTTAGCAAATATTGTCTCAACTCTTCCACTCGAGCGTCGGATTCAAAAAGCTCGCCCCCCCCCCCCCCCCCCCAAAATCGGTCCCTGGATCCGCCACTGAAAACTTTCGTGGGTGTTGAGCGATCATCCTTGTACTGTACCCCACCAAACAGTGAATGTTACCTCAACGTTCCTGGAACGTTGCAATTGCAACCTTGGAACGTTCCGTAAATAGTCGGAAAACCCGTTGGTGGAACGTTTGAGCAACGTAAAATGAGTAAAATGTCTACGAGATGTCTTTTGTCTCAACGTTTTCAGCACGTTTCTGGGACGTTTCAACGGTTTTTCAAACGTTACACAAACGTTTCCGGAATGATTCTTGTGCAACCAAGACTTAGAATTCTACACTATAGTACAATAGTCCTCTTCTAAACGGTTTTTGAGTCAAACTATTATCACGGAAATATTTCCATCAGGGGTAGACCTAATGACTTGCTGACAATTTTGACTCTCAGAGCTGATTTTTCCCCAAGACTGAATGTTTTTCAGATCAAAATAAGTATAATAAGCTCTTACCTCTGCGTTTTAATATTGACAAACCCAATCGAGGAAACGGACAAATTTTTTAAAAATTGAAGGTATGAAAATAAAGCGACGAGAACTCACGGATTATCTTCAAAGATTCAAACCCTATATGCATGCGGTCTATTACCGACAAATACTAATTAGAATGTAGTTCGGAGGAAAAATTCAGAACATTACAGCATTACGGGATCAACTTCCGGACGACATATTCTTTGAAAACAAAACTACGATGTTGCGGGTCAGCCTAAATATTTTAGAATCATATTTTGTATTCTCATTGAATATAAGAGGGAAAATTCATATATATTAGGTTGGAGCATCGTTACTCAAAAGCTAACATCATGGTGTTCAAAAATATTATCTTACGCATACGGTATACAACATTAAGAAGTTTCTGCAAAAAGTATGGATAATAAGTGAGAAGCAAAAAAATGAATGAAAGTCATATCTGATGTAGTGTGAGATAGAGACTTGAAGCTAGTTTTTTCATATGCAAGCCTTTTTATCAATTTAACAAACTTTATCATTTCCCTCCTCGACTCGGACGAAAGAAGAATGCGACTTAGTTGCTAATATCCGAAAAAGAAGTTCTCACACCTTTCTCGTTGGGCCATTAACCCGGTGACTTCAGAAGTGACTTCCGGTACTTGCAAACCCTTTCTCATGGTCAAAACATCAACTACTAGTGTCAAAACCGTAAAAAATGGCAAAATTAGAAAGTCGAAAATCTTTCGATTTTGATTATTTTTCTCAAAAATGGTCGATTATTGAGACCTAATTCCTGTGCAAACATGATACAACAATGTCCGAGAGATTTCCTGATTTTTGCAGATTTTTCCAATGCTTCTATCAAGCGTCATCACGAAATCTCAAAAGAAACGTATTTCTAGAGTATATTATTGGACATCAACAGTCAACGGGTTAAAGAGCACCGGGAATATTTTCCCATAAGATTGATTTTATGCCCCCGGATTTTGAGTCTGTTTGTATCTATAGTAATAGATTTCGGGTAATTGTAATGGGGCAAGTCCGCGAAAACGTCAACCGTATCTTGACGGACTCAAATTTGATTTTTTGGGAATACTTAGATGAGAAGATTCAGGTTGTAGAACTCGTCAAACTCGCTATTATCCTTGAAAGGTAGTATCGACTCGACGAAAAGTTCAATTTTCTCAGTTTGGTCCTGACAAATATAAGAAATATGAAAGAAAAATAGCTAATCGTGCGCTCGACACTCGATACGCTCATACATCGCAAATTTTGCAATTGCTGAGTAAGCAACTGAGATTCGTAAGGACAGGACATTATTGTTGCAGGTTCCCGCAGCGATCAAATTTTCATCATATTCGACGAGTCCTTTTCTTTTCTTTTGAATTTCTAGAGCGTAACGGGTGTCACAACCCCTCGCGGATTTGTCCAATGGTCATCCTCATCACCCGCAGTCTCACGTGTTTACTATTAAGAGCGAGTCTTGATAAAAAATTTGCTGTATGTGACGAGTATTTATTGAACAATTATGATTTGGAAATGATAGTCTATAGAGTCGTGTTTTCCAGAATATCCGAGTCGTGTAGTAGAAATTTGAGTACAAAATCTATTTATTATTATAGTTTCTGGGAGAAACACTCAAAAGAGGATACGTTTGGATGTAGGGAATAAAAGTGTTGTCAAGTCGTCTCGTATATTAAAAAAGCCTGGTATAGTAGCAGTTGAAGAAAAAATACTGAAAATCACCGTGAAATACTTCTAAATTGGCATTCTTTGATTAACATGATACTTAAAGTACTCCGAATCTTATAAGAAGCACAACCCAATCCCATCACAAAACAACTGCAGCAGATGCAATGGGAAATTATGAACATTGAAGCTAATGGAAACTACAAGGTTATTTGGATTTTAAAATGCTGAAAAATATATTCCCAGGGTAGTAACCCTAAACAACAGCGAATAAAATCAGAAAGATTGATTAAACCACTGACTCGAAACGAGTTGAATGATTGAGAGCATAGATATTTTGTGAGAATTATCATGACACACAATGCAAGGGTTTGAAGCGAACTATTGTTGCTTGAAGTTCAAGTTTTCTTCTGTTTTTATTACAAATTCCAAACTCTTGATATATCTTTGAAGAGTATAAAAGAAATATATGTACAATGAGTTACATCTCATCCGATGCTGAATTAAAAACAATGGGAATATTGAATCACTGATACCAAATATGTGGATTCATCCACCAGAGAGATTGCAGCAACTTACTATAAATAAATAACAGATAAAATAAATTATCACAAAATAATATTTTTTCACATACCAAAGTCTTTATGACATAAAGTTGTTTGCTGCAGTGATGAAAGGTCATTCCAACAAAAAAACTATAGGTCTGACTAAAAAAAAAAGTATCGAGCAGTAGGATGACCTCATGTAAATCACAACAGCTTTAAAAACTTCTTAAAAGTGGGTCCACCTTTGGTAAAATTGATCCAAATATATTACCACTTCAACCCCAGGCTTGACTTTTACAGTAGTGGATAATGAGTTTGCCATCCGTCCCATAGCAATCAAAAAGATTCTTCACCGTTTGATCTGGCGCTGGAGCAAATGTCTGATTTATGTATAAGAACTGGAAATAAAACACATTGTCAGGAATCATTGTTCAAAATGTCTTAAGAGAAGAATCAATTAGAACATTTTAAGGCAGAGCTCACATTATGACTTTGAGATTTCTTGAGAAAACTTTTCATACAAAACTTTTGATATGAAATAAGTATCAACTTACCAATCTTTCTTCAGGCCCCATTTTTATGAACTTTTTGATGAACTCTGATATTGATCCAATCGTCTTATCTTCACCAACACTCCATTTCTTCTTTGTCATTATTGGTGCATCTCCAGTTGCTTTCAATAGTATCTCCACTGTCCAAGATAGTTGAATAGGAATTATAATTAATTTTTTTAATTCAAACAAACACATAGCTTTACTTATCGGAACAGACCTTTTTTTTCTTTGGGGGGCACAACTTCATTGACAATAGTATCACTCGACCCAGGTTCTACATTTTGAGTATTTTCTTGAGTTGTTTCAGAGCTAGTTGGATTCTCTAGTGTTTTCTCCTCTGATTTCTCTCCATCTCCAGTGCTGGGACTAGCAACTTCTTCTTCCTTATCATCCATTTTTATGTTACAGAGATGGATTTATTCTTGACGGTTCTGGCATAGCTAACAAGACTGTTTGGGATTTTGGCTGTCTGCGTCATTCCTCATCCTTGAATGCAATTCCAACACTTGAGTAGGACTTTGAACATTATAAACAATGTAGCTAATGGATTGTTGATCTCACTCTCACAAACACTGCGTGAACAGGTTATGGTACTTTAGCAGAACTGAAGCACTGAATGAAAAGCAGATGCGCTGAAGCAGAATCAGATCTCAGATCTGCTACTACCAGAGTCATTGATCTGTTATCAAACTTCGAAAAGTTCTAAAATTAAAAAAATTTAACCGTTTGAAACTAACGCAATTGTTCCCATACTTCTCTAAATACCTCTATAATTAAAATCAACCCTTTTCAAGAATTTGGGATACCCGTTTCTGACTCTTCCATAAAAAAAATTAGCTGTACTTGATCAGAGCCGTATAATACACACACCTTTTCTGACGACAGCAATGAGCCAGTTTGGCGAAAACTGCTGAGCGGTGGCCAGCCGCGTCTGTTAGTCCGTATATTGATAGCGGTGCATATCTAATAAAACTAAGAAAATACTTGTGTTCAATTGCAAATTATCAAGTCTTTACTGAACACACATTTACGATCAAGTGAGTATCATATTGCCGTTGCTTGTAGGATTCTGTGACAGAGATTATACACTTTTTGCGGCGTCTATTTCCATGGATAACCTCAATGAAAGCACGAATTTACAAATCATCCTGGAAGTAAAATAAAATAATTTTCTCCGTGAAAATTAGAGTGAGCCTTTCTTTATGACTCTATTTTCCATTGAGACGATTGTATTATTGGAAGGACTTCCAGATCATAAAATTATAAAAGTGCATTGTAATGATATCATATGGCCAAAAATAGGCATCCTAGAGGACTGCTTTACATTGAAACTTTCACATCATCGGGTAGCACTTTGGCTCAAGCTCACCACCTAATTATTCTAGAGATGAAGTTGTTATTGGTTGTAATAGGAAAAGTCTTCATTAAGTTGAATTTTCCAGTCATGGCAGACACAACAATAGTTGAAGGAGGTAGGATAGTGAAAATGGAGGTGGACTACAGTAACAACTGTGACACAAAAATCCCAGAGTGTAAGACTTTAGCCGCTGAAGGGAAACTTCATGACGCTTTGGATCAACTTTTGGCATTGGAAAAGCTCACTAGAACAGTAAGTTCAATGAACTGTTTGGCTTCATGGGGTTTTCTGACCATCTTTGACTGTAAGACCTTGGAAAAGTTCTTGCTCAAAAATTCTTTGAAATAGTATTAAGAAAACCCATGGCTACTGATGATTCGCCATAAAGCGTTGATAATTGAATCATTCCTATCCAATTTTCCAGGCATCAGATATGGTTTCAACTTCTAGAATTCTTATAGCAATTGTTGAAATATGTTTCGAAGCGAAAAATTGGTCTGCTTTGAATGAACACATTGTCCTACTCTCAAAACGGAGATCGCAGTTGAAAAGAGCTGTAACTAAAATGGTTCAAGAATGCTGCACATACATTGATAAGACCCCAGATAGAGACACTATGATCAAATTGATAGAAACCTTACGTTCTGTTACTGAGGGAAAGGTAGATACTCTGCACTTTTTCTCTTTTCTCATTCCTGATTGCCCATTGAACAAATGTTTTTTTTGTAGATCTATGTTGAGGTGGAAAGGGCTAGATTAACCCATAGATTAGCTAAATTGAAAGAAGAAGATGGAGACATCAGTGGTGCTACTGCAGTGATGTTGGAGCTGCAAGTAGAAACATATGGCAGTATGACAAAGTTAGAAAAAGCATCTCTCATCTTGGAGCAAATGCGTCTTTGTATACTCAAACAAGATTTTGTTCGCACACAAATTATTGCCAAGAAAATCAATGTAAAATTCTTTGAAGATGAGAGTGATGAAGAAACACAAAAACTTAAGCTGAAGTACTATGAGTGAGTAAAAATTGAATTTTTATGTGATTTCTAAGTAGAATTCTAACAAATTTGGGTATTCCCAGGCTCATGATGGATTTAGCTAAACATGAAGGATGGTACCTCGAGCTATGTCGTCACAATCGAGCAGTTTTGGAAACCCCTACAGTGAAAGCTAATGCTGACAAGAAACATACTGCTTTGTCTAGAGCAGTTTTATATCTTATTCTCGCTCCTCACGAACCAGAACAAGCAGATCTAACTCATAGATTATTAGCTGATAAACTCCTTGAAGAAATCCCAATCTATAAGTGAGTATTTTTCAATGTGTACAAATAATGCGAATAAGCCGTGTCTTCACATCGGTACTCGTCTAATTTTTTACATTAAAATGTTTGGTGCACGGGCTCGCGATTTTTTTCGCTGCTTTCTTGCTTTTGGCTCAAAGCCAAAAATAACACTCGGAAGTTGGAATCCAGCTTTGGCAGAATACACCATTACAAATACAATTTACTCAACAATGAAAAATATAAGATATCAAATTGGTAAATCGGCATTTGGAGGACTAATCTTTATTTCTCTATTGGTGATCTCGGATTCGAGGCCATTTTTAATGAGAAATTATCGATCGGGGTTTGATCGTCAAGATGTTGATCAAAGAAAAAATGCGGCTCAGCTGGTAGAGTGTCTTTCCCGGTGAGAAGAAGGCCCCCAGTTCGATCCTGGGTCCAGGCATTTTTTTTACGATGTCATTCAAATGCATTTTTTTATCGATAATTTCTCATCAAAAATGGTCTCGAATCCGAGGTCACCAATGGAGAAATAAAGATTAGTCCTCCAAATGCCGATTTACCAATTTGATATCATTGATTCATAAAAGAGGACGATTCAAAGTCGAAAAGTGAAAAATATAAGAGGCTAATTGATTGCATTTGTTTTCAGGGAGCTGCTAAGACTCTTTGTAAACCCAGAGTTGATCAAATGGTCTGGTTTGTGTGAAATTTACGAGAAAAATCTGAGAGGTACAGAAGTATTTTCGTCTAACACGGAAGAAGGACGTAAGCGTTGGGGCGAGCTAAGGAATAGAGTTGTAGAACATGTAAGTTTGAATATCGACACCAACTCCAAATTTATAATGTCCATCACTGACATGAAATGATTCGATCTCATTGATGATTCCAGAATATAAGAATAATGGCGAAGTATTACACAAGAATAACATTGAGTCGCATGGCGGAGTTGTTGGATCTACCTGTTGAAGAAACAGAACAATGTCTGTGTAATCTCGTCGAAACTGGTGTAATAAATGCGCGGACAGATCGACCTGCTGGGGTGGTGCGCTTTACCAGAACTCAAGAGCCCGCCGCATTATTGGACGAATGGGCGGGATCCCTTGCGAAATTGATGAGCCTGGTGAATAACACAACGCATCTCATCCACCAAGAAGAAATGCTTGCCAGTGCCAAAGCATAAAAAATTTAACAGACTTGGCTGCGTGAGATCTTTTTTTTGCTAATTCTGCCTTTGGGATTGTTTATTTCCATCTTTTTATCGATAACTCGTACTTCTGTCCTTTCATCTCCCAATCTGTCTTTTCATGATTAGTGAACAAAATATATTAATCTACAAATACTAATGTTATTTAATAATAAAATGCGGAAATTTGAATTACCATTTTCTTTTTCATCGACATCATCACGATCTGTTCCATGTTTCAACGCGGTTATTCACTTGAGAATGAGTCACGTACTCGCTCGCACGGACTACTATAAGTACTTGGGAACAGGATAATTTGACGAAAATCTTTTTCATTCAATAATTTATTTGGTATATACAAAACATCACATTGAATCATAAAATTAATGACTGATGAGAGTCAATTAATATAAATAACTGGTATCTACGAAAGCTTCAATTTCACGTGGAACCAAAAATCATAGATAATTTCAATATAATACAAAAATTCCATCGTACTGTTCATGATTTTCATTAAAATCACAAAGAGCGAAAGCCTATATAGTTAACCTTATATAATCTACGAATGCAAATACACAAGTTGATGACAACGATTATGATGACCATTCACACTTCACAGTCGCTTACAACAGTCAATAACAATGATTTTTTTATAAATTTATAAAATATTCTTTGCTGCGTTGTAAAACAATCTTTATTTCTGAACTGAGTTCGTTTTTTCTAACGGTAATCCTCGGAAATGAAAAAAGACCCAATCAGATTCGTCTTAGCAAACACTGCAAAATTTTCAGTGTTTGGATCCAAAATTTCTTCATTTTCAACAATTTACTTCTTTCTATACACAAGGCATCGGCAGTCTTGGAGTGTGAGTTATGAGATAGAAAAATATCTCTTTCAACCTAACAACATCGTAGAAGAATAAGAGCGTACGCAGTACCGTTCGTTCGTATTATCCAGTTTAAAATTTTCATAAAAATTCAAGTTGTAGGAATCAGTTTGGAAGGATATTCTGTACGAATAGAGCAGGTAGTGCATGTTTCAATTCAAAACATTTCTTCAGCACCTTTCATTAATTAATTCACACATATTTCAATCCAAATCTACTTGATCTCATGCTGGATTTCACAATGATCAACATACAGTCGCGGTAAGAGAAGAAGGTATGTAACAAAAAATTTATTCGACGAGGAAAATGTGCGTGCCAAGCGCGGTTCACATTATTCGTAATAAAAACGCGCATTCTTAATACGTTTGTTATTAAAGAGATAGAGCGTGAATCATTTGACAAGATAAACAATTTACTCACAATTCTTGCACCTTTGCAACTACCCTTTAATTAGAGGGTGGTTGCAATTGTGCAAGATCATACTCCGATGACTTACAGAGAATTATTTAGCCGGTGTTTTCGTGATCAGTTCGTTCGTTTGAAAAAATGGTTTATCAATTACAATAAATTTGATTGAATAAATTACCATCTAGCACTACAGTGTGCTTCATGAGACCAGAGTGAAAAATGCCGGATTTAAAAGTCATAGGGGAATTTCATAGATCATCTCTACAATGCAAATAAGAATCACATTTTAAACTTACACTTCTGGAATAATTATAAAAAGTATTTATGACGCTATCTTACAATCAGCTCAGAAGGGCGAATTTTGTTCTTCATTTAATTTCACTTGGGCAGAAAGCAAAACTCTAGACAAAACACCTTCATCGTTGCTACACTTGAATCATCATAATATCGTTTTCAGCCGAGTAATTTTAAACCCTGAAATGCTCCTATTATGCTCATGGCATGAAGTGTTTAAAAAATGATTTTAATCTGCTCATGCACTTTGGAAGTGAAGATGCGGGTTTTTTTCAAAGCTAGTCACTCGAGTGTATAAAAAGCCGGTACTGTCGAAAAAATCGCACTCTTTTTGAGAGCATATACTTGACAATAAACACGTTTATATCGTAAATCGCTTCAAAAATGCACTTGTGAAAAATATTAATGTACATTTCTCTTAAAACTTACACGCTCAGTCATTTTTTTCACAAGGACGATATGATTGGACTCAGCTGGTAGTTAATCAAAAGGTTATTGATTTTGATACTTTCCTTGATAGTACTGCGTAACATTGTATTCTTAATTCAATGATAGATCTTCGCGTTCAAGAACCAGATCGATGACCGCGGTTATATAATTATATCAAACCAGATCTCGTTGCACAAAATCAGTCGAGTTTAGAGAGAGAAACAGAGACGGAATTATTAACGCAGCCTGCTGCCAAAGGCTAGAAAATCTCGTCTTCTGAAATAAGATGATTTGTTTCTATTTACACATTTTCCTACCTTCTAATCATTCACTAGGTTCAAAAATATTTTAGGCAACCTCGGCCGAATAGGCTCTGTTTTGTCCTTCCTCATCTATTATTTCCAAGTCCCAAATTGCGCATGGGTCAGGAGTTCAACGAATAAATCAGCAATTAAAGCCAACATCGAACTTATGAACGAACGATGAGTATCAAAAGCTGTCGTCGAATAAGACAAGCGAAATGCGAAATGAAGCTATCGCCTCCCTGTACCAAAGTGTAGGCACACGCAGATTCAATTACCTTTCGTTGCTAATTTATAAATCATACTTGCGTGCGTGCGTTGTAAAGCGGCTTCTCGTTTCTTCATTAGGCACAACTTCATAACGAATCTCACACGCGTAAATACGCGGACACAGCATCTCTTTATCCTCTTTGCAGCTGCAAGATTTTCAAGAGCTTCTTCAATTTTATATCGTGAAGACTATCTCGTTACTCTTCATATCACATCGTAGTATGCTATTTAACACACGAAAGTAAATAGATCTGTACACACATGGCATGTAGCATAGCAGAGAAAAAAGACGAGGCGCCCTTCTGCTGATCATCAGAAGCCTGATGGCGTTGTATTGAAGAATCGCATAACAAAATCTCCGTGGCAAAGAGGCGAAGGAAAACTTCGTAACGTGTATGCACATGTGCTCGCTTAGAATTTGCACGACGAAGCAATAATCTGACGAATGAGGTTTTTTCTTCTCTTCCTCTGCTGCATACATGATGGTTGGTTCCCTCTTGTATTTTATAAAGAAGTTGCGCATTCAATAGAGCAGCTATCATGAATCATGGCTTGGTCGGTGCGGCGCTATCGGTCGAGTCGACTGTGCTGCAAGGCTTTGCATCTATAAGAGGAAGAAAGACAACTCAATGTAAGCTTCAATTTTTTTTTTTGCAAAAAATCTCATCGTCATAATCGTCATGCTAAATAGTCTGATGAGAGTCGGTCAACGAACCCCAATAAACGCGTGTCTTATCGAAATTCTCTCGGGCGATCGTTGTACGCGGATATAAAATATCCATATTATCATGTAGAATAAAATTCACGGATGAAAGTTTTCTCCTTTATTTCGTATACCCATGCTCATCTCCGATATATTCATAGTAGCGATGTATATTCATAGCTCACTTTACAGGTTGAATCATTCAGTCATCCGATTCCAAGTTCACGACGTACTGTTACGCGAGATTACCACTTTTTTTTCTTTCTAGATATAATCGCGATGCGATTCTGAGCAAAAATTACTTGTAAGATCTGAAAAAAGTCATTCCTACGCGTGCGCCCCGGAAATAAGCTAATCTATGTCAACGTGAAAAACCGATGTGACGAAAAATTTTTTTAGATAAAATCAATATCCATGCAAATTTCGATTATGTAGGCATCGGAAAGGAATATAATAGATCGGAAACTGGGCATCGTACATATTCGACATTCAATATTTTCTGTTGACACGATGGCTTCTGCGAGTTAATACACTTGCGATGCTCGAGAAATGAAAGTCGCAAGAGTGAAAGTGAACAAAATTTCGATTCGCGCTTGATCGACCTCATAGATATAATGGTCAAAAAAATACTTTCTAGTACGAAAAGTTTGGGATGATTGGTCTACCCTACTGTTGTAATCAATTTTAAAAACTTGCGCTACAAGTACTAAAACAGCACGACAAGCATCTGAATGGACAAAAAAGTTTGCATATGGCAATGTGTATAAGATGAAAAAAAGACCCGGAACTGTTCCACGTGCGGGAGAGCGAAAATGAAACCGCGAGTCGTCCAGTTCTTTGATACTTATAATATTCTTGCCGTCCGTGACATTTGCCTCAATCGGTATGGCTGAGTGTCTCTCTTGGGGAGATTTTATAATATCCAAAACATCGGTGACACTTTTTATAAAAAGCCTCGAGAGCAAAACGGGCCAATTTTTTTCTTTCAATCTTGGCATAGTAGCACATAAAGCCAGTCACTCCGATTTGGGCTAATATTTCGAGTCGGCGATCTATCTAATCCATTCTATGATGCCATCAGATACTCCGTTTTGGTGTTGCGAAAAAAATAAAAGCGTAGGTTTGGCGGAAATATATAATATAACGCACCGTGTATGCCAGCCTGTTGTAGCAGAGCGACCGCCTCGGCGTAAGACGGAGGTGGCAATTCGCTTGGGCCTTGGCTTTGGGCTACGACATCGTAAGGTGGTGGTCCTGGGGTACCAGTGCCCGACGAACTCATTGCCTGGCCTCCTGCTCCGCTTAGCTCTTGTAGATGCTGAAAGATGGAAATTAAAGGAAGATTATTAATAATATTTCCAAAAGATTTTGAGTTAAAAATCAATTTCTTTGTTAAAAATTGAATTTGTTCGCATAAATATTCCTAGAAAAAATGTGATGATTGACAAGAAAAAGTAATAGCATATGCCGCTTTACACGGCGCGTCGAGCCGTGTAAATTGTTTTATTTGAGGCCTATTATGAAAAGTAATCTCTACACCAAAAAAAAAGAAAACCCCTTGGAAATTTCAGAACCACTGAGTTCAATTAGTTTCAGTACTGATTACTTATTCCCACATCTTTTCGTCATTGAGCACACATGAGTCATGTTGCAACCTTACATCTAAGTGTCATGTGTTTCTGAGTTATTCAATAAATATTTACTGGAATTTTTCAAATTCTTATGACCGAGTATTTCATGCAAATGTAAGCGGAAAAAAGTACGGTTCAGATTCGTAAATGAAATTTAAAACTAAAAATTTTTAATCGCACATTTTGGGCCTTTAGTATGCAAAATTTGCAAAGGGTACCATATGATTGGCTGGAATGTTGAAATTACAAGAGAACATCAAGGGCGATGGGGCGCGAGCGAATACAATTTTCATTGAAAATATGTATGATAATGAGCCGCAAGACAGATTGTTCAGCTGATAGTTTGTGACGTGTTAAGATGAGTTGAGTGCATGGCAGCGTTTCACATCTAGCTGCTCAATTTTTTTTTCACTTTTTCCGAAGTGTCAGCATCATAACCAGTGCAACTCGAGAAAGATCGCAACATAGTAGCTCTCGAGTCACGAACTTATCGCACGCGCAAATGCCAGATTGACATAGCAAGTTGTGAAGTGAGCTTTTAGAGCAAAATGCACATTTAGAACGGTTTGCGTGCCGACCTAGCGATGCGAGCCAGAGCGCAATTTGATGCGCGCACCGCAAAAAATAGGCGAGATGGAAGGCACTTTGAGACAGAGGAAATCTGTGAAAACGTCGTTACTTTTGTGAGCACCAAGTATTACGTAAAATTTACAGCTTAGAATGATAGAGTAAATTTTGTGTAGAATTCGAGGTGTAAATATCGAGATGGAGATATACTAAGTCACTATTTACTCGAAAACTTGAAAAAAAAATTATCAAATTTTGATAAGGACTCTCACTCTCGTACTCTCGAGTACGCCGAAAAATGGAGAGAAGATTTCTACGGGTTCGATATACATTTTTCTTCCTTCTCTCCTTTCAAGGGTATGACGTGCTTTGGAAAGTATTTCAGCAAAACTTCTGTAACGCTATCTGTCTATAGAGGTTTCGAAATCGATAGTTAATGCGGATTTGGTGATTGATGAGCTTTTGGGAGCGATCGAATGGCAAAATGGCGGTTGAAAAATTGTTGATAAGAATAATTACTTATCGCACACGGTTGATCAGAATTACCGAAGGATTTCGCGAAAAACCACTTTCGTATAGCGGACTTTCCAAAGTCGATTAAAGGTAAAATCTTTATTACTTTCGAATTTGTTTGCATGAATTTGGTCAAGCCATTTTGACAGAAATTTTTCCGGAATCATCCGTCCGGTTGCAAATGCGAGGACACAAATAGAGCCGTAAATAAGCTGATCATATGCCTAGGTTATCGTCATCTTTGTCGAAGTTCATGAATCATTTGACCCATATCAATGTTGGATTGAAGTTCCAATCAATTGACAGACTATCATCGTAACTGAAAGCATATCTGTGGCAAAGACTATCATATACTGAAAAACAAAGTGTCTGATGAACAAGTGAAGTATGCATAAGAAATCATGAAATTGATTCCTTACAGCTAACTCAGGTTAAACTCTGATGACATATAAATGATTCAAGAATGCATAAATTAGGTCAAAGAAAAAATGACATTGCTGTAATCAGTTGGTTTCAATGATAGTCCATTGCCTTTAGGAATTAATTGACGAACTTACTTATCAATGTCAGCTCACATACAAATGCCAACCAAAACATGGTAATGTTTTACGATCGAGATTACTTTATTAATTAGGTGACATTGCTATAGTGCGCTCAAGGTCATCCTCGAAAAAGTTCAGGATCAAGCCTTTGAAATATTAAACGGAAAAATATTTAATCTGTATACTCTGAGAGTTATTATTTTAGAAAACGATTTACGTCTCATAGATTTGTAGACAAGTCAGAGATCATGCGTGAATTTTCGTCAAACATGATGTAACATTCGAGCCTCTAATCGCGCTCACGAATCATTCATGAATTTTTGTAAATAAGAAACGCGCATTGAACGACAATATTGACTATATGTACAGTGATGCGTTAATGTCGCGAGTAGATTTTTATGTAATGCTAGAGAAAATTTGCAATATGGGTACCAAAATGGATTCTTCTCATCAGAAGCGGAAATCAGGATTTGTCATTAAAGCATAACGAAGAATTCCTCTCTTGGTCCACAGAAAAAACTTGTTCGACACGCAAAGTGGAAGTTTACTGATGAACAGGTTGATAATTTATCGATCTTTTTTTTTTTGTCAAGATTCAATTGGCTACATAAGTGTGGCGTTGAACGGAAGCAGATGAAAGTTGAGCCTCTGACGCAACAGAGGCACTTGTTTTAGCGAACGGGTGGTAACGTCTTCTCGAATTTATGATGAATATCTCTAAATCTCGCGCGAAAATGCGGCATGCATAATTTTCTTTCCATATAGGGTTCCTGTACTCTATCGGGACAACACAGTCCGTCGTCCTTCCAGGCATATTCACTTTTGTATAAGTAATTCAAGATTGACTACACTCAAGTTGAGTCTGGACATTTTCATGATAATGAAGTTGATAATAAAAAATCAGATTACAACAAAAAAGTGACCATAATGCAGGGAATTTGAGAGAATTGGTGACATGAATAATGTGGACACCGGCGCGCCAGCGGTTGCCGATGCATGGGAAACTGCATTGAATACAATTTTTTTCCCCCTTTTTTTCATCCAAGTAATCAAATCTCAACATTCCAGTTTTGGACGATCTGCTATGAATAATGAGTAATTTTTTGCAAACAAGTGAGTCAACAGAAGTATTTTTAGATATCTGAAATTTTACTGATTAGTTGCAGTTTTTTATAGCCACTTGAAACAATTTTTCGAATTCTATATTATTACAAGACTCTTCAAACAATCAAAAGATCAATTGGTTTCTGAATTTTCGAAATTTCTGGATTATTTAGGAAATGAAAGGTACCCACAAGCACTTCAATTGGCTATACAAGAGAACCAATAACAGGAGTTCAGATAGGGACCAAAGGATGGCTCTAGCAAACCTTCCTACTTTTTGTCCCAGAGACACAGAGGGCAATAAAAAACCTCTATTATAAAGTTTCCAAAATCTGAAACTTGGCTAAAAAATTAAAATAAATTGAATTCATGCCGTTCTCCTTGAAATCTCACCAATCTTACAATACTCTAGAGACTTTTTAAGCTGAAAGAAATGATGATTGTTGAGCTGACTTGACAATCTCATATACAAAAAATTGCACCACAAAAGCTGAATCAAGGGACTGAACCAATAACGCAAGATGCATGATTAGATTATCCAGAGTTTTCTGGATTGGTTGACCATGTACTCATCTATACTCACAGGCCACAAACTTGGGTCAGTAAGATCGCACAAAACTTTGATAATTTGTCATCCTACAACAACTAACTATTCTCACCAATAATAACTAGTTGGGAAAGGTATAGATATATCAAGGAGAATTTCTCTTACCCTGAATAGCTGACGCTGGTGGATGATCATTTGAATGACTGACTTTCGTCTGAGGTAGAGCATGCATTTTATGGCAACCATTAATCCAGAGCAAATGAAAATAGGCCCTACAGCCCACATATGGCCAAGTTGTGTAAACACATGTTCATCAACTACATCTCCCACAGCTAAAATAGTAACAGCAGTCCCTACTGTGAAGAGTATGATGCTCAGCACAAAATAGCTGTAACTGGTGCAATCACATCTGCCAAAGGTGTTGGGCGCCTCATACTGCTCTTCGATCTGTCTTAATCTGTTTGAGAGGAAGGGGCTATCGAAAACAGCAGCCATGATTTCAGGCAATGGATAGATGTGGCATGCCTTCCTAGACAGTGCATGGAAGTTGATTTCTCCTGGCTACTTCTAACTCTGTGCGTGCACTTTCTAAGGGGACAATTCAAGAAATCATTAAGGATGTCAAAAAAAAAAGAGTAAGTAGTTTGATCGATGCAAACAAGGCAAAAGTGATAAGGGTAAAAAGCTCTTCATTCCCGGCACAATATAAATCAGAGACGTTTTCTTAGTTCTGTGCATTGATAAGTTATATACAAAAAGAACACATTATTCAGAGAGCTAAATGGTCCAGCATTGCGGATGTCTTACCGAATTATTCGCACGAGAGTGAGAGTTACGAAACGTCGAGCAAGAAAACGAAGGAGAGAGAGAGAGTGAAAGCGAACATTTGCTCATCGCTTACCTGGGATCCCGGTAATCATCTTCACGATAAAATGAGCACTAGCTGACGCAGCGGCTATCTGTTCGTGTGTGCGCAGTAATAATAAAACTGTACAAAACTGTTGATGGTTGACCCCAGACGAAGGGTCGCGGATAGCAGAAACGATGTAGGGGGGCTCAACGCCTCCTTCTGGAACAGCGGCATCGGCACGCTGAGCTGACCGGGTTTACGGCACCGCGATCCAGAGTTCGAACTCACACTGACTGCTTATACTTGTTTACACCTGACGCTATCAAGTTTTGCTTCAAACGATAGGTATATATAGACGGCGGGGAAACGAGGCTCCCCGCAGCTGTCGCGACGGCGATTGAGAATGGAATGGGAATAAATTTTCTTCACGTTGATTCTGCCGAGATAATAGATCGAGACTCACGGACAGCACATCCACACACGCGGTGCTGGAGTTTCATACGCTGGAGCAAGATGACGTTTTGTTTATTACGTTATTGACCTACACGAAGTAACTGACACTGTAACCTGAGCTTTCTGTTCAAGAGTGAAACTCGGTGAAAACGGAGGAAATTTTTTTTCCAATCCTTTGATTATCGTCAAAATTCATAAATAAATTTCCCTTCAGAGCACGAATTGTTCAATCTATCATTTCGATGGTGAAATTTGCCAAAAAACTTATAGAGAATTTCTCTCGTGAACGAGTACCGACGAGAGTACGGAAGTGTATGAAATGATTCATTCATATCACATACGCGCAGACGACGTAGTTACAACGAAACAAAGTGGGTGTCTGTGTGTTGTTCGTAAGTGAAGTGAAGAACCCGTATTTTTCGTGATTGTTCAGTATTTTGAGGATATTTTTGTTACAATATCCAGTGCTTACATTGTTTCTGGTGGAGTTACGTGTTCGTGTAAGCAATTACTTGTTGTTCTAAGCTACGGATTGCTGCAAAGTCAGAGCCCCGACCCGAGGCTCGTTTTGCGTGATCCGCCCGTGTGCACCGTCAATGATTGACAGCTGAGATCATGCCTGCTGCTGCCCATCAGCAAATATTTTTCGTGGCAGTATGTCTACTTTTGATGTTGTGCCAAGGTAAGATTTTCTTTCACTCGATTATTCTCTGTACTTTATGATTGTATGTATGTAATACACTCAAACCACTATAGATGCTGGTCAACAAATACTGTCACTGAATTTTAGTATAGATTTCATGAAATCCTTATTGGTGATATTCTTTTCATTCGACACTCAGTCAACATTAATTTCTCTCTATTTTGGAATTCTCTCAGCTGGAGCTGACCCTCGAGTAGAGCTCACCCATGATGGACCCGTTGTACGTGGAGGAAACATCACTTTTAGAGCAGAGCTTCGCAATAGAGATGGGAGCAAACCGTCGGGAAGTTTTATTTACAAGTGGAAAGATGATGCCCATGATGGGAATGAGTATCAGGTGCTTAATCACAATATGATATTGTATGACATGAAAATCCTAGCATGCAAATGAGATTCACTCGGCACCTGCCAACTATTTCCACACTGTTAGCTGTACGTTGCAGAGAACCCAGCTCTTGTGTATAATGACTTTTTTTCATCATCTTTGTTCAGTTTCTTTGGTCAATGAACCGTTTCTATATTATTGTGTTCTTTGATTTACATGAAGGTGCCTAACATATTGAAAAATATGTGTATAAAATAAAAATGCATAATTTATAGGCATTAGAAAATAGTCATGAAATGTCTAATTCAATGAATTCTTTTAGTTCCAGGTTGAAACATCTAATACTACAGTATACTACAAAATTAGCTGTCCAGCTGATAAGTATCATGTAGGAGAATATATTATGGAGGTGGTTGTTTGTAGATGGTGGCCTTTGAAGGTCTTTTGTGAGGAGATTACTAGTAAAAGAGTATCTTTCCTTATTACCAGTGAGTAGCTTGATTCGAGTACAGAATAGCCAAGAAATCAATTTGAAGGATCTACCCATTGCATTTTCAGGATTCCTCAATGGAAACATGACCATCCACCAGACTAATAAGACTATCAGTAATACATTTGTATCATCAGCAGAGACAGCTAACTTCTCTGTGAGCATACGTGAAGGAGATTTTGACTTTATAAAAACTGCAGCAACATCAATCTCCACCTATTGGTTTATTGATTGTCAATATCAAAACCAAACACATGATTTGAAAATGCCCTTCAACTTAACCATTCCCAAATCATACCACATTATTGAAGCATTAGTTGTTGCTTCCTTCAATCCACCCCCAACTACAGTGGCTCCTACAACTACTAGTGTAACACCTTCGATGAAACACAGTGATGAAACAACTACACAAGCTATATCTAGTAGCACTTTTCAGGCTGAGACTTCCATGGCTCCTCCAGTCGTTTCTTCAACAATTTCCAGTGCAAATCTCACTACCCTCTCCAGAAATAGCTCATTAGGACCATTATTAGCCAACACCTCTTTTCCACCTATCTGCAATTCTCCAGTGGCTCTGCAGAAAGATGATATCTATGGTTATTTCTATCGCGAAGTTAATGTCAGAGGTTAGTGTAATGTCTAAAACTTCAAATAACAAACCTACCTATCGGATCTAGTTTCAGTAACAATGCATTATATCATTTTAGCCCCAATTTCTAACTTGAAAACCGATGGAATAACATGGATAAAGCCATGGGATGAGCTCTCCTTGACTGTAACTTGTAATGGAACGGGTCCGTTCTACAAATGTCAACAGATCATACCTGGGAAATACAATGTGACTGGAAATGAAACCTGCGATGAGCCTAGCATCTTGGAAACCTGCGATTTTTCTATTAAACACTATTTCCTAGATTCTTGGGAATACACAGTTCTGATTATTCTCAGTAATGACCTTGGCACTGAGCGACATCCAGTTGCAATCAACATCAGTAAAGGTAACATTGGACAATACCCAAGTTTAGAAAGAACTTTCTCAGTTAGCCAATTAATCTTTAATTTTCGCAATTCTCTTATGCTTATTGGACTCTAAAGACTCTATGATGACGGTCGTTTGTTTGGTTTCAGAGACACGAAAGCCGCAATTGTCAGTTGTGGTGGTGCCAGTTACATGTTCCTTGGTGGCAGTTGTCCTCATAGTTTTTGGTATTGCTTATTATGTGCAGAACAGAGCACGTTTTCACGTCGAAGTAGCAGATTTTGACTTTGGTCAGCGAAGTGCTGAAATGGAGTATAAAACCTTCACGGAGAGACTGCGAGACTCATTCAATAACGCTGTAAGAAGAGATGAAAGATTATTAAGAAGGCACTCACCCTGTTATGGGAGCATGATTCACTGAGCGTGTCTTCCAAATTAATGAATCAATCGAAATGCAAGCAGATATTATATTTTGCCTCGTAATAGTTTAGAAATTCTCATCACTTCTTATTTTCTTTGCTAGTGTCTGAATGATACTTGTTGATGGTATCTTGCACATATATTCAATGAACCACTCCGTGTTTTGAGATTTTTGATGATTAGAGTTTACTTGAAAAATCATCTGCTTTGGCAGATGCGATTTGATGAAATTTACGTCACAAGTCAATTCTTACACGCGATCACGAGAACAGGTGCAGATATCGGACCTTTTCAATTTGCCCACTATTCCTCGATAAAAGTTGATCAACATTCGAGAGGATGGTTTCTCAGTTTTTAGATTAGCTGACAAATACTGATTTTCCCAATGTCATGTCAATCATTCAGTATGTCAATAACCATAACTTGCTCTTGAAAGCTAATACTCTGATGGAAATTCATTGAATAAAGTTCTGCAGTATGAGGTCATTTCTAAGATAACTCAACTTGCGCCTGTTTGGTTCATGTTTGTTTCGTTCAGTCAAGATCTTGGAAAAATCATTTCCTGTACACAGCTTGGAACTGTTGGTCAAGATTTTATATGAAATCTAACAAGAAGCGTCAATGTTTCATTTGTAGACGAGAATTGTGAAGAAGATATGAATCAAACTTCGAAATCCAAATTGTCGACTTCAAAATGTTAATTCTCAATGTTAAATCAACTTTTGCGAGGAAGATTGTCCGGACTATCGCATTTTTCTGAAAATTACAAATAGGATTGATGCTATATCATAATTGAAAGTGCTAACCACTCAGTAGGTAGGAGCCAAGTTGACTTCTCAAGACACTTTTTTTACTTAATCGTGACGACTTTTGTCGGGAAAGAACACTTTTCCAAAGTTCTTTTATCATAACATAAGCGGTTGATAAAGTGCAACCCTTCACGGTCGATTACAAACATTGTTTGAGTGTTTATGGTATTAGTGAAACATCCGCTGTTTCTATAGTCTCTTTGCACAATTGAGCTACTCCCGGTACGTCTCCGTTTCGAAAAGTGAGCCTATTGCATTCAAAGCCTATTTCATTCCAAGTTTCGCAGATGAATCAATTGAGGAATGCTAACTCTCTCTTATGAGCGGTTAATTTGTGTTCATAATATCAATTCAGTAAATTTGTGATAGCGAAGGAACTCTGGCGATCGTAATTTATTACGATACCAAGTAATTGTTGGATCCTCTATTAAGCGAATATTACATGTAAACTCTTCCGATTCCGTAGAGCTAGATCTATTTTTGATCTGTGCTGTGTTCATTTTCTCAACAAAAGTCGTATGCGATCTGTTCTAAAAATTGGTTCATTGCCCTTGTCGTTTTTCAATCTTCCATTTGACTACGAACCCTTATAAGTAAGATTATTTTCCTTTGCAGGGCTACAACAAACTAGATGATTCCAAATACTCGCAGTCCCTCGGCACACAGTGAATTTTGAAAGAGTAATGATGATCTTCAAGAAAGTTAATGGACTTCGTTGGAAGCAAAACTATTATATGGGTATGAGTTTGAATTATGAATGTAAATTGGAAAGTTGTGGATAACTGACCCAACAGTGGAATACAAGTGATTTCCGCATTGACAGTCGCGGAAGAATTGTGCTTTCGTGGAAAAAGAATAAAATGAGCTCAAATGTAAGGATGGAAAAATATTGAAGACAGGCTGTGAGCAATGACGAAAATAGGATCAGTAATTGAACGATATTGTTTGTATCTTTGTATCTACGATGTGAAGATTTTTGTGACTGATTGTGCGTCTGCATTACTATGCTGATCCTTAAAGTTCACCTCGAATATGTTGAATGCAATTTTGTGCAAGCCTATTTAGACTTTCATGTCGACCTGAGGTAGAAAAAGTTTTAAGTGATCGATTTTCTATGTCATTGTGTAATTAAATTTCTAATTTTTTGTATGTCTTAGCAGAATATTGTACAATTGATGATTCTTATTGAAATCGTCTGCGTGTAGAGAATCAAATGAATACGATAACGAATATATTTTATTATAAAATCAAGTTTAATGTAAGATTTAAGAGAACTTGCATGATTTGTATGATATATTATTACTTTATTTATACACATCAAATCGCGTGACTCATAGTTAGTCAATAGTCAATTGTTGTCCGTTAACAGAAAAAATGTGCAAATGTTAATTTACAATTGCTAATAAACTGTCAAAGTGAATATGATCTTGCAACGTATTTAGATTGTTAACCGACAGTTTGATCCATGGTTAATGAAGAGTATCCATAATAAGTAAGATAAGGCATGGATTTATAGAGGTGTTTTCTTACGACCACCGCAAGTGCTCGTGAAAATCTGTAGCAATTTTCGTTTCTTAGCTCCACAAACTGAACAGAAGTTGGGATTTAACTGATTGAAAAGTAGTCCCTGACGTTTGTGAAAATACAAAACTACTGAGGTAGATCGATTAATAGACGCAACATTCAAATCAACAACTGTGACAAAATGTTTGTATTCGTTTTTTTTTATTTCTGCGCTCAAAAGCTACACGATTTGGGCGTTTCTCTCGAGCTCGAATTTTTCGATAGACATTTAGAGTTTTTCTGAAGGACCGGTTGTTCTAGTTCATTTTTATTGCTATAAGTTGAATAATTGAATGTCTCATTATTTTTTTTGGATGAAACCGATGCTGGACAGTGGAAACAAGTAATGAAATCCCCTCCGAAGTTTATTATCCTTATTAGGGATCATCGAGGGGATTATGGACATGAAGAAATGCGTTTCTTGTGCCTTTAAAAAAACTCAAATTCTTTTATGCGCTTCGAAAATTGATATTTCGCTTCATCTATAATACGTTATCGCAAATGAACACGGAGTATCAATAACTTCAAGAATTGGGGTACATACAAGAATAATGAATGTTTGACTTCACTTTCTTTTTCAACCGATTTACTTGTGATCGTATATGGCTGTGTATAATGTTTCAGTACTAATTTTGAATTCAAGTCAGAGGAACTTTCTCATTGATTCTGCGGCTTCAATTTAATTGTGCTGTGATGTTGTACAATTAACAACAGCAAAATCAATTTTCTATATAAATTGGATACAAAATTTCTCATCTTATATCATCTCTCAAGTTAATTGATGAATATTGAAATACGACGCCGACGGGTTGGAATAGAAACATTTTTGTGCCCTCATTCCTGAGTCCTGACTCTTCATGCATGTGTCAATCTAACATTGAAAGATGGGGAATTTCAAGAATCTGGATTCTGGTTCATTCGGCATGTGAATTACAATTGTCATGAATGACCTCGGAGGAAAAAAAATTACAGTTGAACAATGCAAAAAAAAACTCGAGTACGACCTATGTGCCAGGCTCCCACGCATACCAAAATTGATAAAAAAGCACACACAAAATTATGATTCATTCCCACGCATTTTGGTCCAGCTGCACACCTGCCGGTATCTGGTATTACGTATATCTGCGGCTCTCCCTCAGGATCAACACGACGGGAGACGGGGGAACAAGGAGAAAAGATCGTGGAAGAAAGTTTACGATCGCGACAGGGGGGCAGGTGTGTTCAATTTTCGGGCAGCCCTGTACCTATGAGTAGCCCGGGTCGGTGCGCGCGGTCCAACTATATACCCCCACTCCTCTAAGCAACACAATTCTACGCTCTCCCATTGGTTGAAATCATTCCCGCTCTCACCTCTCCTCCTTTCTGACTGTGCGCGCATCAAAGCAGACACCAAAGTAAAATCAGGTAAAGTCAGTCACCCTCGAGAAGCCGAGTCGAGCGTTCATCTTGGAGGGTTGTGTGTTGCCTCGTGGCATAGCGCCGCCCCGGTGCCCATAATATTCACCATAAAGAAGTGCTGTGTGTTTCTTGTTGTATTATTATATTTCGGGCGGTCGACGAACGTGCGACGCTTTCGGTGTGTTATACAGTTATATACTTATTCCGGCAACATCACAGACTGAAAGTTTTGTAAAAGGGAGATCAATATATTGTGAGGCTGTTACGAGGAAGTTATCCTACAGGAAAGCTTGTTTTATTACACCTGATGGATGCTGCGCTGTAGCAGCAGACGACGAACGAAACGACGATGATGATGGCCTGGATACCCATCAGCTAACACCAGCCAGCGACATGGTCAGTAGAGTATGAATGTTACAATCAGTTACAATGTTGCCCCCCCCCCTCCTCTTGCTCTTGGGATACCTTTTGCCCATATACCTGAAAAATTCAGAGTGACTATTTAGGTTGTTGGGTATTTGGGTAAAAGTGGAATTTTTGTGAAACTGATGCTGTTGTGTGCAGGCAGTGCTGCGTGTTGATTTTCAAGTTGTTTGTTGTGGGTGGTCGTAGAGCAGCAGCAGCAGAGAGCGGAATGAGTTTCGCTCAGCCTCGGGTCATTTGCGAATCTCTGAGCAGCTGAATAGTTTGCTATATGGTACTGATGCTGTGGATAAATTGATGCCCTCGGTTATGATGGAATTCATGGGTGATTAATGTGTTCCTTGACCTGAACAAACTTTGTCACTCGTGATATTTGTGATGCCCCATTGTGTAAGTATACGCTTTACTCCATTGATTCTTTCGCTCGGTCCAACTTTGGTCGAAATTTTATTAAGATCAGTTCTGGTGGTGAAGCTCGTTTTGAGCTCAAGTTATTTCGGTTATTCACACTTATGATTTTGATCCCGATGATTGTTCAATTTCTCGTTCAACAGATTCTTTTTTAGATACTTTTTAGTTCCTTTTTACGTGCAAAGTTTATTTTGTTTCCGATTTGAAAGTGGTACAAGTCATTTTTCGTACTGATTAATGACAGAATATGACAGAGATTCGACTATACCATTCACTGCAATTACCCATCTATACAACTATCCGAGATGAAAGTGACTAGATATAGAGTAATGTCGGTTCAACCTGCCACTTCCACTTCACATATGCTCCAACGATGTAAAAGTAGAGCAACGTATTACCTCTTATCATACGTATGAACTTGTTGCTATCGTTTGAAAAATATCATCTCTACCTGTAGCGTTTCGTTGTCGTTAACCCGTTCTCCTGCATGCACATCAAGTAAAGTTTTATATTATCTCGTACACTACATATACAAACAAGTGTATAGGTACCCTATAAGCCGTGTCAAGATAAGGCCGTTGCACTCGTCTGTGCACTTTTACCTATACCTATATACCTTTTATAAAGTATAAAGCCCAGCATCTGCTATCTAATCAAGCATCTTTCAAGTCTCCCTTATCCAAATTATATCCAAAAAGCGTGTGTGACGTGTGTGTCGTAATGAGAGACCTCTTGTAGAACGACATGGACAACATATTTTTCGTCATAAGAATTACGAGACTTGAAAAAAAATTTTCCCATGCTCTCTTACGAAAGAACCATACGAGAACGAGCTACAATTGACCAATCCGAATAAAAATACTTTGACAGTAGTATAAGTACATAGTTATTCTCAGTAAGCCCCCCATCATACTCAATTGAGTCGATCATCAGAATCACATGCGCACACATTCAATAATGATAAGTATAACCCGACAAGACTCCAGCTGCGTATGATTTTTTTTTTCTTCATGCAGCTTCGTGCTCATTGTCGCGATCAAGCTTGTACATATTATTATAGGAACAAGTAGGTGATTAATAATGAGTGCATATACCCACATTATAAAGGGAGAGTCGATCGTGCGTAATAAAAATTGCTTGAGAAGAATTTCTCACACATTCACTCCAAGGATATCGAGAGGCTGTTGTCGAGTGTGTTGAAACATGCGTGTACCTATACCTCAATCTCAAGTTCTGTTCCGAATAATTCAATGGGGAGAGAAAACGAACCTTGAATATCTTGTGTGTTTATAATAGTTCTGAAAGTTCGTGTAAATGTTGGTATTGCTACTAATACAAGCCGAAGGTTAATGATCATCAAAGCTTACGTAATTTGGGTGTGAGAGCGATATTCGCACCCGCAATCAAACGAGAGAGAACCAGGTGTAGAAATTAGTACTTACTTACTCAGACTCGCTCGTTTTCAAAGTCACACGGTCGTCGTGATTGAGAGGAAAGCTTGAATTGGGCTAATTGACGATTAGGTGATTACAGTTCTACTGATGCTCTATATATACTGGCAAAATTTGTACCTATGCCCCCCTACAGTTAGTGTGTAAAACGAGGTCTTGAAATCGCCGACAGTCCCATGCATGCATTCAGTTGAATAATTCGCGAGACTGAGGAGACAGTCCACTTTATTTATTATTACAGCAATTTTTTTTCTTTTTCTATATTAACCCGCTCACTGCAGAACAGCTCCCGGACTCCAGAATGACATTTGAATGCTTGAAACATTGACTACTGATCTCAGAACGGTGAAAAACATGAAAATTAAAAAGTCGAAAATTTTTCGATTTTTATTTTTTTTCTCAAAAATGAACCTCTCCTGGCGAATAATTCGTGTGCTAATATCATTCCTAGACGCTCAGGAATTTTCATGAATTTTTTCAGATTTTTTTTGCTGGTCCCTCCAAAAGTTATCACAAAAAATTGGAAATCCAGGGTTCGTCGCCGAGACCCTATTCCCCTATTTTACCCTATTTTAACCCTTTTCTGGACTTTCCCCTTTCCTTACCCTATAATCGGCCCAAAGACCCTTAAAGCACCCTAAAATGCGGTTTCGACGATTATTCCTTGCCGAAAATTTTACTCGCTCAGTTTTCCTCGATGAAAGTGAATGTACCCCGTTCCAATCATTTCCGCGTCAATTTTTTCTCTGACTTTATCGTCCAGGTGTAACTTTTCTATGCCCCAAAGTATCGGAAAAGTTGATCTTCGCACCTCGGGGAGTAATTTTTCGTGAGAATTTACTTTTGTTAGATTCTTTAATCGCAAGGCCCGTGCTCACTGGAAGTCGGCTTCTTTCAAAATGACTGACCAGGGGGGTGTTTCAGATCCGGGTCACGAATCTTGCTGAAATTTAAGAAATAGTCTCATTTCAACACCAGAAGATGAAACCCGAAATTGTAAATCCGAACGCTCAAGCGTTTCCGAGCTACAGATGAGGACATTAGCATTGTAGGTATACCTATATGTATGATTTTTAACATAGGCCTGTATGGGCAATGCCAATGTCCTTGGCTGGATAGCTCGGAGACCCTTGAGCGTTAGGGTCTACAATTTTGGAAACCGTTTTCTTGTGCTAAAAGAAGACTATTTCCGGAGTTTCAGCCGAATCCGTGATCCGGATCTGACACACTCCCCTGGCGGCATCAAATTCAGTGTCGAAGTGTCAGGTCCGTGCTTTGCTACCGTTCCGTTTGCGGGAATACATCTTATTAGAATGTTTGGAAGTGGAACTTACGGTTGGCACATTATTCATCCCCTAATATCGAATTTTTTAAAAAAATATTCTTATATGTATACGACCCTCAACACACGATACTTCTGTTGTTGCACTGCAGAAACCAAGGTCTGTGCCCGTTCACAGAGCGCTCCTATTTCGAAACGAAAATTCATGATCCTGCACATGATTCTGGGGGTGTTATCATTCGTCCTCTTGGCACTTTCCTTTCATTTACAAAGTCGATGTGCTCTGGGAACTGAAACGCAATCAAAATCGAGAATCTATGACAAACAAACTCGTTGCAAAGTGAATGGATTGAGAAAAAAGAAGTGCTGTGTAATTTTTCAAAACTCCCCTATTTAGTACCCTATTTCCTGACATTATTTTCCCCTATTCCCCTATTTTCGGGTTGCTGAGCGGCGACGAACCCTGGAAATCACGTTTGTCCAGTATACTGGACATCTGCAGTAAGGAAGTTAAAATGAATTTATTGAATTCTGATGATTATTAAAACGATTGCAAGCTTTTATTTGCTGTGACAGGATGATACTTTTAAAAGAAGTGAGGAATTACATCTTTTGAAAATATCAGCGAGAAATATGAAATGTGAGCAACTTCTTCGCGGATTAACCATTCTTGATGTCTCACTTTGTAAGATACTATCAAGAACGATCAGTATCATTTATCTTTGAGCTGACGAGACTTGAAGCGTCTGATGGTGCACTCGAAGCTCACTGTACAAAGTTCATTTGTAGTCCAGTGGGTATAAATTTCTCACAATGCATTAGGTGGATCAATTCGTAAACAGCAAGCTGAGAACGGATTCTTATGCAGATTTTATCGCTGAATACGAATCCGAAGAGATCACTCGCGATTTTAATGGAGAAGTTGATCAAAAAGCAATTAAAAGCTGATAAAATTCAGTTTTTGGGTATTTGCGGGACGGTGGTTGCGCGGATCTCGAAATGGTTCCTCTAAAAGTTGTAGTTCTCTTCGAGATGCAAATTTTGAATCAAGTTACGATTAAATAGGACGTCTAGTTGCGGCGTAAAGTCAAGTAGAAAATTTGTCACAAGTCCCCGTGGAGGGGGAAGTTTCGCCACTTCCCCTCCGTTGCTCGTTGTGCCCAGCGCTGCAGGGACGGCATAGGGCCTATTGCACCCAAGATGCAACTTTCTCCTGCAGCGAGACTTCCCCCTCCACGGGGACTTGTGACAAATTTTCTACTTGACCTTACGCCGCAACTAGACGTCCTATTTAATCGTAACTTGATTCAAAATTTGCATCTCGAAGAGAGCTACAACTTTTAGAGGAACCATTTTGAGATCCGCGCTACCGCCGTCCCGCAAGTACCCAAAAACTGAATTTTATCAGCTTTTAATCGCTTTTTGATCAACTTCTCCATTAAAATCGCGAGTGATCTCTTCGGATTCGTATTCAGCGATAAAATCTGCATAAGAATCCGTTCTCAGCTTGCTGTTTACGAATTGATCCAAGCACAACTTTATACCCACTGGACTATTGATCCCGCAGCTGCGAGAGATCAATACCCACTCAGCTTCCGCTGAGGAGAACGTAATTCATCTTGATATTTTTATCCATGATGGTTTGGTTAATAAGAGACGAGTCATGTGAGCGGAAAAATTATGCATTTTGATTATTTTTGCCAAGCTTTACATTCATCTCCAAATTAAATTTTTCGATATACCAATTAATATTTACCAATTCATAGCATTTTCGCCCGTGTTTATCGATGTTGCCCGCGAAAAACAGCAAAATCGACGATTTAAAAATATCTCATCGCATATAATCAATTTCTGCATTACTTAATAAATCATTCCAACCCAAAAATAAATCATCGGATCGGGATATAAATTCTCAGTCCAATGAGCAATTTTAGATTTAAATTTTGCTCGCGTTTGGCTCGTCCCGCCCCTCGAATAATTTTCTTCCCACGGAAACTTGCTGGTATGTAACAGCTGTTTTCGTCGCGAGTTCATTGGAGCGCATAAAACAGATCATCAAATCGATGCTCCAAAAAAGCTTCACTCGACTTCATAAGATTCTCGTTCTTCCTTCTTTCTCCCCTTTGAATGAACCCATCTCTCTTTACATACTCCATATGCATATGTACCCGCATAAAATGAAAAATTGCAGGACATCATATATTTGAACTCTCCTTTTCTTCGGTCATTCTCTACTCTTTCCGTGGTTTTCGTTCTTGCCTTTTTGTATGGTCTGTTTGAAACGTTTGAAACGGTCTACCATTTGTTGAATTTGTATGTTATAGAAATGTAAGAATGGATTCAAACAATGAAATGTATGGTATTGTTTGAGCCGAAGGGTGGTATACTCCATTTTATACATATGCAGTTTTGCTCTCTTACATGGGCATTCTGTTACGAAAAGGGAAGAAAACCGAGAAGAAAAAAAAATCGAATATAAATTCGTGAGGTCTTTTTCATATGCACAAGTGATGTATGTGAAATATAAGCCCACTGTCAAAAAGAAAAAAAAAAACATTTTTGTACATTTTAGACCTGAAATTTCTTTTCGTAATTTCTATCCCTGATTTGATACAATGTATAGATTCACTAATTGACATTTGCGGCGCCCCATAATATCGTTTCATGTCCACTTCAAAAATTAAATACTTACTCTGAACACTTGATAAAAATTGTCCAATTCATGAATTCAATAATATACGTATCGTGACCTTTTCCACAAATAAAGGACAGCCCTTTTCGTGACGCGCTTGCGTCGAGGCTTGCGTACCTTCAAGTGAAGTGAACAAGTTAGTATAAATATATATATTGCCCAAACCGCAGAGATAAAAGCATCTTGATATTTGCTAGGATGTTCTCGGTATCAAACTCACACACATCACCTAAAGATACAAAGCCGCAGCATCAGTCAGAATAGTTTTTTTATGCTGCGCGAATTCAGATAAGAAGAAAGAAAAGAAGAAGGCGCATATACATGCAAGGGACTCCTGCTTCGCCCTGATGTATGAAAGAATGGAATTGGTCTGGGGTCGATCTTCACTTGGGCTGCGTCTATTTTTATCCCAAAAAATTCGACTGCGGCAAGCAAGAGAGAAGAAGAAACGGAGCAACGAGCAATAATTGATGCACAATGTCGCCGCTCACAAAGTCCTTTTATAGGTATATAACCCAGACGACGACAACGACGGCAACGCCCGTCTGCAAAAAATCCCCTCCTTCTCAATTTGCGAAAATTCGACGACCTCCAAGAGATCAGTTCGCGTGCGGATAATCCCTGATTCATTGCATTAGACTATGTCTGCTCTCAACGCCGATGAAATTGTCTAGCGTCTGTCTTTTGAAAATTTGCGTTGAATTATTATTACCACGGCTGCTGCTCCTTGAGACTGCAGCGAGACCCTACTTTAGTTGTTATATTCATCTGAAAAGACGTCCTCGAACTATTTCGAAGAATTTGAGTCCTATGGATGTGTCTACCTGGGCGACGACGAGAATATTATAGCTTTATCCTCAAGAAGCAACGCGGGAGTTTGGCCCTTTCAAGGGCCACTCGTCTCTTCTTCACAACAGAGGGCGGGAAACTCTCGCGCGTGCGCAAATTTATATTAAGGCCATGCGGTAGCCGTGCAAGCTAAATTTTGTTCCCAGAATACTCAAATTCTTTTGCGATTTGGGCTAAACGACGAGTTGTCGCGCCTTTGTTATCATCCAACTTGAATGGCTCAACTCGTCGTTTAGCCCAAATCGCAAAAGAATTTGAGTATTCTGGGAACAAAAATGTGTGTATATTATAGGTTAGGATGTCCCAGGTGCCCAGTGATTCCCACTTTTCTGCAATATTCTAATGATTTGGGCTGAACATTGAGTTGTCGAGAATAAATCGGATGATAACAATAACTAAACAACTCATCTCAAACTTTGTACCATAAAATTTTTCACATAAGTGGTGAATGGAACTTTACGACCGTGCTGCACGGCTACTGCATGCCCTTAACTACTAACTAATACTGTGGGTCACTGAAACATTTTTTGGCATCCTGCGAATCAGGATCGATCTTTACTCGAAAATGATGCTAAATCGGAATATCTTGGCACTCGATACTGAGTGCTAAAAATTTTCAGGCCATTGACTCTTTTCGGCGAGAGGGTGAATTATCTCTAATAGGACGTATAAAGTTACGCGAAGCCGCACCGATTCCTCTTTCTTTGTGATACTCGGCTTGCAGATTGTCGGCTAGCTGGTTCGATAATAATATGCTGTGGGTTGCCAAGTGAAATAATATATCTAGTTCGCTCTGTTCCTACAGGAATGATGATATAATGTTCGCTCGATATAGGTACGCTGCTCCCGGAAATTTGTTTAAAAATTTATTGTTCCTGAAAAAAAGTGATGTTTTCATGAATTTTGAAGCGAAAGCCTGATGTAGCAGGTTAGGAGGTTACCGCGGTCGAGTATGTTTCCGTTTTTCTCTGATTCTCTTGTGATTTGGGCTTAGAGGTGGTTTGAGGAATACAAGTTGGACAATAACAATTATTCGACAACTTGTTTCACACTTCGAATCATCAAGCTTTTTATGAAAGATGTATTTTCAAGGTCCATGGTCGCGGTGCACGGTGACCAAATCGCTTTAACAATGTCTGGTGTTACTGAAATCTAACTAATTCACCAATTCAGACACCTCCTCTTCATCTCATTTCGTCCTGCCCTCTATCAATTCAAATCAATCAGGAAATTCGAATCGTTCCAATTCACTGAATTCGGAATATTCATCATCAGTATACCATATCGTGTAATCAAATTTTTTCAATCTAGCCACCATTTCCAATAAACTCTCACTCATAAATTGATCCTCCATCTTTCTATAAATATTTAAACGAATATCAATATCGGACGCTTCCTGCTCATAGAATATTCAATCACAATTTCAAACTCAAATATCGAAGATCGACTCTCTTTCTCTCGCGCTCACGAAGAAGAGCAATATTAAAGCTCGACGACCGTATGACCCATTTCATTTCTTCGAGATATATTAAAAAAGATCGTAATTGAATCTTTTATAAACTTTTTCTTGTCCAGTTTCATCTGATACCTAACTTGCCTAATACTACGAGTTCAGTAGTACTTTTACAAGATTGGATACACACAATAACGGTACCTTCCATCAAGTGAGAGGCCAATAAACGGTCGCTATGTCATATACTGATGATGATGATGAAGAAGAAGAAGAGGACCATTTTTTCATTCTTCATCTTTCCTGAAGAGACACGATAGTCACAAATTTAATATTACAATGAGCCCAACACATTTTTATTAAAAATATTAGAGTTATACATACCTGACGACGATGCAGCAACATCAATTCATCTCATACAAAACTTCCTGTGAAAGGGGAAGAAAAATGTGGAAGATGGATAGGCTTTCTAGACCTATGAGCACCTATGCACTTGAATTCCTGATGATATTAGCCGTAATATATAATTTTAAGGTACAGCATAAGGCTTACGAGTTTTAATACCATCACATTCCTGTGTAAAATATGGGTCTAATTTTGTCGTGGAAATTAGAAGCACTGCTCCTGGTAGTAGACGAGAGAGAATGCGAATCGCCTCGTTAACCCGTACGGCTCTACATATAAATTGCAAGACTAATCGTAAATCGATAGAAAAAAAAAACTTGTTAGAAATTCTTGTATAGATCGCGCGCACAAGAGAGAGAATTTTTTTTTTGCATTTTTCTCTTACTACGCGATGTGTACACAAATATACATTTCAGTTTACTTTTGCACCTGTTGCATTGATTAAGACGTTCGATCTTTTTCTGAGGCCTACTTTTCTATTTCTATTTCGTTTAGTGAGAGCTTTGAAAAACTCATATTGGAAGGTTTTCATTCGTTGTACTCACATTTTATTGCGTCGTCCGCTTTGAGAAGGGCGCCAAAAGTAATTTCCTTAATAAGTTTGAGACTCTAGTGATAGAAGTGTTCAATTTATGTATAGCAGGTACTCTGAGCGATTATTTAACGAGCCTTGACTAAGTGATCGTAAAATTTGCACTTGGGCGCATTTTATTGGTTCTTCTGTACTTCACTTTGAGACTACTTTACTTCAATTTAGAAGGATTGCGAAGACGTACCTTTTGAATGAGGGATTTTCATCACGATTTAAAATTCGCACTCAAGTAAATTTAAATTCGCGCCTCAACGATCATTTGATAAAGACCGATTTTGATGATTATAGAATTTAAAAATTCTTCAATTTGTAAAAACTTGGCCTAAAAACTTCACTAAGTCATCATTGCAAATATCTACTCATTGATTCGAACAAATTTATTCTTCCAACAATCATTTTTCATTCATTGACCAGAATGGAAAATTCACGCACCAACCGACTATAAATGAATGTTTATAGCGTGTGAATATACGTATGTCCGTAGAATAACCGTCGACGTATAAAGCTATATTTATGATTCGCCACATGGCTCAAAAACACATATATAATCTACTTTAAAATCAACACGTGCAGCTCGTAACTCTTTCTCTCAGAAATCGCATTCAAAATAGACCTAATGGTGTTTTGCATCATCATCACAAACTCTAACACATCCAAAAAGCACGTGGAAATCATTACTTGTATGCGCTTGCGCGTTAAAATGTAAAACCAAAAAGAGGATTCGT
This sequence comes from Eretmocerus hayati, assembly GCA_029851415.1. Classification (NCBI taxonomy): domain Eukaryota; kingdom Metazoa; phylum Arthropoda; class Insecta; order Hymenoptera; family Aphelinidae; genus Eretmocerus; species Eretmocerus hayati. The sequence goes on along the minus strand of CM056741.1, from coordinate 29,481,387 downwards.
GCAAAATTTCGGTATAGAGCTTATATGCTTATATATTGACATTGAAAATAAACAGATGCCCCGAATCAAGACGATTCCACATATGTATATTTAATTCGTTAGATTTTCCTAGAAACCATCTGGATGATGTTCGATCGATTGATGCAGAAATACTTCCGGGTTTTTCGCAACGTCAGCGAAAACGTTCGAGGAATGTTTTCTAAGCGATTACGCGACGACGAGTGCATCTCTTACATTGATGTTTGAGTTGGAATTAGACTTTTTACGAGCGCGTCATAAGGTTTATGTGAAGTTACGCTTGTTCATGCGTTGGAGTACTTGAGCTTTGAGATTTTTGAGTAAAAATGTGAAGGATTTTTTCATATTTTTTTTTTTTTTTCGAATTAGGATGTAATTTTTTGAGAAAATGTAATATTTTCAAGATGATGGAGAGGCTCTTGATTCTTAGTATTTTCTGTCGTATACTTCGAAATTCGCGAACATCATTTTTGATGATGATATACGTTTCCAGTATTCAGGGAAATAAGTTCTGTTTCCTACTTGCGAAGTGTGATAATGAATCGCTTCGCTGTTAACGTTTTTACACTTGGAAAATTTGAATTTTTCCTACCCAGTGAAATTGTAATTAAAATTGTTTTGGCGATCAATGAAATTATTGAAAGTTTACACCAAAATGGGTGACGAATTCGAACGTAAAACAAAATTATAAAGTATCAATCGACTCGTTTTACTTCTGGCTCATTTTAATTCCCAGAGGCCATACGTTAGCCAAAAAAGCAACGAATAACAGGATAACCCGTGTACTTAGATTTTCTATGTCCATCCATAGGATTTATCTATCTACAATTTTTCTCTCGATCATACTCTCCTTCTGTTTCACTTGCGCTAAACCTCACCGTGTTTTTCGCCCACGCGTCCAATGGCGCTCACCTATATCGTATCACTCAAACTATAATATACCTCTCTCAATCGAAAATCAATTTCTCGCAACGGAATAAGTATGAGTCAAGTTTACCTCATGCTAGAGGTCCCATCGGCTAAAATCATAATTTTATCATCACCATTATAGCACATGTATAGGTAATAACGGATAAAACATATCACGTGTGTCGCCGTATATCACTTTACTGGTTTCTGGACACTCGTTTCCCGCTCTCTGCATCTTTCGTATCATCTGGAGTTCCATCAGTTGCTTAACCACATCGCAGAATTAAATGTAATACCTGTGGTATCCTTACGTATGTATTATATCCTATAGATATATTTACGGTTTACGTAGTAATGTATTATGAGCATCATCACATGCCTGGGGACATCGCAGAAGATGAGAAGAGCAAGACGATATAAACAGTTAGTTTGTCTCAATGCGCGAAAGTATATAATAAGTGTGTCGTAAATGCTGCAACTTGACAACAACTTGGAAATTCTGCTGACTTGAGTCTGCCCGATATCTTGAAAAGTCGTAAAAAGTTAGTTTGCGTACTTAGAACGACGAAAGTAAGGAAGGATTCATGTGTGACTTTGACATAATATCAACTGACGTACAATTTTTCGTCGTACAAAGCTCTTCATCGTTGTTATTTCAAAAATGTGCAACTGATTTTTGTTAAGTCAACAATGATGGAAAATGATTATCATATTTTAATGACTCTGATGATGCATGGTCAATGTCAAAATTATGATATTCATTCGAACGACACTGTCTACTTTGTAGGATAAATCTTTAACACTTTTTCGCTAACCCAACAGATGAGATTAGCTTTGGAGTATTCCTTCTCGATCGTTGTTTATTACATTGTCTTTGGTATTTTAACAAGATAGTGAAAATGACAAGCGGAGGACCTGACCTTTGGATCGCCAATCCTTTCCAAATTTTTTTTACAGTCTTGTATTACCTAGAATATGAAGGATCCAGAGTAACTCCGTCAAATGGGCCTTCTGTCCAGAGCTACAAGCAAAAATGTTAGCGTCGACAGTATATCTATATATATCACTTTTTAACATGGGCCTATATGGGCAATGTTAATGTCATGGGCTGTAACTTTGAACAGGAGGCCCATTTGACGGAGTTACTCTGGATTCTTCATATTCTAGGTAATACAAAACTGTGAAACAATTTTGGACAAGATTGGTGATCCAAAGGTCAGGTCCTTCCCTTTTGAGTATTGTACGTACTGTTGGTCAACACATCTACTGTTAATTTTGTTTAATTCAAAATCTAAATCAGATGTATTTTTTGACACATGCTTCAAATGTACCTCGAGTTGAATTATCTTTCTTTTTTTTTTTCGAAGAATATTCATCAAATCACACGCATTGCTAGTTAGATTCTTATTCTCCCTTCACTCTTCGAAGTTTCCGTACAGCACAGTTAAATTTCCCGCTTCGAGCTGATATGCTTCTGCAAATCAGCTATATCACACTTTGAAACATCAGAACACTTATATATCACGTTCAACACTGAAGAGCGATCTCAAAAATCGAATGGCAAACGTCTAGGTATATACTACAAAGAGATTATACCAATATACTACCTCCGATATTTCTCAATGAACCTCGTCTCTCGATTCATCTCTCCATCTTCCTCTTCATCCACATTCATCCACAATAACCTCCGTTGAGCGTCGTATGTGAACAAAATCTAGGTACTCTATATAACTTGACTTGAACATGGGGAAAAAAATCATACTCCAGCACGTCGATAGCATATACCTACAATGATGTGCATCGATGCGCAAAAGAGCAAATTGCCGATATAAGTGCATGAGGAACTATGTATACCTATGTCTATGCAGTCAGTCACCCCCTCGAGATAGATATAATACCTATAATACTTCGATAGTCATATACTGTCTCGAATCGAATGAAAATATCGTTCATGCATGCGATCAAGAGTATCCATATCTATTCCACATTTTACCAAGAAGTTCTCTATACCCTCGATATACTTGAGAGAATAGCATCACATCATACATACAGAGAAGAGGAGGGGAGTAATAGAAGAGGAAATGCGGAAGCCATATAGCTAAATCATTATGTCTGTGGGTCATCGGCCTGTAAATGTGCATATTTCTCACCCACACTTGCACCCACACGTATCATCATCACAAACCGCGCGCACGTGTAATAATATGTAGAGTGTATGATATGAACACAAGTGGTTATCTCCCTACGTCACGTGTGGCTGCATCATATACACCGGATAATATCCTCCTCAGAAAAGAAGATTAAGAATATTATATAGGTGTATTGAGGTGTACTTGGCAATCCGTTGCAACTAAATGTATAACAACTCAGAGGCCATCAGTATTCGTATAAGCATTTAAATTTTCTTCGCCACTTTTCTTCATCCCCTGCGGCCGGACGGCAATATATGGGAGATTCCGATAAAAGTGCGATTTTCTGTATTCCGGGCTTTCTCGAGTTTCTTCTCCTTGGAATGGACTTTATAGTAATCTTCTGGGGTATATTCCATTAGTGTGCAACTATGTTGATAGTTTTTAAGACGAGGCCAGCGTTCCTGTATTTTATAATGCTTGATAAAAAAGAGGGTCAAAATGTCAATTCCATCTCCTGCAGGTAGCCTATAACTTGGATTTTTGAGTTCATCACGACGCATTTGCGGAGTCAAAAACCCCTACATATATATCCATTGACTCCTAATTGTATGACTTCAAATAACATAATGTACCACACTTTGCGAATTCAAATCAAATCGCCCATCAGCTCGAGCACAGCTCATCGACATTTTGAAGACGACTTTGCACTGAAACTGCTTGCACAGTACCAATCAGCTCTGCAAAGTCCCCAATCGTTTATTGGACCTTTCTAACCAATGAGGTTGATTTCTAAATACCCAAGGACCTAATCCATGTGCAACAGTATAGCTGAAAACTCGAATCCCCATCCGAAACTCCTCAGCTCGATAAAACACATTTTCTTGCAATATTTGGTTGCCGTGGAGATGTTTTTTGAGGACGAATGTTCTTTTCAACTCCCTCTGAGACCCCTTGATCTTTACAAAACTTCGTTTGGCTCCAATTTTGAATTACGTAGCTCCAAATACTTAATTATTTTTCTACCCAAATGAGTGGAATTCTCAACAACCACATCGAGTCACCGAAGCTCCTCTAAAGATAAAATAATTTTTTGATCCATACTACTCTTCATGACGATTTTGGCCCCAAAAAATCCTCTTTTCGGCGGAATTACTTATATACACTTACACTTACTGTGCAAGCGTATATCCCAAGACGCTCAGCCAGCAACGCTTGCAAATGTGTTAGATATCTACCCACATCAACGGACTCGTCTGTTGCTATCAGCGTATAGATATATAATTCTCTGCTCTGCTGCTCTTCAAGCATCGATCTTTTTTACCCGCTTGACGACCAGGTCGCGCAACTCTTCTTGTTTTACCATCAAAAGCTTCCTCTGTTGCCATGTGATACCTGATGGTTCACGTGGTGGTGAAAATGAAGAGTTCAAGAAAGAATTGGAGGTTTTATGAAGTCTGTGAAATCTTATCTACGAATAATATCTATTCTGTAAAAACCGTGTGAGTTTGTAACTTGTTGGATCAGAAACAGTGACATCTCTATTTACTGTTTTCCATCAAAGTTCCAAAAACGTAAATTACTATATGTACTATTGACAATACATCTTCAGCGCTGAATCATTAAACAAAGTGAGCCGGGTTCTGAGGAAGTGCTTGATGTTTTCATCCCACCAGATCTGCTTCAAATAATCATGAAATGTTGTAGTAGGGAATATACATATAAATTCCCTTCTTTGAAATATATACCTCTTCCACAATGTTAATTAACTTAATTCAGGGTATAATATTCTAATGACACACAATCTTCATAAGGAAGTTTATTAAACTATGTTGCAGAAATTTTTATTACGGCGTTATGTTAAATTAGATACCTACATTGTTTCGTACTCAACTTGATGAACATGAAGGGTTGTTCCATTGTGGGAAGAGGATAAGGATGGCTTAGTCGTATAAATGCGCCGCAGGAGGAACTAACATCATAATACCCTTTACCGCTGATCAACTTCCTGAATTCCTTTAATTCCTATTATCCCTGATCATAATTTTCATCAAGCCCATTTACTCTTTCTCTTCCTCATTCGTTTCTTTCACGCATTGTTCGTCTCATAAAACGACATCAGTTCGTTAATCAGTGAAAATTTTACCCGTCATCAGACGTATAAATTAACTTTTCCATTTGATGCAATGTCTTTTCCATATTTTTTTGTTTTTTCTTCTATCAACGCATCTTCAAACCTCTCTCCGAGGTTGTTTTGTGGGATGTACAGTTTGAGGTGGTTTCCAAACTACTGGTGAAGCTACTGGAAGGCACTCATGAAAATTCACATTGGTGTCGGACGAGATTCGAACCCTAGGTTGCATGTTGATGCAGATGATTATTCCAATTTTCTAAAATCGCATCATTATCAATGTATATGATTTTGGTTTCTCAATCTGAGCTCGTCTATGGCTATATAGTCTCTGAGCATCCCATGGACAGTGAAAAATAATAGAATCTCTAGAGAATTTATTCGGCAAACAATGTCTGTCTCATCTACTTTCAATTTTGTTTGCCTTGCATTTAATCTTCACTACACCATATAGAGAGTTCACTTTCTGCTAAGTCGATAGCAAAAACTTCATCACGTATAGTTGCTCTTTATCGACTCCTCATTTGAAACGATGTAAATACTCAACATTGTATTATAGCAATTCCACGTGAGAGTGAATACTCTTTTTAAAAACTCTGGAATGACTCATTGTTGCAAATGAGAAGAAAAAAAAAAGAAAAAAGAATCTCTTCCGAAAGCAGAATGTACGGAATTTCCGGACGCTATAATTTGCTCTTCCAGCGAGCTTTTACTATGCACTATGATATGCAATTTCCGATGCGACGGAATTTGCTTCTCTCTCCCTCAATCTTTCGCAATTATATGCACCGCAATGGAAAACTGAAACTCTCATCAGAAGCTGGGGAATGTAAAGAGACCGAATCTGTAGTATCCAGTTAGGATGTATGTACATACATGAATCAGTCGCAAGAGCAGTATTGAGAGTGCACGATTTAACCTAGAAACAGTCGTATACAGCCTTGATGATGTCGATGATGTTGCTGCATTAGCTGCACCTACCACATGCACGACTTTTTTTTTAAGATGGTTGCAACTGTGCACGTTTATTTACCTCTCTAAACCTATTGGAGTGAATTCTGACTTTAAATGAGTGAAATTTGACTCCAAGTTTTGAGTCGGATATGTGCGATTCACCTATGAGCCAATCAATACTCTAAACCGGAGTCAAATTTCACTCCAACTTGAGTCATTAATGTCTACTCTTGGAATCGAGTCAGATTACCAAACTAATGGGATTGCCATAGTTCTTGCAAGAGAACTACTTCCATGGCATGTCGAAAAAAGATTCCGAATGATCACGATAAATCTTCAATCATTGATAAAATATGAAGAGATGATCATTCTGAGAATTAAGGATCATCTGCTTTGGTCTCTGTTGAGGATTCGAACCGTCGTCCTCTTGATTTCTAGCCGACAATTGTAACCATTAGACCAATGTCTTCTATTACACGTGTAGATCAAAATGTGTATGTATGGGTGTTGTACACGATCAATGAATATGTTTCTTGAAAATATTCAAAAGAAGTTTCGACGAAGAGCTCGGTTGATGCACCAACATTTCCGACGATTCAGAATTCTTCCAACCCTTGCATAAGTGGATTGGCAATTTATTTTAGAACTTTATCCTAACCTATAAAAAATCTTCCCTTCATCTTGACTGAATAATTGAGTGAAATGCAATACTGTTGTAAATTCAGTCACCATGAATCAATTTTCACTCAAGTATGAGTCATTTTGTGTTTCACTCTTAGCTTAGAGTCAAAATTTCACTCCCAATGGATTTAGTGAGACCGATTGAACAAATGCATGAACCTTCTATATACAGTGTGCAAACTTGTATTTGATTTTTACCATCCCCTAGTTCAAATTTTGATTTGTTACCATTTTTTAATCCTGCTCACACAGATTCAACTACATCTAAAATTCTCTAATTCCAATACTCACATCTCATATATGTCTGTTCATGTCGATTTGTGGCTATAGCTAGCCACAAATCGACATGAACAGAAAGTTGTGTTCGACAATAAAGTATACATAACCTCGTGTGCGGTATTTTTTGACTGTATTGTGTGTGGGTGGCGAGAGTTAAAGCAATGCATAATCCAAAATCCACCAGTATAGTACAGGCTCTGAATACAGCACCCAAGCGTATCGTCTCGCTTTCTCTGACTATCATTTGCCTCGTGTGAGTTACTCACAGTATAGCACAATTCACTATGCCAAGTATTTTCGCTTAAAATAGCCTCGAGATCGGCAGTCGATATCGCATCTTTCGATTGTCTCTCGCACCTGGTCATATCATCATTGTGTATAAACCCGGAAAAAGTTCTCATATCGTGGTGCACCGTAACGTATATTTTATCTATAGGTATATAATATCTCAGTGCCTCAATCTTGAAAATCTCAAGTTGAAAGAGAGTGCATACACTATAGTATACAGCCTTTTGGATGAGAGATTGTAGTAGTGGGGAATCATTAAAAATTACCGTTCGCTGTATATAAGGTAGTGGTAGATGCACCACTACACTGTGCATTTGATACTTTCCAAAAGGTCTCTTCTGACACATGAGTGATGTTATCTGGAAAAATAATTTCGTCATCAGATTCTCACCATCAAAAAAAGTGTTCATATACAAAAACGAGGTGAAAACATCATCAGATCAGAAATCTTCAGTATACGAAAATGTGTGGGAAACTTGGAATTTTTTTTTCTTGTTTATACCGGGAGCTTTGTAGCGTTTGAAAAAACGACCATTCAAAATTCTCGACAACCGCGTATCGGAAAGCTTTTAAGAATCCGATACCGGTTTTTATTATCGTTTGATTAGCATAAAATCCAATGCTCTCTAAACTCATGGACGACAAACAAAGTTCAGTTCAATAACTCAATACACAAGAGAGTGATGCTCCGAGAATGTCCATCCAATTCTGACTCTGAGACATGTATTTTCAAACTGGTGGCGTCCAAAGTATATAGAGAATGAGTTCAATGCCAGATTCGCCATTCTGATGATCTGATTCGAAACTCAATCCGAGGCTAATGAAGGTCGAATTCGAACAGCTACACTGACGTGTATTATATGAACTCCGTAAAATTCACATATAAAACTACAGTTGTACAGTCATTATAAAAGATCCATCAAAGCTCGTTTCTATTGATGTGAGTGTGAGTTTAATACACACACACACACACACACACACACACACACACACATCTCTTGAGGCTCGTGAACTTGCAAAAACTCCACCCATGATTATACCGTTATACTTTATAGACACTATCGAACTAAGATAGTCGTGAATCAATCGGAAAATGAGCCTCTCTCAACTTGAATACGTCAAACGACCTGAACTTGATACATACTTTGAGTGTATAAACACGTGTTTTAATTGCAACGCCCTCGGGCAAGGCCTTTTCACACGTTTCTAAAATCGACCATCTCTTTTGCAATTATTATTAACGTTCAGAGTTTTTTCGGGGCAAACCTTGAACTACAAACCTCGAAAATGCTGCGTGAAAGTGATTTCTATCGCATACTATGATCTTATTTAGGTTAGTCAATCTCTTTGAGATTGAAATCAATTGCGGGAAAACTCATCATTCATGATGATATGAACGGATAATGTATATCCATACGCATACTCAAGCTCTAATTTTCTTTGTATAAACAATGGAGTCTTGTTAATATGAAAATCAAGGTCTCGCCATATGTATATGTTAGTTTGATTCTGCTGAGCGGTTTCATTCATCTAGAGAAATGTAGAAAATCAAAAATGTCAGTGATCATCGACATCACAAAAAATCTAGTTTTTCTTTGTTCGGTTCTTTTACAAAATTTTGTTTCACGCTTCACCCTTATATTCCTACACCCACACTAATTTAAAATACTACCCACACCCACACTATGCCATCAATCACACCCACGTCACACATGTAAAACATATTCTCAAACCACTACACATACACACACACACACACACACACACACACAACTACATCGTAATAATTTTTCATCTTATATTCTCCATACGGTTTTACTGGTCATTTATTATTTAACGGGTTCTCTCGTAATGTATCAGGTACGTGTGTGTGTGCATGTGTGTGTGTACATTGCAGCTTTGGTGAATGGCGCGCCTGTCTTTTAGCTCAATTATTCCTTTTTGTGAAGCACACTTACATTGAGACTTTTTAGTACACAGATCTTATACGCCAGCTTTGCTTCTGTAGCACATTGACGCGGCTGCTCTTGCAACTCTGCATCGGTGAATACCGAGTTTTGTGTTATATACAGCCGATGAAAGATTCATGAGGCATATATATATGTGTATGCGGCGCATATAGCCCTGGGACACATTGTTTTCGAAATTTTGTACGCTTCATTATACCCATGCACGTATGTAGGTATGTACGTGCATGATAATCGACTGATATGTGCCATGAAAAATATGCACATATATACAGACTTTGTAGTTTGCGACATAATGGGAACGCGTTGAAGAGTTTTTGGGCCTGTTTCTCAATTCTCTTATGTGAGAGTGTGTATCGGCCCTGTTGTTGTCTGATGCGTATGTAACGTGAAGATGATGGCTGATGATGAAGTGAGGTGCTTGATTGAAGAGGTAACAGGTACATTCGAAGGATATTCGATCATATTCTTCGTGATATGTATAAGGAGGATGAGGGTATTAGGGTACGTCCACAAATGAACGAAAAAGATGCGCAAAGTGCGCTTTCTGATTTGTTTCGATTTTTGGGTATCTGCACGATCTCTTTGTATCCGAAATGAATGATCAACCCTTAAGGCGATGCGGTCACCGTGCACGCTGAACTTTGTTCACAGAACTCTCAAAATCTTTTCCATTATGGGCTAAACGACGACTTATCCAGGCTTTATTATCATCTAACTTGGCCTGGATAACTCTTCGTTTGGCCCAAATCGGACTAGATTTTGAGAGTTTTGTGAACGAAAATGTGCCAATTTGTAGGTTAGAAAGTACCCGCGGGCAAGTTATTTCCGTTCATTAGTGATAGTCTTGTGATTGGTATTAAATAATGAATAGTCCACTAAAATTCAGATGATAATACGTAATGGACAAATCGTCTCCGACTTCGTTCGGTGGAAATTTTTTGATTTGCATCCAAATAAGATATAATTTCCGGGTTGCACGGCGACCGCATCGCCTTAATGAATTATAGAAATGCTACCAGCTGCATCACCACCAGGTGGCGACACTGTTGATCTCAAAAGGGTGGCCATTCGCTATTTCAATAAGCCATCCTTGCGATTGACAGTGTCGCCACCTGGTGAGTAGCACCTCTTATTCACATGTGATATAATCTTGAATCATTTAAATTAGGTCACAAGGTGGAACTTTTAAATTACTGATATGTCTTTTGGGGGTCAAAAATCTACAGAATTAAATTCAATGTTTCTTTGATACTCGATTGACAAAGATTCCGAGCGCGTATGGGGTTCAGGGTCTGCTAAAATTTCACAAATTCGATTAATGTCTGAAAATAAATTTTGCACTCCCCAAAAGTGAAGACACGTTTCGTTTGAGTGATTCATGTGTCATTACATAGCGTGTTCATTCGTGGACATACCCTTATGAAAATGTGTTACAAACTACTTGATCGATGATCCGCGAGATGGTATTTCTCTTTCGAATAGATATACCATTTAAGTTTTTAGATATCCAGATATTAGATTATATATATGTGTGATGCATGGTAAAGTGAGGAATGAGGCGACACTATATATACATATGGGCATTTCATTACATTCTTGAAAGTTGAAGGCTGTCCACATCGTTATTTTTCTAATGTATGTAGTACATAACTGCGCTTGTGTTTTAACTCGAATGAGAGCTCGTTATATGCGGTAATGAGATATTGCGTGTATGTTATACTCGGTGAAATATCGTTATATATATATATGAGCGAAATTATTACGCATAGTATAGACACAACGAGATTTCCTCGTCATATAGAAAGGATTGCAAGCATTTCACGAGAAAATGATGGCTGTATTATCAATAAGTGGAGCAAAAACCTCTTCGGACGCGCGATGAAAGATAAAGATGTTATAATTAGTTTATACTATACCGACACCGCCTTCTTTTTTTTTTTTCTTCGCTAATTAATGTTCTATGTTACTCTTGCATCGTTTGCCGGTACCCACGTGTTTATATGTGTTATAAATTCTATAAATAGAATTGGTAGCCAGTTTGAATGCACGCGATCATTTGAAATCAATTATATTTGCTCTTTTCTGCACTACTTATCAATATATTATATGTATGAGTGTGTATGGGTATTCAATATCTAGTGAACAGTGAAGTTTCTTTGAAAACGATGCTACTGAGGAACAACGACCACCGTGGAGGAAATAAATTTTTCATGTAAGAATATTCCGTTATCGCGCGAGTAAGCATTCATGTGTGTCTGTACAATTGCGGTAATAAGAGAAGGAAAAGAAATCGATGTGGGGTTTTGCATCAGTGTTCGTAGCATTCAAAATCCAAAAATAGAGAATAGCATTAGTAGGTATAGTATTGGTAATTTCGTACGCGCGTTGACCCGCATTGATCTCTCACATCTATCTATATAACATATGTCTGGGTATAGTATATAAGTTCAATTAATGATTGCGCAAGCTCTGATACGCTTAGCGACAGGTGTATCGATCAATTTTGGCCACATGTGTGAATTCAATCTCATTGTAGGTATATGCAGAGGTGTAGAATTTTTACGATCTAAAATTTGAGCATGTTAATTCGCTCGCTGGGAGTTGAGGCTGGAATTCATAGTCGTTAATCCGAGATCAGGATCCGCGGAATTCGGAGCGCTGCGATCGCCATGGCGAGGCGTTTTACATCTGGGCACAGCGATCGCAGCGCTCCGAATCCACCTATCCTGATCTCGGATTAACGACTGTGAATCCAAGCCTCAAAGTGTGCTGCTGGTGGATATTTACCTCTTGAATGAATCGTTGATTCTCATAGTTCAAACGATCAAAAAGGTGAAGAGAGGGAGGGGGAAGGGGAATCCATAGTTCTGTTCACTTCAAATCGTGAAACGTACAGTATGTACACTTATGTTGGTGATGATAATTTCTGGTTTTCAATTCGATGCAAGTTGAGTGTACGCGATGTGTGTATACGTTTGGTTGAGAGAAAAACGTCCCCCATGAAAAATCTCCGGACGTCGCACGGGATGCGTCCACTCAATTATTAGCGTCATCCGCTCGGAAGTACACCATAGTGGCGTGCAAGCGTGACGAAGAGCTGCACTCACTGATTTGGAGTATATACATAACCTATAAGTATGAAAGGCAAAGCTATAATGCCCCTCACTCGTTACGCTTGGTCGTATCATCAGTTGTATACTTTATTCAAGTTGACCCTCTAACCTATCACTCTACACCAATGCTCTCCTGATTTTTAACAGAAATTATTAGCAATTGTTGTATATTCATCATGAAGGTGGTACCCGAAAATAGTTTGTCCTTATCCCCCTGAAGAATTTTTTGAAGTATTATTATTAATTGAAGTTTAATGAAAATTCTCACTGGAGTCCAATTATCTCGAAGCCATTCACAATGATGGTTATGGGCGAATTTCCTAGTTTTAGTGAATATACCCTAAAGTCGCAATGAAAATTCAGTGACCTTGGATTTCGAACGGGTCCTCGTCACTGAAGTTTAAGTAAGTATCATTGATGAAGCAGCAAGACGATTCACTGAATTTTTAGTGCTTTAAGGGTCCCAGCAGACCGTGCATGTTCTCTGAACTTTAAGTTGGTAACACTGCCATGAAGTTCCAACGAAGCTCACTGATTTGCCAATCAGTCACACTAAAACTTGAAAGGATTTGATCCGCGGATATGAGCGCGATGCAAGATACCCTTGCAGCACTGAATTTACAGTGACTCGCGAGGTGACTCGTCGTAACTGATTCATTAATGATGCTCACTCAAATTCAAGTGACGAAGAGGCGTCCAAAACTCAAGGTCACTAAAGTTTCATCATGATTTCTGTGTATATTCACTAAAATTAGTATATTAGCACTGAAATCATCAGTGGAGATGGTTCCAAGATAAACTGAACTACGGTAATGTCTCACTCATGAACTCGGAGAAATTTTTGATATACTTAGGTTTTCTCATTTTGATAATATAAATGCTTTGTTCCTCATTCATGATTATTTTTAGCTCTGTTTTGGATAGTGACACCAAAATCTAGAAAATATTGCAATTTCTTTTGACTATTTGGTTGAGTAATCACTTACATTATTCATTAGTATCCTAGCTGCTTTTGGACGCATCATAATTCAGTCTCATTCTAACCTCTTAGGATCAAAGCATCTTCATGTCATCTTCCAGATTTCTCTTATAGGTGTGTTATTTTGAAAAACGAATGAATGAACCTCTCTCTCGATTCTCGCGTGACTCTGTACATGTACAAATTTAGTCAAACATAGAGAAGATTGTTGATTTTGTGTCGAGAAATTGGATAAAGATCCAATCACCTTTAATGCTATAATGATCGTATAGCAAATTGATACGACCTCAAACTACCCCCGTAACGGCAATGACCTAACGCTCTTATACTGATTCACAAGGATTAATCGAAGAATATGTATCGTACATATACACAAGAGCTTACCACACAGTTTACATCGTGTAAAGCACCATCTCTGTTACCAAGCATCAATTTACCCCTCAATGAAATTTTCTCAATGAATCTCAATATCGTCCACTACACATTCTTGCAACACTCTCAACTCGAGCTATAGGTACGACCGCGTTGCAATAAGAAAAATTTTCACGTTTCTTCATAAATTCTATTTCCTGCATAGTCAATTCGTCTAATACGTAAACTCTCTCGTAGTCCAATTTCTATAACCTAATAGATACACCGCCAGCAACGACTTTATACACTCACATAGTCTATATTAGAGAAGAAAATTGCTCAGCTTTAGTTGATTCAGCCTCTCCGCAGACATATACTTTAATTATATCTGCAATTTGAATTTTTTACTCGACTCCAACATCGCTACAAAAATATACTCCTTACCCGCATTAATACATTTTCCACTCATCGGAAGTTATGATATTCATATTGGGACTTCCCTTGAGATCATCATATTATCCAGTTATTCATTTCCCTAGGGAACACTTCTCCTATATATCTATTATCAAGAGAAAGCGCAAGAGAGGAACGATGCGATGCTCGGTGTCGCGTATACCTATATACGAGGAATTATAAGCGTCGTCGTACAAGACAAATGGCAGAGCAAAGTTTGTGTCCTGATGTTAAAATTGAGATGAAACTTGATTAAAGTTATACCGTTGCTGCTGATGCTGATTCTGATGCTCTTTTGCATATATTGTGATTTTGTGATATTTGAATGCGCTCTTGGGTATATATACCTAAAGATTGGTGACAAATCGTGACCCAGGTTAATTAATTCCTTCTTCCGACTATTACTGGTATAGGTTAGTCCGTTATGATGATGCGGTGGCTTAAAATTATATTTATGGTCTCGGCAGGTTCCTCTGAGATGAAACATCGATGTGTTTGCATTTTTTGTATACACGTTAAGTATACGGTGAGAAAAAGTATAGTATAACGGAGAATTTCAAATATTTGAGACGGTTTTGTAAAATACACACGTGATGATAATAATCCTGGCACACTACCGTCAATCCAAAAGTCAATTTTTAAAATGATGATTATTGCTTATTCGGGTCAGTAGGGCATTCAATTTTCAAACCCATAAGTCCTCATTTGTTGAAGATTTCACTTTTCTATGTCAGTTCCTCAATAATCAGAACTGATCCCAAAATCTTTTTCAATTGTTTACAGTCTTTTTCTTTTTAAAAATTTGAATGATTGGAGAAAATTTAGTTGAAATATTGGCAATTTTCATTCATTCGTGTGAGAATCGAACTTTCCCGTACAAATCTTCAAATTCCACTAAATCCACAAAAAACACGAAACCCACAAATGTTACTTCTATAGTAAGTATCTTAATGCGGTTACCCATCAAAATTCGAATTTTTTTTCTTTGTCGTCGCTTTCTTACACAAGAAATACCACCATAACAATGAAAGACTTACAGATGCTCAGCACAGCTGTTGAAATTTCGAAATCTTTTTAAAACATCTCCGAATATCTCATGAATCTTATAGAACGAACCTAATCTAATACCTTCAACGTATTACCGAACACGAATAATCCATATAACAAACTCAATTTTCTCACTCACTCATTGCCCCAGCAGTTAAAATATTTGATGACTGTTGTCGATATGTATGCTTCTATATCTACTTACAACAAAACCCATCGTGCGCAAATGAAATTCTTGATGGTATAATATATCGTCGAGTAAAATGTTGATGCAACACTTTAACAATGTATAAGATTTATAGAGCGATGCAGATATTATGTAATTGGATAATATAAACGAAAAAGAATCATGGAAAGAGAGAGAGAGAGAGAGAAAGTTGCCGTGTTTTAGAGAAAACATCATAAAGAGTAATTTACGAATATCTGCTCGAATATGTACATAGAATACACCAAACTGCGAATGCAGCTTTTTTATTGAATTGGTGGCATTATTCAAGGTAACTTTTTTCCATCGTCTTACGCTGGTTGTTGTTGTTGTTGTTGGGGGTCAGTCTTGTCTTGGCTCAGGTAAAAAGGCAAACGCTCCAGTGTATAATAATACCTATGTACCTGTATGCTTGTAAATTTTGCAATACTCGTTGTGTTCTGCAATTCGTGTCGATTGCTTAGACCTTATGTCTAACTATGCATTGCAACAACTTGAGTCAGTGATGTATACTTTATATACAAGTGATGGAAAATATTGACGTATTCGAGAGTATAATGAAAGATGAGAGACCATCCGACTTTTTATGGGAATCAAGGTCATGATAATGAGTGAAATCAGTCGTCGAGTATAGTGTATTGAATCATACAAATTATAGTAGTCTCAAAAGTGCAGGTAATTACTTAATTAAAAATGAATTTGAGGTTAGCTTTATAATTTTTCGCACAGTTGAGTTTCAAATTGCGACAAATAAACACCATACTCTAAGGCGTCATACTGATGCACAATTTATACGGAATATTCATTCCCATTCGGTTCATGATCTTACTCTATCTATGCTGGCGTTTCGAGCTGTGATTCGAGCTAAATGTACTCTCTCGTACTTATATTGGCACAATATCCGATTGAACAGAACATATACCAGAAAATATGCGGAATACGAAAATATCGAAGCGCAAATAATACTGTCCCTTTCTCTTTTGTCATCCTCATTGTAATCATCATTATTATAATCAAAATCTCGATCTTACCATACTTCATTATTATACCTGCCGGCTATATATAATAATAATAATAATATCATTCGCAAATCGTTTCGTCCTCTTACACTCTTTTCCTCTTATATTCATGTGAATGAGAGCATAATTTACTTGGTTGCCCATATACATATAACCATCGTCATGATGAGACTGAAAATGAAACTTTCTCCCGCGGACGGGAAAAAAAATTGGTGTCACGAGTGACGAAGAGCATTATCAGATGGGAATCATATGTGTGTGTATAGGTATGGGAGGTATAGGTTAGGTATGGTTTTATATATGGAAAGCTATTCGTCCGCTCCTTTTTCCGGACTCTAGATACTTCCGCTTTCTGCCCTTCGTTATCTTCCTGACGCGTCCTGATTCAAAATTGAGTTCGCGGATGACTTGTATGGTTGTGTGTGTGTGTGTGTGTGTGTGTGTGTGTGTGTTTGCGAGTTCTCATAATAATGACGACGATCAAGGCGCTCCCATATAGGTGAGTATACCGGAAAGTCGGGTCGCACTTCCGCCTATATTACAAACATGGCGCGACCACTTGAGAGGTAAAGAGTATGTTTTTTATATCGATACGTGAGAATTGTAATAGTTTTATTGTTGTGTAATAGTGAAATAGTCATTCACTTTAATTTTTGCTGTGATCAACCCTTGAGCTTTTATTCAATTGTTCAATTGATAAGATCTCCTATTATGATCATTGTGTTTCTGTATTTTAGGTTACTTTTATTGGATAATTGGGCGTTACGAATCTCAATGTTTTCTCAAGATTCAAATACTGCAGCAACCAAAATAATGTTTGTGATTATGATTCCAAAATTTCGAAGGTGTTTACGGTTACATGTATCATACGCCATCAAATTTCTCACCAATACAAAATCCAAGCTTATTAATAACTTCCAATATACATTGTTGATAACAACTTTCAAATAATGATGACAGGCGTTATTTTGTGTGACTATCCTTTCAAAAATTTCTTGACCATACAGATTTGAGCGTCCACCAAATTGTGACACCAATCATAATAGATTGATTTTATCTATCTAACACCTGCGATATAGTCTCTCGATATAAACACCTGTACCATACTCTAGGCCAGTCTAATACGGATATGAATGACTTTCTCTATCATTGACCCGATATGCGGCGAAAGAGATGGTGACCACATATGTAGTATCGTATGAATGAATCATCATCTATGCTATGTACATACGATTTAAAAAAAAAAAAAGTTCTGCGGTTTAAGTGGAAGTCGGAAGTACAGAGAGCTTATATATTCCCTACAGTTTCTTGGAAAGGAAAGTCCCCCGATGTCCAGTTACACCAGTTTTTTTTCTTTTTCCTCTTTTTTTTAATCCGGATAGTGGTATACCCGCAGAGTTCCCGCATTATGTTACCAACATGGCAACCATTACAACTGTCGCTTTATAGTGAACCACTAATACATCCCAGATAGCAATACTCTCAGGGACGGTTTCATTCATCGATGCAATGTTTCCCCGTCTTTTTTCAAACTTTTCAGAGCTTTTCTTTTCTACTCACCAAATAACATACTGTATCGTTTGATTCATGTTTACGAGTGGACGAACTGTAAAAATTTCGTACGAGTTGGCTCGGATGCTCGACTATATGGATGGTGGCATATATAATACTGTACTTTGGGAATCTCTTTCTATACGGTGGGCTATACTATAGCATTAGCAATTTTTGTGTGGGATTCCGAAAGTGCATTACGGTGTATATGAGCGAGGATAGAGGCGGGGGTGGATTTTCTACGGCAACAACAGTAGCACAGCTTTCCCCGTTGTTATACTCGCGGACACAATGAGGAGTGCACATAGCTCAAATGAGAGAGTGCTGTTTCTTTTTTCTCTCGTCGTTGGGTAAAAATGTCGCATAGAGAAAGGAAGAGAGGATAAAAGACAGTGGAAGAATTGTTATTATAGTTTGCAACATTAGCTTTGTTTGGTTCATCAGTATTGAATAATTCCTTGTGTGTTTTTGTGAGATATGAAACATAGCTAGTAATGATAGAGAGCATATTTTGGGTAGAATTTGAGATGAACATGAGATAAGTTGTCAGAGCATGCCCTTAGTGTGCCTTCGATCAAAGGATTCGTTCCAAAGATGCATAGAACTCAAGAAATCAGTGATTCACATTTCTTCGAATAGCAATTCGAGTATAGGTTTATTCAATGTTAAGATTCTCGATGAGAGTGAAACATTTGGAAACTGACTAATTAGCTTGCGCATGAAATTTTCAACACTCCTGTGTTGCTTGACAACATGTTTTCAATGAAACTGGAAGGAAATATCAATAATTCAAATGTTACGAGTCAACTTTTCACTTTAGCTGAACAGCGAGTACTGACAGTTAATGAACAGAGACACTCACCGTTGCATCATTTGCTCTGCTTTACTGATTACATGAGAATATCAGTATGATTATTATAATAACTCCAACATATTCATCTAAATTTTGTCCTACACATGAGGAAAAGATCAGCGCTAAGTCATAAAAGAATAAAAACTTGGTCTGCGCTAACAGGTTATGCATTCTATCCATGTTCACTATATAGATGTACTTTGAGATCCTCATACCCCAAGCCAAAACTGAATGAATAATCAATCAAATTTTCACACTCTATTACCTATTCTAATGGTTCATGTAGAACTTGACCCTATCGACTATACTTCATTTTTTAATTTGAACTCCCTGCATCAGTATTGAGAATGATCTCATCAATCATCTCATCCACCACCCAACACACAAATAACATCCAACCCACGACCCAAAACTTTCCTCATTTAATAACTAACCCCTCCCCCTTGCTCTCCAACACGTAATTCAATGGCATATCGATTTTGGTCAGTTATACAAACTCTCACTCTCACCTCTCGAGGCGGGTATGTATATAGGAACACTAAAAAAATATCGGTCCCCGTAAAAAGAATCGATGAACTCGATCGTTCCCACGGGGCTTTTGAATCATTCTTCTTATCCATTTGAAAATAAATACATACAACACTTTAAACAGAGTATTAAGTATATCGAAAGTCGTGCTGAGAGTAAAGTTTTCACCATCTGCACCAAACCTTCATGAAACGATCCACTAAAAGATTCCGCGAGTAATTACTTTCGGTAAGAGAGTCATATATATATATATATATATATATATATACACATACACACATCTTTCTCTACAACTTACACCAATATATACATAAGTGGTGCAGGTGAAACTGCATCTCGATATATCGTCTGTCTCACATTCACGAAATCGATCGCTCAGAGTAGCTCAAGTGTATGTATGTATGTATGTATGTATATTGTACAATACACAATCTCTTATAAAAGTGAATTCAGTCCTTACTTGTGTGTCACACGCAAGCGAAAGTAGCTTCGCATATACTCGTACTTTTGATTTCTGATTCTATAGACTCAGACTCTCTTGTAAATGCACTTGTGTCACAGACACATCTCACTCGAAATTTTTTTTTTCTTTTTTCTTCCTCTCCTTGAGGGCTTAGCAACACGCATATGTACAGATATATATTATATATAATGATAATAATACAGAGACGAAAAGATTTTGAAGTAGGTGAGGACCGAATTTTCCAAGGTGTAGAGAGAGAGAGAGAGAGAGAGAGAGAGAGAGAAATCTGGCTCTGTAGGTCAAAAACATAGGGGAGAGTGGGGCGAATTAGGACAGGTTTTGCAGTGGGGCTATCTGGCGATACTTGGGGGTAGGCACGCTACGCGACTTGAAAGTTCAACTATTGAATATATTGTAAAAAAATTTTCAGACCTCCAGGTCACCGCTCTCATAATTTTTTTTGAAGTTTGAGAAAAAAAATCTGTCCTAATTCGCCCCGCGTTTGGGGGCACTTTAGGACAGTTTTGGGGGCAAATTAGGACAGCCTTTGAAGATCGAGGTATATTGCAATATTCCTCAACTATTAGAGTCGAGTTTGCTCACCAAAACATGTAGTAGTAACCCTAAATACAGGGGGAAACTCGCTCGCGACCTTTACATCCTCCTAGAGCCTCAGCAAGCGAGGGATTTTTGTGTCATTTTTGAACATTATCGAAATAGGCGCTTCATTGGCGCACTATCGTCTTCAGCAACCAGTAATCGATTCGCGGCTTCTAAGAGTCAAATTTCTTTCCTTTTTCTTCATATTGGAGGTACCCTTACTCGCCCTGAGTCGACGATCCAAATGATGGAGTGCGACAATCAACCCAATATCAGCGAATGCGAGAGTGGAAATGCGTAAAACGAGCACTATCCTCGAACACGTTGAAAGCGACTTCTGACCTCTAAACTGACTCCTAAGACGGCCATTGGACATCGTAACTTCATTTTCTTACCCATTATCAATCACCTAACTATCCCTGAACCTCCCGCGCCTCGAAAAACGCCCAATATACATTATTCATATATAATATGCCCAATATACATCATATATATATTATGTAATATATAATATACATAATATGTATCAATATACAATATACATCATATTATATCTATATAATATATATAGATACGGGTAATTATCATCGAAAAACACGGACTCGCGACCGTTCGACCGATTTTATGTGGGATTTAGCATTGTCCTAATTCGCCCCGTCCAGTTTGTCCTAAAATGCCCCCAAGCGTTTTTTTCGCAAAATTGTGATAACTCGGGTTCAAGTGGGTCGATTTTGGCCCACGATGGCTAAAAATCTTTGTTTTGTAATGTAGTTTTTGACCCTCGAATGGCGATGAAGTTCGTCCAGTTATGCAGGAGCAGCGTAAACTCTTGCATTTCCAAAATAAACCGCGTGAGGCCCCCAAAAAGCACCCCTACGTCAGCGAGGATCCCCAGTGTCGTTTCGGAAGGTCTAACCTGGATAAAAACCATTGTCTGTGATGGTATTGAAAATGTTTTTATGCGGCGGAAGCCTAGACTCACCCACAACCGAGCTATCTTGCTTGTCTTAATTCGCCCCTGTCCTAATTCGCCCCACTCTCCCCTACAGCTTCTTCTCCATTATCATTGTCGCTTCTTCTCTGATGTATGTTGCTACGTTTTATGCGTGAATTGTTGTATATTTCGCACGAAAGGCATAAGAGCACTTTTTCTTCTTCTTCATTCTGAGTGAAGATCGCGGAAATGACATGACCATATGTAGGTGTGTCTTCGTGTATACCATTCGGTTATATACCTTGTTTATTGCATTTGCAAGAGCTTGCGGCGGTTTTGCACCTGCTGCTGCTCGTCTCGTGTGGTCACACTCGTCTGTGATGCCTTGTCCATGTCTATATGAAAAAGCCTTTTTGTTAGATGCTTGACTTTTGTTCAACATCTTGAGTCACTTTTCTTTGACTTCTTCTCTTTTCTATCTTCTTCTTTTGCGCTACATACAATGTTACTAGTGTTTTGTGGGTAGAAGGCGTTATCTTCGACATTTTTTTTTCTTTTTTTTTTCGAAATTTGATGATGGATAGGGGCCTGTTTTTGCGAGTGTGATATTTGTGGAGATGAGTAATGTTTGACGATCCGAGATGGATTGAATAGTCGAATTATATTTTTCATCCGCGGCTTCATTTTTCTATTATCTGGTTCAGAGAGATAATTTTAGGATTTTGATCGATTTTGATATGGTAATTAGTTGGAAAGAAAAGTTGAGTGGTGGTTGAGAAGTAATATTGAAAGAAGTGGCACTTTCTTTCTAAAGAAGTGGTACTATCCGTTTTTAAGGCAGCTACCGAATTCACCATGAAATTGACTTGTCGGATAAAAGAATATCGATTCGCTCGAATATAGACTCTGATGTGCCATTTTATTCGTTCGAAGAAGTGCATCGAGATCCTCCTTCTCCTTTTCCTACTGCTCCTTATCCAGATGACTGCTCTACAGTAGTGAGTGAGTCGAGGAGTAAGTGAAAAGCTCGAAGCTGAATTTTCTTATATTCTCATTCTTTGATTTCATCTTTTGCGCAGTTGTCATCTGGAAAGCTATTTCCTTTCAATTTTTCTCTATCTGTCTTTAGTTGTTATATCTCAATTGGCAGTGATTTTTAGGGATGAAAAGTTTCAAATTTTACTGAAAAGATTTCTTATTCTGTTTTTAGAGTTTTATTTTTTTCTGAGAGAGTAAGATGTCGTGAGATCGAAAGAATTTATGCGAATGAGTGCATGATTTACACGATGAAAGATTGAAAATGTTTTCAAATTTTAAAATTGAAAATTGACAAATATCCCATTCATTACATTGTATACTGAATGATAGTGTTGAGTGAAAAATTTTGGCACTTATGTCGCTCAACGAGATCATTTACAATTAAGATATTTATAGATAGAATACTGAAGTAAGTCGTTTAACGCCATGAGCCCCGAGGGAAAAAAGTTAGGATTGGAGAAAACAAATAACGAAAGTTGAACGGTACAACGATGTTCCTGAAAGAGACATTAATCTGTCGAGATTCAGAAATAGCTTGCGTGCAGTGGTGAACCGCAAGCTCGAGCTTTCACACTTTTTACAGCGTGTTATTTTAAATATAAAAACTCGTATTTGATTTGGAAAGCTCTTCTGTTATATTCATTCGTAAGAATTTATAATGCAGGGGTTTGAATAAACCAATGCGTATATTGAAATGGTAATAAAAAGCTGGTTGAAAACTTGTTAATAGGGACAACATGTCCATTGATGAAGTAATTCTTGCTAAAAATACTGAGAATTCATATTGCTGTTGGAGCTTTCTTATCCAAATAATGCGTTGAAATCTCACACTGTAACATTTCAACGCAACCGTCACTAATCCTCTTCACGAAAATTCAAATTTCAAATTACCCAGCTTTCACTTCCAAACTTCTAAAATCTACGTAGAGTTTTTACATAAAAAATTACATGTAGATCCAATGCGTCTTCTCAATATTTGAATCTATCCGATTCTGCGATTACTTGACCTACAGACCTTCTACGAGAGAAAGCAAAAGAAAAACAAACCTCGCAAAATTTGTCGTCGGCCAAAGATTAGAAAAACTCTCATCTTCTTCGTCATCATCGGCAAAGCTATTTCTCACTTAGTATATTCATCTTCTTCTATTCCACAAAATATAAGTACACGGCAAAATGGTTTTCTCCACAGGTAAATATACTCTATGCACCATCACAGAAAATTTTACCGCGAATTCATAAAGAAGCTACAGCAGAGGCCATATAGGAACCATTACTTCCACCGTATATGCAACGGTCAGTCACACCTACATACATACACACGTCCAAATTCACACAAAGATGTATTCTAGAAAAAAAGAAAGAAAAAAAAGTAAGCGTTACTATACTGCGAGAGGCTTCCTCTTATAATACCAATACCATGGTATGCCCGGGTCATGTCTATCTATATAATACAGGTGTGGTCTATACTGGGGCAATGTTCGCTTGATGCCAACACAAAAAGACAGGAAAAAAAAATCACATTTCAAAAGAGTGGGAAATACGTTTGAACCGAACAGAGAAGAGAGTCAGAAGAGATCCCTCCAAACTCTCTGTGAAACTGCCGCTGTTGATCCCATCATGTACAGCCAATGCTTTTGCACAAGACGGATTCCCGATATTATAAGAAGTCTTACTATGGTGTTTGAGTTAATCCCGTTCTATATATGAATGCAAGTTGCAGCTCTATGCCAACTCCAGATTCCAAAAAAGTTCCCTTGTACATATACCTTTGTATGAAATATATTTCGTGGAGAGGAAAGTTGATATGGAATGAATTCATAATTCAGATTTGAAATTACGATGACCAAAGATCCTTCACACGCAAAATAATAGGCAAGCTTAAAATTGAAATTTTTTTTTTTTAAATCACCTAACCTGTCACACGATGTAGACACGTTTCATGTAATTAGACTCGGAAATATGTCCATTTCAAAGAACGAATGTCTTCCAAAATGTCTCAATTTCATTTCGCCGAACTCAATTACGCACCATCGCCAAAAAAACTTGTGTGAGACCATGTACGATGAACCTCAAAGGAAGTAAATGGCGCTTCTCTTTCAGATGAACTCTTCTTTATTATTTTGGGTGAAAGAACTTGCGAAAGAGAGCACAGAGACTTCCTACCGCCCATCTCGTCTTCGGCTCCCACCGTAATTACAAACAAAAACTAGCAGAGAGAAAATAATGAAGTCGTATCTTGAAAATTGGTATCACCTCTACTCTTTCGGCACTGGAAACCATCTTCTTTCTTTCTATATAACTACTCTTGATATCATCAAACGAGATGCCAAGAGTATAGTTTACTCCCTTATACCAAAATACCCGTACTCCCATCTTCTCCTAAAAATCCTAAAAATATAATATCAGAACATCACAGTAGAGATAGAGAGAAAGATCATGCAACCCTCATTTTTGACGCTCCATGTATACGAAACCATTCGTTTGCAAAGATGTCAGTTCTTCTGATGCACAGTCGCCCAGAAACTTTTTCTGGTTGAATAAAAAAAAGTCATGGCATAGTATGGCATGTAGCTAAATAAAAAGGAGGGATATTCTAAAAAGTGAAATGAGAAGTGAGTATTCAAGTTTATAAATGCTTGAGAGTTGGTTTACACGTGATGTGCTATTCTGGCTCAGTGTGGGATATGAGACACTATTATATGCATAAAGAATTGTATAAAGTGACTGATGGGATGACATCAGGCTGACGCTAAAATTTGCTGAATCCCGCAAATATAACGTTATAAGACTACACGT
The DNA here is from genome assembly GCA_029851415.1 of Eretmocerus hayati. Lineage (NCBI taxonomy): Eukaryota > Metazoa > Arthropoda > Insecta > Hymenoptera > Aphelinidae > Eretmocerus > Eretmocerus hayati. The sequence goes on along the minus strand of CM056741.1, from coordinate 29,456,098 downwards.
GCAAAGATGATCGTATTAAAACTTCCCCATGTGTTTGTAATTGTATAATGAATACGAGGCACATAGAGAGTGACACAAGATGATGAATACGCACATGTCCGAAATATAAACTCATGATGGGGAGAGAAGGTTAACCGTTATATATTCAGTAAATTCATGACGTCTACAATATGCGGATTTTGCCACTTGCACCATCATCTTTGCTCCCTGATGCTTATAAACATACTCCATAAGAATGAATGGATTGAAGAAGATCGAGATTCGCCAGCTGGTGCTGTAAAAGTTGTTGGGTTGCTGCGCATGTATGTGCGCATCGTGTGTCGCGAATCGTGAGTCTGTAAACTTATATTGGCAAACACTTGTGTACCGTATGAACTTAGCAAAAGATGTCGGTGACTGTGCCATTCTCGGACAAGATTTGCCTTAAGACTCGTGATCTCGGCATATGATTTCTAAACTTTTTATCTGGTGACAGTTGAGAAAGAATGATTTGAAATTGTTCAATGAGATCATTGTATGAGATCAAATATACAATTCTAGAGATGGCGTGACTTGAAGATTTGTGCAGACGTTTTGTAATCTTGAAGTTAACGAATGTACGGCACGTTCTATCTTTCTCATCCATTTCGAAACTTTGAATTCCACTGTATATAGATTTTAGTTGGAATTAATTGTCCTTCTTCTTCTGGGGTCTCGTGTTATGCTATCAAAGTGTCCATCCAGTTGAGATGACAGTTCAATTAGCCATTTCTCATATGTTTCTTTGAGCTTTATATTAGAATGAGCTAACGAACTTTTGAATCTTCTCTTCTGGTTCATCAAATCCTGTGTAAAAGGAAGCTTGGAACGTTGTTAAAGATGACGACCACAAAGTTTTTTTTAGAGATGATGATCTTTGGATGAGTTTGAGTCGTGATAGAAATTCTTCTGAATCTTTCACTTGTATAAATTGCGGGGAAACCCAAATGATAAATGATACTTCTAAGTATTCATAATTTTTATAATCGAGATTCTTGTCGTTTCTATCTTCCAAATCAAATAAATTTATGACAAAAAAATCATATTCTTCTAAGAATCATGATGGGTGAAAGTATACAAAATCTTCTTTATATTCATAGTTTTCGCTGCAGTCAGCCATGCCATATCTCATCATGGAGAAATGAACCACCCAGAGAACGTAGATGATACGAAAACTAGTTTGTCTTAATGAGTCTACAAGAATCGGGTGTTGAAAGAGTGTAGATCAGATTCATAACGAGCGTGGATGGAGAGTCTGTAAATCCTTATACACTAAAATAAAAAAAAGGTAGAACAGCAGGGAGTGAGATGATGAATGCCGAAGAGAAGGCTAAATTAAGAACTTCCTTACCCAGGGTTGAAAAAATGAAAACAAAAAGAAGTCTCTGAGTTGTGAGCTCATCTCTTTCACATTATGAATATTTTGAGTTTTGTCACGTTCATCTTGCAACTGCCGAAACTATAATTTTTTGGAAGAGTATCCTCTGGACTTTGGTGAATTGTGAACTTCAAAAAATTATGTAAAATCATTGGATTTCATCCAAAGCCAGACAAGGGCGGATCCAGAGCTCGTGTTTGGGGGGGGGCGGTCCCACGATATATATATATATATATGTGTGTGTGTGTGTGTGTGTGTGTGTGTGTGTGTGTGTGTGTGTGTGTGTCAGATTATATATTGTGGACACACACTCACACGCCCACACACATGCGAAAAATGGCTATCAGCAATGATAATGATGATTATGATGATGGTAGCGAATACCAACTTGGAAATATTTTCATTGTACTCAGTCTTGGGGAAATTCCCTAAAGATGGCAGTTGGGGGATTCAGATTGGTGATAGACCAACTGTTTCCCTGATGGTCGCTATTCGTCATGGTTCCAGTGACTTGAAAGGCTCAACAATACCATGATTCTTCAGTACCTGTTAGCAAATACTATGATCTGGTCTCAAAGTAATCCGCTCAACTCACGATGACTACTGCTACCTAGTATTGCTTAGTCATGGTGTTGTTGAGCCCCTTGGGCTGATTCAAGTGTACCAGGTACTGGCTATTTTGGCAAAAGTGACCGCTCACCAACCTAAATCTTCTTGAAAAGAGCTCTGTAAGTCAATTTGTCGAGCAAAACTGCATAATTCTCAACCTGAGTACACGTTTTTGTTGACCAATGCGTTATTGTAAACAAATTCAGTATTGGAAACGATTCGGTTCGGATGCGTTTTGGGGGGGGGGGGGGGCGGATAGCCTTCAAAAAGTGGTTTGGGGGGGGGGCGAACGCCCTATCGCCCCCCCTGTATCCGCCCTTGAAGCCAGATGAACAATATCATGAACTTGATAAAAATCTTTATATTGTGATGCATGTGAAAAACAATCAAAATTGAATAGGATTATCCCGTTCTCAATGAAATACCAAAGATATGGGGGTGATATTCACAACAAATATTACAGAATATTCCAATATAAGGTTACAAAGATCAAAAGAGTACTTGCATATGATCAGTAATCTGAATCATTCGGGAATTTTTGGACCGTCTTTATACTTTATAGTAAGTTTGAAAAAGACCAGTAAGATGAGAAGTATGGAGGTAAAAGATGAACAGGAGGATCGTATGGCTGTCTGCTTTGCTCTTGTCGTTGAAGTCTACACAGGTAGAAAAGTCGGTTGAGGGAGCGACGAACGAGAGAGAAAGGAAAGATCGTGTGCAACACAAGACGAGTCTTTCTATAGAGATACTTTCTACATAGGTATATCCTCCCTAAGTACGAGAGCCGTTTTATTACACTCATGGCTGACTTCTAACCCACATATATAGATATATTCCATAAGATGGGGTCCAGTACATCTATAAGGTGGATTTCACAACCTCAGGTGAGGCTGATGATACAAGTTTTAGTTGGTATATACGGGGTTGGGCTTATACGATCTCCCGCGACTCCCGCTGACTTCTGCCGAGGTGGAGTCTCATCCATTTATTTTTCTTTCATAAAAAAGGACGAAAGAGAAGATTGGTGATCTTTTATCCATATATGGCTGCTCACGAGCAAGTTGTTGACTCCCTGATGGATTTTTTTTTATTTTTAAACTGTTGGTGTATAAGGGATGATGCACTGACGAAATATTCCAAATCAACGAGTTTTTGTGCGAGAGATTCGTTTGTAACCAGTTTCTAGCGTTCTGGATCTTTGCATATCGGTTAATTAGTTTATTCGGTTAGTTTATGCGTTCCTAAAAATCATCAGCGTAGGGTGAAATTTTAGAAGGATTGGAACTTATCTAAGCCGATCATCTGATTTTTTTCAAAATAGATTCACTGGAATTCTAAATGGCGAGTCCGTTTGATATACCCACCCATCACTTTTATTCTACCGGTCAGGTAGATTTCAAATTTCAAAATTTGGAAACCTTACCCTTACTTTGTCATTCTTGCGATACAAGTAACAACTCTATCGAGATGAAAGTTTTGCGCGATATTATATTGAGGATAGGTAAATTGTCGAAATATTATGTTCTTGTAGGTGTCAGTTGATTTTGAATTCAGAAGCCAATACACTATCTTTTATGCAAATTTATCTAGACTTATCAAAAAAGTTGGCCTCAGAAATCGTTTACATCAAGAACAGTAGCCAGAGAGATTGCTCCAACTTCGGCTTTTGTATACAGTTCTAATTCTGTATGTATGTTCATATACAATGCGTCCACTCTCCGGTAAAGTTTATAGGATCGACTTCCTCTCTCGAGAGTTGCAAGCTCGACATACCGGTTTTGTGTCTGATGGCATCACAGAGTTCAGGAAGTGTGTCGTAATTGTCAACCGGCTTGATGTTCTCACTAAGAATTTCTTCCAATTAGTCTGTTTGTACTATTTGAGCCTCGTCAAAGATTGATGAACGCCATCATCATCATCTACGCCTCGTTGATGGCGTTATAGAGATCTTTGAGTCCGCTATAACAGTAAGTGTTGTACGGTTTCTTGAACTTTATATTTTCTGAGATTGAAGTGTTGCAGCGGTCGTCGGAAATCAATATTTAATTATTATTCTGGAGTTTCTGGGCTATGGGTGAAGGAGATGTAATCGAGTTGATTAGAGATCCGTGAAATGGTGGAAATTATATTATTAAAGATGGAAGGAGAGTCGAGTTTTGATGGGATACTTTTATACTGTGTCATTTCTATTTTTATTTCCGTACATATGCCACCAATTGCAACCAAGTTCCAACGCGTATTTGAAAAATTTGATCTTTTTTATGCTTATATGGTGCAAATAATGAATTTCACACACAATTTTGTGACTTCTATGAATAGAATTTTCAGAGTTTGTCGATGATGCGGGCTCAGTTGACTAAATATATCTTTGGCAAATCTCATTAGCTACAAGATCATATTCTCCTTGCACGATGGAATCCAGAATTCTATAATTAGTCGAAAATGATGAAGTCGCGAAGTAGTAAAACAGTGAAACTTTTTTCGATGAACGAGTCTCACGTTGACTTTTGAATGAATTTTAGACAATTATAATTGTCCCTAAGTCATTTATAGCTGAATCGAATCACTTATGAGATCTTTTTCAGCTCTACTCATGGCTTCTTTCGAACAGTTAACTGCGCTGTTTTGTTGATTTAAAAATTCTGCAAAAAAGTGATACACGGTTCTGATTTTGAAAATCCACTTCATCAAGCTTGTTCCATCACACATAAATCCAGCAACTCACTATATACAAGAAATTTACCATACAGGAAGTAATTTTATATCAGTTTATTCAATCAGAGTTCACCCGATATTCTCGACAATATGAAGTCAATGATCAAACGTTGCGCTGAGTTATTTCAGTCACGCTCTCAGCCCAGACAGTCAATTACATCTTGAATCACGCGCGCCTTCCCTCATACCCTATCAGAATCACAATATGTACTTTATACTCATACCCATTTATACATGACAAACCCTTACAAGTTACCTTACCTAATAACATCAGCAATAATTCCAATATCAAATCTCCCACCCTATAAGTGATAATAATTCTCCCTTATCCCACATGAATCTCTCACTTCACAAATTGAAAAACAAAACGAGTAGAAATCAATCTAATAACTAATAAGTGAAGAAGTCAGGAAGTGACCAATACCAAATCACTTTCCCATGCAGCAAACATCCCAATGCACAATGTATCCCATCATCTATAAGGATAAGCGAAAGCTGTATCATCTTGAAGCCATCATCCACAGTATCATAGATGGCCTCAAGGAAGGCGCGTGAAGAACAATTCGACAAAATTCATTTCAGAATCTCTCAGGTATATAATAGCCTCATCGTGATACTAGCGAATAGTTGAAGACTTTTTTGTTACGGCGCATGCGCACGGGAACAATATTCACCACGCGTTCCCAAACACAATAGGGGTTCTCTCGTCATGCTTATATTCATAGCAGCATATATTCCGCCCGCGTTGGCAAATTCAATTTTGCCTCCAGGCTACGACTATTATATACGACGACGCCTCCTCCACTTCCTCCTCTTACCTATATATATATATCTCGCGAATCCATCATAGAGAGGTGCCTCATAGAAAGCCCTATATACCATCATCACAATACATCCCTAGTACCTATATTATGCATGATCGTGATCTACCATCAACACCACAGTATATACTCATGATTGAATTTTGCATTGCAGATTCATCAAAGTGGACCAACTTCCCAGAAGAAGATTCAATGCTACTGAGGTTGCAAAATAAGTATCATCCTCATCATCGTCATCACAATCGCCATCAACTTCAACAGGAGTATTAGGAACAACAACATTATTCAGCAGAGTGCAAAATAGAATCAATCAGATTCACAGAGCGTGTACGAGATATATAAAGAGAGAGAGAGGGATCTATAGATGGGAGCTGTTGGAACTCAAGTGTCGCCCTGCATCAGTGACCCGGACGACCAACAACTTCCCACGTCCGGTCGACATAGTAGTAGTAGTCAGGCATCAGACATTATCCAGAGTACAACCCGCAAACCGCTATATAGTGTAAGTTTTGTTCCATACTTGGATTGCTTGGACACTGTACACGTTTCTCTGGTTAGCCACGAGATTTTTTTTTTTTCTTATCGGATGGCTACTTCCCGTGTCGCTTATTACCTGAATTGTAGAGTGTGTAGTAGAGTGTGTAGTCTATCTACAGAGACCACTTCTATTATCCGCATAGAATTTTAATTCTAATGATAATTGAGTTCATCTCCGATTGTTGTTGTTGTACAGATGAATCTTTTGCGGTTATGGTAGGTGTGTTTGGACGATGTATATTAGAGCGTGTATAAAAACTGACTTGATTCTTTTCGATAATGCCGGTTGTCATGATTCTCATGATTTATTGTAAATTGTGAAAACGAACATCTAATTTGCAGGATTTCTTCAAGTGTTTTGAAATCCTAATTTAGAGGTTAATTACTTGGACAGTTTATGGACGGAAAATGTTGCACAAATGAAAGATTCTTAGAGCAAAAGTGATGCCGAGCACTTATCAAATACAGGTGTTTTTTTTCATCATTCTGAAACCGTTAGGAGTTTGGATTCTGATCATACCAGAGTCTACGATTAAAAAATTTCACAATCTTAATTTGAAACTCGGTTCAAGATTAGCTAGTGATCTTTGAAAAGTAATTCTATATAATCAAAATGATCTGACTGAAGCTGTCTTGAGATTTTAGAAAAGTGATTCTCAACTTCATGTAACTCTTGAATCGTGTGTCACAAATGGATTTTATCAACTGTGAAAATATTCCTGATCAATGAAAGTTCCTTGAGTTATGAAATCGAAAATTAGTCTAAAATGTCTACTGATACAAATGAATGATGGGAAAAAATTCCATGATCGAAGTACTTGAAACTTTGATCTACCTAGATGTATCTTAAAATTAATTTTCATGGTACACTACCGGTCAAAAGTTTAAGCTCACCCAAAAACTTTTTTTTCAATTTTGTGAGTTGAACTGCTCGGCTCTATTTGATCGGAGGACTCTTCCGGAGCTAATTTTGAAGATTTTTTTACGTACTTTGAGATGGCATTATTCATTTTTTATCCACACGGATCGAGATCTTTCCAACCTGAGCTTAGAAATGTGTCAATTTCTACGATTTTTGAGAGAATCTTTCGGCTCGTGCCGATTTGAGCCGCATGAATGTTTCAATATGGAAATTGTGAGATACAAAAGTACAAGTCTAGAGCTTCAGAATCCGTTTTTGAACGTCCCTCTACGCCACCTCCAGTCCAAGCCATGACATTTTCTCTGACAGGAAATTTTTCGCAAAAACTAGCACCTGTACCAAAAACGACGAGAAAATTCACTTTTTGGGGCATATTTCAGAGGTTTTTCGTTCTCTTGATCAAGATATAGATGATAGATGACAGAAATGATGATTATACTTCATAAAAATGCATCTCTGAATCTCTTTCGAATAGGAATGCTATCCCCTCAGGGAGAATGTCATAGCTCAGATTAGCAGTGGCATAGAGGGACGTTTAAGAACGGAATTTGAAGCTCTAGACTTGTACTTTTGGGTCTCCCAACTCCCATATTGAAACATTTATGTGGCTCAAATTGGCACGAGCCAAAAGATTCTCTCAAAAATCGTCGAAATTGACACTTTTCCCAGCTCAAATTGGAAAGATCTCGATCCGTGCGGATAAAAATGAATAATGCCATCTTGGAGTACGCAAAAAATGCCTCCAAATGAGCTCTAGTAAAGTCCTCCACAGTCAAATAGAGTCGAGTAGTTCAACTCACAAAATTGAAAGAAAAATTTTTGGGTGAGCTTAAACTCTTGAGCGGTAGTGTATGTTGATTTTTATGCTAAATCTGTGAAACCTACGAAAACTACTGGCTGTCAAACGTAAAATCTCATGCAAAAAAATTCGAATGTTCTAGAATCGAAGCTTCTCTCTAATGATATATCATTGATTGGAATTCACGTTCGTTTTATCGCATTTCGATATCTACGATTTTATGTATAAGCACAAGTATGTTGTTGGGTGTGTGATACATTCCATTGAAGGCATGAGATGGATATTCCCAGTATAATACACCTGGTGTGTACCAGCTGTGCTAATGGGAGCGCCCAACTATCTGTTTCTGTATTCAACTGATTCGTATCATGCGATCAGCAGCAACTTTTTCGAAGAGTTAAACTATCTCTTACAACGTGCAATCCACGTGTATGTATCTCATTCAATAAAGTCGCAAGCATGACGACCATGTGATATTCGCCTCGTGGAATCTTTTGTTCAGTGAAAGTTGTGTACTCGTCATCTTTGTTCTTTTTTGCTGCTCTATTTTATCTATTGAGCGTAACGAAAAATACGTGATCCGCTACCAACAATCGAAACAGATGTGCTATCTTTTTATGTTAATGAATTAGGCGTGTGCATAAAGATTCATTCCGGGATTTTTTATTTATTTCCTGGATGACTAAAAGACTACTATACAACCCCCTGATGTGAATGATATACTATAGCGGTACCATTTGAATTATAGAAATGTACATTGTGGTTTATAATTGAAGGCTCGTGTCTGAAATACAAGAAGCATAGTAGAATTAGCTTCAGGTAATTAGTCACGGGTCCGTACGCCTGCGCATCTTGTACACTTTGATTACCCGTGCAGAAATTGTAAGATAGAGGTTCAAGTACAGTTTTTTTTCTCTGCTTAACATATTATTATTTGTACGCTGCTAAACAATTAATCTCTTGTTCTGGCCTAGCTTCCTTGTTGAAAAATATTCAAATTAATTTCATTTAGACGTTCCATAAATGTATTACATTATTTCAGGTACTCGGTCCTTAAATCATACTCACTCGTTTCATAATCCTGTTATCCTTATAGAAACTATGAATTTTTCTCGCACATTTTTTTTCATTCGCTTCCAATGACCGAAGTATGTCAAAAATTGTCTCACGAAACAGAATTATTTTCCGGGAGAATAGTTTCACTTTCAATGAAATGTGTTCAACGGTATCTACATCGTAAAGCATTCGAAATGGTCCCTTATTCGGAAGCAGTAGCTGAATTATCGTATCTCAACGGTTTTGCCTCGTGCACGCGCATCTCACTAATGAAAGGGCCAATTGAAATCGGGGGCAGCACGCCGATCGTTTCACAAACTCTCCCTCGTGCTTTTTTTTCTTTTCCAAGCACGACCTGCCTGCTTCCTCTTGCCTTTTCCAAAGGGGCGTAATCAAACAGTACACGATGGAGCCCGCTATAACGAGCCTATAAACACACCCTTCTTCCAAAAAGCGTTTCGCAGTCCCCGATTTATATCCCCCCGAGCGGTGGATAATGGAGTCCCCTGCCAAAAGGAGCAAGAAGAATTGAAACGATCGCTTGTTTTTTGGTTTACAGGTATAACAAGCATCACCAGGTGGTATCAACTGGCAAAAATATAGATTAAGAAGAGGAGCAAGAATGGGTGCTGGAATGGGCAGGAGCGGCAGCGGGGGTAGTAGCCTGCTTGAGGCCCTGCCCACGGGATCTCCAATGCACGTGGCTATGCTTGGCCTCGATAGTGCTGGCAAGACCACAGCCCTCTACAGGTTAAGATTCGATCAGTACATCAACACCGTCCCCACAATTGGCTTCAACTGCGAGCGAATACGTGGCAGTATTGGAAAGGCCAAAGGTATATTGTTGTAATAATTAAGTTAAATTTATTCAATCTTCTTCCGATATTTTTATTTTAGCGAATTTCGTTGATTATCGAGTCCAAAACTCAATTGATCAATCTGAACGAAAATTTTGAGATATCGATATCTCCGAGACATCGGCAATCCGACCTACTAGAAAGTGCTATCTTTGTCACTTACTGCAGAAGCTTTTGTTTCAAGAAATTGATAGATTAATTCATCGAAAGTTTTCGAGATATCGGAAACTTCGAATAATCGAAAAATTCAATCTATCAAAAAATTGAGGCATCGATCATTTTGAGTCATTGTCAATGCAACCCACTGAAAGTTTCTATCTTTGATAATTACTGCAATATCTTTTTTCGAAATTTTGGTATATTGATATATCGAAAGTTTTCGAGATATCGCAAACCTCGAGTAATCGGAAAAATTCGACCTAACGAAAAATCGAGATTTCGATTTCTTCGAGACATTGCCATGTTAATTCGACCTACTGAAAATTTCTTCATCTTTCACCTATTTTTTGTACCTATGGTTTTGAATATTTCACATCAAGGTCTGGTAGACTTGAGTCAGTCAGATACAACTGACTCACCTGTCCTTCACCGAGTCCTTCGCTTCGTGGGAGGCCCTTCCAGTCATTTTGCATCGTCTCTCTGTTTTTCAGCACGTGCCACGCGTCCCTTTTCGATCTTTATCGACTATTGACACAACTTCTGATCTTCCTATATAGCATTTCCCTATATGTGTGTGTCCCGTGGGATCGAGAACTTCGAGAAAAATGTGACTGCGCGCGTGCCAGAGTGAAAACGTCCAAAAGTTTTCGACGCCGTCGAATGCCCTTTGAGCTCTTTGAGAGCTTTGCCAACCAGACTCAGCCTGTATATAAGAGAAGACGAGAATGTCGATGCTACCGTCAAAGCTCAAGGAAAGTTTCGAATACCTTCTCGGGAAAGGATGTATTATACGAGCGAATTCAATTGCCAAGGACACACAAGTCGACTTTTGTCGGTGTGCAACTGCTACCTATACATATAGCAATTGAGAATTGCACGGTGGCCCTTTTCTGTGATCATGGAATTGATGCCGGGATCCGCGTGTGCTGAATCGTTGCATTGATTTCAATGCGATCGAGAGCCATATACCGAATATGGATTTATAGCTTTGAGATGGTATTCTTGAGTTGTAGAGTCGTAAGTCTGATGAATGGCCTGGCTTGTTAAAAGATACCGTGCTATAGGAGAAATCTTTGAGTCAAGAGAGCGAGTGGATTGGTTCGATGCGTGTTAGAGATGATGTCGGGATGAGAATTTTTTTTTCCTATGCAAGATGATGCCGCTGTTACCTTGAACCGCGATGCAGATGAGTCAGATTATCTCTGCCTCACGATTGAGATTACGCAGCGGGTCGAAGAAGGAATCGATTTCTCTAGATTGAAAATTCTCTGCGGATGCTCGTAGCTTTGCTGATTTGAAGATGATTGTGATGATTTAATGCTGAGTAATATTAATAATCTTGTCACGCCACGTATATGTTTTTAGTGATTTAGAGTTGACACTGATATTCTTTTCGGAAATGAAGATCAGTTTACAGTTATTATTGTTGACATTCGTGCTAGAATTGAAAAACTCCATGACTGTTGAATAAGATTCGCATGAAAAAATCATTTCAGAATCATGAATTTACTCAATTGACGTGTGCAATTGTATAATTGATGTACTGCATGAAATGGGCAGTCAGAAAATCAGCCCACAGCATTTTTTAATTGAATTTTAGCTTCGAGTTCCTACACAACAATCATATCAATCATGAGAAGGAATTTGCAGTAATCCAAGCATGAATCTGACAATTTTATCTATGTACACACCCTCAATCTTCATTACTAGTATTGCATTTGAGCGCAGTAATTACGATCAATCATCAATCATCCTCTCGGTAATAACCATGAGTCATGGATGAATTGAGGATAGGCTCGAAGCGAGTTTCTCAATGAATTTCCTCGTAAATTTTACTCAAGAAAGAACCTGTCTAAGTACAATGCAGCTAGAAAAAAATCTTCAGGTCAACCAATTTTACTCTACGAGTTCAGTTATCGAAATGCATTAATTTTAGACCGAGATCAAGAATATTCAGATCAACGAAGATGGATTCCCTTCATCAAACTGTAACCGTGTGTAACGAATTTTAATGAGCACAAAACCAGTTGGAGTGTAAAATACTTATTAAACCTATCCAGCGGATCAGAGTCTCCATATCTAATCGGGTCCTAAACAACTTGTAGGACCAGTATTATTCAACTCAAAGCAGAACGTACGCTTTGGCTCGGGGCTCGGATCTTATTAAGAGGGACGCGAGACCGCAAGGCTCGTTCATCTTAGTGACTCGTCGCATTCCAAGACCCTCGAGAGCTTGCGTGCATTAGAAAATTATACGCCTTTCGCATTCCCCTATACTTTAAGTTAAATCTTTACTATGGAATAAAATCTCGTGTCTGAGTTAACATTTGGCTCAATTTTATTATCTCTGCACTTTTGGTGGTTTCCTTTGTGGTTTACCAAAATTCTCAGAGCCAGGCTCGCAACAGGCGGATCATCCATCAAAAAATACCGCGTGCAATGAAATAATTTCTTTGAACTCAAGTAAAAAAATCACACAATGAACATAGATGTTGAAAAATCGAAAGTCTTTCGGTTTAGTCTACATATAACGTAGTAGACAGATGTTCATCTTCCTCTGGCGGGACATTTTGAAATACGTATGTACTCCATGCGTATAATACTTGAATTGAAACCTCGATTGAAACCGTTGAGGCCGTCATGTAGTATTTCATTGGGGTGGCGCTGTGTCAATATTATTCCCTCGCTGAGTCTGCGCAAAATCCAAAGCGTCTTTAGCCGGCTTCCTGCCGGTTGTCGGACATAATTTTAATCCAGTTTCGACAGCCATTAGAGCCACATCATAGCGTGGTCCAGATCATTCTAGATTGCTAGTATAGTAAAATGTTGAATTTTATCGTGTGTCGCAGGAGTAAACTTCCTGGTGTGGGACGTCGGAGGTCAAGAAAAATTGAGACCCCTTTGGAAATCCTACACGAGATGCACTGATGGAATTATATTTGTCGTCGATTCGTGCGATACGGAGAGACTTGAAGAGGCTAAAATGGAGCTCACAAGAACAGCGAGGAGCCCCGACAATGCGGGCGTTCCCATACTCATACTTGCCAACAAGCAGGATTTACCTGGTTAGTATATGACTGTATCCAATTTCTTTTCTCGATTTATCAATAGATACAGATTCACACGCATGCCTATTATGCATAATACCCTAATAAAGTATCCCTATTCGAAGTAATTTTCCGTGAAATCATGGGAAAAATTGTTGCAACGAGGGGTTGCTATTGTCTCGCGGGAATTCGATTTATTCGGAAATGAGAGAGAAGGGCTCGTGGGATTCGAGATTCTATGCATAAAGTACCTATAGGGCATTGTTCGCAAGAGATGGAGAGAGCAAGCTTCATGCAAAGATGAGAACACCCGGCGTTGAGCCGTTTTCTACGCGTGATTCATGATTCCATCGTGGCCGCGATGTGCATCACGCGTATGATTTGGGGGAACGAATTGTCCGGAGTAAGTACGAAGCTTGACATTGAGAAGTAGTTTGGAACGGTTTCGAGATTGGGATGTCGCGATCTGATGTCTGGCCGTTGGACCTGGACGCTGACTCTGCAGTTTTATCGGTTGGATTGCTTGAAAGAGAAGCTCGAGAACGAATAATATGACACTGTACTAGATTCCTCAGCTGTCTGTGTCCCCTTTTCGAGAAACATTTGTTTGCCGTGAGATTGGGTTTCTCGTATCTAGACTATGTTGTTTTAGTTCCACGATTTCTCTTTTTAGAGTCACATTGTAAATTTCTCGATAGAACGGGAGGGACTCAGATTTCGTGAATTATTTGAATATCAAAATTCTCAGTTTTGTAA